>CAWUFW010002227.1:1200000-1800000 GCA_963921515.1 Calotriton arnoldi
CGCCCACTTCCACCAATCTCCTCACCCCACCACCCCCCTTTCTCGCCCCTTACTGCCTGCTCTGCCTGCGTCTAGCTCTCCCCATCCTATATCTTACCCAACATGCCTCCCCATGCCCTCGCACTCTTACCCCCGGACTCCACCCTCTCCAAATATGGCCCCAACTCCTGGGCTATACGGTACCCTCCGAATCTATCCAAAAATTCTAAGAAAAACTTCAAACACAGATTACTTATCCGTAACCCTGAAACTCTTATTGTAGATAACTACCTCAGCCTCACTTCCCCCATCAAAACTAACTACGTCTTCTATTCTAGACGCCCCTCCAAATGGAAAAGCATCTTCCTTCAACATCTCCCAGTCATTAACCCAACCAAAATCCCTTATGGATTTAAACTATCCACTGCTCCCTCTCCAGTCTTCCCAGGTAAAGTGGACATCTCCATTTTCAAATCCGGCAACATCCTCATTCAAGCCACAGAATCCCACCTCTCCATTTTCGAACACCACTTCTGCTCCTTATCGCGCCTCTTAGGCAACACTATTCCTAACCCGCCGGCCTGTCATCAGCTCAACCCCCTCACGTCTCCCCTTACCTCCAACCCCTTTCTCCCCCCATCATCTCCCCCTTACCTCCAACCCATTTCTCCCCCTAGTATCCCCCTACCACCACCATACTCCAATCCCATTCACCCCTCCCTCTCCGCTGCTGCTCCAAATGCCAACCCTATCTCCCAATCTCCTTCTCCCAATCATCCCCTCCCCTAGAGTCCCCCACCCCCTATTTTCCCCTACCTCCACCACACTCCAATCACCTTCACCCCCGCCCTCTCCGCTGCCGTTACCAATGCCTATCCTATCTCCCAATCACCTTCTCCCAATCTTCCCCTCCCCTAGTGTCCCCCCACCTCCTGACATCCCCACCGCACACCTCCACTCCCAATCACTCATGCTTTACAATGACCCATCCCCTAATTTTATTCCTAACCCCCCTCCTCCCTCCTTTCTACCGCAACTTACATCCTTACCCTCCCCCCTGGCTCCCCGTCCATGCCCCCCCAAGACTCTCCATCTCCCTCCCTGAACCCCTCAGCCCACCCACCCAATTTCACCCTGAACCCCTCTTCCCACCCACCCAATTTCACTCGACTGTCAACCCCCGACACAACCCTTCTCCATACTCTTCACACCCTTGTAACTTTTTTATCCTCTTTCCCCGAGGTTGTTAATCTCCTGCCCCCCTCCCACCTCCCCTGGCACCCCACAGCCTTATCACTCCCCATCCCTCCCCCACTGGCCCCAAACACCCAACACACAACAGTCCACCTCCCTCCAGCGCTTACACAGAACATCCCTCCCACTTCCCTACTTTTTTCCCCCTCACTCCTTTAACCCAGACTCTACTCAATATTGAACGGGATCTCTCTAGGTTACGAAGGAACTCTCCAGACTTAGAGAAGATTTCAATTCCCTCTCCTCTAGCTCCCCACTCTTCCGTGCTAGGTACCCCCCCAACCGAAAACTCCCCTCTAACTTTAATCTTCCTCGGAATACTACCCCGCTCCGCTGCCATCTGCACAGGCCTCGCCACACTTCGAACCAGTTCTCTCCTTCCGACCTTTCTGAACTATGCAACTCGTACCTGCCCAATTTTGCAATCAACAATCCCCCAACCCACTACTCTAACATCCCTGTTATCCTTTGGACCAACAGAATCCCCCCTCTCCCCCCTCCCCTAGACCCCCTCCTCGACTTACCACCATCCACTCCTGCCCTCCCCCTAAAAACATTCCCATCCCTGTTATCCTTGGGACCAACAGAATCCCCTCCTCTCCCTCCTCCCCTAGACCCCCTCCTCAACTTACCACTATCCACTCCTGCCCTCCCCCTAAAAACACTCCTAAACCCCTCTCCTGCATGCTGGTTAACTGTCGATCTTGATCTGTCCATCCAGCCAAAGAAATTGACCAGAAACCTTAAACAGATCCCCCCTGGTGTTCTTGAGTCCAAACTCCAAGCGCAACTGCTCCTCACCCCTCTCTCTCAAAATGCAGATGATCTTACTGAGCATTTTAATAAAGCTGTCACAGATGTCCTTGACCAAATTGCCCCAAACAAACTTAAAAATCAAAAGAGCATCCCTTCCAAATCTTGGTTTAACTTGGAGCTCAATAAGGAAAGACGTTCTCTTAGACTGATGGAAAGAACTTGGAGGCATCATCCCTCTCCTGCTAACCTAACACTCCTTAGAGAAGCTAGATCAACATACAAGAAACACATTTTCAACAAAAAGGCATCCTTCTTCCGTTCCCAACTCGATCGGGCCAAAAACAGACCTAGAGAACTATTCAACATCATTCGTAACCAAACCTCCACCGCACCGCCCATCCTGTTGTCCTCAACTGCTAGATGTGATGAAATCGCCCACTTCTTCTCCGAAAAAATTTCCAAAATTGACCAATCCTTTCCTTCTACTCCTACCCCAACCAGCCCTCTTCCTACTCCTGACATCACTTCTAAACCCATCACCGCTCTCTCCATACCCCCGATCCCCCCACTCACATGCCCGCTTCTCCACCTCTCCTTACCTCTCCTACATACACACTCACTGCTACACCCCCCCAGAACCTCTCCCCAATCCCACCCACAACTTCTCCTCTTACTTCCTATCACTCTAACTCACTATTAAAAAACAATGCATCCTGGCATACTTTCCTCCCTGTTACTGAACACGAAGTTCTCAACATCATCACTAAACTTAAGCCATCCTCTCACACCAAAGACCCCCTCCCCTCAAACCGTATCCAGGACCTAAACACATCATTGCACCATTCTGGACCACAATCATCAACACCTCCCTAGCCTCAGGATGTGTCCCTATCTCTCTTCAACTTGGTCAAATCTCCCCCATCATTAAAAACTCCAATGCCGACCCCAATGACCTAAATAATCTCCGCCCCATCTCTAACCTCCTCTTCTTTCTAAAGCCCTCGAAAAATGTGTCTTGCTCCAACTAGACAAACACATTGAAAATGTTACCCTACTCGACCCCCTTCAATCAGGCTTCAGAAAAGGCTGTAGTACCGAAACTGCCATGCTAAATATTGTTGATGACATCCATCACTCTCTTGACAATGGCGAGACGTGTCTACTCATCCTCCTTGATCTCTCTGCAGCGTTTGATACCGTCAACCACTCTGCACTACTTAATGTTCTCAGAGATCTTTTTGGCCTTAATGGTACCACCTACAAATGGTTTGTCTCCTACCTACAACACTGAAAACAGCAAATCAAAATTCACAACTGTCTTTCTAGCCCCACTCCGGTATCCCTAGGAGCCCCCAGGGATCTATCCTATCACCATCTCTCTTTAACCTCTTTATGGAACCCCTCACTCTTATCCTTAAACAAGCTGGAATTAACTACCACCTCTACGCTGATGATACTCAACTGTACTACAAGATCAAAACCCACGCTGATATCCTACACCTTAACAACACCCTCGCCAAGATTCAATCCTGGTTCCAAATAAATCATCTCAAACTGAACCCTAAAAAACTGAAATCATTCTCTTCTCCCCTAAAACCAACCCGCTCCCCATCCAAACCTGGATCTCCGACCTCAATGCCCTCAACTGCTCTCTCTCCTTGTCCAACTCAGTCAAATCTCTTGGTATCTCCATTGACAATAACCTTAATCTCAATTCCCACATCAAAGCTTCAGCAAAAGGAGCCCTCTTCACTCTCCGCCATCTCAAAAAAATCAAGCCCTTTATTCCATCAGAAGACTTTAAACTAGCAGTTCAATCCCTGGTCCTCTCGAGAATTGATTATGGCAACGCCATCCTCACCGGAATCCCTAAGATCCACCTAGCTCCTCTCAAATCTGTTCTCAACCTTGCAGCTAGACTCATCACCGACGGCAAACATTTCGACCACATCTCTCCAGTCCTCAAAACTCTTAAATGGCTCCCTATCGAAGGCAGGTCTGCCTACAAAACTGCTTGCATCACACACAAAGTACTCCACCAAAACACTCCGCCTTACCTCGCCAACAAACTCTGCATAGCGGGCAGCTCCTGCGCTCTGAGAAGTACAAACGCTCTCCTCCTTGTCCCACCCCTGTTAAAAAAGAAATCCACTCAATCCCGCTCCTTCTCTGGTAGTGCCCCAAGCACCTGGAATGCCCTCCCCAAAGACCTGTGATGCAACCCTTCCTATATCAGCTTTAAAAAGGACCTCAAAGTGCACCTCCTCAAAAAATACTGGGGGTCTTAACCCTATCCCATTTTCCTATCTTGCCTTTTAGATGTGTAAATTGCTCCTGCTCTTATACCTGTATTTGTATAATTTCAATCTGTCTCCCTTTTGTAACCTGCTATTATTCCCTGCTGTTGGTTTTTGCTGATTTTTGTCTTGTGACTGTAACTAGCCTATACTCATGTAAAGTGCTCTGATACTTCTGGTCCAGCCAGCGCTATATAAAACCTCTAAAATAAATAAATAAAAATAAATAAAATATGGCATTTTTCACTTTGTACCCTTTATTTAAATTTGTAACTCTTGATGGACACGTGGCACAAGAACCAGACTCACTGTCTTCTAAGCATTTTACTGGGCTTAGAATTCATATTTAACGCTAGATTTACTCTAGTTGAAATCCGTTATATACATGTGTAAGAACTTATTTCTCAGAGCGCCACTATTGAAATTCACACTATGAACTGCCTGAGTGGAATTATTTACTGTGCCCACAATATGTCAGATCCAAAGCCCCAGTGAGCAATAGACTCATTCCTGAGAGATTGAGAGGAGGAAATGGTGATTATTTGATTTTCCATAGCTGTGACCAGCTACCCCCAGATAATTAAGGTAATGACGTAGGGGGACCTCTTACTCTTAAGAATGGACAGAGGGCAAGCTTCTTTCTCTATTTCCCTACAGCAGGTTCCTGTACAATGTTGCTGGGACGAGTACAGGCCTGCATGGGCAGAAAGAGGCCCAGGGAAATTAGGAGAAAACCGCCATCTTGGATTTGTCCAATATGCTGGGCAGGGGTGGGATAGTCCTTGAAATAGTTCTTTTGATATTAGATAGAAGTGGATGGATGATGCCGCTTTCCCGATTGAGTGGATGTATCAGCAATCACAAAATTCTCTATTTCCCTTCTTAAACTTCTGTTAAGAGTGCAGGAAAAAAGCTTGAAAAGAAATAAAGAAGGACCAGCGCCCTTCTCAGTAGCATTGTTATGTTATGTTAAAGGTGATTTGTAGAGCGCTCGTTCACCAGGCGGTTTCTTGGCGCTGAGGGGGGGCGTCCGTGGTTGCAGATGATAATAGTTTAGTTGTATGCTTGGGTAAAGAGCCAGGTCTTAAGTAATTTCCTAAACTTGGTGTAAGAGTCAGCAGTACGCAAATGGGGGGCAGGGTGTTCCAAAGCTGGGGGCCAGAATCGTATATCTCAATCCTCCATGTTTTTCCGTTTGAAAGTGTGGGGGATCAACAAATTTGTGTTAGAGGAGCGTAGATCACGGGAAGGGATGTACCGTTGTATGTTAGAGGCGATGAAAACGGGTCCATGGCCTGAAAGGGCTTTATAGATGGTGCAGCCCAACTTAAATAGGCAGCGTTGGAGTAGAGGGAGCCAGTGGAGGCTTTTCAGCATTGGACTCACTCGTTGATGTTTGGGCTGACCAAAGATGAGCCTGGCTGCCTGGTTCTGGACGAGTTGCAACCGATGTAACTGGAAGGCTGGTATACCAGTATAAAGGGAGTTTGCGTAATCGATCCGCGAGATGACCAGGGCAAGTACCACTTGGGTCAGAGCTGCAGTGGAGAGAAATCTGCTGATTTTCCGAATTCTTCGGAGTTGAAAAAAGCACGCAGAGACCACTGAGCTGATCTGGGCCTTCATGGTAAGATCGTTACTGATGATAATTCCTAAGCTTTTTACCGAGTTAGCAGGGAGAGGAGGGCTCTCTAACAGCGGTGGCCAAAAGTTGGAATCCCAGGGATTGGCCAAACCGCCTGTGAGAATCAACTCTGTTTTATCTGGGTTTAATTTGAGTCGATTGATGTTCATCCAGTCGCTAATGAAATTCATAGTGGATTTGAAGTTGGACACAGATGATACGGAGGTGTCGATGTTGAATATCAACTGAAGGTCGTCAGCGTAGTTAAAGACTACGACCTCTCTATTGCGCAGGGCCAAGACTAAAGGAAAGATGTACAGATTGAAAAGTAGGGGTGAAAGAGAGGAGCCCTGCGGGACCCCACAGGTTAATTTCTTTTCCTCTGCTCTAAAGTTGGCCAGACGAACCGATTGGGAACGGTTGCTGAGAAAGGAGGTAGTCCATTTCAGGGGCAGGCATTGAGGTGCACCCACTTCTGGCTTATAATCCTTGATTCTTTCAGACTCTCTCTGCTTTGCACTTGGCACCATCTCCCTGAACTCTCTCGACCTAGTAGAGAGTATACCTATGTAGTGTCCACAAGGAACGGGCACTGTGGACAGGAGAATAGTACCAGTACCCGTAGAGCAAAGTTGCTTTTTTCATGAAGAGGAAGTAGTGGTGCAGTGGCTGTGAGGGTCTGAATGAATCGTGTTTCCTTGGGCCAGGAAGGCCCATAGCTGCTGGTACTGGTGGCTAGTGTAGTAGCGGGCTGTCCCCTGTCAAAGTGGCAGGGCGGGCCGGAGGAGGGAGGTGGGGAGGGAGGGCTCGGGGGACAAAAAAATAAAAATGACTTACCTGAATGCCAACGCCACCACATCCCAACCTTCCCTCTTCTCGCTGCTCCCAGACTGCATGAATGCAGCATCAGGATTGGCCTGAGCCCTGGCAACTGGCACTCCCAGGCAGACTGGGAGCCTGTGCCTGCTCTCTCCAGTCCCAGCAACACAGCTGGGGCTGGACATAGCTTCACTGTGAAGGATGGTTTGGCCGGCCTGAGATGGCCGGCCAAACCATCATGTGCAGTGAAGGAAGTGAGTGCCCAGCCCTCCCCCACCAGCAGTGTAATCCCCCTGGACCCGCCCCAAGACTCGTCAGAGTCCTGGTGGAGGGTCCAGGGGAATTAAAATAAAACGATAATAAAACGGGTTTAAAACCCATTTTATTATCATTTTATTTGAGGGTGGTGGCTGGGCGGGCAGCGCTCCTCCGCCCTAATGGAGGGGCCTCTGCTGGCCTGGTACATGCCACCTGGAGGATGGAGCATAATAATCCAAACCCAATTAAAATGTATCCAGCTTGGAGGAAGATATCTTAAATTGCAGCTGCCACTTGTGTTTCTTTGTTTTTTATGATAAGATGTTTGCATTAAGAGACAGCAGAAGAGTGCATCTTGGTATGTATTTTCTACATTCAAGAGACAAAGTAACATCATAGTTAAGAAACTACATGGTTGATGGAAAAGTGAGGTCAATAAGAGATGATATTTCAAATCAAAATAAGGGTATGTTGAGGTAATCTGCTTAAAATTTAAACAAAGATTCTAAGGAATTGAATTATACAGCAATAAGCTACAGTCATCTTTCCTGAGATGTGATCCTCACTAAAGATGCTTCCATAATTATGTGTTTCGCCCTCTAATCAGTATTTGATGGTGATTTCCAGATCTTTAGAATATATTTTTGACATATTGCAATCCAAAGCTTGCAGAATTTCTATGGAAAGATTATCGAGGAGAGAGCATTTAACAGTAGGATCGAGGATGGCATGTGAACTTCTGTGTCAGGGACCAATTTGATTATGGTTAGTATTTCTTTCCAAAAGGCTAGAACTGCGTGTCATTCAACAAACGTGCAGATATCCAGTGTCTTTCTTGTGTGGATTTAACTCCACATGGGTGCCTTGAGGGTACGTGCCTCTGACGGCTTTGTGAAACTGCAACCACAATTCAGTGTGACCACGACCTAGCCCTATGAAGAGAGCTTTTTCAAAATGATCATCATAATGATTATACATTTGTATGTATGTATATATGTATATATGGCATTTCTATCGCACACTTCTAGCCAAAAGGCAGCAGAGCGCTGTACAAGGTCAAAGACAACCATGAAGTCAACGGGTGATAGGAACAGTAGCTGGATGGATAAATAATGCATCGTGATGTAGTGTTGTTTAAAGAGGTGAGCCGTCAACGCCTCAAATTGGAGCAGCATTGGAGCGGCCCTGATGGATGCAAGGATGTTGTTCCTGATCCTTTTTGTGTAGGAAGAAATTTCTTCAGAAATTGAAACGGATGCCAGTTCCCTGGGAGACTGCTGTGTCGGCCATGCTCAAATGGATCACTGCTGGATCACCGCCATTGCCAAACCAAGGAAAAGTTAGGCTGTGTCACACTGCCTTTGAATCAGGAAAGAGAAACTGGAGAGTTCAAAAGAGGAAGGCACCCTGATCTGTCTGCGGTGTCCCTCACTGTGTCACCTGGACCTACTTCTCTTAGAAAAGGACCTCATGAAAGGATAGCAGCCCCGTCCTTAGTGGAAGGTGCAGGGAGGTGCTAAGCCCATGTCAAGGAGAGTACCCATGCGTTCCCAGTGCACAGAGAGTGATAAATATCCCAACAGAGCAGAGACACCCACAAAGTAGACAGTCCACTAGGGCAGCTGTGCCTGTCTTGTCAAAGAGTAAAAGATAAAAAGAGGCAAGCATCTTTGTACTTATTATGGTGTTCTGTTTTCTAGGCAATCAGGAACGCACAGGTATCAAGATTGCAGGCTGGAGCCTTTGACTTCCAGCAAAAGAATTTTGAGTCTGGCGAATATTAAGGAAGTCTCTCTAGGGAAAGTAGTTGAAGAGAATTTGCATCATGAGTAAATGTCACATTCTTGACCACTTGAAGAATGCGGCATTTAGATGGGTACCACAATAACATATGCCTTATCGTGGGCATTTCTGATTAACTCTATAGGGATGAACATCCTCTTTGTACTACTTGGAAGCATAGACGCATTCAGTTACTGCGCAAATACAACTGAGCAACCAATAGGGTCAACAGTTGGGACATGCAAGGCAAATTAAGTTTACTAAACAAGAACCTCTATCACAACACATCATAAGTCTAGGAAATAAGAAATTGAGCCTTCAAAAAGTGGGTTTAAGTCCAGACAAACATTTGTTGGCTGTAATTCTATATAACATACAAGTGGAAACCATATCATGTTTCTAAAAAGGATGGAATTATAGCAACAAAATGATGTCCAAATATTGTTTTGTTTTTTACATGTGAAGAAATAGCTGTAATTCTGTACAATACACGAGAGGAAGTCACATTATGTTTTGAAAAAGCTGGCTGGATACCTTCCATTTTCTGCCATAAGCATGTTAGAATAATGCTTTTGCATGTAATATATAATGCTGTCTTTAGAGAGAAAAGTTTGTTTAATGGACAATTCTTAAATAAGATGGTTGTTGGGTACTCCTGGGATCACACTGAAATTTAGAGGATGTTCACATGCACAGGAGAGAGCTCACTACAGGCTATAACAACACGCCAATTTTATAGTCCATAAAACTATTATTTCTTATGGCATACCTTTTGTGATTGTTATGTAGCATGCTAAGAATATGGTAGTCACTCAGAGCAACAGATTCCCATTTCTGTTCTCAGAATAATCCCATCAGGTCACCTGTATAGCCGCAGAAATGTTCAGCTACCGAAACAATGCAAACTGTTTTATCCTTCTCTGTTTTGTTCATAGCTTCTGTAATTCCTTCTACAGACTGCCAGTGTTCTTTATTAGCCGTCCTTGTGCCACCGTGCCGATATGTGGGGGTGGGGGGGGGGCTCTGGCCTGGGATGTGTAGCTCGGCTGCTCTCGTTACATGCTGTGCCTGCTGTCAGCTCTGTGATCAATATGAGCCTAATGGAGTTCAGATACCTCTCTCGGGCCCTCTCTGTGTGCTGACAAGACTCACCAGCCCAGAGTGGCACCTTTGACCTTTCATATGGGCCACCTACTGGGTGCTCGAAGTTCGATGAAATGAGTTGTCCTTGACATTCGTCTTACCACCATCTCGGCTTGCTTCTCTTCAGAGCTGCCATGTAGAAGCTGAGTGAGATCACTTTATACATGCCTGACTTACCTGGTTTTATTGGAGGCGCCATCATGACAAATGGCCACACGTAAAATACACTGGTTTGTGACATTGCCCGATTTATAAATATCTGAATTATCCGTGAAGTCATTGCCTTGTTATAGACAATGATGGTAAACAAATTGAAAAGTAATAACATTGTATGAAAATATGTAGTGCAAAGTAATAACATTGTATGAAAATATGTAGTGCATTTGTGTAGGCTAAACATAGCCAAAAGGAAGCGAAATGTGGCCAAAGACAATGATAAAGTCAATTAGTCATTGGAAAGGTATCTGATCGAGTTCATTGGTCATCGCCAGTAGCGAATTGGGTTATATGTAGGACAGGGGACTTCTGATGTTCGGCAGTATATATGCCTTCAATTCAAATTGCTTAGGGCCTCATGTACAAAGATTACATGCACAACATGTGGTTATAAATTATGCACTGATGTTTAGCGAATGCAATCTGCTTTTGCAAACTGACCTTGTACGATTGGTTGGTTCACAAAATACTAAAGGCCACATGTACGTAGGTTTTTTCCAGGTGCAAACGGCCTGAATCTGCTAATCATTCCATTTGCGACCAGAAAAATGTGTTTTCCTATACACCAAACCCATTTTGCGATTCGGTAACCTATTACCAAACCGCAAAATGGGTTAGCGATTCGGTATTAGGAAGGGGAGTTTTAAGGGCGTCTCTTCCTAATAGCGACTTGCAGTGCTATGAGTGATTTTTTTGCGACCAAAATGTGCATTTTACCGCCTGTTTCAAGTAGGTGGTAAACCATTTGAAACAGGAAGGGGGTCCCAGGAGACCCCCTTCCCCTTTGTGAATGCGTGCGAAAATGTGTTTTCAGAGCAGGCAGTGGTCCCACGGACCACTGCCTACTCTTAAAAAATGACAGTGAAACATTTCATTTTTCTTTTTTTAAATGAATCCCATTTTTCCTTCAAGTAAAACAGGCTGCATTTAAAAAAAAAACCTGTGATTTTCTATTTTAAAAAGTTTCACAGAGTTGGCAGTGGTCCTGTAGACCACAGCCCACTCTTCCTGAAACTTTTCTAAAGATTCACAAAGGGATCTGAAGCGGACCTCTTTTCCTTTGTGGCTCAGATACTTCTCCCTTTAAGGTCCTGGGGCCAGATGTCTGAAAGTCCATTTAGCGATTTCCTAAATGAGAATTTTTGCGATTCGCAATTAGGAAATTGCTAAATGGCATGTATGGTCAGATTTAGTGATTTGGTATTGAGTCTGATCGCTAAATAGGTCATTCCAAATTGCGATTTCCAATTTGTTCGCAAATTGCAAATGCGGTCGCAAATAGTGACCACTTTATAAACAATCATTGCAATAGGTCTCGCATTTGTGAAAGCTAAAGCACTTGGTGTTAAAAATGGCAATGTTGTTTACTTTTGTTTTTTGTATGTAGTGGAGTGATGATATTTGGATAGCGTTATTGCCATTAGTATGACCTCGTGGCGCTGTCATGTCCTTTAGGATAGTCCCATCATGTACATACCAATTACATACATTTTGTCCCATCCACACGACATAACGGTTCTAACACAGGTGACCTTTTACCTAGTAGCTTACTTCTGTCTCTCCGACATCAGGCTCTTGGTACCCTATCTTAATCCCTGTACCTGACGTACATAAACATGTCCCCAGGCACGGCAGATTTATTCTGTATAAGGGTCACCACTTTTTTCATCCATGGCCAACAGCCAGCTGTGCATGATCATGTTTGTTTAGAAAAGGATTAGCAGAGGATTAGCAAATGTTTTCAAAACATATCGATTCTAGAAGAAACCCTGGAGTGCCCACTTTAGTATAAAAGACCCTCACTCCCCCTTACAGAATAGAGGAATATTTCTTCCAGGCTGGACCGAGACTCTGCAGGCTGATCCTTCGACAGGCAGAGACCTGACATCCCTTGCGGGGTGCCATCCTCGACACAGAGATGGGGTCTTTCATTCAGAACCATCAGGTGAGGGGTTAGCACTTCCCCGGGGGTTTCTTAGCTCCATTAGGATCTATCCTGACATTTACATACACATGCTTCACCTACATATCTAGGCTAGGTACATTTAGGTAGGCTACGCATCGTAGGAGTACGCCAATGCTATTGTTTTATATAATCTGTTTATATTCATCTTATTAGCACTATGGTAGAAATGTATTTACTATTTGCGATATTGGTGCTAGCGATCACATTTGTCTGCTCCTGTCTTGATTGTCGCAGCTAATATGTTTCACACTAGACTGACGCTTGACCAATCAATAATTATTTAAACGGTTCTAATCATCATTCTATGTGTATTCTGAGAAGAGTAAGCACGAGTGACTGAGCAAAAGATACCGTATTGTTTTCCACGATACCTGAGGAATCAGGGTTGTCATGTTAAGTGCTTGCCAAAAACTACCTACACTGCTGTAGAATACATCGGGGTGGTAGTGGTACCGTAGAGCTAGCTGATCTAACGGCTGACTCATCCTGTGGGGGTGTTCAGAGTCTGTCTGCACACCAA
Organism: Calotriton arnoldi; assembly: GCA_963921515.1. Lineage (NCBI taxonomy): Eukaryota > Metazoa > Chordata > Amphibia > Caudata > Salamandridae > Calotriton > Calotriton arnoldi. The sequence continues at coordinate 1,212,615 of CAWUFW010002227.1, forward strand.
GCCCTCAGTTTAGGTCATCTATAACGCGCAGGTCCGGGGGGGTCTTAGGAACTACACAACAGCGCTGGAGAACCAGAAAAGGGGAAATATGTTATGAGGGAGGGGATACAAAAGTAATATGCTGGGTGGGGAATAAAATTAACACCAGTGGAATTATATGCTCCTGAAGCCACAAGATTTTAAACATGACTATGTATTTCACAAACAAGACACATAATCCACAACCTACTGCATGATCTCAGATTACAACAACAAATACATCGTATTTTAAACAAAAGCAAAAATAAAGCATGACACATGGTACTGGGCAATGGCATGTTCTCTCCAAAGTTTATTCTGTCACCGTACAGTTGCTGATTGTTGAATTCAAATACTAAACTGGTACTAATGAGGTTAATCTTTTCTCCAGCCAGTAGTTATTGTCACAGATATTGTTTTTAGTAAAGCGCTCTCACCCACCCCCTGCGCCTTTTATGTGCAATAAAAAACCTTCAAAATAAACTTAGATGCACAGATAGACCCACTCAAACGTGCAAGTACAGATATAAAGAAACACATATACACAGACACAAATGCTCACATAGACATGCACACATTTGGAAACAGCTACCTGCAGCCTCACACACAGATAGGTGCAACCATATAAGCATACATACACACACACGCATACACTTATGCACACATACTCATTCAGGCAGGAACACATACAAACACAATCACATATGCGCACATAGGCATGCACATAAAAAAGCTTGCACATACATATACAGCATTACCAAGAGGAGATACCTTTGCACACTCAGACACCCATTCACATATATTCAAGCACACACACCCAGGGACTCCTACATACATATGCACATGTGCATACTTAGACACACATGCATGCATGCATGCAGGCATGCATGCGCTCAAATACACGCACACACTCTTGTGTCTCTGGTCTCACCCCTGTGAAGTGGCTAGAATGAAATATTTATTTTAGATATTTGGAAAATGTGCTCAGACGGGGGCAGCGGATAGATGGAGATAAGAGGCAGATTGGGTGGCAGACATAGAAACAAGAGACAGATGGACAGATGGAGATAAAAGGCAGATAGAGCGGCAGACAGAAACAAAAACAGAGATGATTGTGTGAGATGGGGGAGAGCGATACGGAAAACACAGACAGGAGAAATAGAGATACAGATGTGAAGAAACAAGAGATATTAGGGACACAGTGCAAGATGGGGCAACATGGGTGGATGGGTAAGGGGAGAGAGCAAGAGAGAAAGGGGAGAGAGAGATGAAGACAGAGGCAGGGCTGGCTTTAGGGCAGTGCGACCAGTGCGGCCACCCTGGGTGCTAACCTGTAGAGGGGGGGCGCTGACCTCAGGAGGAGGCGCTTTGATTAGCAATATCTTATGATTGGAGAGATGAGGGGCACTTTTGCCCAGTGGTAGTGAGAGAATCTGAGGAGGCCGTCATGGGGTATGGGGGTGCCAAAAGTGGTTGTCGCACCGGGCGCCACCAGTGCTGAAAGCCGGCACTGGACAGAGGTGAGAAAGAGAGAAAGGGGAGACAGATGAAGATATAGAGGTGAGTGGGTAAGGTGAGAGAGAAGGAGGGAGAGAGATATGGGGCGACTTGGGTGAAGGAGTAAGACGGGGAGCAAGAGAGACAGGGAGGAGAGCTAAGACAACGGGGTGGGTACAATGAAAGATAAATAGAGAGGGAGTGAGATATTGAGTGACAAGTATGGGGGGGCTAAATAAGAGAGATAGAGACAGTGGGATAAAAAGAGAAGGGGATGGGTAAGGTGAGACAAGGAGGGTAGAGAGAGAGAGAGAGACGAGGAGACTAGGGTAGGGAAACATGAGAGAGAAAGAGATAGAGAGAGGAAGAGATTGGGGTACATGGGTGAACTGGTAAATTGGGAGAGAAAGAGGGAGGATGGTAAAGTGAGATTTGGAGAGAGAGAGACACTTAGAAAGAGAGCGCAAGAAAGTGAATGAGAGATAGGGAAACAGGGTGTACTAAGAGATAGAGACACGGATCAGCTTGAATAAAATGCCTGCACAGAGTATGGAGGTAGAGTGGTGAGCTGGGATGAGGAGTGACAATTGAGAGTCAAAGGCACAGAGACACTGCACGTTTCTCCCAAATACTGCACCCAGGCAGGATCTGAATCTGCAGCTGAGTTTTTAATTTCTCTTTTAGGTTTTTAACAGGCACGTACAGCCAACGATATAGAAGTTCACCACCTGTGTTTTGAGAGTGAATTTGTTGAAACTTTTTTGCAGTGCATTTTTATCAAGGCGGTTCTCTGGTTTGAGTTCCCGCCCTTGTAGAAGGACTCTCACGTATCAATCCATGCACACAGAGTACGATTAACAGCAGATACAAACACACACCAACAAGATACACACCACTCACAGCAGAAATGCAAGAGCAGTCAGGCATCAGACGCACACGCAGACGCCCGCACACACAAATACACATTAGCGCATTCAGATAACCCAACTAGACACAAGAGGGAAAGAAAACTCAGATAATCCAACTAGACACGAGAGAGAAAGAAAAAGATGGCATACACTGAAAACATCTTAATCGTCCCGATAACTTTTAAACTGAATTAGGCTAAGAGTATGCTCTTTGGCAGGTAGAAGCACGTTCAGAAACTGAACTTGTTTTACTGAATATACTATATAACACAGAAAACAAATCAAGAGTAAGTTCCTGGGTGTACATTTTAAAATGAAAGTTTAAGTGAATTACCTTGAAATGTACACTTTGTCATGTCTCAGTCTCGGTATGCTCCACATGGCAGGCTGCAGCAACGGCGCTGCCGATCCGCTTCCTGGCACTGCATGTCTTCGTGCCATACCTCTCAACATATTATTATAGACAACAGTGGTCCCTAGGGAAGCGTGAGGGTGAACAAAAAATATAATAAATACAGACCCAATCAGTGCTGTATTGGTTAAACATGTCCAGCCGGACAGAGGTTCAATGTTTAATTTATCAGCAATTCTTTGAGATATGTACAACACAATATACTGAGAGTGGGACACAAGCCTGCATCCTACTACAGAAACATAGAAACAAACAAACATGCGGTCTGGGAAACAATCAAGGAAGGCTCAGGCAACGCTCACGGTTTGTTCTCAAGAAAAGAATTCACAATTTTAAGTCAACAAATCGCAAGGAACGCCTCTACATGGTAAATGGTAACATCACAGTGTATGTATGAGGCGTTTTTAGGGTGTCGACGGCGTTTCGATCCAAGAAAGAATTGCGTGGATCCTCTTCAGGACATTAAATAAGCATGCCTGAGATATAGGTGCCTTAAATTACTGTATAAACATAACACAATCGATGAGGGGAAAGAAGGGTTTAGGGGGAGAAAAACAAGAAGAAGGAATTATAAGGATATATATGGAAAACGTAACCACGTTTAGTTTGTATGTCATTCAGCAAATAATGATTGCACCACTAAAGAGTTTACCAGAGTGATATTGTGACATTCAATTGGAGCAACCTTCACAGTTAGGCCAGGTGACATGGTGTTCAACATTGAAATGCGGCGCAAGAGAGTGACAAAATGACATTTCATTAGGCGCTGCCGGAATGGGTAGGTATGGTGACACGTTGTACATTATAAAATTACGGCGCAGTGACTTCGTGAAAATGGTACTGGCTCCGCACTTTAAGAAAACTCAGTGACTTAGTGGCAAGTGGTACTGGCTCTGCAATTTAAGAAAAAGACGCAGTGACTTTATGGTAAGGATATGAGTAACAATGGCACGTTGTGAGAAACATAGTCAACTAGCGCCTGAGTTGTACATGGTGTACCTTGGAAATGAACATAGACACGGTCAGCCAAGATGCGGTGGCGATAAGGAATTGTAGCCGGGGTAGCAGAGTGCTAAAAGGTGAGCATAGTGCATAAAATTAAAATAGCCCGAGGCTGGTCAGTGGCATGCTAAGTGAATGAGACGGGAGTTCAGGGGAGCTTACCGTGAAAATAGATCGGTTAGTCAAAATTAAGCGTGGTCCTCAATGGGAGTTACGGGGTCGCCTGCAGGTGCTGCGGCGGAGGTTAAGGCCGCGATGTAAAAGTACAGAGGTGAGGAAATCCTCTAGGGGAGCGTGATGCTAAAGCATGAAGAAATGGAAGAATTAATAAGTGAAGGGCATCTCAAAACCACGAGCGCGGAGTAGGTAACGGAAACTCACCTACACTCGTTGATTCGAGAATAAGCCACGGGCGTGTGCTCGGTGGGCGCGATGGCCTGGAAGGGAATTGAGGATGATCAGTATAAAATCGAGGAAGTGGGGGAGTGACAAGGTTCTTGCGGCGGGGCATTGCGGTGCGCTTACCTCTTGCCGAGGAATACGGCGTGATGTCTCGGGGGATCAGTGTCCGTGAGTGCGGGGAAGGTATGAAGTCTGTGGCTAGGTCTCAAATACAGAAAGACGTGCAGTGATAGGGCGGTGCAGTCAGGTGGTCATGTGGGATTGTAGAAATAGTAGAAGGCCTGAAGGATGAAAACGGGGGCCATATTGGAGTGGAGTGAATTCTCAGCAATTGGATTAGGTAAAGGTCACATCACATGTGGAATAGCTAAGAGGAAGGGTTAAAAACAATGCGGACAGACTGTGAAACAATACCTTATTTACATTAGGATCGGTAAAAAGGATTACATTTCAGCAAGGCCAAATTCACAGAGATAGTTGTGGATCTCTGATTCAGATAAGAGTAGCCCAGTCTTCAAGGCGGTTCAGCCCAGTATGCAAACTGTTGGTTTTCAATATCCATTTTAGTTCTTCTTTGTTAAGCAGTTTGGCAATGTCACCACCCCTTTGTGGGGGTTTGACCACACAAATGATGGTCCAGCGTATTTCATCTTCCGAGTGTCCAGTCTCTGTATAGTGTTCAACCAGTGGAGCATTGGGTGTCTTGCATCTTATTCGACTGCGGTGTTGACATATGCGCATTCGTATTTTCTGTGTAGTCTGTCCAATATATATTTTGTTGCAGGGACACAAAACAGCATATACAACATTGCATGTGTTACAATTTGTGAATGTTTTAAGTTCAAATCGTATATTCTTAAAGCGAAACTCCTTGCCTTCAATTGTTAGATCACAGATACTGCAGTTCCCACATTTAGCGTGACCCGTAATTGGTGGTAGTCCCCATTGATCGTTCAGGGTGACCGATTGTCTTTTGGTGGGTAGTGCTGCACGCACGAGGTGATCTTTAATGTTTTTGTTTTTCTTGAATGCAAACATGGGGCGTTCAAGGTTGAGAGTTCCTGCGTTAAGAACATTCCAGTTTTTTAGGATGGACTTACGTACTGTGTTGGAAACTGGGGAAAAGGTAGTAACACAAACCAGACGATTTTGGCATGGTTTGGTTTTAACTTCCAGTAGTACCTCACGTGGGCAGTACCATGCTCTCTTCATGGCGTACCAGTCTGCGTGGATAGCCTCTATTGGTAAGTTTGTTGCTAAGCAACTTAGCCTCATGGAAGTAATCCTCCTTCATGGAGCAGTTTCTCCTGATACGGAGGAACTGGGAATAAGGTAGGGAGTCTCGAAGTGCTCGGGGGTGATGACTGTCGTACCGTAATAAGGTATTACGTTCAGTGGGTTTGCGGAATAGACTGGTAATAAGTGTGCCCTCTCTATGTATGATGTTCAGGGTAAGGAATGGGATTGATGCCTTGTCATGTGATAGTGTAAATTTCAGGCCAGCACAATTATTATTGAGCCAATGAAGAAATGACTCTAGGGTTTGCTCAGTGTCCTGCCAGATCATGAAAATGTCGTCTATATATCTTTTCCATTGTCTGATGCCATTGTTGAAGGGATTAGTGGGGGACAAAATGTGATTGGTCTCAAGAGAGTCCATATAGAGAATGGCCAGATTTGGAGCAAAAACTGCCCCCATTGAGGTACCTTTCACTTGTTGGAAGAATTGACCCTCAAATAGGAAAAAGTTCCTGGTTAGGCAAATCTCCAAGAGTTGAAGTATAAAGTTCGTGGGAACTGAGTGAGGTCGTGGACGTTTGTTGAGGACAATTTCCATCACTAGTAGAGAGTCTATCTGGGGAATATTTGTGTACAAGGACTCTACGTCCAATGTACAAAGGATTTCAGTTGAGGGGTCGAATGGATAGTTTTCAACCATGTTAATCATTGACATGCTGTCACGTACATAGCATTCAGTCAGTGGCACAAAGTCTCTTATAAAGAAATCAACATATTGTCCCAGGGGCTCTAGGATAGATCCGCAACCTGAGACAATCGGTCGGCCGGGGGGATTTTCCAGGTTTTTATGCACTTTAGGCAAAGTGTAAATCACTGGGATCCGTGGGGATTTGATGTTAAGGTACCGATGTTCGTGTTTACTGAGAAAACCTTGTTCTAGACCATCGTTGGTGATCTGTAGAATCAAGGCCTGGAGGTCTTTGGTGGGATTTGTAGATAATTTGCAATAGTGATCTGTGTTGGCCAATTGGCGATTGATTTCATCTCTGTATGTGTTGATCTCTTGGAGTACTATGCCTCCGCCCTTATCGGCTGGTTTAATCACAAGATCTTCATTGTGACGTAAGCTAGAGATGGCAATTTTCTCTGCTTTGGTAATATTGTAGGGGATGTACTGGTGGGAGTGTTCCAATTCTGTGATCTCCTTAAGGACTAATTTCTCGAAAGTGATGATCTCACTGGGGATCATGTTAGAGAAAGGTGAAAAGGTAGAAGGAGGGCGTAGCAGTGTGTTTGATGTGTTGGTTGGGCAAGGGTTCTGTAAAAAATAACTGTGTAGTCGTATTTTACGAAAAAAGCGCAGTAGTTCAGTTTAAAGCTCCAGGAAGTTGGGGTAGGTGGTAGGGACAAATGAGAGTCCCTTACTCAATATTGACACTTCATGATCTGACAGTTGGTGTGTGGAAAGATTAAAAATTGGGATTGTAAGGTTGTTATTGCAGCTATTGTTTTCCATCATAGGGGTTACCATTGATAACATTTCTGACGTGTCTGGCGTTCCCCCGGGGGGTAGTTCCAACGGGGCTGTTGTTTGACACGTCCTCGTTTTTGTGGTTCTGATTGGCCCCGCCCTAAAAAATGGGTATTAGGGTTTCTTTGTTAGTGCTCGTGCCTTCACCTGCGTCGGAATTGTCCGAGGACTCTGCTGAGGTGTCAGAAAAACCAACTAAGGTATTCCGTCTATTAAAACGACCCCAAGGTGTCAGATTTTGGGGGTTGTTGTAGGCCCTGTTCGTGTAGAAATCTTTATTAAGGTATGGATAGGCCCTTTCTTCTGAGAAGGATTTTATATCCTTTTTCACTTTGTTGGATTTTTTGTTTTGTTCCAGTCTATGGAATTTGTCCACGGTTTTCTGGATTTGTTCTAGTAGTTTTTTGGCGTCAGGTATATTGTTGTCCTTTATTTGTTTCTCTATGTCATTAATTATTTCAGAGAGTTTTTTTAGTTCTTCGTTGGCGATGTCTATGCCTAGCACCATCCAATGTCTGGAGCAAGTGGTACATACGTAGCTGAAGTTGGTAATATATTTGGGGTTATCGGTGAACACACCGGGGATACCTCTCAACATGTCAGGCTGCAGCAGCGGGGACACGGGGCGGTGATTGAGCAGCTTCCGGTGATCCTGGGCTCATCTGTGTGTGGGCTGAGGTGGCCAAACTGGGATGTAAAAGGAAAGCCACATCATGCGATGTTTAAGGGCTAACCAGGTAGCCATGAAAGAGGAACAAACAGGCCAATCAATGCCTATACTTTCTTCTATGTATAGTGTGGTGGTTTTATTTTTGAGTGCCAGTTCTTACCGCAAGACAGGCACTCTTCGTTACCGGACCCATTCTTTTCATTCTGACCCCATTCATATTTATTAGCTCTATATTTAACATGTACATAAAATGCTCTCTGGATGCCCAATTAATGAGACAGCCAAAATGATTTACACTGCTTTTGTCCTGTTCCACTTGTGAAATTGGGAATGGGAGAGTATTCATTATGCGAGAGGAAGCAGTAAGTGAACAATATAATATACTCTTCATCCACTTTAAAACGTGAGACCGGAGGCACGGTAAAGATGGAGTGACTTCATGTTACCCCCACTCCCGAGTGAGGCTGTTTCCGTTTGTAGGGACGCTGCGGGTCCCTCGCCCGGTCAACTGGCACCAGGTGCAGCCCACCTTGGTCAGCAGGTGGTGAACAATCGAACACTGCCAGTGAACTGAGTGAGGGGGGTCAAGCCCCCACCGTGGGCCGGATTCTGGCAGAGAATTCTCGAGGACGGGTAAGCCCCCGCCGTGGGGGACGTCATTCCAATCCTGTGAATTCTGAGAAGCCGCGGTGACGCAGGGCGGAATCACCGTTCTGACCGGATCAGACAGGCTCACTGTGGCTGCTGATGCCCTGCCAGTGAAAACAAGACCTCTTGACAACAGTCAACACTTAAATAAAATCATGTGGGCTGTATTGGTACCTAAGACCGCATGCAGTATCTTCCCCAATGTTTCTGTTTACCTTAATGTCACGCCCGCTTTTGTTGTTTTGCACTTCTTCATTTGGGTGCGTGCTGAAACAAAGTGTGGCATCCATGTAGATAAAACGTATGTCTGTGACTGCGAGTGAAGCGGGTGCCATGGCAATAAATAAGTAGACCCACAAGAAATACATAAAGACCTACAGTGTAAGTAAACTGTAGTTGGCCGGTGCTCCTGGCCTAAAAACAGAAGTCATATATCGGGAGCACCAACCAATAAGGATCCAGGAAATAAGAGTGACTCAAGACCAATGGAAAGCAGCAGATGTGATTACACTCAGTATAAGTGATTACAGCAGGTCTTGCAGACAGCGGCTGCGCACTGATGCTCGAACCTAAGAATACCAATTCTGCTTCTTGGGTCAGGGAAATGACCCCTGGACAAGAAAGGGCAGGTTCACAGCAGCCAGGAAGAGTGGCAGAGTGAGGCAGGAGAGCAGCAGAGAACAGGCAGTGAATAGAGGACCCCAAATACCAGTCATCCAACACCAGGAATGGCCAGCCAGGAGCGTGGGAAAGAGGCAGTGGGATGAAGAGAAAACTGGAGATTCTCACAGAGGAGTGTTGCAACAACCATGACCTCCTATTTGGCTTGGCATCCATGAACGTTCCAGAGTCGCAGAAGCTTAAGATATGAAGGGGATGCAGCATGAGATTAATACGGTGGGGTGGCCAAGTGTTCTGTCGAAGTGATTCGCAAGAGGTGGAACGACATCCGTTCCCTCACCAAGGAAAAGATTGCAACATGGCTCAGGAGGCAGACCCTCCACTGCACCCCCACTCATGACACTGGAGGCAATGGTGGAGGCCACCCTGGAGCCAGAGGCTGTCTTGTATTTGCCAACCTAGACCCTCCACCTCACCCCCACTCATTACACTGGAGGCAATGGTGGAGGCCACCCTGGAGCCAGAGGCTGTCGTAGTATTTGCCAACCTGGACACATTTGCACCTGTACCCAAATAAAGTAAGTGCAAAACTTTAATATTGGCAACAATTATGGGCTTGAACCTAGTGTCTTCATGCATGTAAAGCAGACATATCTCTATGGGATAATTCCATGTCCAAAATATCCCACATGGTGCAAATGGGAATTGTAATCATAGACAGTAACAGTGTAGTCAGTGTAAGAAGTTTGTAGAAAATATATAGTATGACAAATGAGATTGTGTTTCGCACTTTACATATTTTAATGGTATCTCCATTATCCAATTAGAAGCAACTGGGGAAGACATTGAAGGGCCAATGGATGAAGATGAAGAACAGGTTGATGGAGGAAGAAGTAACTGTAGTGCTTGAGAGTGTGCCCACTACATTTCATGCCCACTTCAGCAGTGTGTCCTTCTCCCTACAGACACCATCAGTAGAGAGTGAGGGTGCCATACAGCCACCCACTCCAACCCTCCAGCCAGTCGTCGGGTCCTGGCACTAGTGCTCCATCCTGGATGGCCGTAGGCGCTGTCACACATCAAAGGCTTCTGGCGACAGGCGGTGTTTGGTGGGCTGGAGGCATCAATGCTGCAGGTTCAGCACCTGCTGCACAAACAAATTAAGATGTTAACCACAAATTGCAGGTGATGCAACAGTCCATCACAGTGGGGTTCAGAACAGTGGCCAATTCAGTTGGCTGACACAAAAATGAACCTACTAACAGGTGCAATAGTAAAACTGTGTACTGAGATGTCGAAAGACAGGAGCACTCAAAGGCGTAGGGAGAGAAGACTGAAGGGTGGGGATGGGCCACTTCAGTGGGGATGTCTTCAGAGGCCTTGGCCAGATCACAGCTGCAGTGGAGGCAATCCAGCCAGCACATATTGCCACTGGTGTGGGTGCAGAGGCTCCTGACCGTGAGGTGGCCAGTGGCAGGAACATCTCTGCCACCGAGGCACGTGTACTGCAAAGCAGTACCAGTCGCACGCCTGCACCTAAACATGGTGGTACTACACAAACCAGATGCACTCCCAGAAAATGAAGGTGGTGCACAACTCAGGGAGTGGAAATATTTATTTTCTTTATGCTATCAGAGCTGTAACCAACCTACATGCTGACTAAATGGTGTAAGATTTGATAATTACAGCTTGTCTGTCGAATGTTTGGTGACACCTGCCATTAAAGGTAGCAGGAGTCCGAATGTCCACTTGATCACAGTCCTGGTGCATCGATGTGCAGTGTTGCATCGGCTTTCATTTGGGGTGGCAGTAAAGAGGTAAGGTGTGGGGATCCATGAGCGTAGGCCATACACACTGTCACCTGAGACACATACATAAATGTGAGTCAATGTACATTTTATGCAGATAGGGCACTTACATATCAGCATTTACGTTATATGTTAGTACAAACTAAGAATCTGTCATCAAACTTCCCACTTTCCAGTCATCTGTATATTCTGCTCTGCCTGAACATGTATGAGTCATGGGTACTCCCTGGATATTGTGATACAATGTCAGTGATTTTGTTTTGAGCATTGCAAACCACTTGTATATTAAGGATAATGCGTGTTTTTCCGGTTCCTGAAAATGTATTCATGATTGGATGGGGGGCATATGGGCACATGTGTTCCATCTATACATCCTATGACCTGGGAAAATGTAGCAATACGGTAGAATTGCAATTTTATAATCTGCATTTCCTCCTTATTACTGTGCATGTATTTTTGGTGGTGGATATTGAGGAGCATGGCATTGAGGAAAGACCTTAAGAAACAGCAAACTTTTCGGCACACCACCTACAACAGCTATCTCATCCTGGTAACTACCAGTGGCTAACAGGCGTAACGAGCGCAAGACCTGAACATGGATGGTAAAGGAATTGCTGCGCAGAGCACTGCTTTCTAGGTGAATCTTTAAGAGGAAAATTAAATCCAAAATTACAGTGCTACTTTGCCTCCATTTGTCACATATGTCTTCCTCTGTTTGGTCAAAAATGGTCAGCTTGACTCTGGATAGCCTCTCTTTTCTCCACCTCTGCCTCAGCTGAGCAGCCAGTATGCATATCCCCCTTGCTATCCTATTCTGGGCAGCCATTGTAGACAGCCGTGGTGCATTCTGGGCCTGCCTTTATAGTTTGCACCCATTTACCACCTGGTTTGAATTAGTGGTAAATTGCATGTGCAAATGGGCCAAATAGTGACCACCTGCTATTTGTGACTCACTCACACAAACCGTTTGCAAGTCGGTATTTGCGATTCCATAGTACCAACTCGCTATTTTGAGTCCCAACGATTTCCGATTTGCAACTCGGTTGCATCGTTGTTTTTGGTTGTGAATGGCTTTCGTACATGGTGTACGGCCCTTTTTCCATTCGCAAACCTGATTGAAACAAATTTGCGAGTTGCACATCTTTTGTGCATCGGCCCTTTGTTATCTTATCAGTTGTTTGCAACCACATTTGCTGTCATAATCCATTCATCCATTCCTCTCCAAATATGAGAGGAATACCCCTTTCATGCCCCGTTCTATATGCGATTTGGACACAGTATTAAAAGTCCTAGGAGTTGTGAAGCATTTTCCGACTCGTAAAGGGCTTTTGTACATAAACAAAAGTCTTTTGGTGGTTGCAATCCCGGAAAAGTTTGTGAATTCCAGGGTTTGCAATCTCAAAGGAGCTACTTAAGGCATTTTGCTATTAAAGACCTCAAATCACAAGCACTTTGAATTTGAAAGTAGAGGGGCTTCATACTTGCTAAAAGTTCAACACACTTTTTTCAAAATATTCAGTGGGTGCCCCTGCATGTAAACATTTTCACCCAGTGTAGCAATTCAAGAACTTTGTCATGGGTACCCCCTTATGCCAAGAATTACATATAATATACCAGTACCAGAATTTTGCCAGTGATACTGCCCATGTACCATGGGTGAACCATAGATCAAAAATTACTTCCAGTATGTCAGAAACAGCATTTTATCATGGTTTGCTTCCCCCAACCCAACTCCCCAGGCCCATATGCCACGGCTGCCTTCAGTGAGACCAAGAATTACCTCAAATATGGCAGCACAAGCATTTTCCCATAAGTGTCAATACTTCCAGTATGTCAAAGCCTGCATGTTACATTTAATGCTTTCATAAGACAAGAATTATCTTTAGTATGCCTTGGCTTGCAGCAGACTCAAAAGCAGAAAAAATGCCAGCAAGTACACTCCTACTCACATACACTCTCTCACCCAGTCGACCTCAAACTCTCTCCCCTCTAATTCACACTGTTTTCCCTTCACTCACTCTAACACTCACATTCTCTTACTTGTTCATTGTCACTCCCACTCACTAACACTCGCATAAACATACTCACACACTCACTGTCACTGATTATTAATCTCTCTCTCACACACACACACACACACACACTGGCCCTTTCACACTCATTGATCTCACTCACAAACAACGATGTACAAGGGACTGTACCTTGAATTGCTGGTGTATAAGTGTGCTATTTTCATTTAAAAAGGATTGATAGTTACACCACTGACTCACTCCTCATCACTCTCACAATCTTGCCTCACTCACTCCTAAATCACTAACTCGTTCGCACTCATTTGAACATATTCATTCTCACATCCCACTCTCACTAATTCTCACTCACTTTTACTCTCATTAACACTCTCAAACACACTCACATTCAAACTTTTGCACTCAATCACTCACCATCACACTCACAAACAAACACACACACACATTAGCACTGACAACAAGAGTTCATTTACTTACACTGCTTCCTGCGCTCACATCGCAGAGGCTTAATGCCAGCAGCAGGGCAAGAATCCAATGCTGGACAAAGGAAGCAGTAAGCCATCATTCCCAGGAGCAGGATATAGCTGCATAGCCATAATTAAAAGAGTGAAGGCTCATCTCAACCCTTCTCTCAGCTTTTTGATTGGAATGGAAACATAGCCCTATCAGAAGCTTGGACAGTACGTAGGTTACTGTCCTGCTGCTCTGTATGGCTCCTCATTAGCCTCAGGAATGCACTGATGTGTGCCCAAAAGCCTTATTATGGCAGATATACTGTGCTGTCTAGGCATACACAGTATGTCTGCTAAATTAAATGCATAATACAGACATCCACTTATAGAGTAACCTATTTTGAAACAGCACTCCATGGATGGATCGTGACTCAAACTTAGCTCTCTCCTTCTCTTCCTGTCATCAGGAGTGTGGATAAGAGGAGAGGTCTGACATGCTCAATGACAGTGTTCATGAAAACACTGCTGAGTCAAATAATTACAATTTCTGGCAGAGGCAAGGGGCAGTAAGTGGCAGCTCACAGGAGGTAGGGCTACACCCTGAAACCCCTGTTAAGGAGCTACGACTGCACTGTATCCTGTCTTTTTCCTCAGCTTTCTCTCTTCAAGGGTTAGAATGGCAATCTTGATTTTGTCTTATTTTTTTCGATGGAGATTGAGGGCAAACACCACCAATTTCTACCCTCAAGAGGAAAACAGTTTCGTAGGGTAAATAATATAACCTCAAACTGTCAGGTTACACAGTGATAATAGAAAAGATCTCACCTGCCTGTCACATTAACCTGTAACTGTAATCTGAGCTCTTTGGGGAAAGGCACTCTGGAGGGCGCTACTGAGAAATAGTTTAGTCTATCCTCAACCTTCCCAAACAATCCAGCATCACCTCCCACCTCAGAAGTCTTCACTGACTCCCCGTCCAGAAGAGATGCCAGTTCAAGCTGCTGACCCATGGCTTCAAAGCCCTCCACAGATTTGGACCCACCTACATCAACCAATGCCTGACCTTCCATCATCCTTCCAAACATCTCCGCTCCTCCACCCTTGCCCTCGTGCACGTACCCCATATCCGCAGCAGCAGAGGTCGTTCCTTCTCCTACCTTGCCACCAAGACCTGGAACAACCTCCCCCTCCACCTCTGCACTGTACCCTCACTCACCGACTTCAGGAAAGGGCTCAAGACTTGGCTCTTCAACTTATGGCCCACGGGGCTCCAGCACCTTGATTCCTCCAGGGAAGATAAGCTGCACTTTCTACTGTTTGATTGATACTGCAGGGCTCTGCTATTCAAGACCTCACAGCTATACACTGATGAGCGAGAACTACCGAATGGGTGCTGCCATGAGGCATGTTACACTGTAGGACTATGCTGAGTGAGAGTTCAAACCCAAGTTCCTGCTGGAGGTAATAATTCTACAGAGCACTGATGAATGAAAGCTTAAACATTTTAGAGAATTGCTGTAAGGGAACACCCACTCATGGCTGGTCCTAGGATATTAGGGGCGGCAGGCAAAAGGGAACCTTTGAGTCTGGCCAAATTAGCATGTGATGTGACATTACTTTGGTAGCAGCAGGTCACACCTCTCTTACCTTACTCTGGAGTCTGGAGTAAGGATTACAGGAACAACCATTCCCTGTAATTCCAGCATGGTCCCCCAGAGTGACCAAAGAACAGAAAGGCGATGCTAAGCATGGTACTCAAAGGAGTTCAGAAGAAAAGGAGCCAAGATGTAAGAATGGTACCTAATTGAGGAAAAAGCACATAGCATAAAACCCTCTCAACAAAAGCAAACAATAAAAAAGAAAGAATTATCTATTCAAAACAAGGAAAAAAGGAAGCACAAAAACAAGTCCAAGGCAATCTGAAAAGAAGAAATGAGACTGGAGTGATAGGGGTGTTAAAAATGATGAAGAAAGAATCCCTCAAAGTATTGAGATGAATTGAAGCATACAAAGCATCCCTTTGTATAGTAACTTTTACTGACAACCCCAAGCATGACCTCGAAACACATTACAGTCATCTTGTATATGCATGTCTCATAGGAATAAATGGTATTTCCTGTAACAAAATAGTCCTTGTCATACAGACCTCCAACCGCTAGATGTTTGCATGGCTATGCAAGAGACTTAAACCCATTCCTGTCCCAGCATTTCCATTTGCCATATGTGGTCATCTCTTACCTAATGGGCAGGGGTATGTATAACACATATTGGCCTGCTGTCAATGTTGTGCCCGCAACCTTTTGAGCATTGGCGTCTCCGGAGCGTCACCCCACTGCTATTCAGCAGTGTAAGAACAAATAAAATGATAATAACTCAATGTTATTGTCATTTTATTTTTCTTGTAGCGGGCACAGCAGTTCTGGGAAGTGGGGCGGGTTGGGGCTGGGCTGCTCTACTGAAGGAGCAGGGGAGGGGAGGAGTTTTTTTCACTCCCAATGTGTGCATGAATCTTTGGCCGGCCGTCTCGGGCCGGCCAAATATTCATGCGCACATGGCATGCTCTCCACTCAGGCTGCATTGCAGCCTGGGTGGAGAACATGCCCAGGCCCCCATTCCCCATCTGAGCGCCGAACCACGGTGCTCAGACCAATCACAGCGCTGCATTGCAACTTTGTGATTGGCTCAGGGAAGCCTGGGTGTTTCCGGTGTCCTTCCTGTTCCGGTTGGAGGAAGGACTGGAGAGACGCGACGAGGACGACGCCGGATGCGGACAGGAGGTACGTTTTTATTTTTTTATTTCCCGTCTTCGCCCCTCCCAACCCCTGTCTCCCCTCACCACCCCTGATCAGTGCCGGCCGCCACTACTTTTGAGAGACCTTTCAGTCCATCGCACTGGGACAGCAGGTCTCATACTTTTTAATTTGAAGTGTGCCTGTCGTGCTACTGATTTGAAACAATAGGACACACCATAACCCAGCACTCCAGAGAGGAGGCAAATGTACTACTGCACCTTTAAATAATGCACGTAAATCAGCACTCCCAAAAGATGAGGCAATGAAACAAGACCCAGCACTCTCTTAAGGTGAAACAAGAAAACAGATTCAGTTGCATTTAAAGTGACACACACATATTTATTAATCCAATACTTTGAAAAGGAAGGCAAATTATATCGGTTAATGCAGACTCCAAAATATCAAGTAACTTAGGCACAAAAACAGAATAATAACGCATGGCATATATACATGGAGCAGAGAAACAGAGAGAGATTATGTACATGAAGTAAATAAGAAGAATACATCACCGAAGCCTCGATCGGGACTCTCAAAAGTTCTGTTTTCTTGTGACGACACGTCTGCCCCACAAGCGAGCTCCCATCTAGGTGCCAAGATCCCCCGACTTCTCTCAACTAGATGCCAAGATCCCCCGCCTTTAATACATTTTACTCAACCTTAGGCAAAGGTTCTAGAAACTTCGCCCCCTTCCTTCTGTTACGAAAAACCGAGCTGACCATATTGGTCTGTGTCAAGGTCAAGACAGAAGCTAGCCAGGTCCCTGTATTTTGACTCTGAGACAGAGCTGTACATTCCACACATTTCTCTGGCAACAACAATCTCTGCCCTGAAAGGTACCAAGCACGCATCCCACACAACATGTTCCAGTTTACTCTGCTCGGTGAGGAGCGAAAACAAGTGAAGAGCAAAAACATCCCTCCCCACCCTTCAACTGCGTGTGAGCACAGAAAATGGAGTTGGTTACACAAGATGGGGTCAGCACAGAAAATGAAGTCAGTTAGACAAAATGGAGTCAATGGTCAATATATCATTCTTAATAGCATTACAGTGCCATACTCCACGGTGGCTGCAGAGCGCAACACACTTGACCATTAATCCACTTTGACATCATGAAATGACTTGTAAGAAGCTACTTTTTAGGCATACACATCAGTAAATTCAGTAAATTGGGTGAAAATGTAAATAACTCTAATAAATAAGTACATGTTTTTGCTCTATTAAGTGAATTCAAGTGACATTATTCACCCCGGATGGAAAAGCTATGTCCAGGTTTCTCTAAAACTGCTATCTCTACTCCAGCATTCACTGAATGTCTGTATGTAATTATGCTGTATTTGTATAGGGCAATCCTCAGGGGAACACTGATCAGGGTTGAAGGCAAGCGTACAGTAAACGAGTGATAGAAGAGATAGCTGGGTTCTGGGAGCAAAAGTGTATTGTTACTGCACTGCGATGCACTATTCTTCAAAAAGGTGTGTCTTCAGTTCATGCCTAATTGAAGTAGTGCTGGGGAGGTTCAAATTCTTGATTAGTGCATGATTAAAATTCCAGGATAAATTGCCACTTACACGGAAAACAACCATTACAAAGCAGTCATAACCACGCATGACCATTACCACGCATACTTTACAGCGAACATGCCTTTACCACGCATGCCCGTGACCATGAATCATTTACCACAAATATGACTTTACCATGCATGCCTTTACTATGAAATCGGGCATGGGAGGTAAAGGCATGTTCGTTGTAAAGGATGTGTGGTAATGGTAATAGACCGCATTGTACACTCAGGGGGTGAGGCATTGGGGTGGTTTTAGGACTCAGGTCTAGGGGGAAGGGTTTTAGAGTTCAGGGCCAGGCAGGGGGGGCAGTTTTAGGGCTCAGGGCCAGGAAAAGGGGTGGTTTTATGGTGCAGGGGACTGCAGCAGGGGGTGGTTTTAGGGCTCAAGGTCACGAAAAGGGGTGGTTTTATGGTTCAGGGCTGGGCAGTATGCTGCAACCGGGGGCGGTTTTAGGTTTAGGGCCAGGTAAAGGCATATGTGTGGCAACATCCAGCATTCTACACACCTCTGCCCCTTGATACCTTTCTGAATCTATCTTGGAACCCCTCTCTGTTCAAGTTCTGGGCCAGTTTTGGTTCTCTCTGTCCCGGTTCTGGTTCGTCTTCACTGGTTTGCTTTATCCGGTTCTGGCCTCTTTGTCCCGGTATTCCGTCAGTAGATGGAAGTCCGTTCACAGAGTGTACTTACCGCATGGGGATAAATACTTTAAAACTAGAACGCTCATTCTGTAATGAGCAAGCTCAACTTGCCAGTGCACCCCAACTGCACACATGCCATTACCAAGCATATGCTTTTACAACGCATGCCAAAGTTTGACCACATATATACCCGTTACCAACTAAGCCTTTACAACAAAATATTCATAGTAAAGGCATGCGTGATAAAGGTATATACATTGTAAACATTTTTGTACAAAACGCATGAGTGTAATGACGCATGCTTTGTAATGACAGGTTTGTAAAGGTATGCGTGATAATTACATGCATGGTTCCGTCATACAACCACTTGCACAATACATGAATAAGATGCTGTCCTGAGATCCAGTGTAAAATATGGTATGCAGCACAGAATAATTTTGAGCAAGATATAAAAGCAAACAGTGGTTAGTAAAAAATAGCTTGGATGCATCAACTGTGATGATGTAAAATTATAGCAGACTGATCAAATCACAATAAAGCTGTGTTCCTTTTTATTTTATCTGTGACATTTTTGTAAAGCACTAACCAGGCCTAGGATAAGGAATGCATAATGATTATTAACAAACCATTAGGATTTAGCATACCAAATGAAAATATTCTCGCCGCAGGGAAAAGCAGTGATTGAAAACAAGTGAGCCAAGCTTCATTTTCCAAGCATGTAAACAATAGCTTGATACCCAGATTGATATGTATATTAAAATACTTCCAGCGTAAAGTAAAGAGAAATACTTCTAAATTCTAGATTAATCTCCTAGAGTGGGACCCTTACATTGATTTGTTAGGTGAGGTTTAGTATATAGTGTTTAAAATGAGAGTATGCGGTAGATTGAAAGAATTTTTACACAAAGGAGTTGAACTTTCAAAGAGTATTGTAACCGCAGCATAGATGGTACCATATTTACCTGTGTAGGAAGGGCTTTCAATAAGTTGAATTCAAGACAACAATCATACTATGACCTTAAAGTATTATACTTTTAAGGCGGGTCAGCAATGAAGAAGGAAATTTATTGAGAAAAATTGACATCTCCGGTGTAGTACCACATGCTAAAATTTGCTTTTCCTAGACTTTGTTCTCCTAAAAGCATAATACATTGCACTTTAATCCAACAGCAACATCTTCTATTGAAACAAGGTCTGCCATGTAAGTCATTTCTAGGACATTGTTGAGCGTAGGTAGGCCTTTATCAATTTTAGGCATGAGAAGCTGCATTCTGCAGACAGCACTCTCACTGGAATTTTGTGAAGATCTCCTAGGACCAGCGCACAAATTGATGCTTAGGGTCTTTTAATGTATAGGTATACTGAAGAGCCACCAAGGCATTCAGCTGTTTTGGAAGGACAGCAGCAAGGAAAAAAATCTCCTTAAGCAGTTTAGTCCAATGTGTAAGAGAATATCAAACACTAACAGATGTACCATCTGACGGGAGATGTTGCAGATCATTGCAAAACTTATGCAAATCTAAATTTTTCACTTCTTTTAAGTTGGAAATAGAGAAAGTCAAATTATTTTTGGTGACTGTTCAGCTGTTCAAATTGTCTGTCAATTGATGGGATTGCTGAAAAACAGAAGGTGAAATTGTGTTTTTGGGTCCTTCACTGGCTTGTCATCTGGCTCATATCCAAACATTTGCTTTTTCTTAGCAATCCCATCACATTTGAATTTTCTTTGAATTTTCAGTTCATATGATCGTGTGTTTACTGAAATGAATAATCCTGTAAACCCCTCATAGCAAAACGTTTTAAAGGAAGCAAGGCCTTTATGGGCATGTTTCACATCTTCTTCGAGCTCCATGTTGTCACTCTGCATCTATTTACTGACAGTGGCTTGTTTCATTAAAAAGTGCACCATGTAACCAAAAAAAAAGCAGGAATCCAAATGATAGAAGCCCTGAAGTTAGTGATGTTGCTTCACATCTGGGTTTCACAACTGTATCCATTTCAGAAACCTGCAAAAGTGCTTTGAGTTCTCTAAAACTGAACAGTTTTTTTGGGGGTTTTCTTTTCAAATAATTTTTATAGAAATTTTAAGAAAAAACAAGAACAGAGATGCAAATGAAGAAAATCACAAAGTCGCATGAGTTGAAATACAGTTACGAATGAGAATGTAAATGAAATAACAATTAAATAAAAAGAAAGAAATACAACAGACGAAGGAGTTGCAATGAGGCTACAAATTAAGTGGCAGTTGGAATTGAGGTTAGGTTAATCATGGACGGTCTTCGTTTTTGACATTTTTATGCAGATCGGTTGTAAGGTCACATGGTAAGCATATAATCGAAGACATAAAAGTTTGTATAAAATGCACTAGAAGGAAATCATGTTAGAACGTCCAATACCATAATATAGTAATCATAGACACATATCCTATGTACAGTCTTAATGTCAAAACATCAGAAAACAAATAAATCTCACATATTCTCCCACATCGCAACCGTCGGCATCATGATAAAGACATGCGTGAGGCTAGCGTGAGGTTTGTCTTATATGAGACAGTCCCCATGTGGGGAGGCAGTGGAGAGGGTTCACGGTCGTGAAAGCGATCCATAGGGAGAATAACCTATTACAGAAGATTGTGCAGTGGTTGTCATCAAGAGGTACAATAAAATATATATATATTAGTTTCACGAGGAGTCATTTGGTTCAAGGAGGATCAAACTTGAATGAAAAGGCATCAAGGGACTTCCATAGCTTCGTATGTGAAGGACGCCAGGGCGAAGAGTGTAGAGAGATATTATCCACCCCTCCAAGAAAAGACAACCATTCTTGCCATTTTCTGAAGGAGACTTCTTTGGAGTTCTTCCAGTTATTGAGTATTATTTTGCAGGCAAGTGTGAGCATTAGGTCCAACAGATAGCGGTCGGTCTCAGACGATAGCGTTGGGTCTAAAAATCCCAGAAGAATGTAGGAGAATTCCCTGGGGGGGACAATGTTGAATGTTTTATTTATACATTTGTAAATTTTATCCCAGTATGTTTGTAAGATGGGGCAATGGAAGAGCATGTGAGCTAAGTCACCGACATGTGCTTTGCAGTTTGAGCATGTAGGACTCTGACTGAGGTTAAGTTTGAAGATCCTTTCAGGGGTCCAATATGTTCTATTTATTAGCATGAGTTTCGTTTGGGATAATACGGGAGAGATTGTATTTGAAAAGGGGGTTTTATGTATCTTACGCCAGTCAAAGAGAATATTTCTAGTGTTAGGTTCAGATTCCCATTTTGTCTCATTACTCAGGTGTGATTTACATGGTTTTGGAATCTGTAGTTTGTAGATTTTAGACACAGTGTGTCCAGACCTTAGTAGCTGGGATATCATTGGAAGGATCGACGGACTGGTGGGTAGTATTGAGTGTGACGTGAGCTGTGCTTTTAATTTCAGAAATTTATAAAAATCTAAGGGTTCCAGGCCATACCTTGACTGTAGTTCGGAAAAGGGGGAGGGTAGTTTCCCTTTAAAGAGGTCTCTGACTAGGTTTATGCCATTTTTTGACCAATTTTCTCAGAATAACATTTCTCTATCTACCTTCAGGAAAGGGTTGCGCCTTAGAGAAGCTAAGTTGGATTTGTTGATTTTTACCGCTGACATTTGGTCCAGGCGTAGTAGGGCTCTTCTTGTATTTTGAATAAGTTACTTAGAATGAGGGATGGTAGAGATATCCATGGTTAGGAGAGTAGACAGAGGGATTTCATTGATGAGTGACCTTTCTATGTCCACCCACACTGGGATATAGCCAGGGTCGGTTACCAGCCAGTAAGCCCCTTGCTTGCAAAGGTACGCAGTTTGATAGTTCCTAAAATTTGGAAGCCCCAGGCCCCCTTTTTCTTTGGATAGTTGAAGTTTTTTCAGAGGAACGAGTTGAAGATCTGGTCTATCTTGGACAAGAACTCATTAGAGAGTGTCATAGGTAGCATACTGGCCATATAGTTGACTAATGGGGTGATCATCATTTTTAATGTCTCTGCCCTTCCCCACCAGGATAAAAATGTTGGCGACCAACCGTCTAATAGCGTGACATTTTTTTTGAGGAGGGCATTCTCATTGGCCTGTAGGGTGGTGATTAAGTCTCTGGTGAAGTCCAAGCCTAGGTATTTGATACTCTTTGGTTGCCATGTAAGGCCCGAGCTGCCAATTATTTCTTTACCGCCGAGATTATTGAGCAGTTTTACCTCAGTCTTATCTTTATTGAGCTTGTATCCCGATACTGCGGAAAAGTCAGCAATTGAGGACATTGGGGCTGTTATAGCAGACTCAGCATTTTCGGAGATGACTAATACGTCGTCTGCGTAAGCTGTTATTTTAACCGTGTTATTGTTGAATCGTATACCTGTGATCTCTTTGTTGTTCTGTAGTTGATAAAGGAACGGTTCTATAGCTAATAGGAACAAGGATGGTGAGAGTGAGCATCCCTGTCTGGTTCCCTGCTCTAGTTTAAAAGATGAGGAGAGGCTACCACCTGCTCTTACTTTGGCGGACAGATTAAAATACAATGCCATTACCATTTGAATAAAATTTTCACCCAGATTGAATTTTTTGAGTGTCGCTTTAAGATAGGACCAATATATTTTGTCGAAAGCCTTTTCGGCGTCCAACGTGATTGCCACTGTGGGGGAGTCTGTTAGTTTGGCTTTCTCCAGGGCATGACATAAAATTCGCGTGTTGTCTCTAGAAAGTCTGTTTTTCAGAAATCCCACTTGGGAGGGGTGGATAAGTTTGGATATATATTTTTGGAGACGCTTGGCAAGGATCATGGCATACATTTTGCAATCTATGTTTATCAGGGATATAGGCCTGTAATTTGTAGGTAGTGATGGGTCCTTCCCCTCCTTGGGTATCACCTCTATGATAGCCTCTGCAGGGGTACCATTTATCTGCTCCGATTCACTAAATTGGCTGAACATGTTTAGAAGAGGGGAATCAGAACAGTAGCGAATGTCTTGTAGAATTTTGCATTGAACCCATCCAGGCCAGTCGCTTTCCCTATTTTAAGGGATTTAATTGTGTCCTCAATTTCTTCTGCGTTTATTGGGCCATTAATTTCTTCTTTGTCCTGTTCCGAGAGAGCAGGTAGGTCACAGTTGCTTAAGTAGTTTCGGGCTTTAGCGATGTTTAGGGAATGGTTTTTACTATACAGAGTACTGTAGAAGTTCTTAAATATTTCTGCTATTTTGTCAGGATCAGAGTGAGCGTTGCCCTTCGGGTCTAGTAAGGACTTAATCGTATTTTTCTGCATTTTGAATTTTAAGTAGGAAGCTAAGCTCTTCCCAGCCTTTTTAGATTCGCAGAGCCTAATGCTTTTCTGCTTATTAATCCAAATCCCTGCCCTATTACTTAATAATTTATTATACTCATATTTCTTTTTAATTCTTTATAGCCAGGATTCCCATTGAGTAGCACAGAGAGGTTTGAAAGAAAGGGATACTCCAGCTTCAGTTTACATGTTTCAATTTTTTGTTGATGCAGGGAATAATGGGTAACATCATTAAATGACACCAAAGAAGTTTCCAGCGTATGTAAATGAACCTGCAACATCTCCCAAGAACAGATTCCAATTGTGCTAGGCATATAGGGTGTGTAAAGCCCACCTGTTTTCTATTAGGATTCAAACTTGCACTCCACTGTATTGACAACACATATGTGCACCATTGTCACATTCTTGCCAGCAGCAATCAGCAAGGAAAAGGTTCAGCGCTACAAGTTTGTGCAACAGTGCATCGGTGAGAGCCTGACCAGTTTGCTGTTCCCGGGGAATGAATTCAATGAAACGCTCCTCTATGGCAACAAAACCATTTGTACAACTGACAGATCGCACAACAAATGTAATTTGTTCTGTATGAGTCAGATCAGGTGTATCGTTAAGCGGCACTAAATAGTATTTCACTTGTTTGATGCAACATAGAATTTGCTGAGTACAATTGCAGATAATAGCTCAATCAATTTATTCTGAATTTTCTTCTCATGATAATGTGTGTGAATATCATTTCTGATAACTTTGTGAACATGATCCATCATCACAGGCTCAAATGTGCCTAAATGTTGTGCTACAAAATTGCCATTGCGGGTTTGGTTCAGCTGATCCACACTGCCATGGAAAGCCATATGATGTTCTGCCAGGTAATGTTTGATTGCTAGGACGCTTTCCAAAATATTCCATCAATGTATCCTCTCCTGTTGGAGTTAAGCAAAGTTTGTTAACCAGTAGAGCAGTGCTTTCTCAGTCAAAGTTCAAGTTTCCTCCACTTTTGAATATTTTTCTTATCTTTCTTGAATTTTGACGTTTCCGTAAACGCTGTCCAACATGGTGGCAGTCAAACAAGCCACTGCTCACAAGTGTTCATGGCAAGAACGGTAAATATTAAACTGCGGTAACAAAATAACACATTTTGTATGATGAAAAAGCTAGTTACTAGCGGTTAAGTGACCCAACGTTACTCATTTCCATTCTGAAATTATTGGATTAGAGGTCACATTTAGACTGTCATGTTGAAAAGAGTCATATTCTTTGTGGACTTCCTACATTCTACTAAATAGCAAGAGAGTTTCTCATTTTGAGTAGTAGACTATTTTCCAGAATCATTGGTCCTTGGCAATTGATGGAATACATTTCTCTCAGCTGAATATATTGGTAATTGTTCTGAAACTGGATAGTAGTAAAGCATTTTGTCTATTTTCACAGACAGTAGATTTCATTGCTATCATTCTTTTGCATTTTCACAACGTACAGCTGGCAATCCCAGCTCTCTACCTCATCATGATAGCATTGGGATAGCATGTTAAGGGTGGCCTTAACTCGCTGCTCTCCCTGCGAGCTCACTCTCATCTTTTCTTGGTGCTGGGAAATTGTAATGATGTTTTCTAGGTGCTATCCCTGTGGGTTCTCAGGCTTCTGTTTTCAAGACTGGAATACTGTGCTGTCTTTTACCTGTTCATTTCCCTTTATGTCTCCTAGCTCCTGTTTCAGGAAATGGGAGGCTATGCTAGTGGGATTGATGGTGTCTTCTTGCTCCTGGCCCTGCATGCTTTCGGTGTCAAACTGAGAGTACACTGGTGGTGGCACAAGTAGTTTGCACTTGTGCTGGCCTGAGGCTTCTCTAGCTCTTGATTTTGGGAGAAGGAGACTTGTCTGTTAGTGTTTTTCTGTTTGTAGGTTTCGACTGCACAGCGCTTGTGAAATCTATTGTATTTAATATATATTAACCCTTTGGGTGCTCATGATGGAATGGTTCTGTCATGAGTACCAGGGCTCCTGTGCTCATGGTGGAACCATTCAGTCATGAGTACAGGCAAGGAAAATCCCTCTACTGCAGACAGCAGAGGGATGTTTGATTTTTTTCAGCAAAATTTGAGGTTTGCAGGGGATTCTGGGTAGGAAAACGTTGGGGGTTCACGCAAGCCATACCTCGCTGGACTACCCCGGGTGTCTAGTTTTCAGAAATGTGTGAGTGTGGTAGGTTTCCCAAGATGGCCGCTGAGCCCGGGGCCAAAATCCCAGGTGACCCCCCTTGCAAAACCAGGTTGTTTTGTGATAGGTAACTTTGATGGCTCCTCAATACGTTTTGGGCCCTTGCCTGTCACGGGTACTTGACCCACCCACGCGAGTGAGGTACCATTTTTATCGCAAGACCTGGGGGAATGCTGGGTGGTAGGAAATTTGTGGATCGATGCAGATTCCAGAACTTTCCCACACAGAAATTTGAGAAAAATTTGATTTTTCAGCTAAATTTGAGGTATGCAGGGGATTCTGGGTAGGAAAATTTTGGGGGGCCCATGCAAGCCATACCTCGCTGGACTCCCCCGGGTGTCTAGTTTTCAGAAATGTATGGGTTTGGTAGGTTTCCCAAGATGGCTGCCGAGCCCGGGGCCAAAAACCCAGGTGACTCCCCTTGCAAAACAAGGTTGTTTTGTGATAGGTAATTTTGATGTCTCCTCAATACGTTTTGGGCCCTTGTCTGTCGCGGGTATTTGACCCACCCACGCGAGTGAGGTACCATTTTCATCGGGAGACCTGAGGGAACACTGGGTGGTAGGAAATTTGTGGATCCACGCAGATTCCAGAACTTTCCACCACAGAAATGTGAGGAAAATGTGTTTTTTTTTTACAATGTTTGAGGTTTGCAAGGGATTCTGGGTAACAGAACCTGGTGAGAGCCAGACACGGCACCCCATCCTGTATTCCCCTGTGTGTCTAGTTTTCAAAAATGTATAGGTTTGCTAGGTTTCCCTGGGTGCCGGCAGAGCTAGGGTTCAAAATCTACAGCTAGGCACTTTGCAAAAAAGGGTCAGTTTTCACTGTGAATATGTGGTGTGTCCACGTTGCGTTTTGGGCCGTTTCCTGTCGCGGGCACTAGGCCTACCCAGACAAGTGGGGTACCATTTTACTCGGAAGACTTTGGGGAATGCGGGGTGGGTAGAATTATATGGATCCACGCAGATTCCAGAACTTTCCATCCCAGAAATATCAGGAAAATTTGTTTTTTTTTTACAAAGTTTGAGGTTTGCAAGGGATTCTGGGTAACAGAACCTGGTGAGAGCCAGACAGGTCACCCCATCCTGTATTCCTCTGGGTGTCTAGTTTTCAAAAATGTATAGGTTTGCTAGGTTTCCCTAGGTGCCGGCAGAGCTAGGTTTCAAAATCTACAGCTAGGCACTTTGCAAAAAAAGGGTAAATTTTCACTGTGAAAATGTGGTGTGTCCATGTTGCATTTTGGGCCGTTTCCTGTCGCGGGCACTAGGCCTACCCACACAAGTGAGGTACCATTTTTCTCAGAAGACTTTGGGGAATGCGGGGTTGGTAGAATTTTGTGGATCCACGCAGATTCCAGAACTTTCCATCCCAGAAATGTGAGGAAAATGTGTATTTTTTTTACAATGTTTGAGGTTTGCAAAGGATACTGGGTAACCGAACCTGGTGAGAGCCAGACAAGTTACCCCATTCTGGATTTCCCTGGGTGTCTAGTTTTCAGAAATATATAGTTTGCTAGGTTTCTCTAGATGCCGGCAGAGCTAGGGTTCAAAATCTACAGCTAGGCACTTTGCAAGAAAAGGGTCAGTTTTCACTGTAAAAATGAAGTGTGTCCACGTTGCGTTTTGAGCCGTTTCCCGACGCGGGCACTAGGCCTACCCACACAACTGAGGTAACATTTTTATCGGGAGACTTAGGGTAACACAGAATTGTAGAGCAACTGTTATTACCTATTGACTTTCGATGCATTTCTGCTTTCCAAATGAAAGACAATGTGTAAAAAATAAGTCACTTTGAAAAATGTCCTATAATTCTCATGCTAGTATGGGTACTCACAATTTTGGCAATGTGCAAATAGCTACTGTTTCTAAACTCTATATTTTGTTCCAAATTCAGAAATACATAGGTGTCTTTCATCCCGATTTTTCACTGTATATATTTCCCCAAATGAATTGCTATATACCCGGTACATAATAAAAAACCATTGCAAGATGCTGCTCAGTTATTGGCTCTGGGTTCGTCGGGTTCTTGGTGAACCTACAAGTCCTATATATCCCCACAACCAGAAAGGTCCAGCGGATGTAACAGTGTATTGCTTTCAAACATTTGTCCTAATTAGAAGAAATTACAGGTGAAAATGTTGGCACAAATGGCTGTTATTTTCAACTCATTTTCAATTTTTCCTATTTTCAACTGTTAGTTTCTATAAAGAAACCTTGAAGGATCTACACAAATGACCCCTTGCTGAATTCAGAATTTTTTCTACTTTTCTAAAATGTATAGCTTTCCAGGATCCATTATTGCTTTCATACCCATCTCTACCATTAACTGGAAGAAGGTTGAAAGCACAAAAAATAGCAAAAATAGGCTATGTCCCAGTAAAATGCCAAAACTGTGTAAAAAATGTTGGTTTTCTGACAAAAGTCTGTCAGTCCATGAAAGCTGGGAAAATGGTGATTTCAGTCCCACAAACCCTTTGTTGATACCATTTGCAAGGAAAAAACCAGACGCTTTCATTTGCAGCACTTTTTTTACCAGTTTCCCCCCCCCCAAAAAATGTAGCTGTATTTTGGCTAATTTCTAGGTCCCCTCCATGGGAATCCACAAACTCTGGGTATCTTTAGAATCCCCGTGATGTTGGAAGAAAAGGACGCAAATTTGGCGTTGATACCTTATGTGGTCATAAAGTTACAGGGGCCTAAGCGCAAACTTCCCCAAATAGCCAAAAAAAGGCTTAGCATGGGCGTGGGGGGAGGCCTAGCAGCGAAGAGGTTAAAAGGGGCTAACATCCCGCCTTCACTTCTTGTTTTTCCATGTGTTTGCCACTTTACTGTTCCTCCGTTTCTACTGGTTGTAGCATTCTATTCTCTGTTGTTCCTTGTGTGTTTTTTTATCAGTGTCCCATGGCCCAAGTGCTCATTTTCATCAGCTTTGGTGGGTGGAACTTCTTTTATTAGGTTAAGGTTGCACAGCGTTTACTGTTTACCTTTACTTATCTTCCCCTGGCTGCCTTCATTTAAAGCGTGCTTGTCAACAGCATCTTTTTTTGGTTTGTCGGATATTTTTAATTACATTTCTTCCTTTTGTTTGTCCAAAGATTTTTTTAATGTAATCTCGTCCTGTCAGCACACATTTCTACCGTGCTTGTCTTTTTACTTTGCAAGCTTTGCAAATGTATTGTTAACAAAAATGTATACAAAAATAAAACTACGGAAAGCCCCCAGCCAGCCAATCACAAGAGAGTTCTCTGTGACAAATCATGAGCATGCTTTTGAGACCAATGAAAACATGGTTTACAGACAAGCTGCAGGTAATAATTTTCAGTTTTGTTTCTGCAGGACGGATGGGAATGGAACATAGTGTTTGGGTTATGTAGTGGTACTGGTGTTTCCTGGTGAATCTTGGTAAGAAAGGTGACGTTCTGCATACCGCTACATAGTATATCACTTTTCAGCTGTTTTCAACAGCTCGGGTTTTTCTATATGTTTGTAAGTGAGATGAATGGTAGAACAGCTGTGACGTTCTGCGACAAAAAGACTTTCCACATCATATTTTTGAAGGAAGTAGGGTGTGTGCGCTGTGATGTACATTTAATTTTATTTGTATAATTGCTACAGCAGAGCAGATGTCCCAGTATGCATGGTGCTGTGCAGTAGTACCTTGTGACATTGACGAGTCTGGGTGATTAATCAGTGGCATGTCTAGCTTGTTCCTATGTAATCATTCTATACAGTGACATGCCCGTCTCAGTTGGATTATTGCACTGTTGGCCATCTTTGCAGGATGTGGGGGGATAGTCTTGGTGCTGGTGATAGAGTAGCAGTACTTAGGTAAAAGGGGCATTAGTTAGGACGAGCTGCACAGTGTAAAAGGGCATTAGTTCTGTCCATAAAACACCTGTGCAGCAAGGGTCATTACTATACCGTTCAAAGCTGGGTTATGGTGTTGCTGAGCCTTCCGTGCATCCAGATCGACGCTCCAACAGTAGTACTAATCAAGTCAATGGGCAGATGTAACAAAAAATCTGAAAAAACAAGAAAAAGTTACATTTTTTTACCTTCTTTATAGGACTTTAGTCTCTTTTGGTTGACATTTTTAACTATACCAGTATTTTTGTTGTTCCTATTTGGCCACCTGGTTGGCCATGGAGAGGCTGGTAAGTAGAGGTTGGATGCCCACAAGTGTGTGTTTTTAAAAATATCATTATTTAGTACAATTTAACAATGTTTTCTGTGTCTAATAGTTGTTCCAAATGTTATTTGTGTTCCCGACATGGATTTTTGGATTACAGAATGGTTAGGTTTTTTATTTTTCCAGTAAATGCATTGTGCAGTCATTTTAAATGTGAATAAAATACCCACTGCTGTACGTTATATGTTGCCCAAACAAATTTCTTCATCCCTTTTCACTTATACCTAAGCTCCTTTCCCTTAACATTTACCCACCATCTATACTAGATCTCGTTCTCCCCCTGGTGCAAGAGATTTTCTTCCATATGTTTTTAATAAAAATACTCTGGAAATAAATATATTGCAATGTAGAATTGCAATTTGTTGCAATCATAATACTGTAAATCACTTTCAAAATCAGCTTTAGTATTTTAAAATGTGTGGCATTTTGAGGCTAGATTGCTGCTCTTGTGTTGAACGTCTGGATCACACCAATTACTACTTACTATAACAATTAAGCTCTTTGTTTGCAAATGACTCAATGTGGGAAAGTTAGTAATTGCTTTATTTAAGTGTCAGCTAGATATTCTCTTTAGAAATCTGGTTCTCATGTGTGTAGGTTTTTTGCAGAGGACATTTTGATGTAGCCATATCATAAATAAGGAGAACAGTACACAATTATACGAGTATTGCATTCATCTCTGAAACTTGTTATGGAATAAAGCACTCTCAATGCTTCAGATGCGAATAATATGACATTGCATGGTGAGATTGTTGCAGGTTGATAAGGTCTTGAGTGAACCAATTGAGTCACAAGCTTGATAGTGTCTATGTCTTAGCTTGCCAAATTGAAATTAAATATCAGAATCATGCAGCGGTAGAAGCATTTTTCAGTCATTTTTTTGTGTCTTTCCTTCAACCCTACCAAAAATACTTAATATACTTCCTAACTGAAGCCCTTCTCCCACTCGGCCAAGGTTGTTGTGCCAGTGTATGCATGAAGCACATCCACATATTGTGGACCACCAAAATGATGATAAAAAAGTTTCCAAACTTCGACAGGTTTGCTGACTGAAATCTCATGTTTTCCGAGTCCATGCTTGAGTTGGTCATCCAGTCTATGTTTCCTTTTTGCATTCTAACAGTTGTCTTGTTTATCCTATTATAAATACAGGACTATAAGTATCACAATGCATAGGAAACACCTTAGCTGGATAAACTAGTATCTTGTATGCAGGAAACTTGAGAACTGTGACTCAACCAGGTTGCTACATGAGCAATTATTATTAAGATTCCTAGACTTCAAGTGATGAATATGCACATCACACTCAAGCTTTCAAAATGATTGTTGGTGTTGACTGGCCAAAAAAATATCAGTCCCTGAGCCACATTTTCAAGTTGTTCACGAACTTGTGAATATGGCCATAGTCTAACTTTTTTTAGGTCTCGCCTGCACAGCGCTTGTGCTGTGCTTGTGAAATCTATTGTATTTAATATAAATCTTAAAAGGGGCTTACATCCCGCCCTTACTTTTCATTGGTTCATGTGCCTGCCACTTGCTTTTACTTTGTTTCTATTGGCAGTAGCATACTATTTCCTGTTGTTATTGTGTTTCTCTTATTGTCCCATGGCCCAAGTACTGTTTTCATCCACTTTGCTGAAACTTCTTTTAAGCATGTCAGCACCTCTGAATGCTTTGTAGTAAGCCAGCACTCCGATCGCAGTGCACACTCACAAGTCCCCCCGTGGCAGAAGCAGGGACCCACTCTATTGCTCTCTTTTGTTTGCAAACCGAGCAGTGCACTCACCAGTCCACCCTGGCCCGAAGCAGGGACTCACTATAGTGTTCCCTTTTGTTTTCAAATTGAGCAACTCAGAGGTCGGTGCTTGCAGAGACCCCACTTGTGGCCATATCAAAGGTATGTTTCTGTAACTTATATTGCATAACTGCTCAGAAGGCTGCAACTTTCCAATGTCTGTTCTGTGCATCCTTCTGTACCTGTACTTAAGAAAACCTCACCATTGACACTTATCGTCTTCCAGTTGTTACTTTTCCTTTTTAGCACACCAGAAATATATTTCCTTCCAATGTGGTGATCACTGATAGCCAGTTTTGTTTTATTTAAAAGCTGGAACCTACAGTCTAAATGGAAAATCAAATAACATTTTACATCCAAGAAATGTAAATATACAGTTATGTGTATGTTTCCCTCAAATATACAAGACATATAAGTAGGATGTTTGTGATAACTATTCACACGCCAATTTAAGGACAGAAAAAGTTACCTTTTATCTGTTATCCTACCCTATCCTTTCAAGCATTGCTCACCCAACTTAACCTAAAATATACTTGTTAATTGCTATTTTATTATGGTGCTATTTACTATATTTTCACCATGTCTAAGCACTGTGAATAACAGATGCTGCTGTTACCTAGTAATGATACTCACAGATTATCCCAAACATACTTGTCTCAATTATGACCTGTGCTGTATGTGTAAAACTACAAATTGGCAATGTTAATCTTTGAGTTGCTAACTGTATTAAGGGATACACTTATTCCACTTCTTTTTAACAGCTACAAGTGACTTAGCACAAAAAGAGGAATGTTAAAAATAAATGAAAATGAACTGCAAAAAACAATCTGTAAAGATGTTTTCACTCAGTAGAAATGAGAAAGAAAACAAAAAGAAATTTAAAGAGGCAGCAGTTTGGGAGAGGCACATCAGCATATGTATGGACTCTGCACAAATCTATGTGTGATCTAAAGGCAATTCATCTCATCGGTCAACGAGTAATCTGCAGGTACCTGCTTCCGACCATAGTGAAAAAGGTCTTTCCCAGTGGGGCATTCAGAGTGAGGTCTATATGTAAGGTGAGTCCTACAATTAAAAAGAGACGTCAGTTTAAAAGTACTTATTTATAAATGAACATTTGTTAAGTGTAGCCTAAAATTTTGTAGAATGCCTTGGGGCTATGCAACTCTTACTCACTTTTGAATTAAGTATGCATGGAATGGCTGCATGAAATGGCAGAAGGTGAATTAATTATTATTTTAAAAAAAAAACAGGTTTTCAATAGCTTTCTGAAGATCAAAACAAAGGGTGCTGTCGACATATGCAAAGGGATGCTGTTCTAGTCTCGGACTGCGGCTACCTTGAATGCACCATTGATGAAACTAAGACAAATTCCTCAGTGGAAGAGTCAGACCCAGTCAAGACAGCCTTCTATATATCCCTTCATACTTCAAAGCTGTCCCTTTTTATCAAGATGGAACAATTGGCCCATCTCATTTGAGATGTCATCAGTGATGTCATCAGTGATGTCACTGACCAGGTCATTAATAATGTAATATGTGACGTCATCAGCAGTGCATTGCGGGGGCGCGAGTTATAGTTAGCTCAACTAACTATAACAGCCAAAATTCTCTGGTTTTGTACGAGTGAAATGTCCAACTAACTATAACGTCCCTGAAACCTGTGGTTTTTTCAGTGAATTTCTAAGGTTTTTTTAAATGCTAATTTCTAACTATAACGTACCTGAAACCTATGGTTTTTTCAGTGAATTTCTAAGGTTTTTTTAAATGCTAATTTTTAACTATGCCTACAGAGGTAGACATGTGCAGAAAGAGGAAGAAAAGTGCAGAAAGAAGCCAGAGAAATGCAGAAAGATGCAACAGAAGTCCAGAAAGACGAAGAAAGGTACAGAAAGAAGCTAGAGATATGCAGAAAGAACCAACAGAGGGGCAGAAAGAGTCCTTGTTGCAAAGTCATCCCCAACTTTTTGCTGACTGGTACTGGTGGTAAGTGACTCTGACTAACCAGGCCCGGAGCCAGTGCTATGCTGAAAGACACTTAGAATACAGTGAAAACAACGACATACACTAGGGTACACTATGGGTTGGGATACCCCTGTGATTGGCATGACCTCCCCTGTAAGGCACTAGTACATAATAGGGCTGGGGAATTAAAACTACTTCTAAGTGAGAGGTGCAGAATGAGGCAAGAGAGGTACAGAAAGAGGGGAGAGAGGTTCAGAAAGAGGTAAGAGGGGTGCAGAAAGAAGCAAGTGAGGTGCAAAAAGAGGCAACATAGGTGCAGGAAGATGCAAGAGAGGTGCAGAAACAAGCAAGAGAAGTGCAGAAAGAGGGAAGAGAATTGCTGAAAGAAGCAACAAAGGTGTAGAAACAAGCAAGAGAAGTGCAGAAAGAAGCAAGAGCAGTGCAGAATGAACCAACAGAGGTGCAAAAAGAGGCAAGAGGGGTGCACAAAGAGGTAGGAGAGGTGCACAAAGAGGCAAGAGGGATACAGAAAGAGGCAGGAGGGGTGCAGAAAGAAGCAAGAGAAGTGCAGGAAGAAGCAACAGAGGTGCGAAGGGTACAGAAAGAGGCAAGAGAAGTTCAGAAAGAAGCAACAGAGGTACAGAAAGAGGCAAGAGAGGTGCAGAAACAGGCAGGAAAGGCAGAGAAAGAGGGAACAGGGATGCAGAAAGAGGCAAGAGAGGTGCAGAAAGAGGGGAGAGGGGGGCATAAAAAGGCAAGAGGGGTGCAGAAAGAAGCAAATGAGGTGCAGAAAGAGGCAACAGAGGTGCAGAAAGACGCAAGAGAGGTACAGAAACAAGCAAGAGAAGTGCAGAAAGAGGCAAGAGAATTGCTGAAAGAAGCAACAGAGGTGTAGAAAGAAGCAAGAGAAGTGCAGAAAGAGGCAAGTGAGGTGCAGAAAGAAGCAAGAGCAGTGCAGAAAGAACCAACAGGTGCAAAAAGAGGCAAGAGGGGTGCAGAAGGAGGTAGGGGAGGTACACAAAGAGGCAAGAGAGGTACAGAAAGAGGCAAGAGGGGTACAGAAAGAAGGAAGAGAAGTACAGAAAGAGGCAAAAGAATTGCTGACAGAAGCAACAGAGGTGTACAAAGAAGCAATAGAAGTACAGAAAGAGGCAAGTGAGGTGCAGAAAGAAACAAGAGCAGTGCAAAAAGAACCAACAGGTGCAAAAAGAGACAAGAGGGGTGCAGAAAAAGGTAGGAGAGGTGCACAAAGAGGCAAGAGAGGTACAGTAAGAGGCAGGAGGGATACAGAAAGAAGGAAGAGAAGTGCAGAAAGAAGCAACAGAAGTGCTGAAAGAGGCGCAACGAGTGCAGAAAGAGAAGTGCAGAAAAAAACAACAGACGTACAGACAGAGGTAAGAGAGGTGCAGAAACAGGCAGGAAAGGTGCAGAAAGAAGGAACAGGGGTGCAGAAAGAGGCAAGAGAGGTGCAGAAAGAGGGGAGCGGGGGGCAGAAAGAGGCAAGAGGGGTGCAGAAAGAAGCAAGTGAGGTGCAAAAAGAGGCAACAGAGGTACAGAAAGACACGAGAGGTGCAGAAACAAGCAAGAGAAGTGCAGAAAGAGGCAAGAGAATTGCTGAAAGAAGCAAGAGCAGTGCAGAAAGAACCAACAGAGGTGCAAAAAGAGGCAAGTGGGGTGCAGAAAGAAGCAAGTGAAGTGCAGAAAGACGCAACAGAGGTGCAGAAAGATGCAAGAGAGGTGTAGAAACAAGCAAGAGAAGTGCAGAAAGAGGCAAGAGAATTGCTGAAAGAAGCAACAAAGGTATAGAAAGAAGCAAGAGAAGTGCAGAAAGAGGCAAGTGAGGTGCAGAAAGAAGCAAGAGCAGTGCAGAATGAACCAACAGAGGTGCAAAAAGAGGCAAGAGGGGTGCAGAAAGAGGTAGGAGAGGTGCACAAAGAGGCAAGAGGGATACAGAAAGAGGCAGGAGGGGTGCAGAAAGAAGGAAGAGAAGTGCAGAAAGAAGCAAAAGAGGTGCGAAGGGTGCAGAAAGAGGCAAGAGAAGTGCAAAAAGAACCAACAGAGGTGCAAAAAGAGACAAGAGGGGTGCAGAAAAAGGTAGGAGACGTGCACAAAGAGGCAAGAGAGGTACAGTAAGAGGCAGGAGGGATACAGAAAGAAGGAAGAGAAGTGCAGAAAGAAGCAACAGAAGTGCTGAAAGAGGCGCAACGAGTGCAGAAAAAAACAACAGAGGTACAGAAAGAGGTAAGAGAGGCACAGAAACAGGCAGGAAATGTGCAGAAAGAAGGCACAGGGGTGCAGAAAGAGGCAAGAGAGGTGCAGAAAGAGGGGAGAGGGGTGCAGAAAGAGGCAAGAAGGGTGCAGAAAGAAGCAAGTGAGGTGCAAAAAGAGGCAACAGAGGTACAGAAAGACGCGAGAGGTGCAGAAACAAGCAAGAGAAGTGCAGAAAGAGGCAAGAGAATTGCTGAAAGAAGCAAGAGCAGTGCAGAAAGAACCAACAGAGGTGAAAAAAGAGGCAAGTGGGGTGCAGAAAGAAGCAAGTGAAGTGCAGAAAGACGCAACAGAGGTGCAGAAAGATGCAAGAGAGGTGTAGAAACAAGCAAGAGAAGTGCAGAAAGAGGCAAGAGAATTGCTGAAAGAAGCAACAAAGGTGTAGAAACAAGCAAGAGAAGTGCAGAAAGAAGCAAGAGCAGTGCAGAATGAAACAACAGAGGTGCAAAAAGAGGCAAGAGGGGTGCACAAAGAGGTAGGAGAGGTACACAAAGAGGCAAGAGGGATACAGAAAGAGGCAGGAGGGGTGCAGAAAGAAGGAAGAGAAATGCAGGAAGAAGCAACAGAGGTGCGAAGGGTACAGAAAGAGGCAAGAGAGGTGCAGAAACAGGCAGGAAAGGCACAGAAAGAGGGAACAGGGATGCAGAAAGAGGCAAGAGAGGTGCAGAAAGAGGGGAGAAAGGGGCAGAAAAAGGCAAGAAGGGTGCAGAAAGAAGCAAATGAGGTGCAGAAAGAGGCAACAGAGGTGCAGAAAGATGCAAGAGAGGTACAGAAACAAGCAAGAGAAGTGCAGAAAGAGGCAAGAGAATTGCTGAAAGAAGCAACAGAGGTGTAGAAAGAAGCAAGAGAAGTGCAGAAAGAGGCAAGTGAGGTGCAGAAAGAAGCAAGCAGTGCAGAAAGAACCAACAGGTGCAAAAAGAGGCAAGAGGGGTGCAGAAGGAGGTAGGAGAGGTACACAAAGAGGCAAGAGAGGTACAGAAAGAGGCAAGAGGGGTACAGAAAGAAGGCAGAGAAGTACAGAAAGAGGCAAAAGAATTGCTGACAGAAGCAACAGAGGTGTACAAAGAAGCAATAGAAGTACAGAAAGAGTTAAGTGAGGTGCAGAAAGAAGCAAGAGCAGTGCAAAAAGAACCAACAGAGGTGCAAAAAGAGACAAGAGGGGTGCAGAAAAAGGTAGGGGAGGTGCACAAAGAGGCAAGAGAGGTAGAGTAAGAGGCAGGAGGGATACAGAAAGAAGGAAGAGAAGTGCAGAAAGAAGCAACAGAAGTCCTGAAAGAGGCGCAACGAGTGCAGAAAGAGAAGTGCAGAAAAAAACAACAGACGTACAGAAAGAGGTAAGAGAGGCGCAGAAACAGGCAGGGAAGGTGCAGAAAGAAGGAACAGGGGTGCAGAAAGAGGCAAGAGAGGTGCAGAACGAGGGGAGCGGGGTGCAGAAAGAGGCAAGAGGGGTGCAGAAAGAAGCAAGTGAGGTGCAAAAAGAGGCAACAGAGGTACAGAAAGACACGAGAGGTGCAGAAACAAGCAAGAGAAGTGCAGAAAGAGGCAAGAGAATTGCTGAAAGAAGCAAGAGCAGTGCAGAAAGAACCAACAGAGGTGCAAAAAGAGGCAAGTGGGGTGCAGAAAGAAGCAAGTGAAGTGCAGAAAGACGCAACAGAGGTGCAGAAAGATGCAAGAGAGGTGTAGAAACAAGCAAGAGAAGTGCAGAAAGAAGCAAGAGAAGTGCAGAAAGAGGCAAGTGAGGTGCAGAAAGAAGCAAGAGCAGTGCAGAATGAACCAACAGAGGTGCAAAAAGAGGCAAGAGGGGTGCAGAAAGAGGTAGGAGAGGTGCACAAAGAGGCAAGAGGGATACAGAAAGAGGCAGGAGGGGTGCAGAAAGAAGGAAGAGAAGTGCAGAAAGAAGCAAAAGAGGTGCGAAGGGTGCAGAAAGAGGCAAGAGAAGTGCAAAAAGAACCAACAGAGGTGCAAAAAGAGACAAGAGGGGTGCAGAAAAAGGTAGGAGACGTGCACAAAGAGGCAAGAGAGGTACAGTAAGAGGCAGGAGGGATACAGAAAGAAGGAAGAGAAGTGCAGAAAGAAGCAACAGAAGCGCTGAAAGAGGCGCACCGAGTGCAGAAAAAAACAACAGAGGTACAGAAAGAGGTAAGAGAGGCGCAGAAACAGGCAGGAAAGGTGCAGAAAGAAGGAACAGGGGTGCAGAAAGAGGCAAGAGAGGTGCAGAAAGAGGGGAGAGGGGTGCAGAAAGAGGCAAGAGGGGTGCAGAAAGAAGCAAGTGAGGTGCAAAAAGAGGCAACAGAGGTACAGAAAGACGCGAGAGGTGCAGAAACAAGCAAGAGAAGTGCAGAAAGAGGCAAGAGAATTGCTGAAAGAAGCAAGAGCAGTGCAGAAAGAACCAACAGAGGTGCAAAAAGAGGCAAGTGGGGTGCAGAAAGAAGCAAGTGAAGTGCAGAAAGACGCAACAGAGGTGCAGAAAGATGCAAGAGAGGTGTAGAAACAAGCAAGAGAAGTGCAGAAAGAGGCAAGAGAATTGCTGAAAGAAGCAACAAAGGTGTAGAAACAAGCAAGAGAAGTGCAGAAAGAAGCAAGAGCAGTGCAGAATGAACCAACAGAGGTGCAAAAAGAGGCAAGAGGGGTGCACAAAGAGGTAGGAGAGGTACACAAAGAGGCAAGAGGGATACAGAAAGAGGCAGGAGGGGTGCAGAAAGAAGGAAGAGAAATGCAGGAAGAAGCAACAGAGGTGCAAAGGGTACAGAAAGAGGCAAGAGAAGTTCAGAAAGAAGCAACAGAGGTACAGAAAGAGGCAAGAGAGGTGCAGAAACAGGCAGGAAAGGCACAGAAAGAGGGAACAGGGATGCAGAAAGAGGCAAGAGAGGTGCAGAAAGAGGGGAGAAAGGGGCAGAAAAAGGCAAGAAGGGTGCAGAAAGAAGCAAATGAGGTGCAGAAAGAGGCAACAGAGGTGCAGAAAGATGCAAGAGAGGTACAGAAACAAGCAAGAGAAGTGCAGAAAGAGGCAAGAGAATTGCTGAAAGAAGCAACAGAGGTGTAGAAAGAAGCAAGAGAAGTGCAGAAAGAGGCAAGTGAGGTGCAGAAAGAAGCAAGCAGTGCAGAAAGAACCAACAGGTGCAAAAAGAGGCAAGAGGGGTGCAGAAGGAGGTAGGAGAGGTACACAAAGAGGCAAGAGAGGTACAGAAAGAGGCAAGAGGGGTACAGAAAGAAGGAAGAGAAGTACAGAAAGAGGCAAAAGAATTGCTGACAGAAGCAACAGAGGTGTACAAAGAAGCAATAGAAGTACAGAAAGAGGCAAGTGAGGTGCAGAAAGAAGCAAGAGCAGTGCAAAAAGAACCAACAGAGGTGCAAAAAGAGACAAGAGGGGTGCAGAAAAAGGTAGGGGAGGTGCACAAAGAGGCAAGAGAGGTACAGTAAGAGGCAGGAGGGATACAGAAAGAAGAAAGAGAAGTGCAGAAAGAAGCAACAGAAGTGCAGAAAGAAGCAACAGAAGTGCTGAAAGAGGCGCAACGAGTGCAGAAAGAGAAGTGCAGAAAAAAACAACAGACGTACAGAAAGAGGTAAGAGAGGCGCAGAAACAGGTAGGGAAGGTGCAGAAAGAAGGAACAGGGGTGCAGAAAGAGGCAAGAAAGGTGCAGAACGAGGAGAGCGGGGTGCAGAAAGAGGCAAGAGGGGTGCAGAAAGAAGCAAGTGAGGTGCAAAAAGAGGCAACAGAGGTACAGAAAGACACGAGAGGTGCAGAAACAAGCAAGAGAAGTGCAGAAAGAGGCAAGAGAATTGCTGAAAGAAGCAAGAGCAGTGCAGAAAGAACCAACAGAGGTGCAAAAAGAGGCAAGTGGGGTGCAGAAAGAAGCAAGTGAAGTGCAGAAAGACGCAACAGAGGTGCAGAAAGATGCAAGAGAGGTGTAGAAACAAGCAAGAGAAGTGCAGAAAGAGGCAAGAGAATTGCTGAAAGAAGCAACAAAGGTATAGAAAGAAGCAAGAGAAGTGCAGAAAGAGGCAAGTGAGGTGCAGAAAGAAGCAAGAGCAGTGCAGAATGAACCAACAGAGGTGCAAAAAGAGGCAAGAGGGGTGCAGAAAGAGGTAGGAGAGGTGCACAAAGAGGCAAGAGGGATACAGAAAGAGGCAGGAGGGGTGCAGAAAGAAGGAAGAGAAGTGCAGAAAGAAGCAAAAGAGGTGCTAAAAGAGGTGCGAAGGGTGCAGAAAGAGGCAAGAGAAGTGCAAAAAGAACCAACAGAGGTGCAAAAAGAGACAAGAGGGGTGCAGAAAAAGATAGGAGAGGTGCACAAAGAGGCAAGAGAGGTACAGTAAGAGGCAGGAGGGATACAGAAAGAAGGAAGAGAAGTGCAGAAAGAAGCAACAGAAGTGCTGAAAGAGGCGCAACGAGTGCAGAAAAAAACAACAGAGGTACAGAAAGAGGTAAGAGAGGCGCAGAAACAGGCAGGAAAGGTGCAGAAAGAAGGAACAGGGGTGCAGAAAGAGGCAAGAGAGGTGCAGAAAGAGGGGAGAGGGGTGCAGAAAGAGGCAAGAGGGGTGCAGAAAGAAGCAAGTGAGGTGCAAAAAGAGGCAACAGAGGTACAGAAAGACGCGAGAGGTGCAGAAACAAGCAAGAGAAGTGCAGAAAGAGGCAAGAGAATTGCTGAAAGAAGCAAGAGCAGTGCAGAAAGAACCAACAGAGGTGCAAAAAGAGGCAAGTGGGGTGCAGAAAGAAGCAAGTGAAGTGCAGAAAGACGCAACAGAGGTGCAGAAAGATGCAAGAGAGGTGTAGAAACAAGCAAGAGAAGTGCAGAAAGAGGCAAGAGAATTGCTGAAAGAAGCAACAAAGGTGTAGAAACAAGCAAGAGAAGTGCAGAAAGAAGCAAGAGCAGTGCAGAATGAACCAACAGAGGTGCAAAAAGAGGCAAGAGGGGTGCACAAAGAGGTAGGAGAGGTGCACAAAGAGGCAAGAGGGATACAGAAAGAGGCAGGAGGGGTGCAGAAAGAAGGAAGAGAAATGCAGGAAGAAGCAACAGAGGTGCGAAGGGTACAGAAAGAGGCAAGAGAAGTTCAGAAAGAAGCAACAGAGGTACAGAAAGAGGCAAGAGAGGTGCAGAAACAGGCAGGAAAGGCACAGAAAGAGGGAACAGGGATGCAGAAAGAGGCAAGAGGTGCAGAAAGAGGGGAGAGGGGGGCAGAAAAAGGCAAGAGGGGTGCAGAAAGAAGCAAATGAGGTGCAGAAAGAGGCAACAGAGGTGCAGAAAGATGCAAGAGAGGTACAGAAACAAGCAAGAGAAGTGCAGAAAGAGGCAAGAGAATTGCTGAAAGAAGCAACAGAGGTGTAGAAAGAAGCAAGAGAAGTGCAGAAAGAGGCAAGTGAGGTGCAGAAAGAAGCAAGCAGTGCAGAAAGAACCAACACGTGCAAAAAGAGGCAAGAGGGGTGCAGAAGGAGGTAGGAGAGGTACACAAAGAGGCAAGAGAGGTACAGAAAGAGGCAAGAGGGGTACAGAAAGAAGGAAGAGAGGTACAGAAAGAGGCAAAAGAATTGCTGACAGAAGCAACAGAGGTGTACAAAGAAGCAATAGAAGTACAGAAAGAGGCAAGTGAGGTGCAGAAAGAAGCAAGAGCAGTGCAAAAAGAACCAACAGAGGTGCAAAAAGAGACAAGAGGGGTGCAGAAAAAGGTAGGGGAGGTGCACAAAGAGGCAAGAGAGGTACAGTAAGAGGCAGGAGGGATACAGAAAGAAGGAAGAGAAGTGCAGAAAGAAGCAACAGAAGTGCTGAAAGAGGCGCAACGAGTGCAGAAAGAGAAGTGCAGAAAAAAACAACAGACGTACAGAAAGAGGTAAGAGAGGTGCAGAAACAGGCAGGGAAGGTGCAGAAAGAAGGAACAGGGGTGCAGAAAGAGGCAAGAGAGGTGCAGAACGACGGGAGCGGGGTGCAGAAAGAGGCAAGAGGGGTGCAGAAAGAAGCAAGTGAGGTGCAAAAAGAGGCAACAGAGGTACAGAAAGACACGAGAGGTGCAGAAACAAGCAAGAGAAGTGCAGAAAGAGGTAAGAGAATTGCTGAAAGAAGCAAGAGCAGTGCAGAAAGAACCAACAGAGGTGCAAAAAGAGGCAAGTGGGGTGCAGAAAGAAGCAAGTGAAGTGCAGAAAGACGCAACAGAGGTGCAGAAAGATGCAAGAGAGGTGTAGAAACAAGCAAGAGAAGTGCAGAAAGAGGCAAGAGAATTGCTGAAAGAAGCAACAAAGGTATAGAAAGAAGCAAGAGAAGTGCAGAAAGAGGCAAGTGAGGTGCAGAAAGAAGCAAGAGCAGTGC
Organism: Calotriton arnoldi; assembly: GCA_963921515.1. Taxonomy (NCBI): domain Eukaryota; kingdom Metazoa; phylum Chordata; class Amphibia; order Caudata; family Salamandridae; genus Calotriton; species Calotriton arnoldi. Next base: position 1,254,872 of record CAWUFW010002227.1, read on the forward strand.
AGAATGAACCAACAGAGGTGCAAAAAGAGGCAAGAGGGGTGCAGAAAGAGGTAGGAGAGGTGCACAAAGAGGCAAGAGGGGTACAGAAAGAGGCAGGAGGGGTGCAGAAAGAAGGAAGAGAAGTGCAGAAAGAAGCAAAAGAGGTGCTAAAAGAGGTGCGAAGTGTGAGAAGTTGGCCTGGCATATGCTGTCCACTAATTATAGTGGGCACCTTGCACCAGTCCAAACAACCCCTTATTGGAGATAGGTTAAAGACAACCTTTATTGAAAGCTATCCTAGTGGTAGCTATGGAGAGCAGCCTTCAGGCTAAGTCTTGAAGGAATGTAAAGCAGCTTTTTTTACCAGTCTATAAACTCTTGAGTGACCAAATGAAAGAGGACCACACCAGGTATATATTCAAAATATATGTATTTATTGCTAAACACACCCCTCTAGTCTCTTTATGAGGCTAGAGTTCGAAGTACATAAGTTATAAGTTAGTTATCTACAGTAATAGCACAAATACACGTTTGAGCCCTAGGGGCGTACCAAACCATATACCAATAAAGTGGTATAAGAACCACGACTGAGCTAGACACAGGGCCTAGAGCCTGTAGAAGTGCTTGGACCACAAGGAACCACCCAAGGTAGTGACACAGGGGACCCATGGGGGACGCGTGCAGTGTGAGAACACAGCCGCGAATCGCCGTTGACTTCTATGGGGAAAGTCGCGGTTGGAATTTTAAAGAAAAGGGACACTTAGAGGAGGACTTGGAGCAAACCCTTTTAGAACTAGGCTGTTCTAGTGTCAATACCCACGGGAGCACCGGAGTACTCGAGTTACCTCACCCAGGGGAGCCGGGTGCATAGGTGTCTTTCGGGGTCGGGTTTCGTTGTCGTTTTCAATGGCGATCTGCTGCAAAGTGCTGCTGGCGGCCAAGTCGAAAGTGTTCGGGTGGATCCAAAGGTGGATCGAAGATCTGAAGAACCTGAAAGCAGAGGGGACAGAGTCTGGGTCACTAGCCAGTGACCAGGAAGGCGATGAGCAGATGCCCACCGATGTCGAGTGCTTCAGGTAGGTTGACGGTCGTCTTGACTCTTCAGCCACGAGGTCCAGCAGGCGTCGACGACGACCAGGAGCTGGATTCGAGCTGTCCCATGACGTCTGTCGATTGCAGGGGTGTCGGCGACCGGATTGGACCCAACAAGCCTTGGCAACGGCAAGTCTCGTGGAAATGGAAGAAGGACGATGGTGCAGACCAGCAAGGTCTGTGGGACTCACCCAGCAAGGGTAAGTCAGGGCACGCCTGGAACAACCAGGGAGCCCAAGCAGAAGAAGATTGGCCTTCGGGAGGGCCTACTAGCCAACGGACTAGCGACCGCGAAGGAGCCTCGAGTGGACGCACTTGGAGCTGGCTCACAGGACACTCGTGGAGTGGAGGCCAGTGATCTTCGGTGCAGTCGGTGCTGGAGGCTGGGGCTACTCGGAGCCCAAAGCACAACTTCGTGGGAGACCCAGAAGAGGATGCACTTGCAAATGCGATCGGTGTCCACGGGTCACGGTTCCACGTTACCCACGACAGCTACGGGCCTCAGCTTTGAGGGGGACTCAGGGCAGCCTTGGGGAAGTCTGGAAATCCACCTCTGGTGATGCAAAGACTTCGGCGTCCGGCGGGAGCTTCAGCGATGCAGACCGGACAATTGCTTCTTTGGTGCCTGCCAAGCAGGGGAGTCACTCCTTGACCCCAAGGGAGATTCTTCAGTCCTCTAATCTTGAAGTAGAGCGTCGAAGGTCCAGGATTCTGTGTCAGAGTTTCGTCCAGGTAAATCTAAAGTCCTAAGGACTGGGGTCCCATACTTATACCAAGTTAGGGGTTGGACATACTCTGGGGACCCACCTATGGGAGGGTCAGGGCAGAGGGTGGTTACACCCCTTTCCCTTTGTCCAGTTTCGCGCCAGAGCAGGGGCTGGAAGCCCCTGAGCCAGTTTGAACTGGGGTATGCACAGGGACACCAAATGTGCCCCCAGTGCAGGACTTCAAAGCACCAGAGAGTGCTCCCGCCCAGCCCCAATACACACTATCCTGTCTGGGGAGGTGGTTACACCTCCCTGGGACAGGAAACCTATTGTCCAGGCCTCCCCTGCCAGAGTTTCGGTCAGCAGCAGGAGGCCAGACTCGTGTCTGTGGCAGCGGCATCCATTTTGTGATGCCAGGGCTTGGAAAGAAGTTACCGGGCAGGCCGGTGTGTACATGTCTCTCCCTCTAGAAGGGTGGAATGCTACCCACGCCGCCAGAACTGGCGGGGGGTAGTATTCCAAGATGTTTGACACCAAACACGACATGTTTCCGTGCAGCCATCCCAAAGTTAGCATTTAACGCGAGGTTATAATGCGCTTAAGAGTATATGGTCAGGCTGCACTACAAACAGCATCAGAGAAGGGTCTCCGAACGCTGCAGAGGGGCCCTGCTCATGCAGGGGCACCCTCTCACATAGGAACCACGCACTCTGCCTCCAGGATTGATAAGGCCTGCCATAGGAGTGACTTATAGGTTTATATGTGTGTATGTTTGTAGTGATATAGGTAGCCTATATCACAGTAAGGGGTGCATGCACCACCTTACCCAGGCTGCAGTAGCAGACCTGTGGTGTCATTTTGGATGGCCTTCCAGGGGTGGCACAATACATGCTGCAGCCTCTGGTAGGCCTCTGAGGTACCTATGCCCTTGGTACATAGTATACCATATACTAGGGACTTATAAGGGCACTCCAGATTCCAATCAGAGATGTGCCTAAGGCACATGGAAACCATTTTAGAGAGGAAGCAGCTAGGCTGGGGTTCTGATTAGCAGGGCCCCAGCCAGACTAAAGTCGAAAAACAGTGAAGCATCAGCAAAAAGTGGGGGTACCCATGTGAAGCAGATCCTACTCTCCTACACAACCCCCCCAAACGTAGGGACATTAAACTAACCTTGCCCAGTTAAGTCTTCATGTTCTAAGTGGAAGTACCTAGAGAGTCCATCTGCATTGGCATGGTTACTCCCAGGTCTATGTTCCACTGTGAAGTCCATCCCCTGTAGGGAAATGGACCACCTAAGCAGTTTGGGGTTTTCACCCTTCATTTGTTTTAGCCATAAGAGGGGCTTATGGTCTGTTTGAACAAGGAAGTGAGTACCAAACAAGTATGGCCTCAACTTCTTCAGAGCCCAGACCACAGCAAAGGCCTCCCTCTCAATGGCTGACCAACGTTTCTCTCTAGGGGTCAGCCTTCTGCTAATAAAAGCTACTGGCTGATCCTGACCTTCATCATTCAATTGTGACAGTACAGCCCCTACCCCCAATTCAGATGCATCTGTTTGGACAATGAACTTCTTGGAGTAATCAGGACTCTGTAGAATGGGAGCAGTGCACATTGCCTGCTTTAGGTCATCAAATGCCTTTTGACAGCTAACTGTCCACTGAACCTTTTGGGCCTTTTCTTGGAAGTTAAGTCATTCAGGGGTGTCACTATTGATCCATACCCCTTGTCAAATCTCCTATAGTACCCAGTCAGGCCTAAAAAGGCTCTCACCTGAGTCTGGGTAGTTGGAGCAGTCCAGTCCATGATGGTCTGGATCTTGCTCTGCAAGGGTTGAACCTGGCCTCCACCCACAAGGTGGCCCAGGTACACAACCTGACTCTGCCCTATCTGGCACTTGGTGGCCTTGATAGTCAGGCCTGCTCTCTGCAGGGCCTGCAAAACATTTCTGAGGTGGACCAGGTGATCCTCCCAGGTGGAGCTAAAGACAGCAATATCATCTAGATATGCTGCACTATAGGCTTCCAGACCTGTAAGGACTGTATTCACCAACCTCTGAAAAGTGGCAGGTGCATTCTTCAGACCAAAGGGCATCACCACAAATTGATAATGCCCACTAGGGGTTGAGAATGCTGTCTTTGGCTTTGCATCATCAGCTAGTCTGATCTGCCAGTAGCCAGCTGTCAGGTCAAATGTGCTTAGATACTTGGCTGAGGCCAAAGTGTCTATTAGCTCATCTGCCCTAGGAATTGGATGGGCATCAGTCCTAGTGACTGCATTGAGACCCCTGTAGTCCACACAAAACCTCATCTCTCTTTTCCCACCATTGGTGTGAGGTTTTGGCACAAGGACCACTGGACTAGCCCAAGGGCTATCTGAGGGTTCAATAACTCCCAAATCCAACATCTTCTGGACTTCTGTCCTGATACAGTCCCTGACATGGTCAGGTTGCCTATAAATCTTATTTTTAATAGGCAGACTGTCCCCAGTGTCCACTTCATGAGTGCACCAGGTGGTCTGACTGGGTGTCAGTGAGGATATATGCCTGAACTGATTGAGCACCTGTCTGCAATCAGTTTGCTGCTGGGCAGTGAGGCTGCCTGCCAAGGCTACACCATCCACTGACCCATCATCAGGGTTCTGTGAGAGCAGGTCAGGGAGTGGGTCACTCTCTTCCTCCTGTCCCTCATCAGTAGCCATGAGCAAGCCCATGTCTGCCCTGTCCACATATGGTTTTAACCTGTTGACATGGAGAACCCTGTGGGGACTCCTGAGTGTTCCTAGGTCTACTAAATTGGTAACCTCACCCTTCTGTTCAACAATGGTATGGGGTCCACTCCATTTGTCTTGGAGAGCTGCTGGGGCCACTGGCTCTAACACCCACACCTTCTGTCCTGGCTGGTAAACAGTCAGTACAGCCTTTTGGTCATGCCAGGCTTTTTGAAGTTCCTGGCTAGCCTCAAGGTTTTTAGTTGCCTTTTTCATGTACTCAGCCATCCGGGAGCGGAGACCAAGTACATAGTCCACTATGTCTTGCTTTGGGGGCTTGAGAGGTAACTCCCATCCTTCCTTCACCAAGCACAATGGACCCCTGACAGGGTGACCAAACAAAAGTTCAAAAGGGCTGTAGCCAACCCCTTTTGAGGCACCTCCCTGTATGCAAATAAAAGGCAGGGCAAGAGTATGTCCCATCTTCGCCTAAGCTTTTCTGGGAGCCCTTTAATCATGTCCTTCAAGGTTTTGTTGAATCTCTCAACTAAACCATTGCATTGTGGGTGATAGGGTGTGGTGAACTTGTAAGTCACTCCACACTCCTTCCACATTGCTTTCAAGTATCCAGACATAAAGTTAGCACCCCTGTCTGATACAACCTCCTTAGGGAAGCCCACTCTTGAGAAAATTCCCAGGAGGGCTCTTGCCACCACAGGGGCTGTAGTGGTCCTAAGGGGAATAGCCTCTGGGTACCTGGTGGCATGATCCACTACCACCAGGATAAACCTGTGCCCAGATGCTGTTTGGGGATCCATGGGACCAACAATGTCAATCCCCACCCTTTCAAAGGGAACCCCCACCACAGGTAGTGGTATCAGGGGGGCCTTTGTAGTGCCACCTGCCTTGACACTGGCCTGGCAGGTTACACAGGAGCGACAAAACTCCTTGGTGTCTTCAGACATGTGGGGCCAGTGAAAGTGAGGGACAATTCTGTCCCAAGTCTTGTTCTGGCCCAGGTGACCTGCTAAGGGAATGTCATGGGCTAGGGTCAATAGGAAGCCCCTGAACTTCAGAGGTATAACCAACCTCCTGGTGGCACCAGGCTTGGGGTCTCTACACTCTGAGTACAAGAGTCCATCATCCCAATACACTGTATGGGGACCACTAGCTTTCCCAGGAGCCTCAGCAGCAGCTTGCTGTCTGAGGGGTTCAAGAGAGGGGCAGCTCTGCTGCTCCTGGCTCAGATCTGCCCTGGAAGGGCCCCCTGTGCCCAAGAACGCAACCTGGTCAGGTTTAAGCTCCTCTGGGACAGTTCCTTCCTCAGGACTGAGATCATCCCCCTCAAGAGACTGATCTTCCTTCTGAGCCAAGGGGGAAGGCACTGCCTTTACCCTACTACTCCTCTTCTTGGAGGGCACTTGGTCCATTATTCCAGAATCCAAGGCCTGTTCAGTGTTAGACATTTTGGCTTGTGACCTGGTCACAGCAAACACATCTGCAGGGATGCCCAGCATTTCTGCATGGGTCCCGAGCTCCACTTCTGCCCAAGCTGAAGTTTCTAAATCATTGCCAAGCAAGCATTCAACTGGTAGGTCTGCACTTACCACAACCTTATTAAGGCCAGTTACCCCTCCCCAGGAGAAGTTAACAACTGCCAGAGTATGGTCTGTTCTGACATTGCTAGCATTGGTCACTTGGTACATTTCACCAAGTATAATCTGCCCAGGATTGACAAGGTCTTGTGTCACCATGGTGACACTTGCCCCTGTGTCCCTAAATGCCAAAGCCTATTTTCCATTGATTAAGGGCTGTTGCCTGTACTTGCCCAGATTACTGGGACTCACAGAGGAGGTCACATCCATGCCTCCATTACAGACTAGGACAGCCTGAGTGAGTTCTCTGACTAGGTCAGAGCTCATCTCCTTACCCAGGGTCAACCCTACTAAACCCTTGGCTTGTGTAGTCCCACCACCAATTGTAACTGCACTAGGGGGAGCAGGTGCCTTAGGGGCATTGGTGGGGGCTGGAGTAGAGTCTTTGGACTTGGTGCAATCACTGGTCCAGTGGGTCTTTTGCTTACAGACCATGCACCATGGTTTCTTTTGGCCTCTTCCCTTGTTAGACTGTGAATCCCCACCTGAAGAAGATTTTTGGGGGCCTTGTGAAGACTTTTGGTCTTTACCCTTCTCCCCACCCTTATCAGAGTTTTTCAAATCTTGCTTCTTAGGGTCACCACGTTGGTTCTGTACCTTCTGCCTCACCCTGGTTCTGACCCATTTGTCTGCCTTCTTTCCCAATTCTTGGGGAGAGGTCAGATCAGAGTCCACCAGGTGCTGATGGAGCAATGATTTTGACAATTATTAAGGATCTGCTCCCTCATGATAAGATTGTACAATCCTGTGAAGTCACATACCTTACTGCCCAATAACCAACCTTCCAGAGCCTTGGCAGAACAATCAACAAAGTCCACCCAGTCTTGAGTCTGTGCCTTTTGGGTATCTCTGAACTTTAACCTGTATTGTTCAGTGGTTAGCCCAAACCCATCAATCAGAGCACTCTTTAAGACTGTGTATTTATCAGCATCCTCCTCTTTAACAGTGAGGAGCTTATCTCTACCTTTGTCTGCAAAGGAGAGCCACAAGATTGCTGCCCACTGCTCCTGAGGGACCCTCTGTACTTTACAGGCCCTCTCCAGTGCAGTTATCCATTTGTGGATGTCATCCCCACTCTGGTAGGGAGGGACAATCTTGCTCAGGTTTCTATGGTCATAAGACCTTTTTCTATCTCTGGGGAAATTGCTGCCACCATGGGACTCTAGTCCCATCTTTTTCTCTCTTTGTAGAGATCTAGGGACTCCCTGTCTATAGCCAACTGCTGTTTTCTGAGTTCAAGCTGGGCTTGCTCATACTCAATCAGTCTCTTTCTCCTGTCATGAGAGGATTCTCTCCTATGAGAGGAGACAGAGGTCCCTATTGAGGTGTCAGAGTGGTTAGACTCCTGAGAAGGAGATCTAGACCTTCTGGGCACACTCACAATTCTTCCTGGGGGACAAAGGGAGGTCATTCTGATCCTCCTCCTCCTCCACAGGAGGAATTGGGTTCTCCAGGTCAAGGTCATTTTCACCTTCCTGGCCAGTTTCAGAGGGGGGGCCTGGGTTTCTTCACCCCTGACCCCTTCCTCATCTTCTGCCCCACCCTCTCTGCCTACCCCTTCAGACCCTAGGGGCCTGCTGAGATCATCAGCTAGTAGCACCTCCCTGAGGTGTTGGGTGCTGGCACTTTTGCCTGCCTTCAGCTTCCTAGTATTGCATAATGCTCTCAATTCCAAGAATGGGAGTTTATCATACTTGGAGGGAAGAAGCCCACTGGCTTCTGGCAAGGACTCACTGGGTCCTGGCTTTGAAGACATTACTAGTGAGGTGTGGTGTATGCACTACCTACTCTAGTGTGGCCTACTAAACTCTCTTGAGTTGTAGAAAGGGTGTGCTATCCCTTAACACACAACTCTAAGTTCAGTAGAACTTACTGTATACTAAGCTTGATTTATATGTACCTAAGGTACCTTAGTGGTTTTCAGTTGATCAATTCAATTGAGATTATCTGGTAAAACAATAGCAAGATGGAATCCCACACGCTGCACACCAATGTGAGAAGTTGGCCTGGCATATGCTGTCCACTAATTATAGTGGGCACCTTGCACCAGTCCAAACAACCCCTTATTGGAGATAGGTTAAAGACAACCTTTATTGAAAGCTATCCTAGTGGTAGCTATGGAGAGCAGCCTTCAGGCTAAGTCTTGAAGGAATGTAAAGCAGCTTGTTTTACCAGTCTATAATCTCTTGAGTGACCAAATGAAAGAGGACCACAGCAGGTATATATTCAAAATATATGTATTTATTGCTAAACACACCCCTCTAGTCTCTTTATGAGGCTAGAATTCGAAGTACATAAGTTATAAGTTAGTTATCTACAGTAATAGCACAAATACACGTTTGAGCCCTAGGGGCGTACCAAACCATATACCAATAAAGTGGTATAAGAACCACGACTGAGCTAGACACAGGGCCTAGAGCCTGTAGAAGTGCTTGGACCACAAGGAACCACCCAAGGTAGTGACACAGGGGACCCACGGGGGACGCGTGCAGTGTGAGAACACAGCCGCGAATCGCCGTTGACTTCTATGGGGAAAGTCGCGGTTGGAATTTTAAAGAAAAGGGACACTTAGAGGAGGACTTGGAGCAAACCCTTTTAGAACTAGGCTGTTCTAGTGTCAATACCCACGGGAGCACCGGAGTACTCGAGTTACCTCACCCCAAGGTGCATAGGTGTCTTTCGGGGTCGGGTTTCGTCGTCGTTTTCAATGGCGATCTGCTGCAAAGTGCTGCTGGCGGCCAAGTCGAAAGTGTTCGGGTGGATCCAAAGGTGGATCAAAGATCTGAAGAACCTGAAAGCAGAGGGGACAGAGTCTTGGTCACTAGCCAGTGACCAGGAAGGCGATGAGCAGATGCCCACCGATGTCGAGTGCTTCAGGTAGGTTGACGGTCGTCTTGACTCTTCAGCCACGAGGTCCAGGAGGCGTCGACGATGACCAGGAGCTGGATTCGAGCTGTCCCACGACGTCTGTCGATTGCAGGGGTGTCGGCGACTGGATTGGACCCAACAAGCCTTGGAAACGGCAAGACTCGTGGAAATGGAAGAAGGACGATGGTGCAGACCAGCAAGGTCTGTGGGACTCACCCAGCAAGGGTAAGTCAGGGCACACCTGGAGCAACCAGGGAGCCCAAGCAGAAGAAGATTGGCCTTCGGGAGGGCCTACTAGCCAACGGACTAGCGACCGTGAAGGAGCCTCGAGTGGACGCACTTGGAGCTGGCTCACAGGACACTCGTGGAGTGGAGGCCAGTGATCTTCGGTGCAGTCGGTGCTGGAGGCTGTGGCTACTCGGAGCCCAAAGCACAACTTCGTGGGAGACCCAGAAGAGGATGCACTTGCAAATGTGATCGGTGTCCAGGGGTCACGGTTCCATGTTACCCACGACAGCTACGGGCCTCAGCTTTGCTGAGGACTCAGAGCAGCCTCGGGGATGTCTGGAAATCCACCTCTGGTGATGCAAAGACTTCGGCGTCCGGCGGGAGCTTCAGCGATGCAGACCGGACAATTGCTTCTTTGGTGCCTGCCAAGCAGGGGAGTCACTCCTTGACCCCAAGGGAGATTCTTCAGTCCTCTAATCTTGAAGTAGAGCGTCGAAGGTCCAGGATTCTGTGTCAGAGTTTCGTCCAGGTAAATCTAAAGTCCTAAGGACTGGGGTCCCATACTTATACCAAGTTAGGGGGTTGGACATTCTCTGGGGACCCACCTATGGGAGGGTCAGGGCAGAGGTGTGGTTACACCCCTTTCCCTTTGTCCAGTTTCGCGCCAGAGCAGGGGCTGGAAGCCCCTGAGCCAGTTTGAACTGGGGTATGCACAGGGACACCAAATGTGCCCCCAGTGCAGGACTTCAAAGCACCAGAGAGTGCTCCCGCCCAGACCCAATACACACTATCCTGTCTGGGGAGGCGGTTACACCTCCCTGGGACAGGAAACCTATTGTCCAGGCCTCCCCTGCCGGAGTTTCGGTCAGCAGCAGGAGGCCAGACTCGTGTCTGTGGCAGCGGCATCCATTTTGTGATGCCAGGGCTTGGAAAGAAGTTACCGGGCAGGCCGGTGTGTACATGTCTCTCCCTCTAGAAGGGTGGAATGCTACCCCCGCCGCCAGAACTGGCGGGGGGGTAGTATTCCAAGATGTTTGACACCAAACACGACTTGTTTCCGTGCAGCCATCCCAAAGTTAGCATTTAACGCGAGGTTATAATGCGCTTAAGAGTATATGGTCAGGCTGCACTACAAAGAGCATCAGAGAAGGGTCTCCGAACGCTGCAGAGGGGCCCTGCTCATGCAGGGGCACCCTCTCACATAGGAACCACGCACTCTGCCTCCAGGATTGATAAGGCCTGCCATAGGAGTGACTTATAGGTTTATATGTGTGTATGTTTGTAGTGATATAGGTAGCCTATATCACAGTAAGGGGTGCATGCACCACCTTACCCAGGCTGAAGTAGCAGACCTGTGGTGTCATTTTGGATGGCCTTCCAGGGGTGGCACAATACATGCTGCAGCCCCTGGTAGGCCTCTGAGGTACCTATGCCCTTGGTACATAGTATACCATATACTAGGGACTTATAAGGGCACTTCAGATTCCAATCAGAGATGTGCCTAAGGCACATGGAAACCATTTTAGAGAGGAAGCAGCTAGGCTGGGGTTCTGATTAGCAGGGCCCCAGCCAGACTAAAGTCGAAAAACAGTGAATCATCAGCAAAAAGTGGGGGTACCCATGTGAAGCAGATCCTACTCTCCTACACGAAAGGTGCAGAAAGAGGCAAGAAAAGTGCAAAAAGAACCAACAGAGGTGCAAAAAGAGACAAGAGGGGTACAGAAAAAGGTAGGAGAGGTGCACATTGAGGCAAGAGAGGTACAGTAAGAGGCAGGAGGGATACAGAAAGAAGGAAGAGAAGTGCAGAAAGAAGCAACAGAAGTGCTGAAAGAGGCGCAACGAGTGCAGAAAAAAACAACAGAGGTACAGAAAGAGGTAAGAGAGGCGCAGAAACAGGCAGGAAAGGTGCAGAAAGAAGGAACAGGGGTGCAGAAAGAGGCAAGAGAGGTGCAGAAAGAGGGGAGAGGTGTGCAGAAAGACGCAAGAGGTGCAGAAACAAGCAAGAGAAGTGCAGAAAGAGGCAAGAGAATTGCTGAAAGAAGCAAGAGCAGTGCAGAAAGAACCAACAGAGGTGCAAAAAGAGGCAAGTGGGGTGCAGAAAGAAGCAAGTGAAGTACAGAAAGACGCAACAGAGGTGCAGAAAGATGCAAGAGAGGTGTAGAAACAAGCAAGAGAAGTGCAGAAAGAGGCAAGAGAATTGCTGAAAGAAGCAACAAAGGTATAGAAAGAAGCAAGAGAAGTGCAGAAAGAGGCAAGTGAGGTGCAGAAAGAAGCAAGAGCAGTGCAGAATGAACCAACAGAGGTGCAAAAAGAGGCAAGAGGGGTGCAGAAAGAGGTAGGAGAGGTGCACAAATAGGCAAGAGGGGTACAGAAAGAGGCAGGAGGGGTGCAGAAAGAAGGAAGAGAAGTGCAGAAAGAAGCAAAAGAGGTGCTAAAAGAGGTGCGAAGGGTGCAGAAAGAGGCAAGAGAAGTGCAGAAAGAAGCAACAGAGGTACAGAAAAAGGCAAGAGAGGTGCAGAAACAGGCAGCAAAGGTGCAGAAAGAGGGAACAGGGGTGTAGAAAGAGGCAAGAGAGGTGCAGAAAGAGGGGAGAGGGGTGCAGAAAAAGGCAAGGGGGTGCAGAAAGAAGCAAATGAGGTGCAGAAAGAGGCAACAGAGGTGCAGAAGGACGCAAGAGAGGTGCAGAAACAAGCAAGAGAAGTCCAGAAAAAGGCAAGAGAATTGCTGAAAGAAGCAACAGAGGTGTAGAAAGAAGAAAGAGAAGTGCAGAAAGAGGCAAGTGAGATGCAGAAAGAAGCAAGAGCAGTGCAGAAAGAACCAACAAAGGTGCAAAAAGAGGCAAGAGGTGTGCAGAAGGAGGTAGGAGGGGTGCAGAAAGAAGGAAGAGAAGTGCAGAAAAAAGCAACAGAGGTGCTAAAAGAGGTGCGAAGGGTGCAGAAAGTGGCAAGAGAAGTGCAGAAAGAAGCAACAGAGGTACAGAAAGAGGCAAGAGAGGTGCAGAAACAGGTAGGAAAGGTGCACAAAGAGGCAAGAGAGGTACAGAAAGAGGCAGGAGGTGTGCAGAAAGAAGTAAAAGAAGTGCAGAAAGAAGCAACAGAGGTGCTGAAAGAGGCACAAAGGGTGCATAAAGAGCAAGAGAAGTGCAGAAAAAAACAACAGAGGTACAGAAAGAGGTAAGCGAGGTGCAGAAACAGGCAGGAAAGGTGCAGAAGGAAGGAACAGGGGTGCAGAAAGAGGCAAGAGAGGTGCAGAAAGAGGGGAGAGGGGTGCAGAAAGAGGCAAGAGGGGTGCAGAAAGAAGCAAGTGAGGTGCAAAAAGAGGCAACAGAGGAGCAAAAAGACGCAAGAGAGGTGCAGAAACAAGCAAGAGAAGTGCAGAAAGAGGCAAGAGAATTGCTGAAAGAAGCAAGAGCAGTGCAGAAAGAACCAACATAGGTGCAAAAGAGGCAAGAGGGGTGCAGAAAGAAGCAAGTGAAGTGCAGAAAGACACAACAGAGGTGCAGAAAGACGCAAGAGAGGTGCAGAAACAAGCAAGAGAAGTGCAGAAAGAGGCAAGAGAATTGCTGAAAGAAGCAACAAAGGTGAAGAAAGAAGCAAGAGAAGTGCAGAAAGAGGCAAGTGAGGTGCAGAAAGAAGCAAGAGCAGTGTAGAATGAACCAACAGAGGTGCAAAAAGAGGCAAGAGGGGTACAGAAAGAGGTAGGAGAGGTGCACAAAGAGGCAAGAGGGGTACAGAAAGAGAAGTGCAGAAAGAAGCAACAGAGGTGCTAAAAGAGGTGCAAAGGGTGCAGAAAGAGGCAAGAGAAGTGCAGAAAGAAGCAACAGAGGTACAGAAAGGCAAGAGAGGTGCAGAAACAGCCAGCAAAGGTGCAGAAATAGGGAACAGGGGTGCAGAAAGAGGCAAGAGAGGTGCAGAAAGAGGGGAGAGGGGTGCAGAAAGAGGCTAGAGGGGTGCAGAAAGAAGCAAGTGAGGTGCAAAAAGAGGCAACAGAGGTGCAGAAAGATGCAAGAGAGGTGCAGAAACAAGCAAGAGAAGTGCAGAAAGAGGCAAGAGAATTGCTGAAAGAAGCAAGAGCAGTGCAGAAAGAACCAACATATGTGCAAAAAGAGGCAAGAGGGGTGCAGAAAAAAGCAAGTGAAGTGCAGAAAGATACAACAGAGGTGCAGAAAGACGCAAGAGAGGTGCAGAAACAAGCAAGAGAAGTGCAGAAAGAGGCAAGAGAATTGCTGAAAGAAGCAACAAAGGTGAAGAAAGAAGCAAGAGAAGTGCAGAAAGAGGCAAGTGAGGTGCAGAAAGAAGCAAGAGCAGTGTAGAATGAACCAACAGAGGTGCAAAAAGAGGCAAGAGGGGTACAGAAAGAGGTAGGAGAGGTGCACAAAGAGGCAAGAGGGGTACAGAAAGAGAAGTGCAGAAAGAAGCAACAGAGGTGCTAAAAGAGGTGCAAAGGGTGCAGAAAGAGGCAAGAGAAGTGCAGAAAGAAGCAACAGAGGTACAGAAAGGCAAGAAAGGTGCAGAAACAGGCAGCAAAGGTGCAGAAAGAGGGAACAGGGGTGCAGAAAGAGGCAAGAGAGGTGAGGAAGAGGGGAGAGGGGTGCAGAAAAAAGCAAGAGGGGTGCAGAAAGAAGCAAATGAGGTGCAGAAACAAGCAAGAGAAGTGCAGAAAGAACCAACAGAGGTGCAAAAAGAGGCAAGAGAGGTGCAGAAGGAGGTAGGAGAGGTGCACAAAGAGGCAAGAGAGGTACAGAAAGAGGCAAGCGGGGTACAGAAAGAAGGAAGAGAAGTACAGAAAAAGGCAAGAGAATTGCTGAAAGAAGCAACAGAGGTGTACAAAGAAGCAATAGAAGTACAGAAAGAGGCAAGTGAGGTGCAGAAAGAAGCAAGAGCAGTGCAAAAACAACCAACAGAGGTACAAAAAGAGACAAGAGGGGTGCAGAAAAAGGTAGGAGAGGTGCACAAAGAGGCAAGAGAGGTACAGAAAGAGTCAGTAGGGGTGCAGAAAGAAGGACGAGAAGTGCAGAAAGAAGCAACTGAGGTGCTGAAAGAGGCACAAAGGGTGCAGAAAGAGCAAGAGAAGTACAGAAAAAAACAACAGAGGTACAGAAAAAGGTAAGAGAGGCACAGAAACAGGCAGTAAAAGTGCAGAAAGAGGGAACAGGGGTACAGAAAGAGGCAAGAGAGGTGCAGAAAGGGGAGAGGGGTGCAGAAAGAGGCAAGAGGGGTGCAGAAAGAAGCAAGTGAGGTGCAAAAAGAGGCAACAGAGGTGCAGAAAGACGCAAGAGAGGTGCAGAAACAAGCAACAGAAGTGCAGAAAGAGGCAAGAGAATTGCTGAAAGAAGCAAGAGCAGTGCAGAAAGAACCAAAAGAGGTGGAAAAAGAGGCAAGAGAAGTGCAGAAAGAGGCAAGGGAACTATAGAAACAGGCAAGAGAAATGTACATAGAGGCAAGAGAGCAACAGAAAGAGGCAAGAGAGGTTTAGATAGAAGCAAGAGAGGTACAGAAAGAGGCAAGGGAACTGCAGAAACAGGCAAGAGAAATGCACAAAGAGGCAAGAGAGGAGCAGAAAGAGGCAGGAGGGGTGCAGAAAGAAGGAAGAGAAGTGCAGAAAGAAGCAACTGAGGTGCTGAAAGAGGCACAAAGGGTGCAGAAAGAGCAAGAGAAGTGCAGAAAAAAACAACAAAGGTACAGAAAGAGGTAAGAGAGGCGCAGAAACAGGCAGGAAAGGTGCAGAAAGAGGGAACAGGGGTGCAGAAAGAGGCAAGAGAGATGCAGAAAGAGGGGAGAGGGGTGCAGAAAGAGGCAAGAGGGGTGCAGAAAGAAGCAAGTGAGGTACAAAAAGAGGCAACAGAGGCGCAGAAAGACGCAAGAGAGGTGCAGAAACAAGCAAGAGAAGTGCAGAAAGAGGCAAGAGAATTGCTGAAAGAAGCAAGAGCAGTGCAGAAAGAACCAAAAGAGGTGCAAAAAGAGGCAAGAGAAGTGCAGAAAGAGGCACTTGAGGTGCAGAAAGAGGCAAGAGAGGAGCAGAAAGAGGCAAGAGAGGTGTAGAAAGAAGCAAAAGAAGTGCAGAAAGAGGCAAGTGAGGTGCAGAAAGAGGCAGGAGGGGTGCAGAAAGAAGGAAGAGAAGTGCAGAAAGAAGCAACAGAGGTGCTGAAAGAGGCACAAAGGGTGCAGAAAGAGCAAGAGAAGTGCAGAAAAAAACAACAGAGGTACAGAAAGAGGTAAGAGAGGTGCAGAAACAGGCAGGAAAGGTACAGAAAGAGGGAACAGGGGTGCAGAAAGAGGCAAGAGAGGTGCAGAAAGAGGGGAGAGGGGTGCAGAAAGAGGCAAGAGGGGTGCAGAAAGAAGCAAGTGAGGTGCAAAAAGAGGCAACAGAGGTGCAGAAAGACGCAAGAGAGGTGCAGAAACAAGCAAGAGAAGTGCAGAAAGAGGCAAGAGAATTGCAGAAAGAAGCAAGACCAGTGCAGAAAGAACCAACAGAGGTGCAAAAAGAGGCAAAAGGGGTGCAGAAAGAGGCAAGGGAAGTGCAGAAAGAGGCACTTGAGATACAGAAAGATGGAACAAGGGTGCCGAAAGGCAAGAGAGATGCAGAAAGAGGGGAGAGGGGTGCAGAAAAAGGCAAGAGGGGTGCAGAAAGAAGCAAATGAGGTGCAGAAAGAGGCAACAGAGGTGCAGAAAGACACAAGAGAGGTGCAGAAACAAGCAAGAGAAGTGCAGAAAGAGGCAAGAGAATTACTGAAAGAAGCAACAGAGGTGTAGAAAGAAGCAAGAGAAGTGCAGAAAGAGGCAAGTGAGGTGCAGAAAGAAGCAAGAGCAGTACAGAAAGAACCAACAGAGGTGCAAAAAGAGGCAAGAGGGGTGCAGGAGGAGGTAGGAGAGGTGCACAAAGAGGCAAGAGAGGTACAAAAAGAGGCAAGAGGGATACAGAAAGAAGGAAGAGAAGTACAGAAAGAGGCAAGAGAATTGCTGAAAGAAGCAACAGAGGTGAACAAAGAAGCAATAGAAGTACAGAAAGAGGCAAGTGAGGTGCAGAAAGAAGCAAGAGCAGTGCAAAAAGAGGCAACAGAGGTGCAAAAAGAGAGAAGAGGGGTGCAGAAAAAGGTAGGAGATGTGCTCAAAGAGGTAAGAGAGGTACAGAAAGAGGCAGGAGGGGTACAGAAAGAAGGAAGAGAAGTACAGAAAGAGGCAAGAGAATTGCTGAAAGAAGCAACAGAGGTGTACAAAGAAGCAATAGAAGTACAGAAAGAGGCAAGTGAGGTGCAGAAAGAAGCAAGAGCAGTGCAAAAAGAACCAACAGAGGTGCAAAAAGAGACAAGAGGGGTGCAGAAAAAGGTAGGAGAGGTTCACAAAGAGGCAAGAGAGGTACAGAAAGAGTCAGTAGGGGTGCAGAAAGAAGGAAGAGAAGTGCAGAAAGAAGCAACAGAGATGCTGAAAGAGGCGCAAAAGGTGCAGAAAGAGCAAGAGAAGTACAGAAAAAAACAACAGAGGTACAGAAAGAAGTAAGAGAGGTACAGAAACAGGCCGGAAAGGTGCAGAAAGAGGGGAGAGGGGTGCAGAAAGAGGCAACAGAGGTGCAGAAAGATGCAAAAGAGGTGCAGAAACAAGCAGGAGAAGTGCAGAAAGAGGCAAGAGAATTGCTGAAAGAAGCAACAAAGGTATAGAAAGAAGCAAGAGAAGTGCAGAAAGAGGCAAGTGAGGTGCAGAAAGAAGCAAGAGCAGTGCAGAATGAACCAACAGAGGTGCAAAAAGAGGCAAGAGGGGTGCAGAAAGAGGTAGGAGAGGTGCACAAAGAGGCAAGAGGGGTACAGAAAGGCAACAGAGGTGCAGAAAGATACAAGAGAGGTGCTGAAAAAAGAAAGAAGTGCAGAAAGAGGCAAGAGAATTGCTGAAAGAAGCAACAGGTGTAGAAAGAAGCAAGAGTAGTGCAGAAAGAGGCAAGTGAGGTGCAGAAAAAAGCAAGAGCAGTGCAGAAAGAACCAACAGAGGTGCAAAAAGAGGCAAGAGGGGTGCAGAAGGAGGTAGGAGAGGTGCACAAAGAGGCAAGAGAGGTAAAGAAGGAGGCAAGAGGGGTACAGAAAGAAGGAAGAGAAGTACAGAAAGAGGCAAGAGAATTGCTGAAAGAAGCAACAGAGGTGTACAAAGAAGCAATAGAAGTACAGAAAGAGGCAAGTGAGGTGCAGAAAGAAGCAAGAGCAGTGCAAAAAGAACCAACAGAGGTGCAAAAAGAGACAAGAGGGGTGCAGAAAAAGGCAGGAGAGGTGCACAAAGAGGCAAGAGAGGTACAGAAAGAGGCAGGAGGGGTGCAGAAAGAAGGAAGAGAAGTACAGAAAGAAGCAACAGAAGTGCTGAAAGAGGCACAAAGGGTGCAGAAAGAGCAAGAGAAGTACAGAAAAAAACAACAGAGGTACAGAAAGAGGTAAGAGAGGCGCAGAAACAGGCAGGAAAGCTTCAGAAAGAGGAACAGGGGTGCAGAAAGAGGCAAGAGAGGTACAGAAAGAGGGGAGAGGGGTGCAGAAAAAGGCAAGAGGGGTGCAGAAAGAAGCAAATGAGGTGCAGGAACAGGCAACAGAGGTGCGGAAAGACACAAGAGAGGTGCAGATACAAGCAAGAGAAGTGCAGAAAGAGGCAAGAGAATTGCTGAAAGAAGCAACAGGTATAGAAAGAAGCAAGAGAAGTGCAGAAAGAGGCAAGTGAGGTGCAGAAAGAAGCGAGAGCAGTGCAGAAAGAACCAACACAGGTGCAAAAAGAGGCAAGAGGGGTGCAGAAAGAGGTAGGAGAGGTGCACAAAGAGGCAAGAGAGGTACAGAAAGAGGCAAGAGGGGTACAGAAAGAAGGAAGAAAAGTACAGAAAGAGGCAAGAGAATTGCTGAAAGAAGCAACAGAGGTGTACAAAGAAGCAATAGAAGTACAGAAAGAGGCAAGTATGGTGCAGAAAGAAGCAAGAGCAGTGCAAAAAGAGCCAACAGAGGTGCAAAAAGAGACAAGAGAGGTACAGAAAGGCAGGAGGGGTGCAGAAAGAAGGAAGAGAAGTGCAGAAAGAAGCAACAGAGGTGGTGAAAGAGGCGCAAAGGGTGCAGAAAGAGCAAGAGAAGTGCAGAAAAAAACAACAGAGGTACAGAAAGAGGTAAGAGAAGCACAGAAACAGGCAGGAAAGGTGCAGAAAGAGGGAAGGGGTACAGAAAGAGGCAAGAAAGGTACAGAAAGAGGGGAGGGGGTGCAGAAAGAGGCAAGTGAGGTATAAAAAGAGGCAACAGAGGTGCAGAAAGACACAAGAGAGGTGCAGAAACAAGCAAGAGAAGTGCAGAAAGAGGCAAGAGAATTGCTGAAAGAAGCAAGAGCAGTGCAGAAAGAACCAACAGGTGCAAAAAGAGGCAAGAGGGGTGCAGAAAGAGGCAAGAGAAGTGCAGAAAGAGGCACTTGAGGTACAGAAAGAGGCAAGAGAGGTACAGAAAGAGGCTCGAGAAGTGCAGAAAGAGGCAAGAGACGTGCAGAAAGAGGCAATAGAGGTACAGAAAGAGGTAAGGGAACTGCAGAAACAGGCAAGAGAAATGCACAAAGAGGCAGGAGAGGAGCAGAAAAAGGCAAGAGAGGTATAGAAAGAAGCAAGAGAAGTGCAGAAAGAGGCAAGTGAGGTGCAGAAAGAGGCGAGAGGTACAGAAAGAGGCAAGAGATCTGCAGAAAAAAGCAACAGAGGTGCTGAAAGAGGCAAGTGAGGTGCAGAAAGGGGCAAGAGAAGTGCAGAAAGAGGCAAGTGAAGTGCAGAAAGAAGACAGTGAGGTGCAGAAAGAGGAAGAAAGGTGCAGAAAGAAGCAAGAGATATGCAGAAAGAGGCAAGAGAGGCACAGAAAGAAGAGAGGTTTGTGCACCATTAGTACCAGTTTAACACCCACATTTTTCAATAAGTAACGTGACCATTCCAGCTTTGCAAAGGGCCTTCCACCATGCTGTAACACATGATGCTGCATTTTTGGGAACATTTGAGCCGTTTGAGCTAGAAACAAGTCTTTTTTTGTTCAAATCTGCAGATTAGGCAGCAGATGATGGAATATTTGGCAAATGCAGAAAATGTTTAATTATGTAAAAATTGGTGCAGCCGAACAGTCACATAATTCCAGTGGCCCTGCTCATACCTCCGACTAGGTCCAGAAGTGCTCCTTAGTGGTTCCTTCTTTTTTTGTGTCTCATTGAGTTTATAGTTTAGCTTCTATGGAAACGAGGAAGACTAAACCTGAGGTTACCACTCCACAACACAGACTACAATACCACATAATTACTCTCCAAAACACATAATCCCACTCCACATAATTCCTATACACTAAATACCACAAACTTTCTATTCACATAATTCCACTACACACAACGTACGTCCACTCTACACCAAAAAACATTAGTAAAAAACTTTTACATTTACAATGCCAATAGCTCTAACTCTCGCAAATGCGAAACCTATTACATTGCAAATGCTTCTTTAACTAGTAGTCGCGTTTGCAGAGTGGTAGAGAGAGGGTGCTGGGCCTCCGACCAGCGCTCAGGAATTCCACTGCGTAAGACTTACAGGAGGTACCAGGAGGGCTTCTTAGCCCCCAAAGTCCCTCAGGAGTAAAGTGGACTTCATCCCCCATCCCATAGTCTGCCAGGAGGCGCTTTTGCAGAGTGGTAGAGAAAGGGGGCGTGGCCTCCGAAGATGTCTTAGCAATTCCACTGTGTGGGACTTACTGGAGGTAACAAGAGGGGTATCCTTGGGGGCCAACTACCCCTCCTATTACCTCCAGTAAGTCCCACACAGCAGGATTGCTAAATTCTCATAGCAGGCCATGCCCCCTTTGCCCACCACTCTGAAAACGCGCTCCCTGGCACGATCTTGGATGGGGATTGAAGTCCCCTTCGCTGCTGGGGGTCCTTTGGGGCCAACTAGCCTACCTCTTACCTCCAGTAAGCTCCACACAGTGGGATTGCTGAGAGGTGGACACAGGCCACGCCCCCTTTCTCCACCACTCTGCAAACGCACCTCCTGGTGCGCTCTTGGTTGGGGGATAAAGTCCCCTTCCCTCCTGAGGGTCCCTGGGGGCCAACTAGCCCTCCTGTTACCTCAGTAAGCCCCATACAGCTGGTTTGCTGAGAGTGCTCAAAGGCCACGCCCCCTTTTTACACCACTCTGCAAACGCGGCTCCTGGTGCATTGCTGCTCGGGGATGAAGTCCACTTGTGTCCTGAGGTCCTCAGGACACAAGAGGACCTCATCGCCCCACCAGCAGTGCGCCAAGAGGCGCGTTTGCAGAGTGGTGTAAAAAGGGACATGGCCTCGGACCACCTCTCAGCAATCCCACTGTGTGGGGCTTACTGGAGGTACCGTGGTGGGCTAGTTGACCCCCAGGTACCCTCAGGAATGAAGGGGACATAATCCCCCAACTTAGAACACGCCAGGGGGCGCGTTTGCACAGTGGTGCAGGGAGGGGTCGGGGCCTCCGGCGAGATGCCGGGACCGTGGGGGGAGCCCCAATGCCCCCACAGTCCCTGCCGGCTCCCCGCCTCCTGCGGGAGCCGGCAGTACTTTTGGGCAAGGGGAGCTACTGACATGCAGCTCCCCTTGCCCAAAAACAATTCTGCTTTGTTTCTTGGAAGCAAAAGCAGGTTTTCTGCTCTCGCTTCCAAGAAGCAAAGCAGTGTTTGCTATGGCAGGGCATAGCAAATGGCAATGTCCCGGGGGTGGGCACTCCGGGACATTGCAGGAGCTGGCCCTGGGGGGTGGTGGTCCCCAGGGCCATCTAGGGCTCCAGGAGGGGGGCCGCACGGCCCCCTCCCAACATTTGCATAGCCCCGGGGAGGTGGTGGTCCCCGGGGAAGTGTGGGGTTGGGCAGGAGCCCCCTCATGCCTTTAAATTTAAAAAAAGCACCGGGGAGGTGGCGGTCCCCGGGCCTGCGGGGGGCCGCGATGCCCCTCGCACTTAATGATTAAAGCTCTGGGGAGGTGGTGGTTCCCCGGGGCTGCGTGGGAGCCCCCCCATGCTTTTTATTTAACTTTTAATGATAAAGCCCCAGGGAGGTGGTGGTCCCCGGGGATGCAGGAGGGCTGCAAGCCCCCTGCATTTGAATAAGGATCGCCCCGGGGAGGTGGTGGTGGATTTACACCATTTAAAAAACAGTACGCTTTCTGGACCAAGACCTACCTTTTTGCCAAATTTGGTGTAATTCCGTTCAGCAGTTCGGGCTGTAGCTTTGTCTAAAGTTCCTATGGAAATTAACCTGGGGAAAACGTGTTTTGGGACCCCCCTTTTTTCTCGGCCTCCGCTTCACGAATTACCCCCAAACTTTCAAGACAGGAGCTGACCTGAGCAGGTCATTAGTTTGGAAAATTTCGCGAAGATTCGTCAAACGGCGCCAAAGATATTGGCAAAAGAAAAAATGCTTTTTGAATAGAAACAAGGACCTAACTATAACTACCTACTGGCGACTACCAGTAGGTAATATATATATATATATATATATTCACAGAAAAAACCACAGGTTTCAGGGACGTTATAGTTAGTTAGACATTTCCCTCGTACAAAACCAGAGAAATTCGGCCGTTATAGTTAGTTGAGCTAAGTATAACTCGCGCCCCCACAATGCACTGCTGATGACGTCACATATTACATCATTCATGACATGGTCAGTGACATCACTGATGACATCACTGATGACATCTCAAATGACATCACTGATGACATCATCCATGTGATAATCTGATGCACCTCCTCACACCCTAATATAACCTTTGATACACCCACTCTAAAATACAGACTTGAAAATGAAAAGAATGTTTGTAATAGACCCTGCTAAAAAGGTACCGGAAGTCATGATGTTTGAATAGAAAGTATAGCACAATTGAAAGGACAAGGGATGGTGTATTGATAGGCCAGGGAAGGAAAAAGAATGTTGCCAGATGCATATGTATTCCCCGTGGTTATGAGGAGACATTGCCCAACTCGTGTACTGTATGATGCGCATGACGCACAATACTAGGAAGGGTACCTGTATGCCCCTGGTAATTTCGCACCACACATTTTCCCTTTCTGATGTTCTTCAGATGAATAATATAGGAATCGATAGATATAGTAATTTAAAGGATGTCCTGATTGAAATTAAAAAAAGTATATAAAGCTTTATCCTTGGAAGTTAAATGAAAGTTTGCATTTTATTCACTAATAGGTCTGGGATGCCCTGCAGTCACCTCAGAGGGCCCCGGACGCGATGCACAGCCTGGCTGCTCGTTATGGACCATCCAATAAGATGGAGGTGGAGCTGTAGAGCAAAGAAGTGCTGGACGAGGCAGGACCGCCAAAAGAAAGGAAAGAAAGAGGGGCTATCCAGGAGCCCCAGCTTGTTGGGCCACCTGTGCTTGAGTCCCAGCCTATTGAGCCTGTGTTTGTGCTTCTGCCCCTTGGTCCCCTTAAGTTTGACCCCCCCTTTTTTTCCTGACCCCTCTGTGTCCGGAGTGTTGAGGTACATTTGCACCCCTGCAGGAGGAACAGTGCACAAAAAGGGAAAGTTAGATTAGTAGGGATGGACTGTATTGCTGAAGAATAGGATGTATGTACCCTGCCCATGGTACCAACGATAGTTTAGGGAAAGGACGATTGGTGCATTGTCTGGATAGTTGACTAATGGGGCAAATGGACTGTGATTCTAAAGAAAGAAATACCTTGCCCTGCAACGTGGGATTTGGATCCGAGCTAGACGAGTAGCTCCACCGCCGGTGCTCAACAGCGCCTATGCCAGATGAACAATAGGAGCCTGCCAGTGACGGCTCTCTGAAGGACACTGGAAAGAAGAGTTTTGCCCATCCTTTTGTTCCCTGGTCACCAATTCCATTGTATTGCATTTCCCTCCCAATTACCATGTATCCTTTTAGTCATTCCATTATTGAAGAAGAACAGCTCTTTGCAGCCCCGCTGATAATTCAATAGTTTCGATTGGTGCACATTCAATTCCTTTTTTTTTCCTGTTCCAGATATGACATTTATTGATTTCCGCCCTGAAAATGAATGTGTACATTGGGCAGATGTCTGTAATGGTAGTTAATATGGCAGTTCGTTTTGTATACAAGGGGCGAGGGGGACTAAGATGGGTAGGAGATCATGTGACTTCACTTATAGCGTGCTTGATAACAAGTCTGCCTTGGATCTTACTTCATAATGTTTACTTTCACATTCATGTTTTGCCTATGAGGGAATGGTCTGACAAATGTTGCCTCTCTTTTCTTTTTCCCCACTGTATTTGTTGCCCCATCTACGTATTGCACATTTCATCAGCTACAATGTAAAGGTATGTTACACGAAAAATGGGCCCTTGTATGCACTGTCTCCCAGCGTGTTGTGCCTGCTGCGAAAGCACATTGACTTCTAAGCAAAGGATATCCATGAAATACAAATGCTAAGATCATGCTTCAGAAAGAGATCGAAGGGTTGATGAGCGTTGATGTAGATACTTTTTAGGTCAACATGTCTCTTATAGTTTCCCTGCTTAATAACGAGCATTTGAACATTTCTGTGTATTCATATATTGATCATGTGACTAGAGATGTTTCCCCTCCCTAGTATGAAATGGCTTAGCTAAGGCTAAAAGGAGGGTCTGTTGGAATTAAATGAAAAGTCTGATCTGTGCTACCGTACATAATGATGCTTAAGTTAGCCTTTGCGGCGCCATTTCATATTTAGCCGCCAATTCTAGGCCACGCTCACAATTAATTGCTCTCTGGCTCTGCAAGTAGTAGCCGTGCTGAATTTTCTGTGTCTCTCAACACTGGGCCTCGCTGTACTAATGAATACATTGTTTTGTACTTCTGCATACCTTTCCCATGAGATGGAAGTCTGCTCCCACTGGCTCAGCTGCAGGCACAAACAGAATGACCTTGTTAGAGAGATAGTGTGTGCCCGGTCTCAGACTCTTAGCTCATCCTTGTGTGCCCCATTTGTTTCTTGCTGCCTTCTGTGGAAAGTTACTGGGTGGGTGCGTCTTGTGCTCATGCTGAAATGTATAATTGTTACCTTTATGCTTGTGAAAGTCAGTCCCTCGTCAGCCATCACAGGAGGCTGGTCAGACTGGACTCCACTGCAGTGTATCTTATGAATAAACTAGTCTATATGCATTCTCTACTGCGTCATCGACTCTTCATTGGATGGAAGGCTAGTGGAGGTCTAGAGTGACCCGGGTGGCCCTAAAAGGGTCACTTCCTTTACGGGCGATCCAAGGGCAGGCAGTCCCTATGCTGCCTGCCCACCTGATGAGCCAAATTGCACCGTGGCATAACCAATCAGTGCTAACCATTTTGGGGGATAACCCCTTACATCCTGTGGACCACCAGTCCACCCATTTACTCACGCCCCTTGAGGGGGCGGAGCGTATCCAGGCAAGCCCCTGGTTGCTCAGGTTTACAACTGCCCGAAGGACTACGGGGCACCGTCGTTCCTCCAGGGTCTTGCCGTAAGGACTTCCTGGGGCTATTTGGCATTTGCACCCTTTTTCTGGTCCTAAAGAGGGTACCCCTATGTACCATTCAGCCTCTGGATCGCCCTGTAACACCGCCACAGCTCTGGGTGTGGCATTCGTCACACCCAGGGCCCCCCACCAAGGCAGGCATTCTTACTTGCACCCAGCTGATTCTAGGGCCTTACCCAGGTCCGACAAAACAGGTCCATGCCCATACTAGACAAATGGACCCCCATCCACATCAAAACATCCTGGGGCTTGGCAATGCAAGAGCCGAGTCTGATAAAGCCAGGAACCCTTCTGTTCCGTGAATGTTGCGCCTGGCGCTGTTTTACTCTCCTGCGAGAAATTTCAACGGCCTCTCCAGACACGGACAATTCCCATTTTCCTCTGACATGGTTACCAGTCTTTTTGGCTGGACAATTAACATCTACCTCTGCAGGTGTTTCCAGGCCCTATCGGGGAAACCTTGCGATGTAGCACTAAAGAGACCATTCCTAATTCACCGAGCCCTTCAGATTTTATATGGTTTTGAATTAGCGATGAACCAAGCCCTCATGCTTGGTGTGCTTGCGCATGGCTTATTTACCCTTCCGTAGGCAAGTTCGATGGCCTCCACTTAACTTGGGAACTCCTGTTCTCTGTTTTAACCGCAGCTTTATTTACCCCCATGGGCATGTTCAATGGCTTCCCCTGGGATGCGGCAACTGGTCTCTACTTTTACCACTTTTCAGTAGGAAATCCCTATGGTGCCCTTTGCGCCAATAAGGGCCTTCTTGTTAGGTATTGCCGTGTCATGTGTTTACCCATTACCGCCCAGTCCCTGGTATAAGGCTTCGCTGGTAATCATGGTGGAGTTTGCCTCCAAGGCCATCAGTATAATTGTTAACAGTTCTTAATTGTGTCCGCACAATACCCTTCTCTCTACCCGCTGACCTCTGGTGTATGGGAGTAAAGCGCCGGCCAGCGATATTACCACAGAAATTAAAACTACTGCTCCCCTCTGGACCAGGCTTCTGCGTGGTATACCCCTTGTTCACTGAGTACCCTTAAGAGCAGTTCCATATGGGGGTGACTAAGCCCTTGTTTACCCCCCTTGCTTGGCCAATCCACCTTTGGAGGTTTACTGATTACATGTGCGGTACCAAGAGAAATAATGGACCCCCAGGAGAGGGTCATTGGGCAGGGACAGGGTAGAGTCTTGTGACAGCTGCTGTGTCGCCATGTTTGTGTCCCCACCCGAGTAGCAGCCCATAGACCGCTTAAGCCAACAGTATTTCAGAGTGCAAAAAGGTTTGCCAAAGCTTTTGGATTTGAAGACATGGGGTAAAACATATGAGCAGATGTACCTGCACCTTCTTAAATGTGCATGCAAGACGTGCACTGGTAGTTGTCCGAACTTGTGCTCCAACCCAGCTTTTCCAACCCTGTTGAGTTAACAGCACCCTTTTAGGAATGACAAACTCACGCCCCACCTGACTGAATAGTGCTTTTCCGTGTGTGGCCCATAACCCTACTTTGCTAAAGGTATCCTAGCATGCCGAACAGATGGCATTGCTTTTGGATTGTGATAACCTGTAGTGAATCAATGAACCAATTTACCTGCACCTTCACTGAAAATGCACATGTTCTGGTGGATGTCAACATATTTTCTCCAAATTCGTCTGTCTCAACACTATTGAGTCCACCGCACCCTTTATAGAAGACAACTCACGCCGCCCACCTGGTTGGGAGGCAACAGGTTGTATTGGCTTAATTGCAGGGAACCCTTAGCCCACACTCATCCTTACAGTCTTCTTCTTCATGTCAGTCTTGCCTGCAAGCCAGTCATCTCTGACTGCAATTTTTCACGCCTGAGTCGCCCTGCAGATGTTCCCACCCTAGCGTGAGTAGCCCAGTGAAAAAACTGCTGCTCTTGTATACCAGGATGCAGACCAGAGATGGAAAAGCTTCTGGATGGTGAGAACAGGACAACAGTATGTCCAACATCCAGTCCCCTTTTAACTGCAGGCTCAAGTTGGGTGCTGTGTTGCCGTATTGATGCACCCACCCTACTATGATGTGTAAAGGCTCAACTATCCGATGAGCCTAGGAATATGTGACCTTAACCCAGGGAGTTCTCGTGTACTTGCAGTGAACCCTCCTTTCTTACAGGAATTTTGCCTGTTCAGTTTATCTGTGGTGTTTCCCCCCGCCAGACTTCCCAGGCTGCTACCTGTTAACCCTGTGAGCAGCTGCTGGCGCTAATGATGGAAATCTCCCAGTTGTCACTTAAACTTTATACACCTCCGCCTTAATGAGCTACGTTGTAAGCGATGAGGTACCTAACTTATGTCTCTTCACCCAGGAAAGGTACAAAAAAACGCATTGGTCATCAGGACCGCCATGGCACAAAATTTTAACCGGGACATACCTCTAAGTGAGAATGGCTCTACCCAGCCATAAGCCCAGAGATACACATGCATTAAACCTACAGATACACCTTTGAGGTATGTTAACCTGCCCCAGAATTTGCTTCTCCCTGCTCCTGAAGTGGGAGCCTGTTGCCTGGAGGTACAACCCCTCTGCCCCTGAAACTCTCAATGATCTCAGCTGGCTGAAGCTGCGACTCAATGCGTTACATTTGTTTTGCCCACGCCTGTTGCAAGTAAATTGTACTCCTTTCATTCGGAGTCTGGGTGAACTTGAGGTGGGTGGGGGGGACTACTCTCTGCCTTTGCAGTACCAGAGTTATTGTTTTGACCGATTTATGGTACACATGCTGCTGAAACTGGGCCTTCAGATCTCTGACTATCCCATTGAAGCATGAACCTGTGGCTTTTGCTTAAGAAACCTGTCTGTATGTGCCAAAACCTGACGCATATGTGAGCGCGCCATCAACTTGAAAGGTATGTCGGCTCTGAGTAACAGATGTTTGTTGACACTTAACTTAATGGTAGTCATATTATCGACTTCAGGAGGCTGAAGGCTAGGTGAACCTGCTGGGAGCTGTGCCTGTGACCATATGTAAAAGCAGTCCCCTACCGGGGGTGAAATAGTCCTAACGCTTCCATCTTTCTAAAGCAAGGACTGCCCACATTTGCAGCGCTCACACCCTCTCGAATCATAATTGTTTGCACTGTCAAGGTTAGCCTAGGTGATTGTTCCCTTGAAGTCCTGTATGGGGCCTACTTCACACTTAAAGCACTGCCTACTCTCTTGAAGGAGAATGATGCACGATTGAACTGGCGGCTACTAAGGTTACTCACGCCTGCATATACTAGGCTCAGAAAAAAGGAACACTTGCACTATGATTCCCTCGATTCTTGCCTGGCATTCCTTTAAGCCCAGATATACAAAGCGAAATGGTTCTACTCGGTCCTAATAACCCGACAGACACCTCAAACCTGCAGAGACAAGATGAGGCATACTAACCTGCCCCAAACTCTGCGGAAACAACAACATGTGCGAGCTTGCAACAAACATCTGGAAAAGCATGCCAATGAACAAACCATCACCAGCACTCGGGGGTCATGCAGCCACCCCTTTGCCTGAATACTAACCAGGTAAGATTATGGATGGTATCGAAAGACCCATCTCTCAGCGCATGCTTGCAACACTTTCCACTGCATCACCCTAGTCAGTAAAACCAATGCAGGGAGACATGCAAAGCTAAGCCCATGCAGAAATCGCCTGCCTGTGCGAGCAGACCAACCATTCATCGCTCCCCAATCCATCCAAACTCTTTCTTGCTTCCAAATGTTGGCATTATGCCGTATCTGGTATTTTACTTCCCTTTGCACAAGGAGAGAGCAGGCCTGTCTGGGGGTGTGTGGACTGAAAGAAATGTGTACTGGAAGTACCTATGATTTAAGTACAAATGTACAAAAACTCTGGATGACAGGTGTCTGTTGCTAAACTTGATGGTACATAACTAATTGACCTCAGGAGGATGAAGGGCTGGGTGGACCTACTAGGCTGGGAGACAGCTATCAGGCTTGGGCTCTATTCGTCCCTCACTGTGTGCTCCTTTTCCCCCACAATGAGGCTCAACTGGGAAGCCACTGCATTCCTACTTACTCGACAACTTAAAGAAACCTCGTTTTTCCGCACTTTATCCACTATAGAGGCCCCAGTTAGTATAAAGTGTGCATGCGTGTCTTTCAAACGTAGACCAAAAGACCATTTATACGTTGGTGACTGTCCCCACTATGCTACGCGCCTGCCCAAATTCTGATGCAATTCGGACCGGATGTATGATTAAACAACTACTGCCTAAACCAAGAATTCCTTAACCACGATGGCTGAACAACGAACAATCCCAAACCACTTCTTTTTTTAGAACGAGTTCCTAAACCACGAAAAAAAAATGTAATTGCTCATTACACATTTACACCACTTTTTTCTTTTAAATCCGCATGTTTGACATTTAAAAAAAAAGAAATCTAATAATACATGAATTTAAACAATGTATTTGTGGGGGGAGACCCCCCACACCTCCCATCTGCCCTTATTGGCTGATGCCAGAGCATTCCCAGTAACGCTGTGCACCCTCGTTGCTACCAAGCTGGCAGGATGAAAGCTGGCTGCATCCCCGCGCTCCTCAGAGCCTGCCTGCCTGGTGGCTGCAGTGCTGAGTAAATCATGCCAGGGCCCAGGGGTCGATGAGCGTCTCAGGTCAGGGGGGGGCGGAGGGGAGTGACATACCATGCAGAGTGTTTCTCTGCAGAAAGGAGGCTTGGGAACGAGGAAGAGCAACTTAAATAGCTTTATCTCTTCTTGCCCACGACTGAAATGCACAATTGCCCTGTCGTGCGCGTGCATTACGTGGCGGGCGGGTGCGGATGGTATTGCAGCACTATGGACTTTGAAGCCTCAGTTAACTGATAAAAGAAGTGTCATGTGGTAGTGGAGGGTGTGTCTCCATGCATGTAGGCAGTCACACACCAGAACCACCTAACGTTATCATTTTGTCATTACTTAGAAACAGGAGTCACAACTGAAGCTTCTCTTTTAGCACTCATAGGAGGGGGCATAACTAAATGGTGTGAGTCCTCGCAACCTCAAACGTTTCAGGCAGACACATACTGGTAAATTGCTTAATTACAAATGTAGAAGCCTTTCGTGTTAGGCCTTGGCAGTCTTAGATCGTTCGTGGTTTAGAAAAGTCGTGGTTTAGGAAAGTCGTTGTTAAGGATTGTCGTTGTTCGGGCTTCGTTATTCAGGTAAGTCGTAATTAAAACTTCGTTGTTAAGGATGTTTCCCATTCGGACCATGTGGCCTTAAGCAATGGATGTCTTTATGTAATGAAAACATTAATAAGCAACGCAATGAACCATGGACATACCTTTAAATGTCTCTGAGGTAAGGCAGTTGGAGAACATAAGACAGATATTATGCAAGAGACTTTGGATGCCTTTAAACAGCCATCATGGTCAGAAAGGACCATCAGATCCGAAAACAACACCTTGGAGGTACGCCCAGCTGACCCGATAATCTGCTTCCACCTGGTCCTGAACTGGGAACATTTGCATGTGGCTAAACGTGGTAACAATGAAAAAATAGCGTCTCCTGGTTAGGGGACGTCCCTCTGAGCACAGCGCGAAACCCGCTTTGTGGGATATATGAAATCTGTTAACAAATACTGCGAAAGAATGTAATCTCAAATCATAGCGATGAAGCTTGTGAAGATTTAATCGTAGTTCGATATTAAAACTTCATATCGAAGAATGCTGGTGTTTAGCTTAAATGAGGCCATCACAAATTTCAATCATCTCTCCCGGGGACTCGTCCAGGATCTCTCGCAACCCAAGCGAGAATCATACCCCTAGACAAGCCCCTGGGAGAGATGATTGAAATTTGTGATGGCCTCATTTAAGCTAAACACCAGCATTCTTCGATATGAAGCTTTAATATCGAACTACGAATAAAATCTTCACAAGCTTCATCGCTATGATTTGAGATTACATTCTTTCGCAGTATTTGTTAACAGATTTCATATATCCCGCAAAGCGGGTTTCGCGCAGTGCTCAGGGGGACGTCCCCTAACCAGGAGACGCTTTTTTTTCATGATTTCTCCACACTCATTGACCAGAGAGTGATAGTCCTGAGGCATGCTACAATCCAAACAACTCAGTTTATTATAGTAGTGCGTGTTCCACCACCCATTTATAAACGTGGTAACAACCACTCCGCCACAGAAACTCTCCTTGAGACCAACCAGCAGAAGCTGCAGTTGAAATTAAATCTAAAGATTGTTTGCTGAGATTTTGGCCCCAAACCAGCTGAAGCTGCAGTTGAAATAGATATAAAATTGTTTGCTGAGATTTTGGCCCCAAACAATGTATGTCTCTCTATCCCTGCACTGCCCCATATTTCTTCAAGAATTCCACACGTGTGCAGCCCAGTGCTGTGATGTTTTGCTCACAATCCTAACAGGCTGCTCACTGCCAACAATGTGTGTTGTTTGGTCACAATAATGTGGGGATCCAATGTCCGCAGATTAACATTTCCATGCAGCCCACGTTCTTATGGTTCCTCTTAGAACGCCGCAGCTTCGTATGAATACCTGCACTCAATGACTGCACAGAATATAAGGCAACTTGTTGCCGAACCCACTTCTACCCTGTCACCTCCCTGGTGCTTCACCTTGGCCTTCAATGACAGAGACCCTCCAGGGACCTTCCTAAGAACCCTGCAGGCCTGCCTGCCTCTGAGCTTCAAGCTAACTCACTGCACCCTGCTGAGGCACCTGTCCAACCTAGCCTCTAAACACTCCTGATCCCTGAGGAGTCTCCACCCAAGCTCATATGCTCAAAATGCCCATCCCCTAGACAGACCTGCCAATGCATGTGTTCCCAACTGTGACAAAGCAAGCCCAGCAGTTAATGACATCACACTGGTCTCATTCAGTCAAAAGGTGCACCCTAGTGTAAAATGCGATAACACAACATGACTGGCTGTGATTTGCGAGATAATTAAATTGTGAGACAGCTATAGACTTGAGCTCTTTTAATCCCTCACAGTGTGCTCCTTTTCACCCAATAAGGCTCTCCAGGGAAGCCACTGCATCCCTACCTACCCAACAGGGTGTTGCCATGCACTACTGCACACAACATAGCTTGTGCTGAAAGGAGGCACCCCACACCCTCTCGTTTCTACACATGCCTGACTGAAACTGCAGGGCCCTTCTCTCCCTGCACATCTCCCCAGACAGCACAACACAAATGCCTGACAAAGAGTTGGCCCGACACTTGACCCCTGTGGCTTTGCGAGCGTTAAAGAACCCAAGTTATACAAACCTGAGGAAAGGAACACCTCCCAATATAAATGGGGCTCTGAATAGTTCCACAACGAGGAACACAATCCCCCACCTCCACTTTGAAGCAACAAGCTTCCGGTGGCACAGTACAAAAGACAGGCGTATGGATCATTGGCTTCGGAAACAGTGTAAATGCTTACAATGTGTGTAACACACAATTAGCCACCTGGGCAGTTATATATATGTATATACGTACCAAGGACAATCCGTATTTTGGCTAAGTATATATCTAGAAACTGCAACAAGGCATTTCTACCGTAAATATGTCTAAGCAATGCCCGCCGTACTCAATTAAATAGATTGCCGCAGTATGTGAATTGCGACAGTCTCCAAATACATAATTTCATTCCAATAAATATTGAGCAGCCAACCAAGCCTCCAAGCACAGGAATAGTGTAAAGTTGTACTTTTCGAACATTACGCTTGTGGCCGATGGCAAAGAAAGACCGAACTGGAGCATTAGCTCTCAGTTTCCTAAAGTAACAAAGTAACAAAAGGACGGGACACATACACAGCATCTTAAACGTTGTGGCTGGCAACCCCCTACTGCGGGAAGGTTACTTGACACCATATACTGCGCTGACTGCCTCAGCATAAAACTTCATGTGTTGTTTTTAAATTCTAAGGACAACCCACAGTTTGCATCTAAGGAGCCCAAGCCCGGCAGGAGGGACATTGGAAACCTCCCTATGTACACAAGCAATGTGCTGAGCGTGTTTAACCACATCCGCAGCGCAGTGAATTGCCACCGGAATCACCGAATGTTGAGCCTACCTTGAAG
This sequence comes from Calotriton arnoldi, assembly GCA_963921515.1. Taxonomy (NCBI): domain Eukaryota; kingdom Metazoa; phylum Chordata; class Amphibia; order Caudata; family Salamandridae; genus Calotriton; species Calotriton arnoldi. The sequence goes on from CAWUFW010002227.1 coordinate 1,287,651, forward strand.
TGTGTCGGAGCCCCCACGTGGCATCGGGCAAGCATACGCCCGACTACCCAGCAACTGGGAAGTGTGCCCAAGTGTTCTGCCTGTGACTTAGCAAATTGAGTGTCTTATGGCGACGTTCAGGGGTATGGTAACAGACCCATGCTGCTCTTATTTACCCATCCCCCTGCCCTTTCTAAGCGTGGTAGCACGATAAGATCATATGGTGCTGCCACCATTGTATACTTGGTGAACCGCACAATCCTGCCCATTGCACGGAGAGGACCCGAAGGCACCGGAGCAACCCCAAGCCCCAGCCCCAATACACACCCCTCCGGAGGCACCAGGGGACCAAGTGATCAGCTCCAAATCATGGGATGGAGAGCCAACTCCGGAACCCGTCTCACTATTTCAACCTTGAAAAACCAGGCCGGGTTTTATGCATGCAGGACGCAAGCCCCATCCCCGAAGCTGGGTGCGCCGCCTACCTTGAATACAAAGCAAATTCAACGAACGCGGTACGCTCACCGGGCGGCAACCACAATAGGGCTGCCAGCTCTCTCGTGCCCCCATGACACTCCAGATAAGTTACTGCTATGATACCCACTCAATGCAAAGAGCGCGGTCAATATCGGCGCAAACTCCTCTCTAGTGAGTGCTCAGACTCCAGTGAAGCCCGCGCAGACCAGGAAGGCATTCATTCCCCCGCACAGTGCCGAGCGCCGCTTCCTCCCCCGGACACTACGCGTCCATGAAACAAGTGGAGGCCCATTCCCAGACAGGGCTGCGGACCAGCCTCCACACCGCACTCTGTCCCCCCGCTAAAACCACTCAATTACTCGACCGCACAGGGGGCCGGGGGCAGCTGGCCTGGCTCACCCAACCATACAGGGACAATGGCACCCCTAAGGGGGGGAGGGGTACTCACCGCCAAACGCCCTGAAGGCAACTACGGACCCGGCGCGTGAGAGGCACGAAAAGGCACGACCAGACGGTGTGGAACCTCTGCGCGAAAGGATTGCCGGATGGACGGGGAAGGTAAATATACCTGTCCCCTGCCCACTCGGCGTGCCGGAAATGATGACAGGAAGCGCCGGACCCCGGAGGTCCAGACACTAGACCTGTCTGGTTTGTGCCTAATGAGGCACTAAGATGGCCGCCCTTCTATGGGGGCCCCCTGCGTGGGCCGCGGGCAGCCTCATTTGCTTTGTGTGTGTGTCTGCTTCCCTGTGGGTGTGTGTCTGTTTCCCCTTGTGTGTTTCTCTTTGCTTCGCGCATTTGTGGTTGTGTGTCCTGTGTGTTTCTTTTTCCCCGCGTGTGTCTTTGCTTCGTTTGTGTGCGTTTGTTTCCACTAGTGTGTTTTTCTTTGCTTTATGTGTGCATGCGTGTGACTGTTTCCCTGCGTGTGTGTATATTTGCTTGATGTGTATATAGGTGTTTGTGTGTCTGTTTCCCTGTGTATGTGTTTCTTATGTGTCTTTGCTTCGTGTGTATGTGTGTGTGGTGTCACTGTGTGGCTGTTCCCCGTTTGTGTGTGTCTTTGCTTTGTGTGTGTGTCTGTTTCCCCTTGTGTGTCTCCTTGCTTCATGTGTGAAGTTGTGTGTGTATATTTGCTTCATGTGCGTCTGTTTCCCCGTGTTTGTGTGTGTGTATTTGCTTTGTGTGTGCACGCGTGTCTGTTTCACCCTTGTGTGTATCTTTGCTTGGTGTGTGTATTGGTGTGTGTGTCTGTTTCCCTGCATGTGTATATCCTGTGTATCTGTGATTCATATGTGTGGTGTGTGCCTGTCTGTGTTTGTGTGGGTGTGTCTGTGTTTTTTTCTGCCAACACAAGGCAGTTTGGGTTATTTATTTACTAGCTGCAGTTCCTGCCCACAAACTCTTGCAGTTCCACCGGTTTGTTTTCGCTGTGAGAATGTCAGTTCAGCTTGTTGTGTGTTATAATCGCATGTCCATTGTTGCGAAACATTGTGAAGAAGAAGTAAGTTACTGATATCAACACAAAACATATGTCTACGTGGTGTAGAAGTTCAGCAGCCTTGGGTCTCAGGTGGGCGGGGTTGAGCACGCGCTCACCTACGAGGAGTGGGCTCTGACGACCATCCTGAGGATCAGGCCTTGCTCCGCATTGCTTATGGTCAGATAAACCTGGAAGTCGAATGAGTGACCCATAACCTAGAATAATCCTTAAAAGTCGTGCCGAGCACTGAGAGGTCCAGGTCTCTCCTTCCTGTCAAGGAATCACAGAGTTCTGAGGCCCCCTTTACCTACCACCTGTTTCTTTTGATCCCGGCGACGTGTGGGGGTTTGGACATGCGTCCACTGGAAGCATTAGGCCTTCTCCCTACTGTGTGTGGTTTTGGGGCACTCTCACACTTCAAAGCTTCTTTCCCTCTGGGGTTCTGCGTTTTTGATGCCCGCAGCAGGTTTGGTGATCTGGCGCGAGTCTGAAATAAACATATCCCAGTCTGTTGTTCTGCATAAAACTCGGAGGGCATTGTCAGACTAGAAACAGGTGCCATTGGGGTGCGGTGGGCGCAAACACTGGCTGGTGGGCTGCACGTGAGTGCCCAGGGGAGCTGGCTGAGAGTGAGGTAAACAAACTACAGCAGGCTGCAGGCCAGCGAGAGTACCAAGCAGACCTCGCAGGGGGAGGGTCCGCGCAAAGTGAACACCTGAGAGTGCCACCACCCTACACAGAGAATAATGTTGTCTTGCTCCAACTGGTGAACACACGACAGCCGGCTGGCTTCACCCGAGAGAGTCACCACCAGACACAAAGGATGATGTGGTGCTACCACGGGTGAACACACAACAGCCGGCTGCTGCCCCCGAGAAAGCCACCACCCTGCACAGAAAATGATTTGGTGCTCCCACGGATTAACAACACCTCAAGTCCTGTCAGGCTGCCAGCGCTCCTTGCAGCGAGGAGGCAAGCCACAAGTTAACACGCGATAGTCGGCCGGCTTCAGCGGAAGTGGCAGCACCCACCCCTCCCGATGATGTGGGCTGCCCAAGGATACACAGATGGGAGCTGGTTGCACATAAGAATGCACATCTCTCCTCACAGAGAGCAGTCCGTCCACTCAAAGGTACATAGACGGGATCTCGCTGCACGTGAGAGAGCCTGCACCCCTCAGAAAGAGAGGGCCTGGCACCCACAAGGGAAAAACACGCAAACTAACCTGGTGCACGTGAGAGTGGATGCCCAACACCCCATCGCAGGCAGGAATACACACCCAGTGGTAAACACTCGGGATCCGACTGCACGTGCCGCTTAACGCCCGCACTGTGCCCATTCCAGGAAAGGTACCCTACTTATGCATTTGTATTACTAAACACAGCCAACAGTCGTTGTATTTGCTGGTCATTGTTGGCCGCAGTTTTATTACTCATTACATACGTCATACATGTGCAACTCCCCTGGACACCTTCTTGGGGTCTGGGTCACAAATCATTCTTATACGTTATTGCACATTGGGTATCACACAGTTGTCAGTGGGACATCATAAACCCACCGGGTCATAAATCATCGGGGTATCATAAATCATTCTGCCACAATCGGCCATCATTTTTTGTTGTCATAAATCATCCTGCCTGATCATCATAAATCAGCAGCCATAAATCATGGGTCATAAATCATTCTGTCACAAACGGTTATCATTTTTGTCATCATAAATCATTCGGCATGATCATCATAAATCATCAGCCATAAATCATTGGCTGGTCATAAATCACTTGTTTGTGTTTTGCTCATTTGCATCTCCTAGGGTCGTAAATCACCCTGACAGTTCGTAGATTGTTCTTTGTTGTTTTCCACGCCCCTTTGCGTGTGAGGGGTAGCCTTTCCCCCGGAGTTAGGCCCCAACTCGCTACCTTGCTCGTCTCTTTGTGCCCTGCCGGCTGGGCTGCGAGTGCCGTCTCCGTTTGCTACCCCCTTTTTGTCAGGCCTACTCACCCTGCCGTAAGGCATCCCAGAGTGAGTGGCCCTCCTTCTACACACCGCCCTGTCGGTGTGTTCCCATAACCAAACCAATACACCTTTTGTTTCCGCCAGCACTGCAACGCTGCTGGTACATCGGTGTGGGCGGGTGGGACTAGAAATTCTCCCGCTGCTCCTTATGTGCAGCCTGCCGATGCCATTGTTTTTTTGTTTTTTTTTGGTCGCTTCGATTACCGATCTTAGCTGTGGCTCCAAAGGGGAAACAGCGTTTACAACGCTGGTAATACCACGCGGGTAGGTTACAACACGGACGTTACTTCATCCGCATTGTTACCACGCATGGCATTACATCGCAAGTCGTTTCTACGACTTGCGCTAGATGGCGTGCAACACCAGGGAATGTGTTGGATTTTAAATCCAACACATTCCCTGCTGTTGCGCTAACTGGAGTAGGAATAGTAATTTATACTATTCCTAAGTCCAGCGCGCCATCTAGCGCAAGTCGTAGAAACGACTTGCGATGTAAAGCCATGCGTGGTAACAACGCGGACGATGTAACGTCTGCGTTGTAACCTACTGCGGGGTAATGGATGGCGTAGTAACGTCATACATTCCTCCAAAGGGGGATCATTCCCCCAACTACATGGTGTGCTCTGGTCCATCCTTGCAGTTATGTAGTGGCACGCTTGTGTCCTTTTTGCTTCTTCCAGTACTGTCCCCGCTCACCATGAGTCATACATGAAATCAAAAATTGGGAGACAGTCAGATACCACTTATGGACGCGTGACACCGCATACAGCACCAAGTAACATTATCTTGCATTATGCACAGCTTAGGTGAAGTTACAACATTTATTGCAATAAAAAGGCGTCAGGCCTGTCTTTGTTTACACTGCACTCCTGCAACCCCTCTTCTTTCCAGCTGGGTGAAAATTAATAGTATGCGCCTTTGAAAATATTGCTTCCTTTCCGTCCTGCGCGTAGGAGCAAGGGTCCCGGGCGCCAGTCTATTGATTTTTTTTTTGTGGATGCATTACCTTCTTTAATTTATGGCCTGTAAACTTAACTGCGCATTTCATTGTAGTACTGTCAACTTGGACAGTTATCATTTCCTTATCATGCGACCCTACTGTACCTATTTTCTACTTTGGAGGGATGAATATCACGAGTTGACCCTTCCGGGATGCGGGAAAACTAGCATACATATTTGTAACGCGCATGTAAACCCAAGGGAAACTGGCGCTGAATAACCGTTGTTTATTGTTACCCACTCAACGTTTTTTTTGTTGGTTTTTTTGGGGGGGGGGGCATTTATTGCAATAAAGTGAGTCAGGGCTTGCACTTATGTTTGCACTGTGCTCACGCCGCCCCTTGCCTCTCAACGGAGAGATCCACCTTGTACTGCAAGCACGCACGTCATTTCTGAAACCTGGCATACCTAGCTCAACTACTGCCCTAGCATGGACATGCCTTATTCCCCTGGTCCATATAGTTATAAACTATTAGTAGTTTCTTATTCCAAACTTGGAATATATATATTGTTTTTTTTTTAAATTTTGATTAAATTTATCGCACCCGGAGGCATCTGCCGCTGAATAACAGATGTTTATTGTTACCCAACTCAATGGTGCTCTTTTTACCAACCTCAGTTGGAAGCGCTGCTTCCTTATTCAGTCGCAAAAGTAGTTTACGGCCATTCCAAAGCTTTAATTTGACGGCAATGGCATTGCTGGAACCTATAAACTGTTTTGGATAACCAAGCCAGGTTAACTGTTGCCAATATACCTCTGCTACAGCAAGTCAACATTTTTGTCCCAATAGATTTGGCGAAAAAGATACACTCTTTATACTCCAGTCTAGTTTTCAAGCTCTCAATATTTCAGGAAGTTATTTTAGAAGTGCATGAAGGACAGGATGAAGAGCAATGTCCGTACTCATATCCTGCCTCTAAGCTACCCTCTTCACCCAAGATCATCTAATCTATAAATCCCATTTTCACCATGTAGGTACTGTGCAGCTTTAGGAGCATATAATTAATCAAATGAAATCAAAATATTGTGAACCACATTTCCATTGGTGAAAGTCAGCGAATTCTGCAGAACTGGCTTCAGAGATGTGCCAAGCACCTGGTACAATGTCCTCAAAGGACAATTTAATCTGCCTTAAAGGAATGTTATTCACAAAGGAACCATATGCTAAAACAAGAATTCTAAACTATGTCGTTTTTGTTTTTTTTGGAAAGGCAACAAGAAACCGAAAATCCAAGTGTATTTAACTGGACCTGTTTTCTTAAGTGGAACGACGGGATGTTAGCCAGGAACGCATGCTTTTTAGCGTTCGGGATGGAAACCTGCTGTCCCTTTGCCCGCCTAAGAAACTCTATAAAACTTTATTATTATGCTTCCTTCCCCTTTTTTTTTTTGCATTTCTCTATTGCACTATGACCCTGAGCCTATTCCCCCAGCGCTTTCCACCTAATTTTGTGCTTTCCCCAGCCTCACCAGGCGGTGCACCCGACGCCGGGTCCCTTTCCTTGATCTCCACCAGCGGCAGCTCTAGCCGCTCTGCCGCGTTTCATAAGGAAAAATTGTTATTAATATTGGGCCCCACTCCTTTCCCGCTTGGCGGGCGCTACATCGGCCGCCTTCTCCCTTGCCATTGCGCCCCCCCTAATTCAAAACAACCCCCAACATTAGTTTCTGGGCATGGAGTGATGTTTTTTTTTTTTTTTTTTTTTAAACCCTCATCTTGTAAGATGTTGGCATGTGTTGCCACGGGTGATCAGCATGTGAGACGCAACACTATCGCTCCCAATCAAAGGGCGCGGACTCGGGTCTCTCGGTTCAGGTGGTCCTACACATTCCGCGGCCCCCGTCACACTTTTGCATTGACCCAAAGACGTAGTGCAAAGGACGGTCAATTACAGGTGGACTTGCAGGGCAAGCGCTCCTTCCTAAGCCGATACACGCAAAAGGCCAAACGGTTGGGGCGCTATTGAGGAAACGTTTTCCCAACAGGATGGCTTACCTCTCCCCCGTCCGCATACCTGTACTGAACTGTCCACTTATTCCGTACAACTTGCAGGCACAACCCTGACTCCCAGCGCAACTTGCGAACACATCCCTGGCTCTCAGCGCCACTTGCAGACACATCCCTGACTCTCAGCGCCCGCGCAATGTATGGGATATAAGGGGCAGTCTTTGGCCTCCACTCGTCTCTCACCTTTTTGGCCGATGAAATGACGTAAAATTAATTACACAAGCTAATTAACCTAATTATTACAAACCAGGATGTGAGAGGGCGATCCTATTACCGCGCTGTTAGGCCATAGTAGCTAATCGTCACCAACTAGGTACGCCGTCCGAAGCAAGCCCCCTTTTCAGCTGCAACATCTAATACCAGAAGTAATCTCCCGTAAAATCAGACTCTACGCTCGCGTGCTCCTCCTCGCTCATTGAGCCCTTACCTTGCAACTGCGGCTGCCTTGTACCGCCCGGTTCGTCGCCGGTGCCGGGAGCCTATTCCTCTTCCGCCGTTAGCTAGTGCTCATTCCCACGTCTCTGGGCTTTGAGCCTCCGGTCCCCTCCCCATCGGCCTTCCATCCGGCTGGGGGAGCGTCGTCCTCCGTCTCCTGGTACCTCTCATGGGAGCTGGTTCCTCGTCCTCTTCACTCGGCGCTGTTCCCTCGGTCGTGACGGTGCCTCGTCCGGCAACCCGGTAGACGCGGTGGATACTTTGCAGGGCCGCAGCATGACTACTAGAAATTCTCGGCGCCGCTCCCCCAGCTCCATGATGTAGAAGTGAGCTGCCCCAGGGGGAGCGTCGCCTTACATCCCCCTTTCTTCTTTTCGCCCTTGGAAAAGGGGGGGGGGGGTGCCCCCCCAATTGGACAGTGACCTAGCACCACTAGGTGCGTGGTTTGCCGCGGGGCGCTTCCTGGTGGCGCAAACCAGTTTTGTTCCTTGTCGGGCTTTGGCGGCCATTATGGCGCCGACCTCGAGGCCCCCTGCGGGGGCGGCCTCTGCTAGGAAGCCCGTACCAACACCAGGACACGATTAATTGGGTGATTTAGGGACGGTAATTGAAGTAATCCATCAGCAGTACAGGGTTCATGCAATGCTGTATTATTTGGCGCGGCAAGCGCCCGTCATCTTTTAATCGCCAGAGCAGTGCTGGTAGCATAAGTATCACAGAAATGAGCAATGCGGGTAAAATTCCCGCTGTCCAATTGTGGCGGGGTGTTAACTGGATCAGGATGAGGCCCATAGGCTGCGAGGCACAGACCTGAGAACATAGGCACCTCGGCGAGCAACCTAGACACATGCTAACTGCAAACACCCACCAAAACCGAAATCACGCCACAGGACAGAACCCAATATAAATAATGCGTGACATCGGGGATCTGTTCTTCACCGAGCCTGGACCCCCTGTCCCGAAGCAGCCAGTCCTCGTGCAGCATGACGTGAAATTAAATCCTTTCAAGGTTGGCGCTATGAGTGTCGAAAGCACCAGCTACTAGCTCTACTGTGTGGTTTAAATGAACAATATTCAGAGATTCCTAACTCAGATAAAGGGAGGTCAGAACTCAACAAACCCACGGGTAACGCAACCCACGCAGGGCCGGAGGAGACCCGTTCACCCGTGAACTCGAACCTTTCCCAGGGAGTGGTTAATGAGAGCCAGGGTCTGACCGGGCGAGTCCATCGACCGCAGGCAGGGTCAGGGGGAGGTGGTGTGACTGGGGTCGCTGTCAAAGATGCTGGTGGTCCGACCCGGAGAGGCTGAGCTGCAGCACGTCACAAAGAGAGGAGACGCAGTGTGCCTGTTCATGCTTGAACCCATGTTTGGTGTAAATTCGGGGGCGTATAAGCGTCCGCTGTGATAGAGCGCCATGTTCTCGAAAAATTTGTAGGGGTGCATCATAATCACCATTAGTCCGCACCCGCATATATCCAGATATATATTAATGAATGGCCAGTAAAATGTAGTTCTAAACCGCCTTTATTAGAGTGAATAGAAGAGTAATTGTGCTATTTTAATCCTGAAAATGTAATGCTTAGCTGAAATGCGTTTAAAATGATGCATAAATGAAGTAGCCCATATGCAATTGAGATGCAGTAGTTAAACGTGTACCATATTAAGTTGCACGTGTAGTTCATTTTTTCGTATATGAAATGTATGAACCAATGCTTAGAGAAGTAATTAAAATTGTGTGTTTAAATTGTATAAAGGCCTGACTGCATATACGTCAAAGAAAGGCCGGTTCGTTCTTATGTTAGCTTATTTTGTAGGCCGAGAAGGTGTTCTCTTGGGAAGGCTCTCTGGGCACGGTTGGTAGATTCGTACAGAGGAAAGTTTGTTGAATGTATTTTCTGTTGCAGGTGCAAGGACACATGCCTCCTTAGTAAAAGACTGGCTGTTTGTTTTAGGAGTTAGGATGGTGGGAGACATTGAGAGGGGAGTATACTGGAATGCAGGGATGATACTTTCAGCGGAGAAGGTGCCTGGGACCCAAGGTCACTGTAACCGTCCTGGATAAAGTAAGAGTTTCGATGGAAAAGTACGAGAAGGAAGACCTGGCCGGAGAGGCGTGACAAGGGCGTGTTCTATTGTATGTGGATTTTGTATTAGGGATAGTGCCCGAGGGAGGGGAGCGGATTGGAGGTAGAGGAGACCTGAGAGAAGGGCGTAAGATAGAGATCTGGTTAGGAAGGAGCATCTTAAAACGAGCTCAAAATGCTAAGTGAGTGCACTGTGAGAAGTTGGCCTGGCATATGCTGTCCACTAATTATAGTGGGCACCTTGCACCAGTCCAAACAACTCCTTATTGGAGATAGGTTAAAGACAACCTTTATTGAAAGCTATCCTAGTGGTAGCTATGGAGAGCAGCCTTCAGGCTAAGTCTTGAAGGAATGTAAAGCAGCTTGTTTTACCAGTCTATAATCTCTTGAGTGACCAAATGAAAGAGGACCACACCAGGTATATATTCAAAATATATGTATTTATTACTAAACACACCCCTCTAGTCTCTTTATGAGGCTAGAGTTCGAAGTACATAAATTATAAGTTAGTTATCTACAGTAATAGCACAAATACACGTTTGAGCCCCAGGGGCGTACCAAACCATATACCAATAAAGTGGTATAAGAACCACGACTGAGCTAGACACAAGGCCTAGAGCCTGTAGAAGTGCTTGGACCACAAGGAACCACCCAAGGTAGTGACACAGGGGACCCACGGGGGACGCGTGCAGTGTATGAACACAGCCGCGAATCGCCGTTAACTTCTATGGGAAAAGTCGCGATTAGAATTTAAAAGAAAAGGGACACTTAGAGGAGGACTTGGAGCAAACCCTTTGAGAACTAGGCTGTTCTAGTGTCAATACCCACGGGAGCACAGGAGTACTCGAGTTACCTCACCTCATAGGTGTCTTTCGGGGTCGGGTTTCGTCATCGCTTTCAATGGCGATCTGCTGCAAAGTGCTGCTGGCGGCCAAGTCGAAAGTGTTCGGGTGGATCCAAAGGTGGATCGAAGATCTGAAGAACCTGAAAGCAGAGGGGACAGAGTCTGGGTCACTAGCCAGTGACCAGGAAGGCGATGAGCAGATGCCCACCGATGTTGAGTGCTTCAGGTAGGTTGATGGTCGTCTTGACTCTTCAGCCACGAGGTCCAGGAGGCGTCAACGACAACCAGGAGCTGGATTCGAGCTGTCCCACGACGTCTGTCGATTTCAGGGGTGTCGGCGACCGGATTGGACCCAACAAGCCTTGGCAACGGCAAGTCTCGTGGAAATGGAAGAAGGACGATGTTGCAGACCAGCAAGGTCTGGGGGACTCACCCAGTGAGGGTAAGTCAGGACACGACTGGAGCAACCAGGGAGCCCAAGCAGAAAAAGATTGGCCTTCGGGAGGGCCTACTAGCCAACGGACTAGCGACCGCGAAGGAGCCTCGAGTCGATGCACGTGGAGCTGGCTCACAGGACACTCGTGGAGTGGAGGCCAGTGATCTTCGGTGCAGTTGGTGCTGGAGGCTGGGGCTTCTCGGAGCCCAAAGCACGACTTCGTGGGAGTCCCAGAAGAGGATGCACTTGCAAATGCGTTCGGTGTCCAGGGGTCACGGTTCCACGTTACCCACGACAGCTACGGGCCTCAGCTTTGCTGGGGACTCAGGGCAGCCTCGGGGAAGTCTGGAAATCCACCTCTGGTGATGCAAAGACTTCGGCGTCCGGCGGGAGCTTCAGCGATGCAGACCGGACAATTGCTTCTTTGGTGCCTGCCAAGCAGGGGAGTCACTCCTTGACCCCAAGGGAGATTCTTCAGTCCTCTATTCTTGAAGTAGAGCGTCGAAGGTCCAGGATTCTTTGTCAGAGTTTCGTCCAGGTAAATCTAAAGTCCTAAGGACTGGGGTCCCATACTTATACTAAGGTAGGGGGTTGGACATACTCTGTGGCCCCACCTATGGGAGGGTCAGGGCAGAGGGGTGGTTACACCCCTTTCCCTTTGTCCAGTTTCGCGCCAGAGCAGGGGCTGGAAGCCCCTGAGCCGGTTTGAACTGGGGTATGCACAGGGACACCAAATGTGCCCCCAGTGCAGGACTTCAAAGCACCAGAGAGTGCTCCCGCCCAGCCCAATACACACTATCCTGTCTGGGGAGGTGGTTACACCTCCCTGGGACAGGAAACCTATTGTCCAGGCCTCCCCTGCCGGAGTTTCGGTCAGCAGCAGAAGGCCAGACTCGTGTCTGTGGCAGCGGCATCCATTTTGTGATGCCAGGGCTCTGGAAAGTCAGTACCGGGTATACCGGTGTGTACATGTCTTTCCCTCTAGAAGGGTGGAATGCTACCCCCGCCGCCAGAACTGGCGGGGGGGGTAGTATTCCAAGATGTTTGACACCAAACACGACATGTTTCCGTGCAGCCATCCCAAAGTTAGCATTTAACGCGAGGTTATAATGCGCTTAAGAGTATATGGTCGGGCTGCACTACAAACAGCATCAGAGAAGGGTCTCCGAACGCTGCAGAGGGGCCCAGCTCATGCAGGGGCACCCTCTCACATAGGAACCACGCACTCGCCTTCAGGATTGATAAGGCCTGCCATAGGAGTGACTTATAGGTTTTTATGTGTGAATGTATGTAGTGATATAGGTAGCCTATATCACAGTAAGGGGTGCATGCACCACCTTACCCAGGCTGCAGTAGCAGACCTGTGGTGTCAGTTTGGATGGCCTTCCAGGGGTGGCACAATACATGCTGCAGCCCCTGGTAGGCCTCTGAGGTGCCTATGCCCTGGGTCATAGTATACCATATACTAGGGACTTATAAGGGCACTCCAGATTCCAATCAGAGATGTGCCTAAGGCACATGGAAACCATTTTAGAGAGGAAGCAGCTAGGCTGGGGTTCTGATTAGCAGGGTCCCAGCCAGACTAAGGTCGAAAAACAGTGAAGCATCAGCAAAAGTGGGGGTACCCATGTGAAGCAGATCCTACTCTCCTACACAACCCCCCCAAACGTAGGGACATTAAACTAACCTTGCCCAGTTAAGTCTTCATGTTCTAAGTGGAAGTACCTAGAGAGTCCATCTGCATTGGCATGGTTACTCCCAGGTCTATGTTCCACTGTGAAGTCCATCCCCTGTAGGGAAATGGACCACCTAAGCAGTTTGGGGTTTTCACCCTTCATTTGTTTTAGCCATAAGAGGGGCTTATGGTCTGTTTGAACAAGGAAGTGAGTACCAAACAAGTATGGCCTCAACTTCTTCAGAGCCCAGACCACAGCAAAGGCCTCCCTCTCAATGGCTGACCAACGTTTCTCTCTAGGGGTCAGCCTTCTGCTAATAAAAGCTACTGGCTGATCCTGACCTTCATCATTCAATTGTGACAGTACAGCCCCTACCCCCAATTCAGATGCATCAGTTTGAACAATGAACTTCTTGGAGTAATCAGGACTCTGTAGAATGGGAGCAGTGCACATGGCCTGCTTTAGGTCATCAAATGCCTTTTGACAGCTAACTGTCCACTGAACCTTTTTGGGCATTTTCTTGGAAGTTAAGTCATTCAGGGGTGTCACTATTGATCCATACCCCTTGACAAATCTCCTATAGTACCCAGTCAGGCCTAAGAAGGCTCTCACCTGAGTCTGGGTAGTTGGAGCAGTCCAGTCCATGATGGTCTGGATCTTGCTCTGCAGTGGTTGAACCTGGCCTCCACCCACAAGGTGGCCCAGGTACACAACCTGATCCTCCCAGGTGGAGCTAAAGACAGCAATATCATCTAGATATGCTGCACTATAGGATTCCAGACCTGTAAGGACTGTATTCACCAACCTCTGAAAAGTGGCAGGTGCATTCTTCAGACCAAAGGGCATCACCACAAATTGATAATGCCCACTAAGGGTTGAGAATGCTGTCTTTGGCTTTGCATCATCAGCTAGTCTGATCTGCCAGTAGCCAGCTGTCAGGTCAAATGTGCTTAGATACTTGGCTGAGGCCAAAGTGTCTATTAGCTCATCTGCCCTAGGTATTGGATGGGCATCAGTCCTAGTGACTGCATTGAGACCCCTGTAGTCCACACAAAACCTCATCTCTCTTTTCCCACCATTGGTGTGAGGTTTTGGCACAAGGACCACTGGACTAGCCCAAGGGCTATCTGAGGGTTCAATAACTCCCAAATCCAACATCTTCTGGACTTCTGTCCTGATACAGTCCCTGACATGGTCAGGTTGCCTATAAATCTTATTTTTAATAGGCAGACTGTCCCCAGTGTCCACTTCATGAGTGCACCAGGTGGTCTGACTGGGTGTCAGTGAGAATATGTGCCTGAACTGATTGAGCACCTGTCTGCAATCAGTTTGCTGCTGGGCAGTGAGGTTGCCTGCCAAGGCTACACCATCCACTGACCCATCATCAGGGTTCTGTGAGAGCAGGTCAGGGAGTGGGTCACTCTCTTCCTCCTGTCCCTCATCAGTAGCCATGAGCAAGCCCATGTCTGCCCTGTCCACATATGGTTTTAACCTGTTGACATGGAGAACCCTGTGGGGACTCCTGAGTGTTCCTAGGTCTACTAAATTGGTAACCTCACCCTTCTGTTCAACAATGGTATGGGGTCCACTCCATTTGTCTTGGAGAGCTGCTGGGGCCACTGGCTCCAACACCCACACCTTCTGTCCTGGCTGGTAAACAGTCAGTACAGCCTTTGGTCATGCCAGGCTTTTTGAAGTTCCTGGCTAGCCTCAAGGTTTTTAGTTGCCTTTTTCATGTACTCAGCCATCCGGGAGCGGAGACCAAGTACATAGTCCACTATGTCTTGCTTTGGGGGCTTGAGAGGTAACTCCCATCCTTCCTTCACCAAGCACAATGGACCCCTGACAGGGTGACCAAACAAAGTTCAAAAGGGCTGTAGCCAACCCCCTTTTGAGGCACCGCCCTGTATGCAAATAAAAGGCAGGGCAAGAGTATGTCCCATCTTCGCCTAAGCTTTTCTGGGAGCCCTTTAATCATGTCCTTCAAGGTTTTGTTGAATCTCTCAACTAAACCATTGCATTGTGGGTGATAGGGTGTGGTGAACTTGTAAGTCACTCCACACTCCTTCCACATTGCTTTCAAGTATCCAGACATAAAGTTTGCACCCCTGTCTGATACAACCTCCTCAGGGAAGCCCACTCTTGAGAAAATTCCCAGGAGGGCCCTTGCCACCACAGGTGCTGTAGTGGTCCTAAGGGGAATAGCCTCTGGGTACCTGGTGGCATGATCCACTACCACCAGGATAAACCGGTGCCCAGATGCTGTTTGGGGATCCATGGGACCAACAATGTCAATCCCCACCCTTTCAAAGGGAACCCCCACCACAGGTAGCGGTATCAGGGGGGCCTTTGTAGTGCCACCTGCCTTGCCACTGGCCTGGCAGGTTACACAGGAGCGACAAAACTCCTTGGTGTCTTCAGACATGTGGGGCCAGTGAAAGCGAGGGACAATTCTGTCCCAAGTCTTGTTCTGGCCCAGGTGACCTGCTAAGGGAATGTCATGGGCTAGGGTCAATAGGAAGCCCCTGAACTTCAGAGGTATAACCAACCTCCTGGTGGCACCAGGCTTGGGGTCTCTACACTCTGAGTACAAGAGTCCATCATCCCAATATACTGTATGGGGACCACTAGCTTTCCCAGCAGCCTCAGCAGCAGCTTGCTGTCTGAGGGGTTCAAGAGAGGGGCAGCTCTGCTGCTCCTGGCTCAGATCTGCCCTGGAAGGGCCCCTGTCCCCAAGAACTCAACCTGGTCAGGTTCAAGCTCCTCTGGGACAGTTCCTTCCTCAGGACTGAGATCATCCCCCTCAAGGGACTGATCTTCCTTCTGAGCCAAGGGGAAGGCACTGCCTTTACCCTACTACTCCTCTTCTTGGAGGGCACTTGGTCCATTATTCCAGAATCCAAGGCCTGTTCAGTGCTAGACATTTTGGCTTGTGACCTGGTCACAGCAAACACATCTGCAGGGATGCCCAGCATTTCTGCATGGGTCCTGAGCTCCACTTCTGCCCAAGCTGAAGTTTCTAAGTCATTGCCAAGCAAGCATTCAACGGGTAGGTCTGCACTTACCACAACCTTCTTAAGGCCTGTTACCCCTCCCCAGGAGAAGTTAACAACTGCCAGAGTATTGTCTGTTCTGACGTTGCTAGCATTGGTCACTTGGTACATTTCACCAAGTATAATCTGCCCAGGATTCACAAGGTCTTGTGTCACCATGGTGACACTTGCCCCTGTGTCCCTAAATGCCAAAGCCTCTCTTCCATTGATTAAGGGCTGTTGTCTGTACTTGCCCAGATTACTGGGACTCACAGAGGAGGTGATATCCATGCCTCCATCACAGACTAGGACAGCCTGAGTGAGTTCTCTGACTAGGTCAGAGCTCATCTCCTTACCCAGGGTCAACCCTACTAAACCCTTGGCTTGTGTAGTCCCACCACCAACTGTAACTGCACTAGGGGGAGCAGGTGCCTTAGGGGCATTGGTGGGGGCTGGAGTAGAGTCTTTGGACTTGGTGCAATCACTGGTCCAGTGGGTCTTTTGCTTACAGACCTTGCACCATGGTTTCCTTTGGCCTTTCCCTTTGTAGACTGTGAATCCCCACCTGAAGAAGATTTTTGGGGGCCTTGTGAAGACTTTTGATCTTTACCCTTCTCCCCACCCTTATCAGAGGTTTTCGAATCTTGCTTCTTAGGGTCACCACCTTGGTTCTGTACCTTCTGCTTCACCCTGGTTCTGACCCATTTGTCTGCCTTCTTTCCCAATTCTTGGGGAGAGGTCAGATCAGAGTCTACCAGGTGCTGATGCAACAGCTGATTTTGACAGTTATTAAGAATCTGCTCCCTCATGATCAGATTGTACAATCCTGTGAAGTCACATACCTTACTGCCCAATAACCAACCTTCCAGAGCCTTGGCAGAACAATCAACAAAGTCCACCCAGTCTTGAGTCTGTGCTTTTTGGGTATCCCTGAACTTTGACCTGTATTGTTCAGTGGTTAGGCCAAACCCATCAATTAGAGCACTCTTCAAGACTTTGTAATTATCAGCATCCTCCTCTCTAACAGTGAGGAGCTTGTCTCTACCTTTGTCTGCAAAGGAGAGCCACAAGATTGCTGCCCACTGCTCCTGAGGGACCCTCTGTACTTTACAGGCCCTCTCTAGAGCAGTTATCCATTTGTGGATGTCATCCCCACTCTGGTAGGGAGGAACAATCTTGCTCAGGTTTCTATGGTCATAAGACCTTTCCCTATCTTTGGGGAAACTGCTGCCTCCATGGGACTCTAGTCCCAACTTTTGTCTCTCTCTATAGAGATCTAGGGACTCCCTGTCTATAGCCAATTGCTGTTTTCTGAGTTCAAGCTGGGCTTGCTCATACTGAATCAGTCTCTTTATCCTCTCATGAGAGGATTCCCTCCTATGAGAGGAGACAGAGGTCCCTATTGAGGTGTCAGAGTGGTTAGACTCCTGAGAAGGAGACCTAGACCTTCTGGGCACACTCAGAACTCTTCCTGGGGGACAAAGGGGAGGTCAGTCTGATCCTCCCCCTCCTCCTCCACAGGAGGAATTGGGTTTTCCAGGACAAGGTCATTTTCACCTTCCTGGCCAGTTTCAGAGGGGGGCCTGGGTTTCTTCACCCCTGGCCCCTTCCTCATCTTCTGCCCCACCCTCTTTGCCTACCCCTTCAGACCCTAGGGGCCTGCTGAGATCATCAGCTAGTAACACCTCCCTGAGGTGTTGGGTGCTGGCACTTTTGCCTGCCTTCAACTTCCTAGTATTGCATAATGCTCTCAATTCCAAGAATGGGAGTTTATCATACTTGGAGGGAAGAAGCCCACTGGCTTCTGGCAAGGACTCACTGGGTCCTGGCTTTGAAGACATTACTAGTGAGGTGTGGTGTATGCACTACCTACTCTAGTGTGGCCTACTAAACTCTCTTGAGTTGTAGAAAGGGTGTGCTATCCCTTAACACACAACTCTAAGTTCAGTAGAACTTACTGTATTACTAAGCTTGATTTATATGTACCTTAGTGGTTTTCAGTTGATCAATTCAATTGAGATTATCTGGTAAAACAATAGCAAGCTGGAATCCCACACGCTGCACACCAATGTGAGAAGTTGGCCTGGCATATGCTGTCCACTAATTATAGTGGGCACCTTGCACCAGTCCAAACAACCCCTTATTGGAGATAGGTTAAAGACAACCTTTATTGAAAGCTATCCTAGTGGTAGCTATGGAGAGCAGCCTTCAGGCTAAGTCTTGAAGGAATGTAAAGCAGCTTGTTTTACCAGTCTATAATCTCTTGAGTGACCAAATGAAAGAGGACCACACCAGGTATATTTTCAAAATATATGTATTTATTACTAAACACACCCCTCTAGTCTCTTTATGAGGCTAGAGTTCGAAGTACATAAATTATAAGTTAGTTATCTACAGTAATAGCACAAATCCACGTTTGAGCCCCAGGGGCGTACCAAACCATATATCAATAAAGTGGTATAAGAACCACGACTGAGCTAGACACAAGGCCTAGAGCCTGTAGAAGTGCTTGGACCACAAGGAACCACCCAAGGTAGTGACACAGGGGACCCACGGGGGACGCGTGCAGTGTATGAACACAGCCGCGAATCGCCGTTAACTTCTATGGGAAAAGTCGCGATTAGAATTTAAAAGAAAAGGGACACTTAGAGGAGGACTTGGAGCAAACCCTTTGAGAACTAGGCTGTTCTAGTGTCAATACCCACGGGAGCACCGGAGTACCCGAGTTACCTCACCCAGGGGAGCCGGGTGCATAGGTGTCTTTCGGGGTCGGGTTTCGTCGTCGCTTTCAATGGCGATCTGCTACAAAGTGCTGCTGGCGGCCAAGTCGAAAGTGTTCGGGTGGATCCAAAGGTGGATCAAAGATCTGAAGAACCTGAAAGCAGAGGGGACAGAGTCTGGGTCACTAGCCAGTGACCAGGAAGGCGATGAGCAGATGCCCACCGATGTCGAGTGCTTCAGGTAGGTTGATGGTCATCTTGACTCTTCAGCCACGAGGTCCAGGAGGCGTCGACGACAACCAGGAGCTGGATTCGAGCTGTCCGATGACGTCTGTCGATTGCAGGGGTGTCGGCGACCGGATTGGACCCAACAAGCCTTGGCAACGGCAAGTCTCGTGGAAATGGAAGAAGGACGATGTTGCAGACCAGCAAGGTCTGGGGGACTCACCCAGCGAGGGTAAGTCAGGGCACGCCTCGAGCAACCAGGGAGCCCAAGCAGAAAAAGATTGGCCTTCGGGAGGGCCTACTAGCCAACGGACTAGCAACCGCAAAGGAGCCTCGAGTTGATGCACGTGGAGCTGGTTCACAGGACACTCGTGGAGTGGAGGCCAGTGATCTTCGGTGCAGTTGGTGCTGGAGGCTGGGGCTTCTCGGAGCCCAAAGCACGACTTCGTGGGATACCCAGAAGAGGATGCACTTGCAAATGCGTTCGGTGTCCCGGGGTCACGGTTCCACGTTACCCACGACAGCTACGAGCCTCAGCTTTGCTAGGGACTCAGGGCAGCCTCGGGGAAGTCTGGAAATCCACCTCTGGTGATGCAAAGACTTCGGCGTCCGGCGGGAGCTTCAGCGATGCAGACCGGACAATTGCTTCTTTGGTGCCTGCCAAGCAGGGGAGTCACTCCTTGACCCCAAGGGAGATTCTTCAGTCCTCTAATCTTGAAGTAGAGCGTTGAAGGTCTAGGATTCTGTGTCAGAGTTTCGTCCAGGTAAATCTAAAGTCCTAAGGATTGGGGTCCCATACTTATACTAAGGTAGGGGGTTGGACATACTCTGTGGCCCCACCTATGGGAGGGTCAGGGCAGAGGGGTGGTTACACCCCTTTCCCTTTGTCCAGTTTCGCGCCAGAGCAGGGGCTGGAAGCCCCTGAGCCGGTTTGAACAGGGGTATGCACAGGGACACCAAATGTGCCCCCAGTGCAGGACTTCAAAGCACCAGAGAGTGCTCCCGCCCAGCCCCAATACACACTATCCTGTCTGGGGAGGTGGTTACACCTCCCTGGGACAGGAAACCTATTGTCCAGGCCTCCCCTGCCGGAGTTTCGGTCAGCAGCAGGAGGCCAGACTCGTGTCTGTGGCAGCGGCATCCATTTTGTGATGCCAGGGCTCTGGAAAGTCAGTACCGGGTATACCAGGATGTACATGTCTTTCCCTCTAGAAGGGTGGAATGCTACCCCTGCCGCCAGAACTGGCGGGGGGGGGGTAGTATTCCAAGATGTTTGACACCAAACACAACATGTTTCCGTGCAGCCATCCCAAAGTTAGCATTTAACGCGAGGTTATAATGCGCTTAAGAGTATATGGTCGGGCTGCACTACAAACAGCATCAGAGAAGGGTCTCCGAACGCTGCAGAGGGGCCCAGCTCATGCAGGGGCACCCTCTCACATAGGAACCACGCACTCTGCCTTCAGGATTGATAAGGCCTGCCATAGGAGTGACTTATAGGTTTATATGTGTGTATGTATGTAGTGATATAGGTAGCCTATATCACAGTAAGGGGTGCATGCACCACCTTACCCAGGCTGCAGTAGCAGACCTGTGGTGTCAGTTTGGATGGCCTTCCAGGGGTGGCACAATACATGCTGCAGCACCTGGTAGGCCTCTGAGGTACCTATGCCCTGGGTCATAGTATACCATATACTAGGGACTTATAAGGGCACTCCAGATTCCAATCAGAGATGTGCCTAAGGCACATGGAAACCATTTTAGAGAGGAAGCAGCTAGGCTGGGGTTCTGATTAGCAGGGTCCCAGCCAGACTAAGGTCGAAAAACAGTGAAGCATCAGCAAAAAGTGGGGGTACCCATGTGAAGCAGATCCTACTCTCCTGCATGCACTTCTTAGGAAGTCTTCACAGCTGACACCTTTTTCTACTCTTGCCTGGGGAAACTTGTTAAGTAGGGATCTCACCTTAGTGATAGAGTAGGGACAGATTGATGCTTTCTCTTTATTAGGTAAATGAAGAATAATATAGAGATTGGAGCCGTCATCGCTAGTTTAATGCTTCTGGAACTAACGATCCTTCTTATCCTGGGTCGGATGAGACTCCTGCATAGGATGATGTTTGTATTAGTGCCCATTTATTTCTTTAACCTTGTGTTGAGGTGCTTGTATGTGCAGTTATTCTTGGCTTTGTAATAAACCCCTAAAATTCGAATTCGGAGTCAGTGATCCTTGAGGGCAAGCTGGATTCTAAATGGTTGTATAACAGAATTGGATTTTCTTCCCTTCACACTATTCAGCAGGTAAAAGATTCAGGCGACCTGAGGATTCTTATTGATGGTAAGATAAGATAAGAATCCCGCTTTATCAGTTGGTAGCAGAGTAGGATGGTTTCCTCTGATAGTAAGGGGAGATCTAGATTGGGATAAGAGATTATTTGCCCCATAGATCCCGAGTGATGGTGATCCAGTGGATTGTAAGAGGAGGACGGCGGTCGCTGAAAACTGACGGAGAATAACGGTGTGGCGGAAGTAGCAGTTCGTGGTAGCGTGAGTATGAACAGGGTGATGCTTGTTAGATTGCGGTGTTGATTTGATTGCCTTGTTGCCGAGAACGCCGCCGCCATCCACACAGGGGGACTCCAATCCCCAGCCTGCCCTGCATCGCGCCTGGAGGCGCTGATGACGGCTGCCGCGCCTGGAGGCGCATAAATTGAAATGGCGGCTCCCGCAGCGCGGGAACCGCTTACCTTGTTGCCGAGAACGCCGCCGCCATCCACACAGGGGGACTCCAATCCCCAGCCTGCTCTGCATCGCGCCTGGAGGCGCTGACGATGGCTGCCGTGCCCGGAGGCGCATAAATTGAAATCGCAGCTCCCGCAGCGCGGGACGCGTGCTGGCGAAGCCCGGGCCAAGGGCGGGCCCGTCTGCGCCCGTCCTAAACCGGTTGAGGCTGGGCTGGGCCACCCCCCTTGGTTCCACACATGGACTATTGACAGGGGGATTGAGAAAATTCTGCAGCCAAGCTCAAGGTTGGTGCTCTCACAATTTTCCATTGTCTGCTACATTCCTGCAAGCCATTAAGCCTCACCCCTTCGCAGGGGAGTGGTCTAAAACGAATCATGGGAAAACGTACTCCCCCGGTGAAAGGCCTTGCCACCAGGAAGAAAGTCCCATCGGCCCCTCTAACTGCACAGCCAACTGTAATTGATAAAATGCTACAGCGGGCAATTGGAGCAGTGTCCAACGAAATCGAGCGCACTGAGAGACGACTCTCTCTAACTCCGGTCCTTGCCATGAGTCCAACTCCAACGGAGCCAGGGACCCTGTCTCTATCCCTAACACCAAACGTGGCTCTAGACCCAGAGCCTTCACAGGCACGAGTCAAGACAGGCCCTGGCAGTGCCCCTCAGATCCCCATGGGAGGTGGTGCAAAGAAAAAAGGAGGGAAACGGAAACAAGTCACAAATAAGTTAGCAAGGCAGAATAAACAAGTCGACGATATGCTATCAAGTCAGCCCCCGGGGGGACCAGAAGCAGACGAGCTGCCGCAGAAGACTCTGGAGCTCCCGCCATGGGTGTCTAATCTGGTAATGGAACTCAAAGCCCACTTTACTTTGACTTTGACTTTAAAAACTGAACTTGATGCTCTGATGACACGTATTGATAATCTATCATACTTGATGGATCATTGGGTGGGCAAAGCTGAAGCTATTCTTAACAAAATTGAGTCTACAAACTTCCCTACCCCTGAGCAGGTCTTACTCCGAAATAAGGTAACATCAGCCACTCTCGAGGACTTACCCCTCCCTGCAGGGTCTAACACAATTGTGCAAAAGGATGTAGCTCCCACTCCTAGATTGCCCACCACACATGAGCAGGGATCTAGTAAACCCCCAACCGAGGCCCTTCCACTGTACTTTCCCCGAACCTCTAAACAGGCACACACCAAATATATCAGGCCCCTCGGACCAACAACAAGTTAAAAATAACCAAGATGCTAACAACAGGATCCCCTCACACATCAAATCAAGAGACACCCAATCCACACTACCATGCCTTGACTTGCCCCCAGCCTCTAGTCCATATGTCATCGTCTTAGCTGGAGTACCTGAGTTGGAAAGTGGAACAGGGGAGACACACTCAGAACTTAAAAACAAATGCATTCATTGGCTAAATAAATATAGGCCTCTTCCCTATCAAGTCCAAGGTGAAATCTTATTCACTCGCAGGGTGAGCTGGTTGGGGTGGAGGTGAAAGGACATATCTGGGGATAGTGTTGTGATTAATTTCAGTGATATTCGGACTGTTCAACACATCTTAGACTGGGGCTATCTAAGGGAGAACGGGGATATTCTCTCCCTGCCCCTGGGACATTTCTACCCCCCTAGGCATATGTTAGACAAGGAGAAAAACTTGGCTAATGGTTGGGGGTCGAATGATCAAAATGGTGATACACCAATAACGGAATGGGAACGTTCAAAAACTGTGATGTATAATATCCCTGTTAACAATAGGTTTAGCTCTTTGGATCTGGTAGATTGACTAAATCATTCTAATCAATGGCCCACTAATAAAAACGATTCCAAAACGGGAAACATGCATCTGGTTGGCCTCCCACAAAAGGAGGGACAAGAGAGGGGAAAAACAGTCTCGGAGAAGCTCTGTGAGGGTAGTGCTTTTAGTCACACTCCTACCCCCGTTAGTACCTCAAATCGGGCAAACGTATGTAGCCAAATGGGAAGGGTAGGATACCAAGACACTCAACAAGTTCCACCAGAGGGAAGGCCGACCACTCAGATCCCCCCAGGTAACACAGTGGAACCACAAAGCTCCCAGATCTTATCCTGGAACATAGCAGGCCTTAACTCGAAAATGGACCTCCCAGATTGGGGGTCATTTGTAGACCAACACGAGCTATGCCTGCTCCAGGAAACTTGGGCAAAGACAGACTTATTTAGAGTGGGATATGTAACGTATTCCACTCCAGCAGTCCAGGGGATCAGGGGGAGACCCTCGGGGGGGTCTATGCACCTGGGTAGGTGTACACTTGGGATGTAGTGTAAAAAAGATAGAGACTCAGTCCCCCTACGTCCTGTGTATTCTCCTTTCTTTTTACAACGACATGAGGATTGCAATAATTAATGTCTACTCACGGCCAGTAAGCTATGGACAATCGTCCCAAACGCTAGATTGCCTCTCCTCATTCCTCCCCACCCTACCGGATAATTGTCGAATAATTATTGGAGGGGATTTCAATTGCCAATTTGAGCCCTTGAATGGCTTACTCACTAGCATTACAAGCGAGGAGGACTCGGTATGGTCAATCCCAGAATCTAACATCCAACCAACACGGGCATGGACCCCTCTAGTATTACAACTGAATGCAGTCACACTCAGCCACTCAGTAAGGGCTTGTAATGGCCGATTTCCATTTGACAGTCCCGGGAATTCTACTTTTAATAGACCGGGGCAGGCATCAATTTTAGACTACATTTTGGTAGACGTCAGCCTTTGGCACAGGGCTATTGACTTCAAGGTCATCTCTCGTCATGAGAGTGATCACAACCCTTTGGCACTTGAAATATCCCTACCCCTGGCTAAAGTGCAGCCAAGCACATCCCCAAACCCCAATCCCAACCTAGTAATGGCCGAAGGAGGGAGGAGGGTACGCTGGGGGGAACTAGCACAATCACCAGATAAAGTGGCTTCTCTCTACCAACAAATCCTCCCCTTTCTAGAAGTTGCGCACGGAGTATCCGCAACTAGTAGTAGTACACTATCTCAATCCATACTGATAAAAAATCACCAGGACCTGTTCTCTACACTGGCAGATTTCTTTTATAATCGCAACAGGCCAAGGTCAAAATTAAAACCTAAGCACCCATGGTACAATAAAACATGTAAGGTAGCCAAGCAAGCCCTACTAAACTCTATCAGAATGAATGATAGACTGACAATTAGGGAAGCCAGGGATCGATATAAGAAAACTATAACAGGAGCTAAAACCAATTGGGAAAATGAAAAATGGGACGCAATTAAAACAGCACTAAACAACCATGACATGAGAGCCTTCTGGAACTTAGTCAAAACAGGGAAATCCGAAGGCCAATCAGCTTTAGGACCAAACCTAGGGGAAGAAGTTTGGAGAACCCACTTTAAATCTCTATATTCAAGGTCCGCAGAGGAAGAGGGAGAGGACAGGGTAATATCACCTACCCTAGATGTGAACGCCTCAAACATAGTTGCTCCCCTTTGCACAATGAAGGAGATCACAGGGGCATTGGGTAATCTACTTCCAGCAAAAGCACCTGGGTTGGATAGGATACCTGGGGACCTATTCCGATCCGAACCCGCAGTTTGGGCACCCTACCTACGGTTATTATTTAATGCCGTTTTACAAGGTATGGTGTTGCCTCTTACTTGGGCTGGAGCAGAAATTATCCCCATTTATAAAAAGGGCTCTCCACTTAATCCAGCAAATTATCGCCCCATAAGCCTTATAGACGTCACCCAAAAATTTTTTGCTCACGTACTTCTGGAGCGCCTGCAACTTTGGATAGAGGAAAACAAAATACTAACACCTTTACAAGCAGGATTCAGGGCCAGGACCTCCACTATTGACCAGATCTTCAGATTACAACTTATCCATTGGAAAACCGTGGTTTTAGAGGGTGGCAGCCTCTATCTCACATTTGTGGATCTTAAATCCACGTTTGACTTGGTGCAGCGAAATCAGCTATGGGGCATCCTACTTGACATGGGAGTGCCAGAATATCTTTGCCACCACCTGAAACGCTTGCACCAAGGCAACTATGCGAGAATTAGATATGGCAAAACGGTGAACTCTCCGCCCCTTTCCCTGTAGAGAAAGGGGTGCGACAGGGATGTGTCCTGGTCCCGACACTCTTCTCCCTGTTTTTAAATGGCTTAATTGAAACTTTGCTAGCTGGTAAAAACATTGACGCTCCAAGGCTGGCGAACCATAAAATTCCCGCACTTATGTTTGCGGACGACACGCTCCTACTTTCTAAATCGCCCATGGGTATGCAGAGGGTGCTGGAGGTATTTAGTTTCTTTTGCAAGAAGAGGGGACTGGAGATTAATCTCCAGAAAACCAAGTATATGGTTTTTAATGCTAACACTATAAATTGCCCACATCCCCAACTAGATGGAAGGGCCCTAGATAGGGTGTCTATTTTTGATTACCTAGGGATCACACTCACAGAAAAAATGGACTGGGGGACACAAATAAAGAAAGCTAGCTTAAAATTGACTCAGTCCACAGGAGGCCAAGTCAAGTAAATTTTATTGTATATAGTTAATTAAAACCATTACAATTTTTGTGCTAAAAAATCATCCAGATAATATTAAAAAGTAAAAAAGAGTTTACATGATGGCTTGTGATATCATATTTACATATTTAGCATTGAAGAAAATTCTATATTGGGATTTGCTCCTCAATTTTAAAATTATGTTCATTAAATTTCATGCTCTACAGTATGTTACATTCTAAAATAACGGTATACCAATTGCATGATTAAACCTAGAATAAAATCCAATCGGTTTGGCATCCCTCGTAGCCAGGGCTCAGGAATTCAAGAGTACTTCTTTTTCAGCTTTCTGTAATAATAAGCTGATTTTCTGCAAGAATTTGGTGGCCCTGCATGCTACCTGTAGCAGTTGACTGTTCAGTGCTAACATTACCGCTGGCCGACATGATCTGATTTGATGTGTGCGGAATGCCTGTAATAAATAATAGCGTCTCAAGTTATTCACGGTCGGACAGATGCACAAGAAATGAGTCAAAGTTTCTTCTCCTTGGCCACAGAGTCTGCAGAGTAAGGTTGGCCATTTTTGTCTCCATGCTGGAACTTGGGGGCATATTATCAACAAACATATCGCCGCTTTTCCGGCACATAGCGCCGGAAAAGCGGCGATTACAGTAAATCACTATTTACAAGGACTCGCTAACGCGAGTTTCCTTGAGTTAGCTGCTTTTTTTCCCCACTTTGCATGTCAGCGATGAACATCGCTAATGACATGCAAAGTGGGCGTTCTGCCCACAACTCCATGTAAATACTCGCGTCCACGGTTTCGCCATATTTACAACCCTGCAGCAGATCCGCGAAGCGATATAAAAAATCGCGCTAACCGCGGTTATCGCTGTAATCTAACGTCTCCTTTCATATCGACTTAGCTATACTGATAATGGGAGGTGGTTGCCTGGTTAGGTCCACACTCCCCTATCAGCAAGCATTTCAGTAGCGCTGTGAAATCTTCGCCGGATTTCACACGCTAATGCCGATTCTCGCCGTGTATCGCTGGTAATTACATCGCCTGTGTGCTAAGTGTTGCTAATATGCCGCTGACACGGCGATGTCAACCAGCGATACACGGCGGTATTGGAAAATGCGCTAAGCTAGTTTAGCGATAATTATCGCTACTTGTTGTTGATATGCCCCTTGGTCTTTTGAGGTGAAAGCCCCCAACCGGATTTGAAGTAACAATTGTTGTGTTGTTGGTGTTATATGTTGGACTAGATATGGTTGGGGCGATCGACTCTCATATGAGGATAATACCATCCAGCCGTGTTTTTTCTTAGTCAAGGCGGCTTTGTCTGTAATCCAGGATTTTTGTTTAGCAGCATTGTTAGCTATTTTTTTAAAGGCTGCAAAGCTACACTTGGTATTCCAGGCGTCTTGCATGTTAAGGGTTGTTAATGCTTCTTCTAATACTGTTTTCCAGGTGTTTTTTCCCTTTGTCTGGTTTTTTATTTCGGTCCAACAGTACCCCATCAAGGAGACCTCTTGTGCTGCTTTCAATTTCCAACACATCTTAATAATTGCTGCTTGTCTCACTGGGTACTGATTCAGTAACCCAAATTCCAAACGTACTTGTGCTTGGGATGCGAACTGCGGGATACGAAATATATATTTGAATAACCCTGATTGTTGGACATTTAAAAAGTTAGCATCTTGTCCTTTGAATAGTTCGGACCCATACGTGAGAGTTGGAAGATATTTGGCAGCAATGACTTTTAATAGATGTGAATTGGATGGGCACTTCAGTTTTGTTTTTAGTAGAGTTAAAGCAAAGCGTAGTTTGTTTGCCTGAGATTTTCTGTTTGATTGATGGGCTTTTAATGTAAAATTTGAGTCTACCACCACTCCTAAGTTCTTATATTCAGCACACTGTTCGATGATGTTTCCTGCTGCGTGCCATTTTAATTTTTTGTTTTGCCCTTTGTATGTGGGAAAGCAGATAACCTTAGTTTTTTTGTAGTTGAGGCACAGACCATGCTCCCCGGTGTATTCAAGCAGCGTTGTGATAGAGCGTTGTAAACCCTTCGGCGTGAGGCTGCAGAGCACTATGTCATCCGCATACTGCAGGTTTCTTATTTTGCAGTGTGCTAACTTTGGCGGATCGCTTTGCATTTCTGATAGCCTCTTATCCAGGTCTGCCGTGAAGATGTTAAATAGAGTGGGGGCCAGTACACATCCCTGCTTTAGGCCGATGTACGTTGGGATCCTTGCAGTTATTCTTTCGCCATTCCCTAATTTTATCTTGACCCACGTAGATGTGTACAGGTTAACAATGGCCCAAAATAAGCTTGGCGGAATGCCCCAGTTTGCCATCTTTTGCCATAGTAGGTCCCTGGGTACTGTATCAAACGCTGCTTTTAGATCGACAAAACAGGTGTACAATTTGGTAGATTTGCCCTTAGCTTTTTCGACAAGAAGGTTCAAGGCTAGCAAGTTACACATTGTATTTGTTCTCGGCCTGAACCCGGTCTGTGTGATCGGCAGGATCTTATTTGTAGTGACCCATTCTTCCAAAGCTGTGAGGAGGTTAGATGCATATATTTTGGCCTCTACATCGATAAGGGCGATCAATCTGTAATTAGCCGGGTCCGATCGAGCGCCTGCTTTGAATATTGGATGGAAGATGCTCCCTCTCCATGATGATGGTATGCTTTCTGTTTGTAATGCGTGATTGAACAGTGGGGTGAGTAGTTCTGCCCAAAATACTGGGTCATGTTTAAAAAGCCCATTTGGCAAGCCATTTGGACCAGGGGCGCCCGTGGACCTTAGGTTTTTTATGACCCTTTGTACCTCATGGATTGTTATCCCTATTTCGTCAAAATTTTGTTCGGACGCCTCATGCTTATATTGGTGTTGATTTGTGTGAGCCGGTTTTGGTGTTTGATAATGTCCGTTGTTCCCTTGATTTTGCTTTAGATAGTTTATCCAATCTGTTTCTAAAATGTTTGCGGAGTGTTCGCGGAAAGATCCGTTTGCTACTTTGTTGATTTCCATCCAAAATTTCCTGTTGTTGTTTGTATTGCTTGTTTCCAATAATTTTAACCAAACTTCGTTTTGCTGTTTGTTCTTTGCTATCCAAACTTCTTTTTGTATAATTGCCTCAGATTGTAAATTTGTCGTTTTGTGTCTTCACCCACGATCAGGTCTTTTCCTCGTGCCTTTCTAATTTCCTGGTTTAAAATCCTTTTTTACGAACTAGAGACCCAAGAGGCTCATATCCTGTTGACCTAGGTTTGCTTCTGTTGTTTTTGTTTTGGGCTTGAAATTTGTTAATTACACTTGAAATCATCTTTTCCCAATTTGCCCAATGATCTGGCAGTTCTTGTTCTTTTTTGTTTGACTGTGCTTTTTTTAGATGGATCATTATTTCTTCGGCGTTCTTTCCATTCCACGCGAGTCTTTTTAAGTTATATGGGCTTGGGATTACCGACAAGTCATTGCTTACTAGTGCCCTTACGATTTGAAAGCTAAAGTCAATTAATTGCAGGCTATGATCACTTTCGAGTCTGTGGATTATATGGTAGCTTACGATCTTTTCCAATACTTCCAGGTCCACTATGGTGTAATCTAATACTGATCGAGCCTTTTTTGTTATTCTGGTCGGAGCTGCGGGCTGATCTTGTGGAAAGCGTCCGTTTTGAATTATCATGCCGTTATCTGCGAATGCTGAGGCACACCGCTGGCCGTGGGTGTCCTTTTTTGAAGGTTTATTATTAGTAGAGGAATTCTCTTGCCTTTAAATATGTTTTTTTGTATATTTTCAATGTGTTCTGCCTGTAACAAAAACATATTAAAGTCGCCTGAGACTACAATTCCCGCCTGCGGGAAAGTGGATTGCAGAGATTTGACCAATGCTTTGAGGGTTGCTATTTTCTCTTGTTTGGTCTTTGAATCTGGGTGGCTGTAGGTGTTACAAATCACCATCGACCAAGCCTCCTGAACGTCTTGGGCACCAGAAGATGTGTCCGACGGTAATCCGATTTTGATGCACTGAATCCATGCTTGTCCAGACCTGATCAGTTCATACTTCCACGGTATACTTGTGCTGAGATAAATAGATAATCCACCGGCAGATCTGCCTAGTGTCCTGGCCTTGGTGGCCTGTTGTTGGAATTCTTTGAAGCCGTTTATCTGAACGGACGTTGTTGACCAGGTTTCTTGAAATAGTAAAATATCACATTTTTTTAACAATGTTAATCGATCTGCATCCTCTGTTTTCCTGCCTAAACCGTTTATATTCCACGAGCATAGTTTCATAGTGCCATTTCATGCTTCATTATTCTTCTGTTCCCAAAAACTTGAAGCTGGGTGCAGTATTTTCCGGGTTTGAGTGCTTGCTCCCGATGTCCTTTGATGGATAATGCGTAGATTGGTCCATCCTACTTTGGTGCCGTCTGCAGGGCCTACTGCCCCCCGAAGTAGTCCACTATCCATTTGGGTTTTTGACACTGCCAGCTGGCACAGGGGACCTTGGTATCTTTCTTTTTCCATTACCATAATTTCGATTCCCCAATTGGCAAAAGCTTCTCTGTGCTTCCAAAATTCTTTGGCATTTTTTGGGTTAGACCAAGTTACCACAGTTTTATCTCTCCCTTTGCACTTGTAAGTGGTACAAATCGGATGCTTTCTATGTGATTTGATTTCAGATGTTTTAATGCTTCAATTGAGTTGGCGAGTTTTAAGATAGCGCTGCGATTAAGAATGTCGTGATTCCCTCTAGAGTTGTAATGCGGGATTAAATCTAGCGTTGTTGAACCTTCTGGATAGTTTTGTCCTTCATTATCAATTAAGTCCGAGGACCTAATATTTTCAGCATCCCGTTTGTGATTTTCTCCTACTGACACGTTTTGGGCACTAATTTTAAATTTATTGACTTGGTTGAGCTGGTCGGTTTTGTTTTCCTGTGGTTTCGCCTGATTGCTTGATGCTGGCGAGTGGACTATTACTGTGTCTGTCCACTGTGTAACGCATTGTGATTGTCGCCCTATCACCGTGTTGTTACCTTTTTGATCCTTTGATAGTTTAGGAAAGTATTGAGATATACTTTTTTGTTCTACTCGAGACTTGTCTGCAAGATGGCTGTTTGTGCGACGAACTATAGACTGGTTGTCAATTAAATCACTTGGCTGGTCTGTTGTTAGGCCCATCAACGGCATGTTCGAGCTACTGTGGTCATAATCATGTAAAAGTTCCCCTTGTGCTTCGGTGGGGCTGGGGCTTGCCTCTATTTCCGTTGGCCCGAGTTCGAAGACTGTTCCGGGCCGGTTGACTTGATGGCCGCCTGATTGAGGTGTCTCAAGTGCCTGATGTTGCGGTATGTGTGCTAGGGCTTTGTCACCTTTTTGTTTATTTTGCCTTGCTTTTCTCAATCTCTTTCGTTCTCGTTTTGTTAAAGGGTTGTTGGGTATTTGTTGGTGATTTATCTGTCGCTTTGTTTCCTCCGTTAATCGATCGTCGGATTCTTTTGTTTTTTTGTGATTGATTTGTGAGGGGCTGTTTTGTGATGTTTCTGCATTGATTTCTGAAGTCGAGTTAATTGGATTGCCTTCCGTTGCCTCCATACTTGTTTTCGCTTTTGGTAAGCTATCCGGAATTTTAGTGAGCCTCTGTTGGCCTGGGGGCTTTCCTGTGCAAATGCTTGCAATGATGTTGTGGTAGTCGGTTGTTTTTTTTTACCTCTTTCAGGATATCTGTTAGGATTGTTGGCAAGACCTGTAGTTGGTTCATTATCCCGGTGCATTGGCATTCATGGTACATTGTCTGAGGGTCTTTCTGTACCCGCTCAATGAGTGAATTTAAGTCTTGTATTTTTCTATCTATACCGACCACGTGGGATGCCAGAATTTGCAAGAGGTCAATTTGTAGTTTTAGTTTTTCTGAGTGTTGAAGTAATGCTAAAGATATTGTTTCCATAATGCCGATAAACGGCGGCCACAGTGGGGCCTGTGATGATTGAAAATGTTCTGCCCAATTTGCTCCTACTTGCTGGCTTTGATGCATGTCTACCCTTGGTTTGTTCCAGATATCGTCTGCTGATACTCCTCCCAGACATGTGCCTGATTCAGATTGCGTTAGTTTATCGCTTTTAGTTTGGGAGCTTGGGCCGTCTGCTAGTGGGACTTTAATCGGTGAAAGGATAATATCAAAATCGTGGTCATGAGGAAGCCCTGTTGGTAAGATTAATGGAGATTCATTCGACCCGTAGCAACTTATTGAACTTATTAAAAACTCCTGTGCTTCTTGCATTTCTGTGGGTGATTTTTTAATTTGGGCTTCCAGTGTTGGTTCCTGACTGACCATTGAGCGCTCTTGAGCCTCCTGTGTATTTGTCATTGGATTTGCGGTATTTTTAAGCTCGACCGCGATTTGGTTTGTTGGCATTCCTCTCTTTTTTGTTTCGAGGACTATTATAATCGTTGTGTCCGTGCTTAGAGCTGACCGCAGGCTTCCCCCGCAGTTGGTCTCCTGAACAGAGGCGAATGACCCAAGGCTTGTTGATCGTCGCTTTGTTTTTCCCACTGGTGACGTTTTGGGCAAATTTATTTGCCCAATGTTTATTGCTTTGTTTGCATTGATTTGAGCTGTCACGGTTATTCTATTTGCGCTTGTTTTGGGAATCTTCGAGAGGCTCTGGCTGTGCTCTGGTGAAATGCTAAACTGTGTCTGCTGCATGTTGGGTAAAGAACCAACTGAGTAGGACATTCTTCTTTTGGTGTCCTCTGTGCTGGTGGCAGTTAGTGATTTTTTCGCTCGTGGTGCTGATACTGGTGAGATTAAGAAGTCTGTGATCTTTGATTTCTTAATTGCTGGTTTGTTTTGTGGCGTTACGACAGTGTGCTCCAACGCTTTATCCTCTTCTAGCAAGGCTCCTTCTCCTTCACTCATCTTGCCACTGTTCTGTCGATTTCTTTTTCTTGGCTTTAGTCTGACCTCCGCTCTGTCTCTATTTCTACCTGATCTCATGGTGGGCTGCAATTCAGAGCTGCAGTCTCACACTTAAGAATCCCTTTAGAGCCTTTAGAGCCTCACTTGATTCGAGGTAGGTGGACAAACACTGGAGGTGTAGGGTGGGTATGGAGTGATTGAATACTCATACGCCTCTAATTCCTGCTCCTCTCGTGCAGCTTCTGTTGAGCTCTGTACAGGATCGATGCAAGGTCTGGTCGGAGTCTGAACAAAAACGTGGACTGGACTAAAAGTAGGACTGGGTTTGAGGATCGCCCAGTCCGTTAAAGGTTGACAATTGACTGTTGACTGTTGACAATTGTAGGAGTCCTACCGTGCATATAGCATGGATTTGCACTTTACACTTTGATCCTAGTGATATCCAAGTATAGGACCAAATATGGGTCCTGGGGCTTTTGTGACTCTCTGCGTCGTGTGAAAATGTGTAGCAATGCTGT
Source organism: Calotriton arnoldi (assembly GCA_963921515.1). NCBI lineage: Eukaryota > Metazoa > Chordata > Amphibia > Caudata > Salamandridae > Calotriton > Calotriton arnoldi. The sequence goes on from CAWUFW010002227.1 coordinate 1,320,785, forward strand.
GGGGCCAGGACCAGGGGCCCCACACCTACCTGTCAGTCCGCAGTCCGCTGGCCAGCCAACCCGTACCCTGAGCCCGTCACCCCCTCGGGGAAACAGACCTCCAGCCGCCTGCCGCCTGCCACCTGTCACCTGTCACCTGTCCCCTTACTCTTGGATCAAACCCTGAGCTCCGCTGTTCAATCGGGCAGGCAGGCAGGCAGCGCCTCAGGCCTTAGCCCCCCCACAATCCGTGGCTATCACCTGAGGGCCGACACCGGGGCTTCCGCGCGGGGGGGACAGAGGGGTGACGGCATGGGACTTCACTTCAGCCGGCACTTCGCTTCAGCTGGCCGCCGGCACCTCAGAAATCGGCGGCCGGTAACCAACTCGGCGGCTCGGCAACCAACTATCAGCCGGCCGGGCCTCTCCTCGAGTCTCCCCTCAAGTGTGGGCAACTGGTGGTGCGGGCTACAACAACGTCCTCACCTGCGTTCCAACCGGTGAGCGGGCGGCACGGTCAGCAGCAACAGCACGGTCCTCACCAGCGTCCTGTCCGCGTCCTGTCCGGTAGCACGGCGGTAACGGCAGGAGCGGGAGCGGGAGCCTGCAAGAGCTCTACCACTCTACCGCTCTGCCTCTCTGCCTCTTACGGGTTCCGGGTGCTCCGTGTGCTCCGCAATGCTCGGCTCGACCCAGCTTGGCATCAATTTTAGACTACATTTTGGTAGACGTCAGCCTTTGGCACAGGGCTATTGACTTCAAGGTCATCTCTCGTCATGAGAGTGATCACAACCCTTTGGCACTTGAAATATCCCTACCCCTGGCTAAAGTGCAGCCAAGCACATCCCCAAACCCCAATCCCAACCTAGTAATGGCCGAAGGAGGGAGGAGGGTACACTGGGGGGAACTAGCACAATCACCAGATAAAGTGGCTTCTCTCTACCAACAAATCCTCCCTTTCTAGAAGTTGCGCACGGAGTATCCGCAACTAGTAGTAGTACACTATCTCAATCCATACTGATAAAAAATCACCAGGACCTGTTCTCTACACTGGCAGATTTCTTTTATAATCGCAACAGGCCAAGGTCAAAATTAAAACCTAAGCACCCATGGTACAATAAAACATGTAAGGTAGCCAAGCAAGCCCTACTAAACTCTATCAGAATGAATGATAGACTGACAATTAGGGAAGCCAGGGATCGATATAAGAAAACTATAACAGGAGCTAAAACCAATTGGGAAAATGAAAAATGGGACGCAATTAAAACAGCACTAAACAACCATGACATGAGAGCCTTCTGGAACTTAGTCAAAACAGGGAAATCCGAAGGCCAATCAGCTTTAGGACCAAACCTAGGGGAAGAAGTTTGGAGAACCCACTTTAAATCTCTATATTCAAGGTCCGCAGAGGAAGAGGGAGAGGACAGGGTAATATCACCTACCCTAGATGTGAACGCCTCAAACATAGTTGCTCCCCTTTGCACAATGAAGGAGATCACAGGGGCATTGGGTAATCTACTTCCAGCAAAAGCACCTGGGTTGGATAGGATACCTGGGGACCTATTCCGATCCGAACCCGCAGTTTGGGCACCCTACCTACGGTTATTATTTAATGCCGTTTTACAAGGTATGGTGTTGCCTCTTACTTGGGCTGGAGCAGAAATTATCCCCATTTATAAAAAGGGCTCTCCACTTAATCCAGCAAATTATCGCCCCATAAGCCTTATAGACGTCACCCAAAATTTTTTTGCTCACGTACTTCTGGAGCGCCTGCAACTTTGGATAGAGGAAAACAAAATACTAACACCTTTACAAGCAGGATTCAGGGCCAGGACCTCCACTATTGACCAGATCTTCAGATTACAACTTATCCATTGGAAAACCGTGGTTTTAGAGGGTGGCAGCCTCTATCTCACATTTGTGGATCTTAAATCCACGTTTGACTTGGTGCAGCGAAATCAGCTATGGGGCATCCTACTTGACATGGGAGTGCCAGAATATCTTTTCCACCACCTGAAACGCTTGCACCAAGGCAACTATGCGAGAATTAGATATGGCAAAAACGGTGAACTCTCCGCCCCTTTCCCTGTAGAGAAAGGGGTGCGACAGGGATGTGTCCTGGTCCCGACACTCTTCTCCCTGTTTTTAAATGGCTTAATTGAAACTTTGCTAGCTGGTAAAAACATTGACGCTCCAAGGCTGGCGAACCATAAAATTCCCGCACTTATGTTTGCGGACGACACGCTCCTACTTTCTAAATCGCCCATGGGTATGCAGAGGGTGCTGGAGGTATTTAGTTTCTTTTGCAAGAAGAGGGGACTGGAGATTAATCTCCAGAAAACCAAGTATATGGTTTTTAATGCTAACACTATAAATTGCCCACATCCCCAACTAGATGGAAGGGCCCTAGATAGGGTGTCTATTTTTGATTACCTAGGGATCACACTCACAGAAAAAATGGACTGGGGGACACAAATAAAGAAAGCTAGCTTAAAATTGACTCAGTCCACAGGAGGCCAAGTCAAGTAAATTTTATTGTATATAGTTAATTAAAACCATTACAATTTTTGTGCTAAAAAATCATCCAGATAATATTAAAAAGTAAAAAAGAGTTTACATGATGGCTTGTGATATCATATTTACATATTTAGCATTGAAGAAAATTCTATATTGGGATTTGCTCCTCAATTTTAAAATTATGTTCATTAAATTTCATGCTCTACAGTATGTTACATTCTAAAATAACGGTATACCAATTGCATGATTAAACCTAGAATAAAATCCAATCGGTTTGGCATCCCTCGTAGCCAGGGCTCAGGAATTCAAGAGTACTTCTTTTTCAGCTTTCTGTAATAATAAGCTGATTTTCTGCAAGAATTTGGTGGCCCTGCATGCTACCTGTAGCAGTTGACTGTTCAGTGCTAACATTACCGCTGGCCGACATGATCTGATTTGATGTGTGCGGAATGCCTGTAATAAATAATAGCGTCTCAAGTTATTCACGGTCGGACAGATGCACAAGAAATGAGTCAAAGTTTCTTCTCCTTGGCCACAGAGTCTGCAGAGTAAGGTTGGCCATTTTTGTCTCCATGCTGGAACTTGGGGGCATATTATCAACAAACATATCGCCGCTTTTCCGGCACATAGCGCCGGAAAAGCGGCGATTACAGTAAATCACTATTTACAAGGACTCGCTAACGCGAGTTTCCTTGAGTTAGCTGCTTTTTTTTCCCCACTTTGCATGTCAGCGATGAACATCGCTAATGACATGCAAAGTGGGCGTTCCTGCCCACAACTCCATGTAAATACTCGCGTCCACGGTTTCGCCATATTTACAACCCTGCAGCAGATCCGCGAAGCGATATAAAAAATCGCGCTAACCGCGGTTATCGCTGTAATCTAACGTCTCCTTTCATATCGACTTAGCTATACTGATAATGGGAGGTGGTTGCCTGGTTAGGTCCACACTCCCCTATCAGCAAGCATTTCAGTAGCGCTGTGAAATCTTCGCCGGATTTCACACGCTAATGCCGATTCTCGCCGTGTATCGCTGGTAATTACATCGCCTGTGTGCTAAGTGTTGCTAATATGCCGCTGACACGGCGATGTCAACCAGCGATACACGGCGGTATTGGAAAATGCGCTAAGCTAGTTTAGCGATAATTATCGCTACTTGTTGTTGATATGCCCCTTGGTCTTTTGAGGTGAAAGCCCCCAACCGGATTTGAAGTAACAATTGTTGTGTTGTTGGTGTTATATGTTGGACTAGATATGGTTGGGGCGATCGACTCTCATATGAGGATAATACCATCCAGCCGTGTTTTTTCTTAGTCAAGGCGGCTTTGTCTGTAATCCAGGATTTTTGTTTAGCAGCATTGTTAGCTATTTTTTTAAAGGCTGCAAAGCTACACTTGGTATTCCAGGCGTCTTGCATGTTAAGGGTTGTTAATGCTTCTTCTAATACTGTTTTCCAGGTGTTTTTTCCCTTTGTCTGGTTTTTTATTTCGGTCCAACAGTACCCCATCAAGGAGACCTCTTGTGCTGCTTTCAATTTCCAACACATCTTAATAATTGCTGCTTGTCTCACTGGGTACTGATTCAGTAACCCAAATTCCAAACGTACTTGTGCTTGGGATGCGAACTGCGGGATACGAAATATATATTTGAATAACCCTGATTGTTGGACATTTAAAAAGTTAGCATCTTGTCCTTTGAATAGTTCGGACCCATACGTGAGAGTTGGAAGATATTTGGCAGCAATGACTTTTAATAGATGTGAATTGGATGGGCACTTCAGTTTTGTTTTTAGTAGAGTTAAAGCAAAGCGTAGTTTGTTTGCCTGAGATTTTCTGTTTGATTGATGGGCTTTTAATGTAAAATTTGAGTCTACCACCACTCCTAAGTTCTTATATTCAGCACACTGTTCGATGATGTTTCCTGCTGCGTGCCATTTTAATTTTTTGTTTTGCCCTTTGTATGTGGGAAAGCAGATAACCTTAGTTTTTTTGTAGTTGAGGCACAGACCATGCTCCCCGGTGTATTCAAGCAGCGTTGTGATAGAGCGTTGTAAACCCTTCGGCGTGAGGCTGCAGAGCACTATGTCATCCGCATACTGCAGGTTTCTTATTTTGCAGTGTGCTAACTTTGGCGGATCGCTTTGCATTTCTGATAGCCTCTTATCCAGGTCTGCCGTGAAGATGTTAAATAGAGTGGGGGCCAGTACACATCCCTGCTTTAGGCCGATGTACGTTGGGATCCTTGCAGTTATTCTTTCGCCATTCCCTAATTTTATCTTGACCCACGTAGATGTGTACAGGTTAACAATGGCCCAAAATAAGCTTGGCGGAATGCCCCAGTTTGCCATCTTTTGCCATAGTAGGTCCCTGGGTACTGTATCAAACGCTGCTTTTAGATCGACAAAACAGGTGTACAATTTGGTAGATTTGCCCTTAGCTTTTTCGACAAGAAGGTTCAAGGCTAGCAAGTTACACATTGTATTTGTTCTCGGCCTGAACCCGGTCTGTGTGATCGGCAGGATCTTATTTGTAGTGACCCATTCTTCCAAAGCTGTGAGGAGGTTAGATGCATATATTTTGGCCTCTACATCGATAAGGGCGATCAATCTGTAATTAGCCGGGTCCGATCGAGCGCCTGCTTTGAATATTGGATGGAAGATGCTCCCTCTCCATGATGATGGTATGCTTTCTGTTTGTAATGCGTGATTGAACAGTGGGGTGAGTAGTTCTGCCCAAAATACTGGGTCATGTTTAAAAAGCCCATTTGGCAAGCCATTTGGACCAGGGGCGCCCGTGGACCTTAGGTTTTTTATGACCCTTTGTACCTCATGGATTGTTATCCCTATTTCGTCAAAATTTTGTTCGGACGCCTCATGCTTATATTGGTGTTGATTTGTGTGAGCCGGTTTTGGTGTTTGATAATGTCCGTTGTTCCCTTGATTTTGCTTTAGATAGTTTATCCAATCTGTTTCTAAAATGTTTGCGGAGTGTTCGCGGAAAGATCCGTTTGCTACTTTGTTGATTTCCATCCAAAATTTCCTGTTGTTGTTTGTATTGCTTGTTTCCAATAATTTTAACCAAACTTCGTTTTGCTGTTTGTTCTTTGCTATCCAAACTTCTTTTTTGTATAATTGCCTCAGATTGTAAATTTGTCGTTTTGTGTCTTCACCCACGATCAGGTCTTTTCCTCGTGCCTTTCTAATTTCCTGGTTTAAAATCCTTTTTTTACGAACTAGAGACCCAAGAGGCTCATATCCTGTTGACCTAGGTTTGCTTCTGTTGTTTTTGTTTTGGGCTTGAAATTTGTTAATTACACTTGAAATCATCTTTTCCCAATTTGCCCAATGATCTGGCAGTTCTTGTTCTTTTTTGTTTGACTGTGCTTTTTTTTAGATGGATCATTATTTCTTCGGCGTTCTTTCCATTCCACGCGAGTCTTTTAAGTTATATGGGCTTGGGATTACCGACAAGTCATTGCTTACTAGTGCCCTTACGATTTGAAAGCTAAAGTCAATTAATTGCAGGCTATGATCACTTTCGAGTCTGTGGATTATATGGTAGCTTACGATCTTTTCCAATACTTCCAGGTCCACTATGGTGTAATCTAATACTGATCGAGCCTTTTTTGTTATTCTGGTCGGAGCTGCGGGCTGATCTTGTGGAAAGCGTCCGTTTTGAATTATCATGCCGTTATCTGCGAATGCTGAGGCACACCGCTGGCCGTGGGTGTCCTTTTTTTGAAGGTTTATTATTAGTAGAGGAATTCTCTTGCCTTTAAATATGTTTTTTTGTATATTTTCAATGTGTTCTGCCTGTAAGAAAAACATATTAAAGTCGCCTGAGACTACAATTCCCGCCTGCGGGAAAGTGGATTGCAGAGATTTGACCAATGCTTTGAGGGTTGCTATTTTCTCTTGTTTGGTCTTTGAATCTGGGTGGCTGTAGGTGTTACAAATCACCATCGACCAAGCCTCCTGAACGTCTTGGGCACCAGAAGATGTGTCCGACGGTAATCCGATTTTGATGCACTGAATCCATGCTTGTCCAGACCTGATCAGTTCATACTTCCACGGTATACTTGTGCTGAGATAAATAGATAATCCACCGGCAGATCTGCCTAGTGTCCTGGCCTTGGTGGCCTGTTGTTGGAATTCTTTGAAGCCGTTTATCTGAACGGACGTTGTTGACCAGGTTTCTTGAAATAGTAAAATATCACATTTTTTTAACAATGTTAATCGATCTGCATCCTCTGTTTTCCTGCCTAAACCGTTTATATTCCACGAGCATAGTTTCATAGTGCCATTTCATGCTTCATTATTCTTCTGTTCCCAAAAACTTGAAGCTGGGTGCAGTATTTTCCGGGTTTGAGTGCTTGCTCCCGATGTCCTTTGATGGATAATGCGTAGATTGGTCCATCCTACTTTGGTGCCGTCTGCAGGGCCTACTGCCCCCCGAAGTAGTCCACTATCCATTTGGGTTTTTGACACTGCCAGCTAGCACAGGGGACCTTGGTATCTTTCTTTTTCCATTACCATAATTTCGATTCCCCAATTGGCAAAAGCTTCTCTGTGCTTCCAAAATTCTTTGGCATTTTTGGGTTAGACCAAGTTACCACAGTTTTATCTCTCCCCTTTGCACTTGTAAGTGGTACAAATCGGATGCTTTCTATGTGATTTGATTTCAGATGTTTTAATGCTTCAATTGAGTTGGCGAGTTTTAAGATAGCGCTGCGATTAAGAATGTCGTGATTCCCTCTAGAGTTGTAATGCGGGATTAAATCTAGCGTTGTTGAACCTTCTGGATAGTTTTGTCCTTCATTATCAATTAAGTCCGAGGACCTAATATTTTCAGCATCCCGTTTGTGATTTTCTCCTACTGACACGTTTTGGGCACTAATTTTAAATTTATTGACTTGGTTGAGCTGGTCGGTTTTGTTTTCCTGTGGTTTCGCCTGATTGCTTGATGCTGGCGAGTGGACTATTACTGTGTCTGTCCACTGTGTAACGCATTGTGATTGTCGCCCTATCACCGTGTTGTTACCTTTTTGATCCTTTGATAGTTTAGGAAAGTATTGAGATATACTTTTTTGTTCTACTCGAGACTTGTCTGCAAGATGGCTGTTTGTGCGACGTAACTATAGACTGGTTGTCAATTAAATCACTTGGCTGGTCTGTTGTTAGGCCCATCAACGGCATGTTCGAGCTACTGTGGTCATAATCATGTAAAAGTTCCCCTTGTGCTTCGGTGGGGCTGGGGCTTGCCTCTATTTCCGTTGGCCCGAGTTCGAAGACTGTTCCGGGCCGGTTGACTTGATGGCCGCCTGATTGAGGTGTCTCAAGTGCCTGATGTTGCGGTATGTGTGCTAGGGCTTTGTCACCTTTTTGTTTATTTTGCCTTGCTTTTCTCAATCTCTTTCGTTCTCGTTTTGTTAAAGGGTTGTTGGGTATTTGTTGGTGATTTATCTGTCGCTTTGTTTCCTCCGTTAATCGATCGTCGGATTCTTTTGTTTTTTTGTGATTGATTTGTGAGGGGCTGTTTTGTGATGTTTCTGCATTGATTTCTGAAGTCGAGTTAATTGGATTGCCTTCCGTTACCTCCATACTTGTTTTCGCTTTTGGTAAGCTATCCGGAATTTTAGTGAGCCTCTGTTGGCCTGGGGCTTTCCTGTGCAAATGCTTGCAATGATGTTGTGGTAGTCGGTTGTTTTTTTTTACCTCTTTCAGGATATCTGTTAGGATTGTTGGCAAGACCTGTAGTTGGTTCATTATCCCGGTGCATTGGCATTCATGGTACATTGTCTGAGGGTCTTTCTGTACCCGCTCAATGAGTGAATTTAAGTCTTGTATTTTTCTATCTATACCGACCACGTGGGATGCCAGAATTTGCAAGAGGTCAATTTGTAGTTTTAGTTTTTCTGAGTGTTGAAGTAATGCTAAAGATATTGTTTCCATAATGCCGATAAACGGCGGCCACAGTGGGGCCTGTGATGATTGAAAATGTTCTGCCCAATTTGCTCCTACTTGCTGGCTTTGATGCATGTCTACCCTTGGTTTGTTCCAGATATCGTCTGCTGATACTCCTCCCAGACATGTGCCTGATTCAGATTGCGTTAGTTTATCGCTTTTAGTTTGGGAGCTTGGGCCGTCTGCTAGTGGGACTTTAATCGGTGAAAGGATAATATCAAAATCGTGGTCATGAGGAAGCCCTGTTGGTAAGATTAATGGAGATTCATTCGACCCGTAGCAACTTATTGAACTTATTAAAAACTCCTGTGCTTCTTGCATTTCTGTGGGTGATTTTTTAATTTGGGCTTCCAGTGTTGGTTCCTGACTGACCATTGAGAGCTCTTGAGCCTCCTGTGTATTTGTCATTGGATTTGCGGTATTTTTAAGCTCGACCGCGATTTGGTTTGTTGGCATTCCTCTCTTTTTTGTTTCGAGGACTATTATAATCGTTGTGTCCGTGCTTAGAGCTGACCGCAGGCTTCCCCCGCAGTTGGTCTCCTGAACAGAGGCGAATGACCCAAGGCTTGTTGATCGTCGCTTTGTTTTTCCCACTGGTGACGTTTTGGGAAAATTTATTTGCCCAATGTTTATTGCTTTGTTTGCATTGATTTGAGCTGTCACGGTTATTCTATTTGCGCTTGTTTTGGGAATCTTCGAGAGGCTCTGGCTGTGCTCTGGTGAAATGCTAAACTGTGTCTGCTGCATGTTGGGTAAAGAACCAACTGAGTAGGACATTCTTCTTTTGGTGTCCTCTGTGCTGGTGGCAGTTAGTGATTTTTTCGCTCGTGGTGCTGATACTGGTGAGATTAAGAAGTCTGTGATCTTTGATTTCTTAATTGCTGGTTTGTTTTGCGGCGTTACGACAGTGTGCTCCAACGCTTTATCCTCTTCTAGCAAGGCTCCTTCTCCTTCACTCATCTTGCCGCTGTTCTGTCGATTTCTTTTTCTTGGCTTTAGTCTGACCTCCGCTCTGTCTCTATTTCTACCTGATCTCATGGTGGGCTGCAATTCAGAGCTGCAGTCTCACACTTAAGAATCCCTTTAGAGCCTTTAGAGCCTCACTTGATTCGAGGTAGGTGGGCAAACACTGGAGGTGTAGGGTGGGTATGGAGTGATTGAATACTCATACGCCTCTAATTCCTGCTCCTCTCGTGCAGCTTCTGTTGAGCTCTGTACAGGATCGATGCAAGGTCTGGTCGGAGTCTGAACAAAAACGTGGACTGGACTAAAAGTAGGACTGGGTTTGAGGATCGCCCAGTCCGTTAAAGGTTGACAATTGACTGTTGACTGTTGACAATTGTAGGAGTCCTACCGTGCATATAGCATGGATTTGCACTTTACACTTTGATCCTAGTGATATCCAAGTATAGGACCAAATATGGGTCCTGGGGCTTTTGTGACTCTCTGCGTCGTGTGAAAATGTGTAGCAATGCTGTGGGGCCAGGACCAGGGGCCAGGACCAGGGGCCCCACACCTACCTGTCAGTCCGCAGTCCGCTGGCCAGCCAACCCGTACCCTGAGCCCGTCACCCCTCGGGGAAACAGACCTCCAGCCGCCTGCCGCCTGCCACCTGTCACCTGTCACCTGTCCCCTTACTCTTGGATCAAACCCTGAGCTCCGCTGTTCAATCGGGCAGGCAGGCAGGCAGCGCCTCAGGCCTTAGCCCCCCCACAATCCGTGGCTATCACCTGAGGGCCGACACCGGGGCTTCCGCGCGGGGGGGGACAGAGGGGTGACGGCATGGGACTTCACTTCAGCCGGCACTTCGCTTCAGCTGGCCGCCGGCACCTCGGAAATCGGCGGCCGGTAACCAACTCGGCGGCTCGGCAACCAACTATCAGCCGGCCGGGCCTCTCCTCGAGTCTCCCCTCAAGTGTGGGCAACTGGTGGTGCGGGCTACAACAACGTCCTCACCTGCGTTCCAACCGGTGAGCGGGCGGCACGGTCAGCAGCAACAGCACGGTCCTCACCAGCGTCCTGTCCGCGTCCTGTCCGGTAGCACGGCGGTAACGGCAGGAGCGGGAGCGGGAGCCTGCAAGAGCTCTACCACTCTACCGCTCTGCCTCTCTGCCTCTTACGGGTTCCGGGTGCTCCGTGTGCTCCGCAATGCTCGGCTCGACCCAGCTTGGCATCAATTTTAGACTACATTTTGGTAGACGTCAGCCTTTGGCACAGGGCTATTGACTTCAAGGTCATCTCTCGTCATGAGAGTGATCACAACCCTTTGGCACTTGAAATATCCCTACCCCTGGCTAAAGTGCAGCCAAGCACATCCCCAAACCCCAATCCCAACCTAGTAATGGCCGAAGGAGGGAGGAGGGTACGCTGGGGGAACTAGCACAATCACCAGATAAAGTGGCTTCTCTCTACCAACAAATCCTCCCCTTTCTAGAAGTTGCGCACGGAGTATCCGCAACTAGTAGTAGTACACTATCTCAATCCATACTGATAAAAAATCACCAGGACCTGTTATCTACACTGGCAGATTTCTTTTATAATCGCAACAGGCCAAGGTCAAAATTAAAACCTAAGCACCCATGGTACAATAAAACATGTAAGGTAGCCAAGCAAGCCCTACTAAACTCTATCAGAATGAATGATAGACAGACAATTAGGGAAGCCAGGGATCGATATAAGAAAACTATAACGGGAGCTAAAACCAATTGGGAAAATGAAAAATGGGACGCAATTAAAACAGCACTAAACAACCATGACATGAGAGCCTTCTGGAACTTAGTCAAAACAGGGTAATCCAGGCTTTTTGTTTAGCAGCATTGTTAGCTAATATTTTAAAGGATGCAAAGCTACAATTGGTATTCCAGGCGTCTTGCATGTTAAGGGTTGTTAATGCTTCTTCTAATACTGTTTTCCAGGTGTTTTTTCCCTTTGTCTGGTTTTTTATTTCGGTCCAACAGTACCCCATCAAGGAGACCTCTTGTGCTGCTTTCAATTTCCAACACATCTTAATAATTGCTGCTTGTCTCACTGGGTACTGATTCAGTAACCCAAATTCCAAACGTACTTGTGCTTGGGATGCGAACTGCGGGATACGAAATATATGTTTGAATAACCCTGATTGTTGGACATTTAAAAAGTTAGCATCTTGTCCTTTGAATAGTTCGGACCCATACGTGAGAGTTGGAAGATATTTGGCATTGATGACTTTTAATAGATGTGAATTGGATGGGCACTTCAGTTTTGTTTTTAGTAGAGTTAAAGCAAAGCGTAGTTTGTTTGCGTGAGATTTTCTGTTTGATTGATGGGCTTTTAATGTAAAATTTGAGTCTACCACCACTCCTAAGTACTTACATTCAGCACACTGTTCGATGATGTTTCCTGCTGCGTGCCATTTTAATTTTTTGTTTTGCCCTTTGTATGTGGGAAAGCAGATAACCTTAGTTTTTTTGTAGTTGAGGCACAGACCATGCTCCCCGGTGTATTCAAGCAGCGTTGTGATAGAGCGTTGTAAACCCTTCGGCGTGAGGCTGCACAGCACTATGTCATCCGCATACTGCAGGCTTCTTATTTTGCAGTGTGCTAACTTTGGCGGATCGCTTTCATTTCTGATAGCCTCTTATCCAGGTCTGCCGTGAAGATGTTAAATAGAGTGGGGGCCAGTACACATCCCTGCTTTAGGTCGATGTACGTTGGGATCCTTGCGGTTGTTCTTTCGCCATTCCCTAATTTTATCTTGACCCACGTAGATGTGTACAGGTTAACAATGGCCCGCAATAAGCTTGGCGGAATGCCCCAGTTTGCCATCTTTTGCCATAGTAGGTCCCTGGGTACTGTATCAAACGCTGCTTTTAGATCGACAAAACAGGTGTACAATTTGGTAGATTTGCCCTTAGCTTTTTCGACAAGAAGGTTCAAGGCTAGCAAGTTACACATTGTATTTGTTCTCGGCCTGAACCCGGTCTGTGTGATCGGCAGGATCTTATTTGTAGTGACCCATTCTTCCAAAGCTGTGAGGAGGTTAGATGCATATATTTTGGCCTCTACATCGATAAGGGCGATCAATCTGTAATTAGCCGGGTCCGATCGAGCGCCTGCTTTGAATATTGGATGGAAGATGCTCCTCTCCATGATGATGGTATGCTTTCTGTTTGTAATGCGTGATTGAACAGTGGGGTGAGTAGTTCTGCCCAAAATACTGGGTCATGTTTAAAAGCCCATTTGGCAAGCCATTTGGACCAGGGGCGCCCGTGGACCTTAGGTTTTTTATGACCCTTTGTACCTGATGGATTGTTATCCCTATTTCGTCAAAATTTTGTTCGGACGCCTCATGCTTATATTGGTGTTGATTTGTGTGAGCCGGTTTTGGTGTTTGATAATGTCCGTTGTTCCCTTGATTTTGCTTTAGATAGTTTATCCAATCTGTTTCTAAAATGTTTGTGGAGTGTTCGCGGAAAGATCCGTTTGCTATTTTGTTGATTTCCATCCAAAATTTCCTGTAGTGGTTTGTATTGCTTGTTTCCAATAATTTTAACCAAACTTCGTTTTGCTGTTTGTTCTTTGCTATCCAAACTTCTTTTTTGTATAATTGCCTCAGATTGTAAATTTGTCGTTTTGTGTCTTCACCCACGATCAGGTCTTTTCCTAGGGCCTTTCTAATTTCCTGGTTTAAAATCCTTTTTTTACAAACTAGAGACCCAAGAGGCTCATATCCTGTTGACCTAGGTTTGCTTCTGTTGTTTTTGTTTTGGGCTTGAAATTTGTTAATTACACTTGAAATCATCTTTTCCCAATTTGCCCAATGATCTGGCAGTTCTTGTTCTTTTTTGTTTGACTGTGCTTTTTTTTAGATGGATCATTATTTCTTCGGCGTTCTTTCCATTCCACGCGAGTCTTTTAAGTTATATGGGCTTGGGATTACCGACAAGTCATTGCTTACTAGTGCCCTTACGATTTGAAAGCTAAAGTCAATTAATTGCAGGCTATGATCACTTTAGAGTCTGTGGATTATATGGTAGCTTACGATCTTTTCTAATACTTCCAGGTCCACTATGGTGTAATCTAATACTGATCGAGCCTTTTTTGTTATTCTGGTCGGAGCTGCGGGCTGATCTTGTGGAAAGCATCCGTTTAGAATTATCATGCCGATATCTGCGAATGCTGAGGCACACCGCTGGCCGTGGGTGTCCTTTTTTTGAAGGTTTGTTATTAGTAGAGGAATTCTCTTGCCTTTAAATATGTTTTTTTGTATATTTTCAATGTGTTCTGCCTGTAACAAAAACATATTAAAGTCGCCTGAGACTACAATTCCCGCCTGCGGGAAAGTGGATTGCTGAGATTTGACCAATGCTTTGAGGGTTGCTATTTTCTCTTGTTTGGTCTTTGAATCTGGGTGGATGTAGGTGTTACAAATCACCATCAACCAAGCCTCCTGAACGTCTTGGGCACCAGAAGATGTGTCCGACGGTAATCCGATTTTGATGCACTGAATCCATGCTTGTCCAGACCTGATCAGTTCATACTTCCACGGTATACTTGTGCTGAGATAAATAGATAATCCACCGGCAGCTCTGCCTAGTGTCCTGGCCTTGGTGGCCTGTTGTTGGAATTCTTTGAAGCCGTTTATCTGAACGGACGTTGTTGACCAGGTTTTTTGAAATAGTAAAATATCACATTTTTTTAAGAATGTTAATAGATCTGCATCCTCTGTTTTCCTGCCTAAACCGTTTATATTCCACGAGCATAGTTTCATAGTGCCATTTCATGCTTCATTATTCTTCTGTTCCCAGAAACTTGAAGCTGGGTGCAGTATTTTCCGGGTTTGAGTGCTTGCTCCCGATGTCCTTTGATGGATAATGCGTAGATTGGTCCATCCTACTTTGGTGCCGTCTGCAGGGCCTACTGCCACCTGAAGTAATCCACTATCCATTTGGGTTTTTGACACTGCCAGCTAGCACAGGGGACCTGGGTATCTTTCTTTTTCCATTACCATAATTTTGATTCCCGAATTGGCAAAAGCTTCTCTGTGCTTCCAAAATTCTGTGGCATTTTTTGGGTTAGACCAAGTTACCACAGTTTTATCTCTCCCCTTTGCACTTGTAAGTGGTACAAATCGGATGCTTTCTATGTGATTTGATTTCAGATGTTTTAATGCTTCAATTGAGTTGGTGAGTTTTAAGATAGCGCTGCGATTAAGAATGTCGTGATTCCCTCTAGAGTTGTAATGCAGGATTAAATCTAGCGTTGTTGAACCTTCTGGATAGTTTTGTCCTTCATTATCAATTAAGTCCGAGGACCTAATATTTTCAGCATCCCGTTTGTGATTTTCTCCTACTGACACTTTTTGGGCGCTAATTTTTAATTTATTGACTTGGTTGAGCTGGTCGGTTTTGTTTTCCTGTGGTTTCGCCTGATTGCTTGATGCTGGCGAGTGGACTATTACCGTGTATGTCCACTGTATAACGCATTGTGATTTTCGCCCTATCACCGTGTTGTTACCTTTTTGATCCTTTGATAGTTTAGGGAAGTATTGAGATATACTTTTTTGTTCTACTCGAGACTTGTCTGCAAGATGGCTGTTTGTGCGACGAACTATAGACTGGTTGTCAATTAAATCACTTGGCTGGTCTGTTGTTAGGCCCATCAACGGCATATTCGAGCTACTGTGGTCATAATCATGTATAAGTTCCCCTTGTGCTTCGGTGGGGCTGGGGCTTGCCTCTATTGCCGTTGGCCCGAGTTCGAAGACTGTTCCGGGCCGGTTGACTTGATGGCCGCCTGATTGAGGTGTCTCAAGTGCCTGATGTTGCGGTATGTGTGCTAGGGCTTTGTCACCTTTTTGTTTATTTTGCCTTGCTTTTCTCAATCTCTTTCGTTCTCATTTTGTTAAAGGGTTGTTGGGTATTTGTTGGTGATTTATCTGTCGCTTTGTTTCCTCCGTTAATCGATCGTCGGATTCTTTTGTTTTTTTGTGATTGATTTGTGAGGGGCTGTTTTGTGATGTTTCTGCATTGATTTCTGAAGTCGAGTTAATTGGATTGCCTTCCGTTGCCTCCATACTTGTTTTCGCTTTTGGTAAGCTATCCGGAATTTTAGCGAGCCTCTGTTGGTCTGGGGGCTTTCCTGTGCAAGTGCTTGCAATGATGTTGTGGTAGTCGGTTGTTTTTTTTTTACCTCTTTCAGGATATCTGTTAGGATTGTTGGCAAGACCTGTAGTTGGTTCATTATCCCGGCGCATTGGCATTCATGGTACATTGTCTGAGGGTCTTTCTGTACCCGCTCAATGAGTGAATTTAAGTCTTGTATTTTTCTATCTATACCGACCACGTGGGATGCCAGAATTTGCAAGAGGTCAATTTGTAGTTCTAGTTTTTCTGAGTGTTGAAGTAATGCTGAAGATATTGTTTCCATAATGCCGATAAACGGCGGCCACAGTGGGGCTTGTGATGATTGAAAATGTTCTGCCCAATTTGCTCCTACTTGCTGGCTTTGATGCATGTCTACCCTTGGTTTGTTCCAGATATCGTCTGCTGATACTCCTCCCAGACATGTGCCTGATTCAGATTGCGTTAGTTTATCGCTTTTAGTTTGGGAGCTTGGGCCGTCTGCTAGTGGGACTTTAATCGGTGAAAGGATAATATCAAAATCGTGGTCATGAGGAAGCCCTGTTGGTAAGATTAATGGAGATTCATTCGACTCGTAGCAACTTATTGAACTTATTAAAAACTCCTGTGCTTCTTGCATTTCTGTGGGTGATTTTTTAATTTGGGCTTCCAGTGTTGGTTCCTGACTGACCATTGAGCGCTCTTGAGCCTCCTGTGTATTTGTCATTGGATTTGCGGTATTTTTAAGCTCGACCGTGATTTGGTTTGTTGGCATTCCTTTCTTTTTTGTTTCGAGGACCGTTATAATCGTTGTGTCCATGCTTAGAGCTGACCGCAGGCTTCCCCCGCAGTTGGTCTCCTGAACAGAGGCGAATGACCCAAGGCTTGTTGATCGTCGCTTTGTTTTTCCCTCTGGTGACGTTTTGGGCAAATTTATTTGCCCAATGTTTATTGCTTTGTTTGCATTGATTTGAGCTGTCACGGTTATTCTATTTGCGCTTGTTTTGGGAATCTTCGAGAGGATCTGGCTGTGCTCTGGTGAAATGCTAAACTGTGTCTGCCGCATGTTGGGTAAAGAACCAACTGAGTAGGACATTCTTCTTTTGGTGTCCTCTGTGCTGGTGGCAGTTAGTGATTTTTTCGCTCGTGGTGCTGATACTGGTGAGATTAAGAAGTCTGTGATCTTTGATTTCTTAATTGCTGGTTTGTTTTGCGGCATTACGACAGTGTGCTCCAACGCTTTATCCTCTTCTAGCAAGGCACCTTCTCCTTCTCCTTCACTCATCTTGCCGCTGTTCTGTCGATTTCTTTTTCTTGGCTTTAGTCTGACCTCCGCTCTGTCTCTATTTCTACCTGATCTCATGGTGGGCTGCAATTCAGAGCTGCAGTCTCACACTTAAGAAACCCTTTAGAGCCTTTAGAGCCTCACTTGATTCGAGGTAGGTGGGCAAACACTGGAGGTGTAGGGTGGGTATGGAGTTATTGAATACTCACACGCCTCTAATTCCTGCTCCTCTCGTGCAGCTTCTGTTGAGCTCTGTACAGGATCGATGCAAGGTCTGGTCGGAGTCTGAACAAAAACGTGGACTGGACTAAAAGTAGGACTGGGTTTGAGGATCGCCCAGTCCGTTAAAGGTTGACAATTGACTGTTGACAATTGTAGGAGTCCTACCGTGCATATAGCATGGATTTGCACTTTACACTTTGATCCTAGTGATAGCCAAGTATGGGACCAAATATGGGTCCAGGGGCTTTTGTGACTCTCTGCGTCGTGTGAAAATGTGTAGCAATGCCGTGGGGCCAGGACCAGGGGCCAGGACCAGGACCAGGGGCCCCACGCCTACCTGTCAGTCCGCAGTCCGCTGGCCAGCCAACCCGTACCCTGAGCCCGTCACCCCCTTGGGGAAACAGACCTCCAGCCGCCTGCCGCCTGCCGCCTGTCACCTGTCCCCTTACTCTTGGATCAAACCCTGAGCTCCGCTGTTCAATCGGGCGGGCAGGCAGGCAGCGCCTCAGGCCTTAGCCCCCCCCGCAATCCGCAGCTATCACCTGAGGGCCGACACCGGGGCTTCCGGGCGGGGGGGGGACAGAGGGGTGACGGCACGGGACTTCACTTCAGCCGGCACTTTGCTTCAGCTGGTCGCTGGCACCTCGGAAAGCGGCGGCCGGTAACCAACTCGGCGGCTCGGCAACCAACTATCAGCCGGCCAGGCCTCTCCTCGAGTCTCCCCTCAAGTGTGGGCAACTGGTGGTGCGGGCTACAACAACGTCCTCACCAGCGTTCCAACCGGTGAGCGGGCGGCACGGTCAGCAGCAACAGCACGGTCCTCACCAGCGTCCTGTCCGCGTCCTGTCCGGTAGCACGGCGGTAATGGCGGGAGCGGGAGCCTGCAAGAGCTCTACCACTCTACCGCTCTGCCTCTCTGCCTCTTACGGGTTCCGGGTGCTCCGTGTGCTCCGCAATGCTCGGCTCGACCCGGCTTGGCTTGAAAAGTAGCTGAAGGTTTTGATCTGGCAGCAGCGATGTGAAACGACGTGATTCCTCCCTCCTCTGTCCCAGAGTGTTCCGGAAGCAGCTCAATCGCAAAAGTCCACGGGAGGCATTTTAAAGATATACAAAAATTGCACCCATAAAGTGAAAGGCCCACCAGTAGAAATCTAAAAAACGCAGGCTAGGGGAGCCTCACTATATGGGGCAGAATTATGGGGCCATTGTTCATCCACTTCCCTATCCATGCCAGAGAACGTATTTCTTAGGCAACTGCTGGGCCTCCCTAAGAGTACCCCATTAACACCACTCAGAATGGATCTAGGGATTGGCCCCATAGCCGATGTAGTTTCCTCTAGACCTCTCCTATACTGGCGTCGCCTGTGGAGCACACCTGAGCTAGCTGACTACAAAGAGGAGTTGAAGGACGTCATGCCCCTCCTTGGTGCAGGGAAACTCCCCTGGCTGGCCTATATCAGGAACTCCTGCCAGGCAATAGGGAGGGCAAATATGTGGACCACACCAGAAGAGACCTGTCCCACAATTTCCAGAAAGGCACTACTTGACTCCCACAGAGAACATAAAATGGTCCTATTATGCCAAGGGACTAAATCAAGTAGTCTGACCTCCAGGTTTCTGGATATCAAGCAGCAATACAGGACAGAACCGGCTCTTGATTATATACAACCACTATTGGCAAAGAAACTTTTTCTTCAATTTAGGCATGGGGTGCTCCCGCTCCGAGCATTTGTTAACAGGTGGCAGGGAGCCCTCAAACTTGATTGCCCAGGGTGCGACCAAGCAGAAGAAACCGAATCACATGTCCATTTCTTTTGCCCCGCATATGGTAGGCCAAGGTCTAAGTGGGTGTTACAACTCTGTAGAAACTTGGGGATTAGACACTGCACTGAGGCCCTCAGGCTCCTCAAGTATGAAACTGAAATACTTATTGTGTTCGCCACTTCTAGGTTTCTTTACTCGATGTGGTGCATTCGCAGAACACTTTTAAAGAAAACTGTTGTAGGAAAACCCTAGCCTCTAGTACCCTCTATAAACGCTGCTGTGCCATGTTTGCACATATTTATTGTATGATCACTGTTATCACAAATCTTCTCCCCACTGATTTGTGTTGCACAAAAAAAAAAAAAAACAACAAGAAAATACTTTTATATTATCCTTTTTAATGTGGTTTTTTAATATTGTTATAATCATCCACTAGATAAGTCAAAAGCATTTTAATATTTGTCAGGAGTTTTATATATAGCAATGAACAGGCTATTTGTTTTAAAGCACAATATTTTAATTCCCCTGCACTTAAGGTAGAACACTTAACCCGTGATGATTACTGTCACATACCCAAGTTTAGCATTGAGTGTTGTTGTGAGAGAGCATATCTAAGAACGAATCAGAAAACTCCCCACAAATCAGATTCATATCATTTTTTAATATAACATCTATGTACATAAACTGTACGATGACATATTTTAATACTTTTCTTATGATATACAAAATGTACTGTATTGCCTTTTCTTATGTGCTTTTATGACCATATGGCCGAAATAAAGCTTTATTGACTGACTGATTGTGTGATGTCTTGCGGAGTTGGAATGAGAGTTGTGTGATTGAGAATCGGACCGTGAGCGCGCGCGGGCCGAGAGATTTGATTCGATATCCCGGGATAAGAGATTGTGTTGTAGAAGACACCCAGAGTTGAGATTGTTGACCAGAGGTTGTGGGAGTCATGAGACGTCGTTGATTAACCCACTGATGATAGGGAGTGTATGTGTGAGTGTGTGAATAACCGACGCTGGTCGTAGGTTGTTGTGTGTGAAACATTGAGTGTTTGGATCCTATCGATTGTGTCAGAGGCGATTGTCCGGTCATTTCGCGGACAGACAGTTGCCAGATTCGAGGTCAACGGTTTCGAGAGACTGTTTGGTCGTGGTGGACAGACAGTCAGAGAGGTGATTGTCCGGTCTTTTCGTGGACAGACAGTTACTTCAGAGTGTGATTGGGACGCGTGTGGAGAGTAAGAGGTCAATTGTAAAGGAGGGGAACTGCTGCGAGCGGAGGAAGAGTGACGTCAGACAGTGCCGCTCTGCGATAGATCAGTTGGTGTGAGCCGCGCTGGTATTGGTGGACTGACATTAGGAAGTAAAAACGAAATCTTGTGCGCAAACTGAAATCTGCTTCGTCATGAAATGTTTTAAAGTTTTACGAGAACTCTGTAGAGGTGATAGACATGTGGTTACTCGGGGTGGAGAGGAAGCCCCTCCCGAAGATACGCCAGCACATTACATGGCTAAGAATGTGGGATTGCATACTATAATTTGGCTTGAGAATTGGCATAAAATGACACAGGGAGAGGGAGAATTGACTTTCCCACGCTATGGTACTTTCAGGTTGGAAGTGTTGTACCAGTTGAAATCTGTGATATCTTCTTTGCGACCACTACCCAGACCCACACAGTTTGAGGCATTACACGCATGGATTAGAGCAGCGTATGACAGGAAAAGAGACAGAAGTCAGGAAAGGGTGAAGAAGTCAATCAGGGCGTTTCAAGATGCGAGATGGGATGCACTGGAGAAAAGGTGGAGAGTGGAAATGATTGAAGGGGATAGATTATATCCGTTGCTGGAGAAAACGGGAGATATGCAGACAAGGAGTGCAGAGGAAGATGACAGTGATACGGATGACAGCTTGGTAGAGAGACTGCTGTCAGAGAGACCACCTCCATTAAATCCAGAGTATAGTGAGGGAAACTCGACTGTGGCAGGAGGGACTGGCGAGTCACAGAATCAGACAAATGTGAGAGTAGTGGGAAAAATCTCCACAGGAACGGAGGGAGTGGGAACACAACCTTCAATGGGAAGTATGAGGTTACCGGATGCCCTGACGGTACCTTTTACCATTGGTCCTATAGTGTCAGTGTATGACCCAGATCAAGTAAGAGAAGGACGTCTATCGCAGACGACAGGGAGAGAGGGGATCATCGTTGGAGAGAGTGGTGTAGAGGAGGGAATGGTTCACTCTCTGAAGCCCATAGAAGCGAGTACGCCATTGCCAGCCACCGCAGACTCCTCTAGGGGACAGGTGGATGTGAAACCGGTAAGACCAAGGTCTTTGGTCGAGTCCAGATCAGACTTGAGAATGTGGGTACCACCTGTGAGGAATCAGAGTGATGGGATGGCAGGAGATGTGGAGCAAGACAACTCAGGAAATAGACCAGTTTCTAGGAATACGATAGAAGAGAGTAAGCCACGAGAACAAAGTTGTGACTATGACGAACGGAATGCTGCTGCTTGTCGAGAAATCTTGAGCAGTGCCATGAGGGCAAGGATGTTGGATGTAGTAAAGTTGAAGGCAGAGGTAGACGAAATGATTAGCGGAAATCTGCCTTTGGATAGAATAGAGATCTATGAACCAGATGAGCTGCTTTTTGTAGCAAAGGATGTGACTCGTAAAGCGAGGACCGCACATGAGAAATTGACAGAATTGGCAAAGACATATGAGGTGGATTTGTCTAAAACGAAATCGTTGCAAGGATCCCATAGGTTGCAATACAGTGATCAAGAGCTGGAAGAGAAAAGGGTCATAGGACTGAGGACACATATCAAGGACCTGATTGTAGGGATGCGTATATGGGTCATGCTTAACAAATGGGAGGAAAGGTGGTCTAAGAGGAAGATTTCCAAAAAGAACGTAGGAGAGACGCCGCCTCCGGGGGGAGGGACGTCAGGAGTAGAGAACTATCCTTTACGAGAGGTACAGAACGGAGGGTACGTGCATGTGCCATGGAGTAGAGGTGATTTGGCTGCATTCACAAATGATTTTCCTTGGCTGAGGGAAAATCCGGTAGAGTGGTACAAACAGGTTGACCGTTTTGTTAAAATTTCGAAGGAATTGTGGATTGATTTGAACACCTTGTTTGATATTGTAGTACCAGGAGACTTATGGTCAGCTTGTAAAATTGCAGTTGAGTGGCCGACCTCCGAACCTGAGAGGGATGCTGTCACAAATGGTCCGTCACATATAGTCATAAAAAAGTTCGAACAAGTGATTACATGGTTGAAGTTGAAGATCTCGCCTCAAGACATTGATTGGGTTAAGATAGATCGAACTGTTCAGGAACCAAAGGAGACAGTGCATGAGTATTATGAGCGACTCTTGCAAGCTTTTAAACTGTATAGTGGACTAGATACCTTAGACCCCAAGGATATGGGACAGTTTGTCTCAAAGTTTGTCCTAGGATTGAGACCAGAGGTTAGTCTTATTGTTGTAATCCTCTTAGGGTGTCCGTACATGGGTTCTCCTGTATCATGTCCTTATATAGGCACAATTCGCCCTGCCCTTATATAGGCATAAAATCCCAGTTAAACCATGCACTCCAAATACAGACATGGTCTCCGACATCTGTCCACCCTAACGTCACAACGAGTTCTTGAAGAACAGACCCTTAGGCTTCAGGAGTTTCCCTAGCACAGGACTATTGATTTCTTCAAGGACTCATCTATTATGCATGAACCGTTATACCTTGAGGGTTCATTCATGACGTCTTCCTTAGCCCTTGTAAATCAGAGGAGACCTCGACTTCAGAGGAGCCCGTTTCCCGGCCTGACGCACTGAGAAGACGCTGTCATCCCTGCACGCAGAGAGTCCAGCTTCCAGTGATCTGACTTCCCTCGCGGGGTGTTGGAGTTCGAGTCTGGCAAGAGATTTCCACCTCTCTCATTCTTGAGGTATGGAGCTGACTAGAAAGCTATAGGGACTCTTGGCATACTAGGCATACTAGGCTTAACATACTCTTAGTATACCATAGTAAGGAATACTTCACCTACTTCATACCTCTCCCTACACCTAGGTTAGGTTAGGTACATTGGGGTAGAACTAGCTTAGAAACGCATCGTATGAGTACTCGCATTTTTAGTCTATGTTATTTATGTAAATGAATATCTACTAAAGATCATGCTAGCGCAGTATTATTTATTTCTACTGCTTACGCTGTACATTATTTATCTTGCATACTGTCTTGTGATCGTAACAGCACATATTACTTACACGATAAACAAGACTGTTCAATAAATCTTTTATTGAAACGCCCGTCTACTCTTTCTGTGTAACTTTGAGGAAAACTAAGCATGCACGATTGAGCTGAGTGAAAAGTTATCTATTGTTTCCACGACTCTGGGACACGTTCTGATTCTAAAGGGAAACAAAGTTGTCATGTTTTATGGCTGCCAGAAACTACTCCCTTCTTGTTTATCAAGGAGTTTCTAGTGGCCTCTGAGCTAGCTGGCACAAGTAATTAAGTTTAATATACTCGATAGGGACATATTGACCTTAGTCCTATGTCAAACCTATAGGGTATATTATTCCAATGCGCAGAGCCTATTAGGGAAATAGGAGCTACACTACATGGCGCCCAACGGTTTGGTAAGGCGGTAATTTAACGTTAGATACTGAGTAACTCAGCCATGCCTTTTCTCTCAGAGACCCCTACCCATATACTCCAAAAGACGTCTGGAGTGGGCAGGGTTAAGTATCCGCCACGGCAGCATAGGGAAGCACCCTATATATTAGCTGTTTGGTTTGCTCAACGTTGAAGGATACAGTGTTCCAAAATATTGTGCACCTTATCTTTGTTTCCTTGAAACTTGTTCTACATTTTTCAAAAAAACGAAATGTCCATAAACGGGACAATAACACCGGAAACGGTGGAACTGCGGCTGACCCAGTCGTACCAGCTTTTAACATTACAGGTTTAAATGAAACTGAGGAGGGTGTTATAGACATCCATCCAAACTTAAGAAGAGCCATCACTCTAAAACTTATAAAACATGGCCTACCACCAAGAGGCGGTAGAGCAGTTTTCGTGATAGAGGCACACAAATCCTTTCAGACAGAGGTATTCTATTCATGGGTAATATTTCCTGAATCCAATCCAGTAACAAAACTGTTTCACTTCTACAAAGAAGATGATCCACCAGAGGAATATATTCCTTTCGAGGATATTGAAATTCCACTAACATACCAGGAGCATCAGCTCTGGTTTAAAGGCGCCCTAAAACATCACAGAAACATTACCAGGCTCGGTCCACTAGGTAGACCAGGAGCAACATGGCCGATTCTAGCCGGCTACACACCTCATCCTGAACTTGATATAATGTCAGATGAGGAACTACTTACTCAACTTACAGAGTTAATAAATATCTACAGACAATTGGTCCAATATGTCATGCGGACTTTCACAGTCCAACCACCATTGACACTTCCAAATCAAACCCCACAGACTCTATACGCAGTCATGGGTAAAATGCCCACAAAACGTGAGCAAGTTCCATTTTGGATAGCTCAAAAAATTACTCAAATCGAAGCAGTATTTCCAAATACTAGACCGTATGAGAAACACAGAATCCTAACAATCAGTTTACCAATGGGGATCACATCACAACTGGAAGACTGCACCACTTGGGGCTCAGTCTTTGCTGCCATCTATACTAAAACACATGGCATTCCGTCAATTGCGGTAATACCTGATATCCTGAAACAAATTTAAAACGAATACGGGGCAGAGCCTGCTCTAAATTTAGGTATGAAATTACTGAAAAATTTCGACCAGGTCTCAACAATAATATTATCTAATATTAAAGGGGAGGCAGCAGCAGTGGCGATCCGGCAACGATTAAGGGAATTTGATGTTACAGAACATCAAACTGAGCTACCCAGAATAATTGAACAATCTTATGCAGAATTAGGCAGAGATAATTTGGGTGGAAGACCAGTGAAGCCGAAACTATCTGAAAGTCCTGAGAAGGACTCTATTAAACAAACTCCTACATCTTCTAAAAAGAAGTGGGAGACTAATAAACAAAATTCAAACGAGAAACGTTCTCAATCCCGAGGTAGGTCTCCTCAAAAGGAGCCCTCTGAAAGGAGGTATAACCTCAGGAATAGGGATAATTTGAGAAAACCTGACAGGTATCAAGATACTGATACACGTTCCTCTCGTACCTTTCAGATCTCGTCACAGACTTCGGAAAGAAGAGGACGGTCAGAACATAGAGAAGAACGCGTGAAATCCAAGGAAGAAAAACACGCTCCGAAAAATAAAACAAAACCTCAATTCTCCAAAAAGAAAGTAGCAGGTCTGAAGATCAGACATGCCGAGAATACTGAGAACACAACTCAAGAACGGAGAATGGGCTCAGACAATGCTGGACAGTGCAGCAGAAGTCACAATAGCTCGCCAGAACCTGAAGGAACTTCTGGAGATAGTGGACTTGAATGAGTACATTACAGTAGAGACTGTAGACACCAGGGTTAGTACTCCACAAAAGTTATACGAAATAACACTCCGGATGGAGGGAGACATACCTAGACAGGTGAAAGCACTTTTTTGTGAAAAACTTTCAAGGGGCTATGACATATTTCTAGCAGAAAAAGACTGGCCACCACAATTTGTCAGGGAGTGCCCACACGGCAAGGACATTATTATGCCTGCCTTCTCCAACCATATTCCAATATACCTAAAATATACATGTGCCAGGAAATGGGCAGTAGCCCAGGCCCCAGCATTATATAAAAATCATGTAGGATGGGATGAGGAATCACCGCACCATAAAATACATCTGAAACATGAACCAACTGCACAAAGGCAATAAAGCAATAAAGCAAGAAGCTAAAAAACAGGTCAGGGAGATCTTAGATCAACTTGAATACCAAGGGGTGATTGAAACATGCACCTCCTCAATGAACAATCCTTTGTTTCCTGTCTCCAAACCAGACAACACCTATCGTCTAGTTTTGGATTACAGACACTTAAACACTTGTTCTAAAACATTTGCAGTGCAAAATGCACATAGCACAGCATTAATGAATAACATTGTGCGTAAAAAATATAAAACCACATTAGATATCTCAAACGGTTTCTTTTGTCAAAACATAGCACCTGAAAGCAGGTACTTAACAGCTTTCTCCATAATGGGGACCCAGCATCAATTTTGTCGACTCCCACAAGGGTTCAAGAACAGCCCAGGGTTATTCTCAGCAAGGGTAACGGAGTTACTACAAATTTATGACAATGAGGCATTGTCCTATGTCGATGACATTTATCTGACAGACGATGACCTGGATAAACACTTGAACAGGGTGAGCACCATTATATTGGGCTTCGCCTCTGAGGGCTACAAATTCAACTTCAAAAAGTCCAGAATTGCCCATCTCAATGTCCTATTTCTAGGATATGAGCTTTCAAGTGAAG
This sequence comes from Calotriton arnoldi, assembly GCA_963921515.1. Lineage (NCBI taxonomy): Eukaryota > Metazoa > Chordata > Amphibia > Caudata > Salamandridae > Calotriton > Calotriton arnoldi. Next base: position 1,347,091 of record CAWUFW010002227.1, read on the forward strand.
GCAAGAGCTTGGCAGCTAACTTTCTAGAGAAATGTGCGCTGCTCCAACCTCCAAAAACGCTAAAAACTTACAATCCATCCTGGGTTTCCTAAATTTTGGAAGAACTTACATTCTAAATTACGCAGAAAGGGTTAAACCTCTCTACGCATTAATCAAACCTGATTTTTCAATCAAAAATTGGACACAAGAACACACAGAAATCTTGCGTTCACTCCGGGCTAACATGTTAGCAACAAATCACTTACAAACACGCGTAAGTCAACGCAACCTGGTGATCCGAATAATTTCGGGTCAATGCGGATTCACTTACTTAACATTTAATGAGGGTGAAAAAATACCAATTGCATACAAATCTCATTTGTATACACAAGCGGAAATGCGCTTCACTTCAACTGAAAAAAGTCTGACAGCAGTTCAAACCGCTGTAGCAAAAGAAAGAGTCCTAGCCCAAGGGAAACGCATTATTGTCGTAACCCCAGTACCCGCTTTAGAAGCGGTCACAAAAGCAAGCATTCCAAATGCTAAAGCATTACATCCAAGATGGATACAATGGGTTAATTCTCTTGCTGCAACAGATGTTGAATATGTTTTTGATCCCGATTTAAAAACACAAGCGTTCCTGCAATATGAACAAGAATGTCCTCTGCCCACTGAGATTCTGCCTCTCGATCAGTACGAATTCATAATTTACACTGACGGATCCGCACAACCCGCAACAGGGGGTAAGCAAGCTTACAGTGCAGCATGTGCAATCGTTAAAGGTCGCATGCGAGATGGCATCTTCAGACCTATGGTCACAAAAACTCAATCTCTAGGAGATTGTACAGCTCAGCGAGCTGAACTACAAGCATTCAAACTGGCACTTGAAAGTACAGATCGAGAATTCCCCACACTAATAGTGTGCGATTCCTTTTACTGTGTTCAGTCGTATAATGAATATATACAAAACTGGCTTGAAAATGGGTTCAAAGATGCGAAAGGTGGCACAATAAAGCGCAAATCGCTTTGGGAACAAGTAGTTCAGTTGAAAAACGAACTACCAAAGGCTCACGTGATCCATACACTGAGTCATCAACGTGATGGCGTTCACGTTGCAGGGAATTCATTGGCTGACGAAGCCGCAAAGGGGGCTGTTCAGACGGCTTCCGTAGCTGCGATCACTCGTTCAAAAACGAAAATAGACAGTGAGATAATGTTGGCTGTCAATGCTACGAGCAAAGGCAGTGGTGCAGCGTTACCAAAAAAGTTTCCACTCAAGTACTCTTATGTAATTGATGCGAACAGCGTTCCTTTTGCTTGAATCCCTGGAGTGGGGGATAGGGTAATTCCAAACAAGGAACGTAGATTAGGACTAATCCTAGCAGCACACGAAGGGATAGCTTCTGCCCATGCAGGTGTTTCTGCAACAGTATCTTTACTTAAGCAAAGATATTGGTGGCCTGGCATTCGGAAACAAACCAAGAACTATGTTTTAGAATGTGATATTTGCCAACAGATGAAAGTCTCAACAGTAAAACGTCCTGCGCAGACACCCCTGTTAATTTCAGACAAACCATTAGCTTGTGTTTACCTGGACCACTGCGGTCCCTTGCAAAGGGACGGTAACTATAAATATATCATGGTTGCAGTGGATTCATGCTCTAGGTTCCTATGGATATGGCCTCAGCGCTCGGCTGACGCTCGAACTGTTATAAAAGATTTGCGAGTCTTTATCGGCACATACGCAATAGGCACGCTACATTCTGACCAGGGCCCTGCATTTAGCTCTCGGGCTTACAAAGAAGCCATGGCCAGTCTGGGCGTTGCATTGCGGTACTCCTCTCCATTCCATCCTGAGGGAAATTCGGTTGTGGAAAGGAAAAACCGGGACATAAAGCAGTCTATAACAGCTAGGGTATTAGGTTCGGGTGATGGGTGGGTCAAACATCTTTATGGGGTCCAACGCTCATTAAATAATTTGCCAAGAAGTTCTCTAGGGGGTCACTCCATATGAGGTCCTATTTGGGACAAGAATGTGGGTACCAGACCTCGATCACGTAGGCACAGTGGTGGAAAATAAACCGTTTGATATCAAAGATCGTTTGGCTGTTTTACAGGAACTCAATGAACTAAGATCGAAACACAGCAACGTATTCCTGCAGCCAACCACGACTGGGGAAAAACCGGCGGTCCCAGCAAGGCCTGTCTGGATTCCAAAAGTTGGGGATCTAGTCAGAGAAAAGATTGCGGACAAGAAGGAATTTGGACCTTCTTACAGACAACCAGTACCTGTCCTAGCAGTTCAAGGAACAAGAACAGTACTCTGCCGCCCCTTGCTGGAAGAAAGGAGAAAAGATTTGTGTCCATCGACCTCATCAAACCACAGTATGTGGCCAATACTAAATAGTAGACCACGTGGACTCCGACCTAGTAGCAGACACACTCCTCTCGCTACTATCCAAGAGGTTCAGACTGAAAGACTGATAACCATTGAGAATTCAGCTGTAACAGATGAAGGACTAAGCAACAATGCAATGGAACTCATCCCTCTTGAAAATCAAGTAACAGTTCGTCCAAATACCCCTGTCTACACCAATGTAGCAAGTGATCAACTGGTTCCAGCGATTTCTACAAATCCTGATGCAATTCCAACAATTGACAGAACTGCTTCTGGCTACTTCATTAACTTTGATACGTTCTCAGAAGATCCAAGTGAACCTGAAACGACGCCAGCATCATTAAAATTCAAGCAGCAAGTACAAGACTTTCTTCACTTTCTGAAAAAGACTTATCTGGTTTCCCCATGGATTGAACTCTGGATTATTTCTGGAATATTTGTTTTCCTGCTTTGGCTAGCTTTGGTTATGACTATGAGCGTGCTTATAAATGGCAGGTACATCCATGTGAACACGGAAGGAAAAGATGTGAACGTACTTTTGAAACCTCATAAATCTTCCCATCGTGAAGCAAGAGACTTGTCAACAGTGAACATCACAGCCGTTCCTATACAGGATGGTATAGTGTGGGACAAAACAGATTTTGATAGTTTTGGCCCGACGGAACAATTGAACATTCCACATTTGTTTAAAATTTCACTAAGTGATCTCATTTCGTCCAGTACCTATTCTGATGATTGGGACTTTGAGACTGTTAACGACATAATGTCTGACCTAGAAAAATCTGCTGCATTTTCTAAAAATGAATATTTAGAGGATTCATCAGACTATGAACAGCTGTATTGCTATAACCACTATGGTCATCATTATTTGCATAAATCTGCATACCCTAGAAATGTGTTTATGTTTAACCAATGGGAGCATTGTCCTACACCACCACAAGGTAGTTCAAAAACATTTGCTAACAAGTTTCCATATTTTTCAGGTTACAATACATCTGATCCAGAAACGTTTTACTATAAAAATGTAAACAAAACAGGACTGAAAATTATGTTAACAAATACAAAACAGATTTACTCTGCAGCATTTATTGCTCAACTGTCTAGACAGGGTTTCGACTTATGGAAAGACACAATAGGCACGAAAACTGTCTGGGGTACTAAAGATTGGCAAGTGCAGGGGATAGAAGCTTTATTCAGAGCCTGTATCATCCCTGAACAAATGATGTTTTTGAATGAAACTGTCCAACAAACATCTTGTCTTGGACTAGCCAAGATCAAAGAGATGAAAACACCTTCTGTACCAACACCTGCAAGTGATAACAATACACAGGCAGCGGTGACAGTTGACCAAATACTACAACTCAACAGATCTAATAGTGATTGGAGAAAATGGTTGATCTGGCCCACAGACACGAACAACTGTCAGGAAAGATTCCTGAATAAAACTCAGGGCTTTACTATTCATAGGCCAGACCCAAGATACGTCCAAAGACAGCATCCGGGGGTAGTAACAACATATAGTGTAGGAAAATTGTGCCTCGATTGGCTGCAGAAATCTACACTACAGGATGTGAAACAACACTTATCCTTACTTAAAGAAGACGCAGACCTTAGGGAATTCTTGCTTGGACCAAGAAAACCGCGTCAAAAACGTTTCATATATGCCGGCATTTATGCTGCCTATAATGAAGCATGGAAAGTGTCACAGATGGAGGCCGCAGAACGAATACATGAACTAGATCGTATTAATTTAGAGAAAACTCTCTCTGTGGTCGACAATGGGTTAACAACTTTGTCCTCCAGAATATATTCATTGGACAACATTGTATCCTCTGCTATCGACATACTAGAACAAGATTTGGCGAGGTTACAGCAAGGCCAATCTCAATTACGTTCTATTGTGTTATTAAGCTGGACGCTGCAATCTTTGCGTGCGGGCTATGTGCCTTGCGTTTTATCAACACGTCAGCTCTGTTTGCAGAATACAATCTAACTGATAAACAGATCGAACTGGCACAAAGAGGAGCAAAGTATACAGTGCTGAGCATTGAAAAACTGGAAAAGTTACCATTCACAGTGGCAGAAAAACCAGCTACAGAATGGCTCATTCATGGCAAAATCACACTACCTGTGACTACTTTTCAGTTTCAGTATTGCCTCAAACAAATGCAAGGAGGCAAATATGAAAGGTTGGGTAAGGAATACATTAAGACATCTTGGAATTTACCGTATACATATAGATGTTGGAGTGGGGATCGTGAAGTGTTTTTGAGCAGTACACACTGTAAAAGTGCACTGAGCGGTTCACTTATATGTCAGGACATTTCTTTACACGGGGCTTGCAATAGTTCTGTGGCAAATTTGTCTTGCCATCAGCAGGGCATACCAGCTGCTGTGATTAATCCAACATTTGGACAACTTTCTAATGGGAGTTACCTCATGTTGAATGATCAGTGTTGCTGCGGCGTGTTGCCAGGCATCCCATATCTAGTAACGGTCAACTCCAGGGTCACTTGCTGTATGCAAGTATTGTTTGCCCCAATAGACACAGTCAGGGAGTCGCCTTTGTGGCCTTCGCTGAAAGTCTCTTTTATAAGATTTGATACTTTAAGCAGAATGAAAGCCATGCTTTTGCAACAATCAGTGCCTTTAACCTCGGCCAAAGAAACCAATGATCTACAAGTAGCAAGGACTTCGGCTGAGATACAGACTTTAATATGTACAAACTGCCCTATACATTTCATGGAAATGATAGGACGTATCTTTAACATGTCTGATACAAGCGGAATTGTACATGTATTTAAGAGCATCTGTTCCGGTCTGTTAGCACCTTTCTAGGCAATACTCGGAATCATCCTGAACTTTGCACATTCGGTGTTTGGTGGCATACCATTACTTCTCGCACTTGTTGCCGGAATTCTATTTCTCTTCCTGCTATTACGCTATGGCCAGCCTATTCGCAGACATCACTCCGAGCGAAATGGAGAAAGCTCTCCTTGAACGAAAGTGCCGTGAGCGTATAGTACAGCTTTTGGGCATGACTCATCTACGGGACCTAAATACCACGTGGTTCCTGTCATTCAGACCAATCTGGCAAGATTGCATCTTACCTGTTCTACGATGCCTGCTATGCGGTGAAGAATGCGTGTTAGACACCTGTCTAACATTTCCATCAGCAACGCCAACGGATATCGATACTCTGCTGGACCCGATAACGGCCCATGCTCTGTGTTGTCCCCAGAGGCTACCAATCCTGATGACGGCATTCATTGAGATCTCACAGACGCTTCCAGCTGCTGCTGAGGTACGAGATAGATCTACAGGCACACAGGTAACAACGGACGCGAACATTGCTGCGGCATCCTATGCTGAGAGCGATGCTTCACATCTCTGTGCAATTAATTTACTACACGAGGTGTTCCAACTGACACCAACTTCAGTGGACGATATTTTGTCTACAGAAATAGATGATCTCACCAGACCCGTACACTGACTCTGATTCCACCCACAGTGTACCAGAGACGCAGTAAAATTTGGCCTTCATATTTCGAAAACTTGGAACTCTTCCCAAATTGAACCTTTTTCCGCTTTTTCGAACTAAATGGCAATTCAATCTGCTTGAAGTAGAACTAGCCTTATAGTACAGACTTCACGGTACTTCCTCAGACACTTTGTCATCTTATTTGTCTAAAAAGTTAATTCATTTTCATGACATGAAATGACTTTGATTTTTGAACAACTTATCGATCGTTTTCTGTCACATGTAAATTTACTGCTTATTTCATTCAAACTGCGTTTTATTTCCAAATATATACCTGAACTGAGAAAAGCATTGCTTAAAATGTACAGTACCTTTTGCATTTTAATAGGTTTTTCACTTTTTTAAATGCTTTTAAGAAATGTTCTTAGCAATATGCAGTACTCCGTTTTATGTTTAGCATATTAAATGTTTAGCATTTTATTATTATCGTACACACGAAAGTGGAGTGGGTGTTGTATTCCTCTTAGGGTGTCCGTACATGGGTTCTCCTGTATCATGTCCTTATATAGGCACAATTCGCCCTGCCCTTATATAGGCATAAAATCCCAGTCCTTATTTAGGCATTAAACCGTGCACTCCAAATACAGGCATGGTCTCCGACATCCGTCCACCCTAACGTCACAACGAGTTCTTGAAGAACAGACCCTTAGGTACCATCTATTGCACGCCTAGGGGAGTTGAGGTCCAGACGAAGGATGATGATGCCACCTTCAAGGTTGTGAATCAGCACTTGTGCATAGAAATGTATCCTGTGGTGACAGTGGAGGAACTTCCACTAGATTTGAGAGATTCTGTGTCACATGAGGTGTGGGACCTCACGGGAGAAGAGATCGGACTGATCAAGGGGATTGAACCTGTACAGATCCAGGTTAAGCAGAATGTCGAATTCCCTAGAACGCCCCAGTATAACCTGTCACCTGAGACTATTGCAGGGATTAAACCTGTAATCGAGTCCATGATCAAGCAGGGTATTCTGAAGGAGATAAGAGGTAGCCCATGTAACTCACCCATCATGGGACTACAGAAACCGAGTGGGAAGTTCAGGATCGTGCAAGACCTGCGAAAGGTCAACACGATAGTTGTTCCATGTTGTCCAGTGGTACCGAATCCATCAGTGATACTGTTTCAGTTCCCATGCGAAGCCAAGTGGTTTACCATGATTGATTTGTGTCAAGCATTCTTCTCGATACCGCTCCACGAAGAAAGCCAATTCCTTTTTGCTTTCCTGCTAGAAAATCGTGTGTTAACATGGTGTCGTATCCCTCAAGGGTATACAGAGAGTCCATCGATCTTTAATCAGATCCTGAAGAAGAATCTTGAAAGTCTCGTATTGCCACAGAACTCAGTTCTCGTGCAGTACATAGATGATCTGCTTATTGCCTCAGAAACAGAAGACGCTTGCAGGATAGACATGATAGCCCTATTGAATCATTTGGCAGACAATGGACACAAGGTGTCTCTGAACAAGTTGCAGTACTGTCTGAATGAAGTGCAGTACTTGGGTCATAGAATAGAGAAAGGCAAGAGGAAGGTGTCACCAGATCGAATTGAGGCAATAATGAACATGGCTGTGCCTACCACTCAGAGGGAGGTCAGGATGTTTTTGGGAATGGTCGGCTATTGTCGCCAGTGGATTCCCAATTTTTCCTTGAAGGCAAAGCCTTTGCAGAGGCTGACGCACAAGGATGTGAGTGATCTGGTACCATGGGACGAGGAATGCTTGATGTCATTCCTAAAACTGAGAGAGGGTTTGTGTTGTGCACCAGCTTTGGGAATGCCTGATTACAACAAGGCTTTCTCACTGTTCTGTTTCGAGAGAGAAGGTTGTGCATTGTCAGTCTTGGCTCAGAACCATGGAGGTGTCCGTAGACCAGTCGCCTGTTTTTCAGCTACTTTAGATCCAGTAGCTTCTGCGTTGCCCGGATGTCTCAGATCCATTGCTGCAACAGGTGTCAGCATTGAAAGATGTGAAAGCATTGTAATGGGTCACCCTCTGACAGTTTATGTACCACACTCTGTTGAATTGTTAATGACCAGGATAAAAACCCAGCACCTAACGAACAACAGGTTAACGAGGTATGAGCAAGTCATACTTGCCGCAGAGAATGTGACTCTGAAAAGGTGCTCGGTCTTAAACCCTGCGACATTAATGCCTATACCGAATACAGATGATGAAGATTGTGAGGACCATGATTGTGTGGATGTGACTGAGCTAGGCACCAAACCGAGACCTGACATTGTCAATGAACCACTGACTGTCCCGGATGAAATTTTCTTTGTCGATGATTCGTGCCTAAGAGACAGTGTTGGTCAGTTGAGAGCAGCGTTTGCTGTATGTACCATCTCAGGAGTGGTTGAGTCTGCTTGTCTAGAAGGAGTACACTCCGCGCAGGTAGCTGAGATCATTGCCTTGACTCGTGCCTGTTTGGCCGCGGATCAAATCCGAATCACGATCTACACTGACAGCCAGTATGGGTTCGGTGTGGTTCATGACTTCGGACAGTTACGGTCACAGAGGGGATTCATGACATCATCTGGTTCACCCATTAGGAATGGGGAATATGTGAGACATCTACTAGATGCATTGCAATGTCCGAAGGAAATCGCAGTAGTCAAATGTGCTGCTCATGGAAAGGGGAATGATTTTGTCTCTCTAGGAAACAACTACGCCAATGAAGTTGCCCGTTTTTGTGCAGAACAAGGATGTATATTCACAGAGGGTTACTCAGGAGAGAGCCAAGAAAGAACTGAGCTCAGCATGATGTTGGCCATGGCAGACACTTGGGAGGAACTCAAGCGACTGCAGGATGAGGTTTCAGATCAAGAACGAGATGGATGGATCAGAGCAGGATGTGAAAGAGGAGATGTTGAGGTTTGGGTTTCCAGTGATGGTCGAGCGGTGTTGCCAGAGAATCTGTTGAGCCTGATGGCGAGACTGATACATGGTCCAATACATCTTGGCAGAGATGCAATGGTGCGTGTGTTTAGACAGACATGGTATAACCCACGGTTTCGTGCAATTGCTGAAGCAGTTTGTCAGAGATGTGTTACGTGTCAACAGATGAATGCTGGAAAGAAGACTGTGGTCACATTGAGTCACATTGGGAGGTCAGGAGGACCCTTCAATAGGATGCAGCTAGATTTCATTGAGATGCCCAAGTGCAATGGGTTGAGGTACATTTTGGTGGTGGTGTGTGTATTCTCACGGTGGGTGGAGGCTTACCCAACACGCAGGTGTGACACTCTCACAGTGGCTAAGTTATTGTTGAGGGAACTTATCCCGAGGTTTGGTTTTCCAACCTCTTTGGAATCAGATAGAGGAACACACTTCCACAGTGAAATCATGAAGTTACTTTGTGCCGCATTGAATGTCGATCAGAGACTACATTGCAGTTATCAACCAGAGGCTTCTGGAATAGTAGAACAGGTTAATGGAACCTTGAAAGCCCGGATGGCAAAAGTGTGTTCGTCAACGTCTCTGAAGTGGCCTGATGCCCTGCCGCTTGTGCTTATGAGTATTCGCAGTGTCCCCGACAGGAGAACTGGGTTATCTCCACACGAAATCCTGATGGGGAGGGCGATGCGATTTCCAGCAGTACCAGCTACAGCTTTGATAAACGTCACTGATGACTTGATTCTCGATTACTGTAAAGGACTAGCTGATGTGGTCCGTTCTGTGTCCCAGTAGGTGCAAGCTGCAGCTGTTCCGGCCTCGAGTGATCTGTGCCACGACCTGTGTCCAGGAGACTGGGTGCTTATTCGAAAGCACGTGAGGAAGAGTTGTCTGGATGTTCGGTGGCGAGGCCCGTACCAGGTAATACTGGTGACGAACACAACAGTGAAGTGCGGAGGATTGCCGAACTGGGTGCATGCTTCCCATACCCGCAGAGTTTCAGCACCCTCGGAAGAAACAGCTCCTCTCGTGAATGAAAATCCAGCTGATGTGGCAGGGCCACATGAGAGGATAAGTCAAGCTGTGAGGGCCGCTGATGCAGCTGGTTGTGCACCGGAACAAGCAGAAGAGGATTCCGATAACCAGAACCCCGACTTTGACTCGGATGACGGAGGTGTTGCTGTGGGTGGAGTAGAGTCAAATTCAGCAGAAGAAAGAAGTGGTGCACAGGGTATTCAGGGGGAAAGCGGAAGAACGACCAGAACCGAGGAGACTTGGCCTGAAAGACAGAGGCGACTGAATCTGAGGTTGGCACCCGAAAGAGATCTTGCTCCAGTGTCTGAGACGTCTGAATCGGAAGCAAGTGACGAAGAGCAGGCTCAAGAAGGTCGGAGAAGGTCGAAAAGAATGAGAGTACCTTGCCGGAGATATGCTACCCCGGAGTGGACTTACGCAGTGACCTATGACAGGGGTAGTGAGTTCAGGGAGGCTGAGGTCCATGCTGGTGGTCAGCAAGAGCCTGAACGTGGTGTTGGAGGTGCTTCTGTTAGTGCCAGGGCTCGAAATCGAAGGAATACTGACCCTCACGGTTCCGAATCCCCCACTTCTGAGTAAAGTTCGACAATTGGTTTTGCATCGTCTTGAATTTCCGTCATTTGGGTTTGACCCACCTTCACATGAAATGATAATTCTTCGTCTTGAACTTTTGCATCATGTTTTAGAAGCACTTGCAGCTGATCTTATTCTGGACTGAGTATAAATTTGTTGTAAATAAAAAGTCTAAAGAAGAAGATAACCTAGGTCCGAGTGGAAGAAGAATAAACTTAGGGACTTTCCGCAGAAGAGGAACGAGGACTTAGGGAAGTCTTTTCTGGACTATGTAAATAAGAAACTGTAGTTGAAAGGGGGATTTCCAGCTGTTTCGGAGTGTTGTTCGAGCTGGTTAAAAAGTCACGCGTGAAGAAGACAGAGACTTTTGAGTGTTCGTTGCTGAAACCAAGAACTTTGAGAGCTTTTCGAAAACATGGAGGCTGGAGATTCACACCGTAGATCCAAACTGATAGTAGGCACATTGCTAGGGGATGTGATAGTTTCTATAATCATAGTAGTTGTAGTTTCATATTTGGTTCCACACGAGCTAGCTGTGATGGGGTACAAGGGACAGCTACGCCCACTACACCTAGCAAAAAGGAAGAAATCATAGGAGCTGAAAGAGCTATGCTAATAGAAGAAAGTCGTAGGTTGCATGTAGATTTGTCTAGAGGTGATTTTAAGCTTAACGCATATGCCAAGCTGCTATATGAGTATGTGGATGCGATGGATGCTAAGGATTGTTATGTGTGTATGCAGTTGCCAACTTCAGTGGATGAGGGTATTGGATACCACCATCTTCCCCTGACTTATGGAATTTCGTGTAGTTTGTTACTTAGTATGTTTTATGGGAGAGGTCACTATGAGTATTTCTTTTCCAACTATGATGCCGTGCTTTCAGAGGTTCCTGCTCATAAACATTTGAACAAGTACGATTATTACAAGGCGGATGATAGACTTGGAAAGTACTTCATACCGACTTCGAATATAGATACAGCCTATGCCCATAGACACAATTTAACATGTGCATTAACAGAAGTAGAGAAAAAGTTTGTAAATCAGGTAGAAGATAGATATAGAAAACTAACACAAACACGTAATACCGGAGATAGTCCCGTAGATTGGACAGACGAGGAGAGATTACACAGAGCGAAGGGAAGTTATGGCCCTATAGCATTGGATATGATGCAAAGGGGGAAGTTGTGCGTGAGACATGTGCAGACCTATTATGATAAGGTCTCTGTGGGACAGAGTGAGTGTGATCATGTTTTTACTATGGAGGAGTCAGCAAAGAATTTTCTGCAAGGTCCTGTACAAGTGATACCTACGGTGTATTATGTGTGTGGAAGGAATGCTTATGTGAGATTGCCAGCGAACTGGTATGGCACGTGTTATTTGGGAATAATATTTCCAAAGATTTACCATGCAGAGGATTTGGAACTTTTGGAAGGTGGAAAGCATTCGAGAGTGAAAAGAGGTGAGAGTGCAGGAGTGGTAGTAGGAGATATCTTTGGAGCGATGATACCAAGTTTGGGAGTGATCCTGAATGATGTGAAGATCCGGAGATTGGCAACGGTGGTTGATGAATTATCTATGAATACAGCAAAGTCGTTGATACTTGTGGATGGAGAGATGCTGTCGATAAGGACAATGGTTTTGCAGAACCGTCTTGCTTTGGATGTCTTATTGGCCAAAGAGGGCGGAGTCTGTAGCATGTTGAAAGTTCAAGAGTGCTGTACTTATATACCAGACAACAGCAAGGATCTGGAGAAATATATAAGTAACATCACTACGATCCATACTAAGATAGAGGATTTGACTGAAGAGGGAGTTTGGGAGAAAGTTGGCAAGGGATTTGGTCAAGTGGGAAGCTGGTTTGCGAATTTGGGAAAGGGTTTCCTTGGCTATGTTCTGAGACCTCTCATTATCGTTGTGGTTTGTGTGGTTTGTTTGTGGGGTTTTATCAGAGCATACAAGTGTTATAAAGCAGGCAGAGTTGAGAGAGCTTTGAGAGAAAATGAGACGAGAATGGCTAGACTGCAGGACAGTCACTATCGAAGCATTAAGAGTCTGGAGAGATTCCGACAGGGAAGGATGGCAACAAGTTCTGTTTAGGTCGGTTCTTTCTCCAAGAAGGGTTGTAAAAGTGTGATGACAGGAGTCATCAAAGGGGGGAACTGATAGAGCGCCATGTTCTCGAAAAATTTGTAGGGGTGCATCATAATTACCGTTAGTCCGCACCCGCATATATCCAGATATATATTAATGAATGGCCAGTAAAATGTAGTTCTAAACCGCCTTTATTAGAGTGAATAGAAGAGTAATTGTGCTATTTTAATCCTTAAAATGTAATGCTTAGCTGAAATGCGTTTAAAATGATGCATAAATGAAGTAGCCCATATGCAATTGAGATGCAGTAGTTAAACGTGTACCATATTAAGTTGCACGTGCAGTTAATTTTTTCATATATGAAATGTATGAACCAATGCTTAGAGAAGTAATTAAAATTGTGTGTTTGAATTGTATAAAGGCCTGACTGCATATACGTCAAAGAAAGGCCGGTTCGTTCTTATGTTAGCTTATTTTGTAGGCCGAGAAGGTGTTCTCTTGGGAAGGCTCTCTGGGCACGGTTGGTAGATTTGTACAGAGGAAGGTTTGTTGAATGTATTTTCTGTTGCAGGTGCAAGGACACATGCCTCATTAGTAAAAGACTGGCTCTTTGTTTTAGGAGTTAGGATGGTGGGAGACATTGAGAGGGGAGTATACTGGAATGCAGGGATGATACTTTCAGCGGAGAAGGTGCCTGGGACCCAAGGTCACTGTAACCGTCCTGGATGAAGTAAGAGTTTCGATGGAAAAGTACGAGAAGGAAGACCTGGCCGGAGAGGCGTGACAAGGGCGTGTTCTATTGTATGCGGATTTGTATTAGCGATAGTGTCCGAGGGAGGGGAGCGGATTGGAGGTAGAGGAGACCTGAGAGAAGGGCGTAAGAGAGAGATCTGGTTAGGAAGGAGCATCTGAAAACGAGCTCAAAATGCTAAGTGAGTGCACTTCTTAGGAAGTCTTCATAGCTGACACCTTTTTCTACTCTTGCCTGGGGAAACTTAGGGGCATATTATCAAGGGCCGGCGATAAATATCGCAAAGCGCGCTTAGCGCTTGCATATTTATCGCCGGCTATCTCTGGAATTTATCGCCCGGTTAGCGCGTTATTAACAACGCGCATCGCCGAGGCGATAAAAATGTCAGAGATAGCGTGGATATCGCCGTTTTCCATGGGAAAACGGCGATATCCTAGATGATAGGGCCTGTGGTCTTAGCCACAGAATCCACCCCCATGTTAAGTATGCCTTAGTCAGGAATTTAATAGACGTTAAATTCCTGCGTTAAAGCATACTTAACGCGATTAAAATAATCGCTTCCCGCATTGTAAATATCGCGAAGCTGCCTTCGCGATATTTACCCATGTTGTTTCCACAGACACGCCTACTTTGCATCTCATTATCGATGCGAAGTCAGGCGTGCTGGAAACGGGAGCAAAATCAGCAAAACACGCGATAGCGTGTCTTTGCTGATAAGGCGATATAATTATCGCCGCTTTTCAGCCGAAAACGGCCGCAAAAGCGGCGATAATTGTTTATCGCCGCCTTGTTAATATGCCCCTTGTTAAGTAGGGATCTCACCTTAGTGATAGAGTAGGGACAGATTGATGCTTTCCCTTTATTAGGTAAATGAAGAATAATATAGAGATTGGAGCCGTCATCGCTAGTTTAATGCTTCTGGAACTAACGATCCTTCTTATTCTGAGTCGGATGAGACTCCTGCGTGGGATGATGTTTGTATTAGTGCCCATTTATTTCTTTAACCTCGTGTTGAGGTGCTTGTATGTGCAGTTATTCTTGGCTTTGTAATAAACCCCTAAAATTCGAATTCGGAGTCAGTGATCCTTGAGGGCAAGCTGGATTCTAAATGGTTGTATAACAGAATTGGATTTTCTTCCCTTCACACTATTCAGCAGATAAAAAGATTCAGGCGACCTGAGGATTCTTAGTGATGGTAAGACAAGATAAGAATCCCGCTTTATCAGCTGTAATGGTTGCAAAAATTCTGATAAATTCTCCCCTTGTGTTCATGAAGGGTTCGGATAGATTCGAGAGCAAGGACGCGCGCCTGTTTAAGCACTGTTCAAGTGAAATCTTCTGCATTCCTTAGACCTTTTTACACATGATTCAAATCAGCTTGGGAGTAGAGCCGGACTTGTTTACATCTTTACATATGAATCCAAAAAATCAGAATGTCTTCCCACCTCTCCCTGTGGATCGCAGATGGATGTGCGCAAGCATTGCGCATATTTACACGTGGTTCAGATGCCATCGTATGCGTGTGGGCGGCCTTTCTTTATGTCTCAAATACATTAGGAAGCATGTGTCACCTCTTTAGATGTTTACATGTGATTCGAATACTTTTGAGTGGGTCGCCGCCTCTGGTTCGGGTGAATCCGATACCTACAGATGTACCTGTTTACAAGTGGATTCAATACATGTATGTGTACCTGTTTGCACATGGTTTGTGTGAATTCATGTGAATGCGTGTGGCGTATTTACACGAGATTCGAACACATTGTGGTGCAACCATGCCTCTTGTTTACATGTTTGCCTTTGATTCATCTGGATTAGTGCGCTGTGCCTGTCTGCATGTGCTTTGGGTAACGTAGGGTACATGTTTGAGATCTTTTTTAAGTCACGTGATGTGAGCTTCGGATGAATCCGGTTGCTTGTTTCAGTGCAATCTTGACATGCTGGTACGCTTCAGCCACAATACTCGAAACTGTAGCGTGTGTTTGACACTACCTATCGTTGGTTCACTACACTGAAGCACAGTGGTCTTCACTAAGGCCTTCTCGGCACTACTCTGCTTCCGTTTTCTAGCTTATATACCGCACACTGCGGGATTTATGTTTAAAGCGGATATAGAACGCGATGATGGACGAGTACTTGAAATGCTTCCATTTAATCTGTAGTCCGAGTATAGTTTGTTCCGAAAAGTTGCAACATTGCCTTGCTCAAGACCATATCAGATCTGCTAAAAGTGGCACTGTCCTTTTACAACTGTGGCGGACGTGCCTATGGTGGTGTTAAAGTCCCAAATCTTAGCAGTTCTGTCCTAAGTGAAATGCCAGTTAAAAGCAGAGCAGACATGTCTGGAAGTGTCAGTACTGTTTTGCGGAAAGTGCTGGCACTATCCTTTTTATACCATACAGGCCTGCCAAGTGTCACGCATCAGGCGTGACGCTAACGCATTTCAGTGTGGTGTTCCCGCATCACCGCACTGAAATGCATTGTCACGCATTTTTGCCACTGACCGCACTCTGCTCTGACAGCGCTGAAACTGGCTGCCCGCTACGCCAGATGCTAGCGCGCGCCGGTGCTCAGACACCTTTGTGCGCTCTGGGCGCAGCAGACTTCACTTGCGGCCAGCAGCAGCACAGTTAGTAAACAGTTAAAGATCTGCTCTCAGTGTACTACAAATGTTACAATCTGCCCAGCTGCCTGCATTGAAATTCCTGCCGGCTGCGCGGCTACAGTGAGTCACTGACTATGACTGCCCAATTACCGAGACCCGGGCGGGGCCTGCCCTCAGCAGTCGTTGCCTTACAGGCTGTGGCACCGCGTGGGGGGGATGATGGGATGTGACCTCACGTCCTCCTGGAACAGCAAGTAGTGAGGTCGGTCAGAAGCGGCGCGGGGCCGGGGACTCGACTGCAGTCACTGCCATGGTCAAATTTAAAATCTATCAACATCATGATGATACCGCGATGACTGGACTGAGGGCCTGAAGAATCATGCTCGGGCGGCGCGGTTTGCCGCCGCCGGATGAGTTATTGAGGCTAGAACTGGAGGCGGCCCGCAAATATAAGTAAGTGCCTGGCTGACAGAGCCGTCTAATCATTCTCACTGACTCTCTCGGATAAAATACATTTGGTTTATATTAGCGCGTGGTCAAATCGGCTTCCTCACTTAGCCTGCCCTGCTCTGTTACACAGCTGAAGTAAAGTTCCGAAGTCGGTCACAGACACACACAGTAAGAGTCTGGACAGGACTCGGCTGTATAGTTAAGCGATGAGCCGCCCAACGCTTTTTGAAATAATTACAGCGCCTGCTGTAGTGCCTCACTCAGTCTGAGGCTTGCCTAATCAATGCCCGGAAGTGCTGCTCTCGAGTCAGCGAGTTTAGTACTGACTGTTGGGTGTTGATTCTCTACTATAAGTTAAGCAGCTGGGAGCTAAGCTGTGTGCCTCTGGCTGCAGTGCCTGTGGGGCTGGGAAGGTAGCGGAGTGCCGATTGTGACCGCTTCGTGTCATGATTTCATTTGGCCTGAGAGTAGTAATAGTTTTTAAATAACTACTCTGCAGCGCCCGACCCTGGCTGCCTGCTCAGCTGTGACCCACCTATCTCACTGTGTGTGCCTCAGCCTTGCCCAGTGCCCGACCGCGGACGTGCGTAGAAGTCAGCTGACTCTGTTGACTCGTAATTTTAATTAAGCACTGCAGCTGAGAAGACTCCATCTTCTCAGCTGCTGTGCGTAATTAAAATTACGAATTTTGCGTTGTTGGGGGCCTCACATCACCAATCCTTATTTTCTCTCCATTCCTTTGTATTGTACTTCTATATTTTACCTTGTGATTTCAGAACTAGAAGAACCAAAAAACAAAACTCAACTGGAATTGAAAACCGTGTTTCAAATAGAAGAGGTGCAACATCTTTAGGTGCCATTCAAGCTTCCTTGACGGAAGTATCCCAATTTTGCAGCGTGCACTGATAATCCTTGTGCACACAAATAATCTATAGCATGGGAGCAGCTCCATGTTGCTCTCTCTCACCTGAGTGCTTCTCTTCCTCTCCCACGCTCTGTGTTGTTCTCATTCGTTTGTATGCTCCTTCCGATCCCACAGTATTCCTCTCCCTTGTGTGCTGCTTTTCCCCTCCCTATCTCATCCCCCCCGAAACTGCACCTCCAATTCCTCCACCCCTCAGTCCAATGTTTTTTAATTATTTGTTTTTAATGTTATACTTTACCGATTCCTTTCGTAAAAAAAAAAAGAGACACTTGCGTCAATTTGGAAGCGTGCATGCATGGTCATGCACAAGGCGCTTGCATAATGACACATATATTACATCACGTATGCGCTATCGCACCTTTTTTCTCTTTGTTGCTGCTGCTGTAAAGGGTGCAGCATAATGGATTGGTAGAGCCAATAGGCCTCAAAGACAAGACCGATTGGATTTGATTGAATCCTAGAGGGGATCCTGGGGGCCCAGTGGGCAAAGGCTGGCTGAGGTAGGAATAAAGTTGTTTTTCTGCCGCCCACCCTGCAACACTACTAAAGGCTGAGATGAATGTTGTTGGGGCCTCGCATCCTGTTTGGGCCGGGTCCCACGTGGGACAGAGAGGCACTGGAGTCCACGCTGTGAAGGTCTGCATCTGCGCATCATTAATAGCCGGGGAGGAGTATGAGGGCCCACTCGGCAAAGCCTGTCTATGGCAATCGGTTGTTAATTGGCTTTTCTGTCGATCCGTCCAGCAATACATCAATGCGTCCAACCAGGCTCTGGCAGCGCAGTCCTATGTCTTCCTGCCTCAGCCTGTTCCCCTGTCCGACCCAGGTGTATGTCTACCTCATGTGCACAGAACTTTAATAAAGTACTGCCTCTGAAAAACGTGTTTAATATCATGGTTACACATTCGTTTAACAGTATGATCTGGTTATAAGAGCTCAAGTGCTCTTCAATTTCTGGTGCTTTGCAGTAGTTTTAAAACCTTGTTAGGGTTTCTTGTTGCTCAAATGGTTGTAATTTCTGATATTTATATGTTTCCCTCGTCGTCTTTGCTTAATTTTGCTCACAAGAAAGTGTCACTCATAGTCGTTGAAATGTCACTCATAATTATACTAAAATTATGAAAATGTCACACATAGCAATCTGAAACCTTGGCAGCTATGACCATACCTGCCCCGAAGTTCTGCCACTGTCCTGCTCCAAGGGATATAGGCATTCCATAGTTACCCAAACTGGCCTCTACAAAGTACCGCGGCTGTGCCCGGAAGTGGCGGTGTTACCCTGTTTAAAATATATCAGAACTAATATGAAGTGCTGCCGCTGTTCCGATCAACTGTCCGAAAGCATCAATGTTGTCCTTTACATAGTACCACAGACATCCCAGGGGTACCGGTACCCTCCTGCTCAAAATATTGCAGCTCTGCAAGCAATCCGGAGCAGGACTGCTCGTCTATACCAGCAAGTGCCCAGAACGGCCGCAACTGTCGAGAGTAAATGCCAGTACCCGGAGTGCTCTGGGCCCCTTCTTCCTCGATCCGGACTGTACAATACGACTGGAAGGAGGAAGTGGGGACTACAGACCTCTCCAGAAGTGCCTGCCTTGTTTCATGGACGTGCGGTGCATGCCCCTGAATTGCCAGCACGCTCCCTTGGCAGGCTGAGAAGCGCAGGTACTCACAATCCGAGAGTACCCAAAAGGAGGGATTACTCTTTACGTATGATTCTCACACTGGGTGAATTCCTGGCTTGGAAATTACAGGTCGGGCACAAAGAAATGCCCAGTAGTATGTTTCTTTCTGCGCCCCTCTCCTCCCCCACGACTGGTGTTTTCAGCTGCACACTTGTTCCCGCCGAGCAAGCGCTCCCAGTCGGCCCTGGGGTGAACTTGTGCTGAAGGTGAAGGTTTCATGCAGAGGTCATGACCCCGAGTGACAGCGGACTGCCTGCGCCTTAATGCCAAGTTACACACGATGAAAACTGCACGCTCTGGGCAACTGGGTGCATTTCATTTACGTTTTTTTTCCACGCCTTAAAGAAACACAATATAATCCGCTTGTTAAAGCTATCCTTGCTCTGGTTCAATATTTTTAAAGCTGATCATTAAAGTTAGAATTCCTGTTGTTGTTCATGTTATTGTCATTTTTTGCTATCTTCTGATATGTTCGGTGTGTTTAGTTTTTTGTTATTATTACTATCATTATTATTATGCCAGGAAAAGAAAACATCCCTATTCGTGAAAACGTTTTTTACGTTTATTTACCTGAATATTATGACATTCTTGTTATGTCCGAGCGTCAATAATAAACAACAAAAACACTCTCCTTACAAAAAATGTTTACTAAATTGTATGCAACTCACACCGTTTATTGCAGTCCATGTTTTTGAGTCATAAAAATTCAAACAATACAACACTCAAATTTTTAAAGTGATGTGTCTTCGAAGTTGTTTTGGTCCCAGCTGTGGGAGCCTGAAAAACGATATAAACTTCAAAGAATCGGCAACGCTCTTCTCATTATTTTCGTTTCCTATTTATCAATGTTTTATTTATTTTTAGATGGAATTATCTAACGCAGCACGGATCCTCCTGGCCTTTTCGGCCTTTTCGGAGCGCTGTACAGTTCAGAATATCAATTCAATATTTTTTAATGAAACTACACTTCGCATTCAGGGCTGCCCGACCAGAAAGACCTATCTCCATGTGTCGGGATGAACCAACTGAGACCCTCTTGGGGACGCAGGAAGGGGGCCGGACAAACAGAGGTGTTGTGCTGCTAACAGGAGTGTGTCTGCCGCAGGGAGGGTGTGAGAATCAGCTACAGAGCAGCGCTGCTTGCAACAGTAGCTGTGCTCGGGCACACGATCTTCCCATGTCCAGGCGGGGTCGGCCATTGAATGGGGGTCCTTTCTTCTGCACAGGCCAGGGGATTTGTGGCCATGGAGCCGCCTTTCTTTCCCTCGCTATAGAAACCCGGCTCCCGGGGAGAAGTATGCGAGGCTGCATAAAGGGAAGCCGCGGTTCGGGCCGCCTGAGAGCTGCATCTGTTACACTTGGGAAGTTAGACTGACAGCCCGCCGTGAAAGAAACCCTCTCTATCAGCAGAGTGCTGCAATGGGAGACGCTTCTCGCCTCCGAGGAGCGCAGGAGCCGCGGTCTCACGTGTGAACCTTCCCCTGGCCGAGAACAAGGCCAGCCTTCCCGTGGACGGAAATAACAACACCGAAGCGGGCGCGGCCCAGCCTCGAAATCTGTCGTAAAGACAGAGTTTTTCATCTTTTAGTCCGGATTTGCGCACCCAGCGCGAATTCGTCCGATTTTTTTTTTTCTTCAAGCTTTTTTTGGCCCTGTGTGTCCTTGTGGGATCCCCTGAGCAGGCCTAGGGGGTCAGGGTGTTTCTACCCTGCCCCCTGTAGGAGAGTAGGATCTGCTTCACATGGGTACCCCCACTTTTTGCTGATGCTTCACTGTTTTTCGACATTAGTCTGGCTGGGGCCCTGCTAATCAGAACCCCAGCCTAGCTGCTTCCTCTCTAAAATGGTTTCCATGTGCCTTAGGCACATCACTGATTGGGATCTGGAGTGCCCTTATAAGTCCCTAGTATATGGTATACTATGTACCAAGGGCATAGGTACCTCAGAGGCCTGCCAGGGGCTGCAGCATGTATTATGCCACCCCTGGAAGGCCATCCAAACTGACACCACAGGTCTGCTACTGCAGCCTGGGTAAGGTGGTGCATGCACCCCTTACTGTGATATAGGTTACCTATATCACTAAATACATACACACATATAAACCTATAAGTCACTCCTAAGGCAGGCCTTATCAATCCTAAAGGCAGAGTGCATGGTTCCTATGTGAGAGGGTGCCCCTGCATGAGCAGGGCCCCTCTGCAGCGTTCGGAGACCCTTCTCTGATGCTGTTTGTAGTGCAGCCTGACCATATACTCTTAAGCGCATTATAACCTCGCGTTAAATGCTAACTTTGGAATGGCTGCACCTAAACATGTCGTGTTTGGTGTCAAACATCTTGGAATACTATCCCCCCCGCCAATTCTGGCGGCGGGGGTAGCATTCCACCCTTCTAGAGGGAAAGACATGTTAACTCTGGCTAGCCCGGTAACTTCTTTCCAAAGCCCTGGCATCACAAAATGGATGCTGCTGCCACAGACACGAGTCTGGCCTCCTGCTGCTGGACGAAACTCCGGCAGGGGAGGCCTGGACAATAGGTTTCCTGTCCCAGGGAGGTGTGACCACCTCCCCAGACAGGATAAGGTGTATTGGGGCTGGGCGGGAGCACATTCGGGTGCTTTGAAGTCCTGCACTGGGGCACACTTGGTGTCCCTGTGCATACCCCAGTTCAAACCGGATCAGGGGCTTGCAGCCCCTGCTTTGGCGCGAACTGGACAAAGGGAAAGGGGTGTAGCCACCCCTCTGCCCTGACCCACCCATAGGTGGGGCCACAGAGTAGTCCAACCCCTATCCTTAGTATAAGTATAGGAACCCAGTCCTTAGGACTTTAGATTATCCCTGGACGAAACTCTGAAACTGAATTCTGGACCTTCGACGCTCTACTCACGATTAGAGGACAGAAGAATCTCCCTTGGGGTCAAGGAGTGACTCCCCTGCTTGGCACTCACCAAAGAAGCATCTGTCCGGTTCGCATTTCTGAAGCTCCCGCCGGACGCCGAAGTCATCGCATCACCAGAGGTGGATTCTCAGACTTCCCCGAGGCCACCCTGAGTCCCCAGCAAAGCTGAGGCCCGTGGCTATTGTGGTTGACTTGAGACCGTGACCCTTGGACAACAAGCACATTTGCAAGTGCATCCTCTTCTGGGTCTCCCCCGAAGTCGTACTTTGGGCTCCGAGTAGCCCTAGCCTCCAGCACCAACTGCACCGAAGATCACTGGCCTCCACTCCACAAGTGTCCTGTGAGCCAGATCCACGTGCGGCGTCTCGAGGCTCCTTTGCGGTCGCTATCCCGTTGGCTAGTAGCCCTTAACGAAGGCCAATCTTTTTCTAACTTGGCATCCTGGTTGCTCCAGGCCTGCCCTCACTTACCCTTGCTGGGTGAGTTCCCCAGACCTTGCTGTTCTGCACCATCGACGATCTTCCTCTGCATCAAGACTTGCTGTTGCCAAGGCTTGTTGGGTCCAATCCGGTCGCCGACACCTCAGCACTCGACAGACATCATGTACCAGCCCGAATCCTGCTTCTGGTCGCCGACAACACCTCCTGGACCTTGTGGCTGAAGAGTCAAGACGACCGTCAATGCACCTGAAGCACTCGACATCGGTGGGCATCTGTCCATCGCCTTCCTGGTCACTGGCTAGTGACCCAGACTCTGTCCCCTCTGCTTTCAGGTTCTTCAGAACTCCGATCCACTCTTGGATCCACCCGGACACTTTCCACTTGGTCGCCAGCAGCACTTTGCAGCAGATCGCCATTCAAATCGACGACGAAACCCGACCCCGAAAGGCACCTATGCACCCGGCTTCCCTGGGTGAGGTAACACGAGTACTCCGGTGCTCCCGTGGGTAGAGACTCTTCAAAGTCCTAGATCTCCAAGGGTTTGCTCCAAGTCCTCCTTTAAGTGTCCCTTTTCTCTAATTTCCCGATCACGACTTTCTCCATAGAAGTCAACGGCGTATCGCGGTTGTGTATTTACACTGCACGCGTCTCCCGTGGGTCCCCTGTGTCACTACCTTCGGTGGTTCCATGTGGTCCAAGCACTTCTAGAGGCTCTAGGCCTAGTGTCTAGTTCAGTCGTGGTTCTTATACCACTTTATTGGTATATGGTTTGGTACGCCCCTAGGGCCCAAACGTGTATTTGTGCTATTACTGTGTTTAAATAACTTCTAACTTATGTACTTCGAACTCTAGCCTCATAAAGAGACTAGAGGGGTGTGTTTAGCAATAAATACATATATTTTGAATATATACCTGGTGTGGTGCTCTTTCATTTGATCACTCAAGAGATTATAGACTGGTAAAACAAGCTGCTTTACATTCCTTCAAGACTTAGCCTGAAGGCTGCTCTCCATAGCTACCACTAGGATAGCTTTCAATAAGGTTGTCTTTAACCTATCTCCAATAAGGGGTTGTTTGGACTGGTGCAAGGTGCCCACTATAATTAGTGGACAGCATATGCCAGGCCAACTTCTCACATTGGTGTGCAGCGTGTGGGATTCCAGCTTGCTATTGTTTTACCAGATAATCTCAATTGAATTGATCAACTGAAAACCACTAAAGGTACCTAAGGTACATATAATTTAAGCTTAGAATACAGTAAGTTCTACTGAACTTAGAGTTGTGTGTTAAGGGATAGCACAACCCTTTCTACAACTCAAGAGAGTTTAGTAGGCCACACTAGAGTAGGTAGTGCATACACCACACCACACTAGTAATGTCTTTAAGGGTAGGATCTAAAGAATCCTTGCAGGAAGCCATTGAGCTTCCACCCTCCAAGTATGATACACTCCCATTCTTGGAATTGAGAGCTTTATGCAACTTGAGAAAAATAAGGACAGGCCAAAGCCCCACCACCCAACACCTCAAGGAGTTGTTGGTGGCTTATGACCTTAGTAAGCCCTTGGGGACTGAAGGGGTAGGAGCTGAGGGTGGGGCAGATGATGAGGATGGGACCAGGGGTACCAATACCCCCAGCCCCCCTCTGAAACTGGCCAGGAGGGCGACAATGGCCCTGACCTGGATAATCCAATCCCTCCTGAGGAAGATGAAGAGGATGATCAGAATGATGCCCTCTTTGTCCCCCCAGGAAGGATTATGAGTGTGCCCAGAAGGTCTAGGTCTCCTTCTCAGGAGTCTAACCACTCTGGCACCTCAATAGGGAGCTCTGTCTCATCTCATAGGAGGGAATCCTCTCATGAGAGAAGAAAGAGGCTGGTTCAATATGAGGAAGCTCAGCTTGAAATCAAAAAGAAGCAACTGGCTATAGACAGGGAGTCCCTAGATCTCTTTAGAGAGAGAAGAAAGTTGGGACTAGAGTCCCATGGTGGCAGCCATGTCCCTAGAGATAGGGAAAGGTCCTATGACCATAGGAACCTGAGCAAGATTGTCCCTCCCTATCAGAATGGGGATGACATCCACAAGTGGATAACTGCTCTAGAGAGGGCCTGTAAGGTACAGAAGGTCCCTCAGGAACAGTGGGCAGCAATCTTGTGGCTCTCCTTTGCAGACAAAGGTAGAGATAAGCTCCTCACTGTTAGAGAGGAGGATGCTGATAATTACAAGGTCTTGAAGAGTGCTCTTATTGATGGGTTTGGCCTAACCACTGAACAGTACAGGTTGAAGTTCAGAGATACCCAAAAGCACAGACTCAAGACTGGGTAGACTATGTGGATTGTTCTGCCAAGGCTCTGGAAGGCTGGTTGATGGGCAGTAAGGTGTGTGACTTCTCAGGATTGTACAATCTGATAATGAGGGAGCAGATTCTTAATAACTGTCAAAATCAGCTGTTGCATCAATACCTGGTAGACTCTGATCTGACCTCTCCCCAAGAATTGGGAAAGAAGGCAGACAAATGGGTCAGAACCAGGGTGAAGCAGAAGGTACAGAACCAAGGTGGGGAAACCAAGAAGCAAGATGCTAAGAACTCTGAAAAGGGTGGGGAGAAGGGTAAAGATCAAAAGTCTTCATCAGGCCCCCAAAAATCTTCTTCTGGTGGGGATTCACAGTCTACCAAAGGGAAAGGCCAAAGAAAACCATGGTGCAAGGTCTGTAAGCAAAAGACCCACTGGACCAGTGATTGCACCAAGTCCAAAGACTCCAGTCCAGCACCCACCAATGCCCCTAAGGCACCTGTTCCCCCTAGTACAGTTGGTGGGAGTGCTCCAGCCAAGGGTTTAGTAGGGTTCACCCTGGGTACTGAGTTGGGCTCTGACCTAGTCAGAGAACTGACTCAGGCTGTGTTAGTCTGTGATGGAGGCATGGATGTGACCTCCACTGTGAGTCCCAGTAATCTGGGCAAGTACAGACAACAGCCTTTAATCAATGGACGTGAGGCTTTGGCATTTAGGGACACAGGGGCAAGTGTCACAATGGTGACACAAGACCTTGTGAATCCTGGGCAAGTTATACTTGGTGAGATGTACCAAGTGACCAATGCTAGCAATGTCAGAACAGACCATACTCTGGCAGTTGTTAACTTCTCCTGGGGAGGGGTAACTGGCCTTAAGAAGGTTGTGGTGAGTGCAAACCTACCAGTCAAATGCTTGCTTGGCAATGACTTAGAGACTTCTGCTTGGGCAGAAGTGGAGCTCAGGACCCATGCAGAAATGCTGGGGATCCCTGCAGATGTGTTTGCTGTGACCAGGTCACAAGCCAAAATGTCTAGCACTGAACAGGCCTTGGATTCTGGAAGAATGGACCAAGTGCCTTCCAAGAGGAGGAGTAGTAGGGTTAAGGCAGTGCCTTCCCCTTGGCTCAGGAGGAAGATCAGTCCCTTGAGGGGGATGATCTCAGCCCTGAAGAAGGAACTGTCCCAGAGGAACTTGAACCTGACCAGGTTGAGTTCTTGGGGACAGGGGGACCTTCTAGGGCAGATCTGAGCCAGGAGCAGCAGAGCTGCCCCTCCCTTGAACCCCTCAGACAGCAAGCTGCTGCTGAGGCTGCTGGGAAAGCTAGTGGTCCCCATACAGTGTATTGGGAGGATGGACTCCTGTACTCAGAGAGTAGAGACCCCAAGCCTGGTGCTACCAGGAGGTTGGTTATACCTCTGAAGTTCAGGGGCTTCCTATTGACCCTAGCCCATGATATTCCCTTAGCAGGTCACCTGGGCCAGAACAAGACTTGGGACAGAATTGTCCCTCACTTTCACTGGCCCCACATGTCTGAAGACAGCAAGGAGTTTGGTCGCTCCTGTGTAACCTGCCAAGCCAGTGGCAAGGCAGGTGGCACTACAAAGGCCCCCTGATACCACTACCTGTGGTGGGGGTGCCCTTTGAAAGGGTAGGGATTGACATTGTTGGTCCCATGGATCCCCAAACAGCCTCTGGGCACAGGTTTATCCTGGTGGTAGTGGATCATGCCACCAGGTACCCAGAAGCTATTCCCCTCAGGACCACTACAGCACCTGTGGTGGCAAGGGCCCTCCTGGGAATTTTCTCAAGAGTGGGCTTTCCTAAGGAGGTAGTATCAGACAGGGGTGCTAACTTCATGTCTGGGTACTTAAAAGCCATGTGGAAGGAGTGTGGAGTGACTTATAAGTTCACCACACCCTATCACCCACAATGCAATGGTTTAGTTGAGAGATTCAACAAAACCTTGAAGGGCATGATTAAAGGGCTCCCAGAAAAGCTTAGGCGTAGATGGGACATACTCTTGCCCTGCCTTTTATTCGCATATAGGGAGGTGCCTCAGAAGGGGGTTGGTTACAGCCCTTTTGAACTTCTGTTTGGCCACCCTGTGAGGGGTCCACTGTGCTTGGTGAAGGAAGGATGGGAGTTACCTCTCAAGCCCCCAAAGCAAGATATAGTGGACTATGTACTTGGTCTCCGCTCCAGGATGGCTGAGTATATGAAAAAGGCAACCAAAAACCTTGAGGCTAGCCAGGAACTTCAAAAGGCCTGGCATGACCAAAAGGCTGTTCTGACTGTTTACCAGCCAGGACAGAAGGTGTGGGTGTTGGAGCCAGTGGCCCCAGCAGCTCTCCAAGACAAATGGAGTGGACCCCACACTATTGTTGAGCAGAAGGGTGAGGTTACCTACTTAGTGGACCTAGGAACACCCAGGAGTCCCCACAGGGTTCTCCATGTCAACAGGTTAAAACCATATGTGGACAGGGCAGACATGGGCTTGCTCATGGCTACTGATGAAGGGCAGGAGGAAGAGAGTGACCCACTCCCTGACCTGCTCTCACAGAACCCTGACGATGGGTCAGTAGATGGTGTAGCCTTGGCAGGCAGCCTCACTACCCAGCAACAAACTGATTGTAGGCAAGTTCTCAATCAGTTTAGACATATGTTTTCACTGACACCCAGTCAGACCACCTGGTGCACTCATGAAGTGGACACTGGGGACAGTCTGCCTATTAAAAATAAGATTTATCGGCAACCTGACCATGTCAGGGACTGTATCAGGACTGAAGTCCAGAAAATGTTGGAATTGGGAGTTATTGAACCCTCAGATAGCCCTTGGGCTAGTCCAGTGGTCCTTGTACCAAAACCTCACACCAGTGGTAGAAAAAGAGAGATGAGGTTTTGTGTGGACTACAGGGGTCTCAATGCAGTCACTAGGACTGATGCCCATCCAATACCAAGGGCAGATGAGCTCATAGATACTTTGGCCTCAGCCAAATATCTCAGCACATTTGACTTGACAGCTGGCTACTGGCAGATCAGACTAGCTGATACTGCAAAGCCCAAAACAGCATTCTCAACCCCTAGTGGGCATTATCAATTTGTGGTAATGCCCTTTGGTCTGAAGAATGCACCTGCCACTTTCCAGAGGTTGGTGAATACAGTTCTCACAGGTCTGGAAGCCTATAGTGCAGCATATCTAGATAATATTGCTGTCTTTAGCTCCACCTGGGAGGATCACCTGGTCCACCTCAGGAATGTTTTACAGGCCCTGCAAAAGGCAGGCCTGACTATCAAGGCCACTAAGTGCCAGATAGGGCAGAGTCAGGTTGTGTACCTGGGCCACCTTGTGGGTGGAGGCCAGGTTCAACCTTTGCAGAGCAAGATCCAGACCATCATGGACTGGACTGCTCCCACTACCCAGACTCAGGTGAGAGCCTTCTTAGGCCTGACTGGGTACTATAGGAGATTTGTCAAGGGGTATGGATCAATAGTGACACCCCTGAATGACTTAACTTCTAAGAAAATGCCCAAAAAGGTTCAGTGGACAGTTAGCTGTCAAAAGGCATTTGATGACCTGAAGCAGGCCATGTGCACTGCTCCCAATCTACAGAGTCCTGATTACTCCAAGAAGTTCATTGTTCAAACTGATGCATCTGAATTGGGGGTAGGGGCTGTACTGTCACAATTGAATGAAGAAGGTCAGGATCAGCCAGTAGCTTTCATTAGCAGAAGGCTGACCCCTAGAGAGAAACGTTGGTCAGCCATAGAGAGGGAGGCCTTTGCTGTGGTCTGGGCTCTGAAGAAGTTGAGGCCATACTTGTTTGGTACACACTTCCTGGTTCAGACAGACCATAAGCCCCTCTTATGGCTAAAACAAATGAAGGGTGAAAACCCCAAACTGCTTAGGTGGTCCATTTCCCTACAGGGGATGGACTTTACAGTGGAACATAGACCTGGGAGTAACCATGCCAATGCAGATGGACTCTCTAGGTACTTCCACTTAGAACATGAAGACTTAACTGGGCAAGGTTAGTTTAATGTCCCTACGTTTGGGGGGGTTGTGTAGGAGAGTAGGATCTGCTTCACATGGGTACCCCCACTTTTTGCTGATGCTTCAATGTTTTTCGACATTAGTCTGGCTGGGGCCCTGCTAATCAGAACCCCAGCCTAGCTGCTTCCTCTCTAAAATGGTTTCCATGTGCCTTAGGCACATCACTGATTGGGATCTGGAGTGCCCTTATAAGTCCCTAGTATATGGTATACTATGTACCAAGGGCATAGGTACCTCAGAGGCCTGCCAGGGGCTGCAGCATGTATTATGCCAGCCCTGGAAGGCCATCCAAACTGACACCACAGGTCTGCTACTGCAGCCTGGGTAAGGTGGTGCATGCACCCCTTACTGTGATATAGGTTACCTATATCACTAAATACATACACACATATAAACCTATAAGTCACTCCTAAGGCAGGCCTTATCAATCCTAAAGGCAGAGTGCATGGTTCCTATGTGAGAGGGTGCCCCTGCATGAGCAGGGCCCCTCTGCAGCGTTCAGAGACCCTTCTCTGATGCTGTTTGTAGTGCAGCCTGACCATATACTCTTAAGCGCATTATAACCTCGCGTTAAATGCTAACTTTGGAATGGCTGCACCTAAACATGTCGTGTTTGGTGTCAAACATCTTGGAATACTACCCCCCGCCAATTCTGGCAGCGGGGGTAGCATTCCACCCTTCTAGAGGGAAAGACATGTTAACTCTGGCTAGCCCGGTAACTTCTTTCCAAAGCCCTGGCATCACAAAATGGATGCTGCTGCCACAGACACGAGTCTGGCCTCCTGCTGCTGGACGAAACTCCGGCAGGGGAGGCCTGGACAATAGGTTTCCTGTCCCAGGGAGGTGTGACCACCTCCCCAGACAGGATAAGGTGTATTGGGGCTGGGCGGGAGCACTTTCGGGTGCTTTGAAGTCCTGCACTGGGGGCACACTTGGTGTCCCTGTGCATACCCCAGTTCAAACCGGATCAGGGGCTTGCAGCCCCTGCTTTGGCGCGAACTGGACAAAGGGAAAGGGGTGTAGCCACCCCTCTGCCCTGACCCACCCATAGGTGGGGCCACAGAGTAGTCCAACCCCTATCCTTAGTATAAGTATAGGAACCCAGTCCTTAGGACTTTAGATTATCCCTGGACGAAACTCTGAAACTGAATCCTGGACCTTTGACGCTCTACTCACGATTAGAGGACAGAAGAATCTCCCTTGGGGTCAAGGAGGGACTCCCCTGCTTGGCAGGCACCAAAGAAGCATCTGTCCGGTTCGCATTTCTGAAGCTCCCGCCGGACGCCGAAGTCATCGCATCACCAGAGGTGGATTCTCAGACTTCCCTGAGGCTACCCTGAGTCCCCAGCAAGGCTGAGGCCCGTGGCTATCGTGGGTGACTTGAGACCGTGACCCCTGGACACCGAGCACATTTGCAAGTGCATCCTCTTCTGGGTCTCCCCCGAAGTCGTGCTTTGGGCTCCGAGTAGCCCTAGCCTCCAGCACCAACTGCACCGAAGATCACTGGCCTCCACTCCACGAGTGTCCTGTGAGCCAGATCCACGTGCGGCGTCTCGAGGCTCCTTCACGGTCGCTAGCCCGTTGGCTAGTAGCCCTTAACGAAGGCCAATCTTTTTCTAACTTGGCATCCTGGTTGCTCCAGGCCTGCCCTCACTTACCCTCGCTGGGTGAGTTCCCCAGACCTTGCTGGTCTGCACCATCGACGATCTTCCTCTGCATCGAGACTTGCCGTTGCCAAGGCTTGTTGGGTCCAATCCGGTCGCCGATACCTCAGCACTCGACAGACATCGTGTACCAGCCCTAATCCTGCTCCTGGTCACCAACAACGCCTCCTGGACCTCGTGGCTGAAGAGTCAAGACAACCGTCAACACACCTGAAGCCCTCGACATCGGTGGGCATCTGTCCATCGCCTTCCTGGTCACTGGCTAGTGACCCAGACTCTGTCCCCTCTGCTTTCAGGTTCTTCAGAACTCTGATCCACTCTTGGATCCACCCGGACACTTTCCACTTGGTCGCCAGCAGCACTTTGCAGCAGAGCGCCATTCAAATCGACGACGAAACCCGACCCCGAAAGGCACCTATGCACCCGGCTTCCTGGGTGAGGTAACACGAGTACTCCGGTGCTCCCGTGGGTAGAGACTCTTCAAAGTCCTAGATCTCCAAGGGTTTGCTCCAAGTCCTCCTTTAAGTGTCCCTTTTCTCTAATTTCCCGATCACGACTTTCTCCATAGAAGTCAACGGCGTATCGCGGTTGTGTATTTACACTGCACGCGTCTCCCGTGGGTCCCCTGTGTCACTACCTTGGGTGGTTCCTTGTGGTCCAAGCACTTCTAGAGGCTCTAGGCCTAGTGTCTAGTTCAGTCGTGGTTCTTATACCACTTTATTGGTATATGGTTTGGTACGCCCCTAGGGCCCAAACGTGTATTTGTGCTATTACTGTGTTTAAATAACTTCTAACTTATGTACTTCGAACTCTAGCCTCATAAAGAGACTAGAGGGGTGTGTTTAGCAATAAATACATATATTTTCAATATATACCTGGTGTGGTGCTCTTTCATTTGATCACTCAAGAGATTATAGACTGGTAAAACAAGCTGCTTTACATTCCTTCAAGACTTAGCCTGAAGGCTGCTCTCCATAGCTACCACTAGGATAGCTTTCAATAAGGTTGTCTTTAACCTATCTCCAATAAGGGGTTGTTTGGACTGGTGCAAGGTGCCCACTATAATTAGTGGACAGCATATGCCAGGCCAACTTCTCACACCCCCTTTTCTTTATTTTTATCTTTTTTCTACTGTTTTCTTGTGACTCGGTTACCGAGTCACAAGATGGCTGCCAACACATTCTGGTTTGGAGTGTTGGCAGCCAATCAGAATGAAGCTCGTGCTCGGGAGGGGAAAATGTGTTTTGGGACCCCCTTTTTTCTCGGCCCCCACTTGACGAATCACCCCTTATCTTTTAAGACAGGACCTGACCTGAGCGGGCCATTAGTTTGGAAAATTTCGCGAAGATTCGTCAAACGGCGCCGAAGATATGGGCAAAAGAAAAAACCCTTTTTGAATAGAAACAAGGTCCTCACTATAACTACCTACTGGTGACCGCCAGTAGGTAATATATATATATATATATATATATATATATATATATATATATATATATATTTTATCAAAAGAGGCTCCTTCTGTTTTCCCCCGCCCTTTGCAGAGGATCGCTCAGAGTTGGCGGAGCTATGCCAACCAGGAAATTAGTTTCTACAATCCAAGTAAAGCGATCACTCAGAGTTCAACTGACACCAGAAGTTGTTTATTTCAGGTTACGCGTTTCACTTGTCAAGCAAGCTTGGTCACACAGTGAGTTCCAGGAAAAGACTGCATACATAGGCAATGCAGAAAGTAAAGAAGGACCAAAATTATAAGGGTACATAACATGGTCAAAAGGGCATCCATTTTATAGTGGACCCTCTGTGGTTGTATTACATCATACTAGACTTATATAGATGTTATTACAAGCAAAAACGAAAAAACCTAATAGTTTATAAACCAAATAGTCTGTAACCAACTCTATTAACATAGGAACACAAATGTTGCATCATACTTATTATAAAATAATAATAAACTAATAAACATTGAATTTGTATGCATTCCAAAAGAAACCTGAAAGGGAAAAGGCAAATTGCCTCTTTTTGGCGGCTTAGTGCCTTAGTCTTGTCCATTACAGAATAGTAGGATGTTTATTCAAAACCGCTAAAGTGTGGACAAATCTATTCTCCAAGAGTAGTTACAGGGTGGAGCAAATAGTAGAAGGAAGTCAAAAGTATTACTGACCCCATTTCTTGTGGCACAGTGCCCAAATATTGTCCAGTCTCTCATAATTGCATGTAGGTAGGATGTTCTAATCAGAGATAAGTTTTGTTCTGCTTTTCAACCTAGAGCAACCACTTAAACTTCACATGCTGCATGGTCCCATGCGTATGTCTTTTCTGGTAACACAACATAAACCCCCACAAGTTCTTCAAGAACCAGGTGATTTCATTGAGATTAAAAATTTGTGAAATAAAGTTCTTAGTACACATCTAAAGAAAAACTGAATTCTATAATCAAGTAAGAGAAGTAACTCTTATCTGTCTGAATGGACCCTCCACCATTGTGATAGAAGAAAAGGGTAGGGGATGATCGCAGGGAAGAATTTTCTCTGATTCTGCCCCTTCCTTTCCTCCTGTGAAAAGAAAAATAATAAAACATGAGTACTTTCATGTTCAGGGTTAAAATTCTGTCAAAACACAAACACCAATACACAAACGTTCTCTATATTCCGATTGGACAATTATACATACAATAAGTACATAATTACTCATATAGGTGAATACTTAATTCTTCATCCTGATTGAGCCCTTCTGGACTTTTAGTTTGGAGGTTGATAATGTGCCATGATTCCTTTTTGCGCAAATGAAGGACTCTATTACCTCCTCTCTGTGTGTGTTCAATCTGTTCTATTGCAAAGAACGACAGAAGGGAACTGTTAGATAGATGATACTCGGCAAAATGTCTTGCCACAGGATAGTGTGGGTCTTTATTCGTGATAGCCCTCATATGTTCTAACACACGTTTTTTGGTAGCTAGAGTCGTACTCCCCACATATCTTTTCTTACATGGGCACTCTAAAATGTAGATTGTAAAAATTGTGCCACATGTGAGGAACTGCTTTATATTTACTTCACCTGTTGGTGTCTGATATGTTTTCCTCATGGAACTGTTTCTACAGGCTTTGCAGTGTCCATAGGGGAAAAAACCTTGGAGATTAATTCTAGTGTTTAAATTTTTGTTGGTAATGTCACCTTTCACTAAGAAGTCCCTCAGGTTTTTTCCTTTCCTGTATGTGATCTGTGGTCTATCTTGTAATGTATGTCCTATAACAGGATCACTTTTTAGAATATTCCAATTGTGTGTTAGTATTTTCGCAATACCTTTTGATTCTTTGTTGAATGTAAGGATAACCCTGGTGCCATTCTCCTCCTCTGTAGTTGGTTTTTCTTTCAGAGTTTCCTCCCTTTCAATCCTGTCAATCCTGTCTTTAGCTCGTTTGAGTACCCAATTAGGATAACCTCTCTCTCGAAATCTTTGTAACATACTTGCCTGTTCGATCAAAAAGGCCTCCTGTGAGCTGCAGTTTCTCCGCGCTCTCAACAGCTCACCATACGGAATGCTCCATTTCAGTGTTTCTGGGTGGCTGCTGA
This sequence comes from Calotriton arnoldi, assembly GCA_963921515.1. Taxonomy (NCBI): domain Eukaryota; kingdom Metazoa; phylum Chordata; class Amphibia; order Caudata; family Salamandridae; genus Calotriton; species Calotriton arnoldi. The sequence continues at coordinate 1,380,928 of CAWUFW010002227.1, forward strand.
GAGCGTGAAGAAGACTGTTGCCTGCTGTTGATTTTCTGTGGAGTTTAGTATGTATTTTATTCTCCTTTATCTCTACTAGTACGTCTAGGAATTCAGGGGCCTATTAGCAAGACCCACGTTAAAATTATCGCCGTTTTAGCGGCAGGAAACTGCCGCTAAAACGGCGATAATGGGCTTGCTAATATGCGTTATGGAATTCAATAGAAGCCCAGGTTAGATGTCCTGCACATCTAACCTAGGCTTCTATTGGAATTCTATAACGCATATTAGCAAGCCCATTATCGCCGTTTTAGCGGCAGTTTCCTGCCGCTAAAACGGCAATAATTTTAACGTGGGTCTTGCTAATATGCCCCTCAGTCTGTTGTTTACTGATGTTATAAGTAAGGGTTAAATTAAAGGTATTCCTATTGAGATCTTTAATCATGTTTATTGCGCTTTCCTCGCTGCCTTTCCATATTACGAAAAGGTCATCTATGTACCTATACCATTTAACAACTTTGTTCCCTGTCTGATCTTGTTTGAGTTTCTTAAGTATTTCCTCCTCCCATATCCCCAAAAAGAGGTTTGCAAAACTTGGGGCGAAACAAGTCCCCATTGCGGTACCCAGGACTTGTTTAAACATGGTACAATTGAATGAAAACATATTGTTCAACAGGCAAAACTTCATCAGTGATAACAACATTTCAGTATGTTCAAGATAACATAGTTCTCGTGTACTGAGAAATTGTTGGCAGCAGCGGATACCCAATGAGTGGTCTATGATGGAGTATAGTGAATTCACATCCAAAGTGACCATCTGGTAGTCATCCTCCCATGTTAGATCTTTAATTTTTTCTAAAAAGTCTTTTGTATCCCTGATATATGATGGTAATTTTTCCACATATACACGTAGGAAATGATCAATATACTTAGAGATATTTTTGGTTATACATCCAATTGAAGATACGATCGGTCTGCCAGGAGGTACTCTGGGGTCTTTGTGTACCTTTGGCAGAAGATAGAAAAATTGCGTTCTGGGATAATCACATTTGAGATAGCAAAATTCGTCCCAATTTAATATACTTCTGTCTTTGTATTCAGTTAGTATATTCCATACCTTGACTATGCTGTCATTGTACTCCTGCATCTCAATTTCAACATAGAATTTAGGGTCCCTCAGTTGTTTGGTTGCCTCTGTAATGTATGCTGTTCTGTCCCACAGGACAATGTTCCCCCCTTTATCGGCGGGGCGGATTATGATGTTTTCATCTTTGTTCAGGGAGTTGATAAATTGCCATTGTTTTTTAGAAAAATTAGTGGGTGTATAATGATTATTGTTATTTTGCCTTTTTCGGAATTTAATAAGGTCTTTAATAGTTGTCTCATGAAATGCATCGATATTATCCTGTGGCATTAGTGGCAGAAATAGCGATTTGGGTTTGAATTTCGTGTTAGCCGGGCAGTCAGTTCTAATGTTAAGATCTTCTTCACCCTCCTCATTACCTGCCTCTAGGTAGAGATCCTGCATAGCTATGAGGGTTTCTCTGTCTTTAATGGTGAGGATGGTATTCTGCTCATTGTTAATAATTGGGTTGCTGTTTTCAGGAATACCTCGCATACTGTGCCATTTCTTAAGTTTGATTTTTCTAACAAATTTGAACATGTCCACCCTAGTTTCTGGATAGTTGAAGGAGTTATTAGGGCAAAAGGAGAGACCTAGGCATAATGTGCGTTTCTCAAACATGGATAGAGGTCTATAGGATAAGTTTATGATAGTTTTATTTACCATTTCGTCTTCCATAATTTCTGATTCTTCTGGGCCGCTTGTCTTGTTCCCACGAGCCAATGTGCACGTCCTCTGCCTCTTTTGTTTCCTTTGTCGTTGGAATTTCCTCCTTCTCCAGTTTCTTCCTGGTTTCTTCCTCGTCCTCTGCCCCGTCCCCTTCCTTTTCCTCGTGTCTTTGTTGGTTGGATGGTCCGTAGTATTTCTCTCCGTGTCCGCAGGACACGGAACTCGTCCAAAAAAGTCGGTTGGACTTTTGCGCCATGTTCTCTTCCGGATTGTGATATTGTTTGACGATCATCCAGTTCCGCATCACTGCTTGATATTGATTCTGTTCCACTTGCGGTTTCTGTCTCACTTACTAGAGGTTCCCCTAAAGACATCTTTTCATATAGATGGTCATATTTGTGGGAATAAGTTAGAATTCTTCCACTCTCATAATCCACGCAGTCGCGATGGAGTTTGCGCTGTTTTCTTGCCTTTATGTCTTCCTCATAGGTTTTTAATCGTAGTTTCAGATCATCAACAAATTTCCTAATGAGATCTTGTTCTTTATGACTTTTTAGTTCGTCCTCCAGCATTTTGAGTTCCTCTAGCAGTGCTGCCCTGTCTTCCCATGCGTACTTCACTAGGATTGCTAACATATTTTTTGAGCTTTTAGCAGAATTTTCTGACCATTCTTCCAGCATTTTCGGGTTGGGCGATTCGTAAGAGAGCGTTATATATATTCTTAGGCCCCTGGGAACCATGTCCTTTTCAATATAGTCTTGAAGTGAGATGGCTTCCCACCACTTGGACGTTTCCGATTTCTTGATTTTTTCTAACCTTCTGAGTTTGTCTTGAAGGGTAGTGTCCTTAGGTCTTGTTTCTATTCTAATTTGTCCTTTGTTAGGCGCTCTGGCAAAGAGACTGAGGGCTGCTGCCCTCCTCTCTGTTTCTTCCTCCATAAGTTCGTATATTTATGCAGTGTAGTTAATTTGTGTATTTGCAAGAATTGTGGACAGCGTGTACTACTGAGGTTGTCTTGGTGTCAGTGTCTCCCCTCACTAATATGAGGTTCCTGCTGCTCGAGGTGATTATGCCTTGGATTGTAGAAACTAATATATATCTATATATATATATCTATATATATATTATCTACTGGCGGTCGCCAGTAGATAGTTATAGTTACAACCTATTATCCATAGGAAATCCGCGACATTCTATTTGAAATAACTCTCTTGCCGGTTGACGTATCTTCGCAAAATTTTCAAACTTTGTGGCCCGCTCCGGTCCGCTCCTACCCTGAAAGTCTCGGGGGGATTCGTCAAGCGGGGGCCGAGAAAAAGGGGGTCCCAAAACGCGTTTTCCCCATGCAATTTTCCATAGGAAACTTTAGACACGGCTACAGCCCGAACTGCTGAACGGAATTACACCAAATTTGGCAAAGAGGTAGTTCTTGGTTCAGAAAGAACCCTTTTGTTAAATGGTGTAAATCCGTTCAGTAGTTGCTGAGAAAAATCAAAAGTAAAAAGATAGTGATATCTATGGCCGAGTAGGGTCCGCGTACCCTCCCGATCATGAGCTGCATGTTAATTGGCTGTCAGCTGGCTGTCAACATTCCGATTCAGGAAATGTTGGCAGCCATTTTATCCCTCGGTAGAACCGAGGGACAGAAACAAGTGCGCAAAGCGCACAAAGGGGGCAGGGTAGAAACACCCTGACCCCTAGGTTTGCTCAGGGGTCCCACAAGGACCCCCTGGGCAAAAAATAAAAACATTTTTTTTTTTTAAATCGGCAGGATGCGCTCAGGGTGCGCGAATCCTGGCGAAAAAAAAAAAAATCGAAGCGCGGTCTCCCGCGCTTCGATTGTATTTGCCCCCGGGTGGCCCAAGTCCCGGGGGCATGGTGGGGGGTTAATTTTATGTGTGGGGGCCTCAAAGGGCCCCCAAGCCCCGGGGACCGCCACCCCCGGGGCTTTTTTGAAAATGTTGCGGGAGGGCTCTGAGCCCTCCCGCAGCCCCGGGACCGCCACCTCCCCGGGGCTTTTTTTTTTTACATTGAACAACCTGTGTGGGGGGACTTCAGCCCCCCCACACGCCCTGGGGACCACCACCTCCCCGGGGCACTAACAAATTAAAATGGGGGTCCGTTTTGGACCCCCGAAGCCCGGGGACCACCACCTCCCCGGGGCTGTGCTGATGTAGGGAGGGGGCCGCGCGGCCCACCTCCTGGAGCCTGTGGTGGCCCTGGGGACCGCCACCCCCAGGGCCGGCTCCTGCAGTGTCCCGGGGTGCCTACCCCCGGGACACTGCTGTTTGCAATGACAGGACGGGAGCCTCGCGGCTCCCGTCCTGTCATTGCAAACTGCTTTGGATATTGGAAGAGAGGCAGGAAACCTGCTCTCTCTTCCAATATCCAAAGCTGATTGCTTTCCACATGGGGAGCAGCATGTTAGCTGCTCCCCATGTGTAAAGCTAATGCCGGCTCCCGTAGGACACGGGGAGCCGGCGGGACTGTGGGGGCTTGGAGACCTCCCCACAGTCCCCAACGAGAGGCCAGGCCCCGGGGGATGGGGTCCCCGGGGCCAATACAGGCCCAGGGAAGGGGGGCCACACGGCCCCCTTCCCGTTTTTTTATTTTGTAATTTAAAAAAGGGGTAAGGCCCTGGGGGATGGGGTCCCCAGGGCCCAAAAACAGAAAAAGGAAGGGGGGCCACACAGCCCCCTTCAGAGGACCCTAAATTTTTTTTAACGATCGGGCCCGCAGGCCCCGCCCCTTCCTTCACCACTCTGCAAACGCGCCCCTGGCGTGTTTGCAGAGGGGGAACTCCCCTTGAATACTGGGGGTCCCTGGGGGCCAACTAGCCCACCAGGAACCTCCAGTATGCGCCAGGGGCTGCCTTGCAGAGAGGTGTACAGAGGCCACGCCCCTTTTACACCTCTCTGCAACGCAGCTCTGTGGCGCTTTTTGGAGGTAATTGGTGGGCTAGTTGGACTCCAGGGACCCTCAGGATTCAAGGGGACTTAATCCCCCAACTTAAAACGTGCCACGGGGTGCGTTTGCACAGTGGTGAAGGGAGGGGGCGGGGCTTCAAGTGACATGTGTGCAAACTGGCCCCGTGGCGCGTTTTAAGATGGGGAATTAAATCCCCTTCAATCCTGAGGGTCCCTGGGGGCCAACTAGCCCAACAGGTACATCCAGAAAGCGCCACACAGCTGCGTTGCAGAGAGGTGTAAAAAGGGGTGTGGCCTCTCTACACGTCTCTGCAACGCAGCCCCTGGCGCATATTGGAGGTTCCTGGTGGGCTAGTTGGCCCCTAGGGACCCTCAGGATTCAAGGGGACTTAATTCCCCAACTTAAAACGCGCCACGGGGCGCGTTTGCACAGATGTCACCTCAGGCCCCGCCCCCTCCCTTCACCATTGTGCAAATATTCTTCTAAAATCATCCGAAATACGAATTCCGATTTACTCACCTGTTATAAGGAGAGACCTCAGTGCTGCATCTTTCAGCCCAGTACTGGTCCTGAAAAGTAATTTTAACCGTACTTACCAGTAACTTGAATTTCCTTCCATAGGATATCATTGCCTGCTTTTTGCTGAAAAAGTTTCAAAGTGTTGATTTTTGAAACATACAAATATTCCTCTAAAATCAGCCGAAATACGAATTCCGATTTACTCACCTGTTATAAGGAGAGACCTCAGTGCTGTATCTTTCAGCCCAGTACTGGTCCTGAAAAGTAATTTTAACTGTACTTACCAGTAACTTGAATTTCCTTCCATAGGCTAACATTGACTGGTTTCACTTGGAAATTCTTCTAAGTGTGGAGTTTTGGAACTTTAAAATATTCCTCTAAAATCAGCCGAAATACGAATTCCGATTTACTCACCTGTTATCAGGAGAGACCTCAGTGCTGCATCTTTCAGCCCAGTACTGATCCTCAAAAGTAATTTTAACCGTACTTACCAGTAACTTGAATTTCCTTCCATAGGATATCATTGCCTGCTTTTTGCTGAAAAAGTTTCTAAGTGTTGATTTTTGAAACATACAAATATTCCTCTAAAATCAGCCGAAATCCGAATTCTGATTTACTCACCTGTTATCAGGAGAGACCGCAGTGCTGCATCTTTCAGCCCAGTACTGGTCCTGAAAAGTAATTTTAACCGTACTTACCGGTAACTTGAATTTCCTTCATAAGGCTAACATTGACTGGTTTCACTTGGAAATTCTTCTAAGTGTGGAGTTTTGGAACTTTATAATATTCCTCTAAAATCAACCAAAGTACGAATTCCAATTTACTCACCTGTTATCAGGAGAGAACCCAGTGCTGCATCTTTTAGCCCAGCACTGACCCTGAAAAGTAATTTTAACCGTACTTACCAGTAACTTGAATTTCCTTCCATAGGCTAACATTGACTGGTTTCACTTGGAAATTCTTCTAAGTGTGGAGTTTTGGAACTTTAAAATATTCCTCTAAAATCAGCCGAAATACGAATTCCGATTTACTCACCTGTTATCAGGAGAGACCTCAGTGCTGCATCTTTCAGCCCAGTACTGATCCTCAAAAGTAATTTTAACCGTACTTACCAGTAACTTGAATTTCCTTCCATAGGATATCATTGCCTGCTTTTTGCTGAAAAAGTTTCTAAGTGTTGATTTTTGAAACATACACATATTCCTCTAAAATCAGCCGAAATCCGAATTCTGATTTACTCACCTGTTATCAGGAGAGACCTCAGTGCTGCATCTTTCAGCCCAGTACTGGTCCTGAAAAGTAATTTTAACCGTACTTACCGGTAACTTGAATTTCCTTCATAGGCTAACATTGACTGGTTTCACTTGGAAATTCTTCTAAGTGTGGAGTTTTGGAACTTTATAATATTCCTCTAAAATCAACCAAAGTACGAATTCCAATTTACTCACCTGTTATCAGGAGAGAACCCAGTGCTGCATCTTTTAGCCCAGCACTGACCCTGAAAAGTAATTTTAACCGTACTTACCAGTAACTTATATTTTCTTCCATAGGAATCCATTGTCTGCTTTTCAGCAGAAAAGTTTCAAAGTGTCGATTTTTACAAACTACAAATATTCCTAAAAAATCGCCTGTATGACTTAAACGCATTCTTTCAACTGTTTACAGGAGATGCACCAGTGCTGGATCCAGGATCCAACACTGAGTAAGAAAAAGTAACGATAACAGTTTTTACCTTCTAAGTGAATTTCCTTCCATAGGATAACATTGGTGATTCTATGAGAAAAAGTTTCTAAGTGTCAACTTTTAAAGTACAATAATATTCCTTAAAAATCACGACTGTAACCAAAACGCTTTTACTCAACTGTTTACAGGAGATGTGCCAGGACTGAATCTAGGATCCAGTCCTGTGGTTAGAAAAGTAATCCATAAAGTAACTAATTGCATTTAACTAGAAATTCACATTGAGCTGAATGTTGCATTGTGTTTGAAAATGTGTTGCCCATTGCAACAACTGTAACAACTGTACTTAAAAGTCTATTGCCTATGTGCAAAGTATTTAAACTAAAGTAATTCATTCTGACCATGTCATGAGTGATGTAATATGTGACGTCATCAGCAGTGCATTGCGGGGGCGCGAGTTATAGTTAGCTGGACTAACTATAACGGGGGAATTTCACGGGTTTTGTACGAGTGCAATGTCCAACTAACTATAACTGTCCCTAAAACCTATGGTTTTTTCAGTGAATATATATATATATATATATCTATATATATATATATATATATATATATATATATATATATAGATATATATATATATCCCACGCTCATTACTTCTGTGTTACCCGCCGCTGCTCCTGAACAGAGGCAGAGGTGATCAAGGCAGGGGATCCTGCCGAAACGCGTCATAGCCCTCAGAAAATGCCAATAAAATAATTTTGGAGCAAGATACCTTGGTTGCTGTATTGCATTCCGGTGTGAGAAGGATACGCGCTGGTTTTTGTTCAGAGATATATATATATCCCACGCTCGTTACTTGTGTGTTACCCGCCGCTGCTCCTGAACAGAGGGCGCGTCCTCTTTTGTGGACCACCCAAGCACGGTCCGATTTAAATCACCAAAATGCCCTCGTATGAAAAGTATGACGACGCCTTGTCTTGAACCAGTATTGATTTATTTGTCAGCCGACAGCTGACAAATAAATCAATACTGGTTCAAGACAAGGCGTCGTCATCCTTTTCATACGAGGGCATCTTGGTGATATATATATATTACACATTTGCTCCAAATGGCTGCCCTCCACTTGGGCTCAGCTTTCCACACACTACCAGGGCAATAATGAAGCACGGCACTCACAGGAGCTGACTTCAAGGGGCTTTATTTAATTATAACAGTAAGCCTCTCCATACGAAGCCTACAACAGCAAAGTGCAGGGGTGCATACAAAAGGATGACCTACGTGTTTCGGCTTGCGCCTTCTACTGGGTCAAAGTGTGCTCACAAAAGTGTCCATTTAAAGGGGAAGCATAGTTCATTTCCCCCCACCACCAATTAAAAACAAGGTTAGTTTCTTAAAGGAGCCACATTCAAAATTAGATTCATATATAGTTTAGAAGTAAACAAAATTACTTTTTTTTCCCTCTCTTTTCTTTTTTTCTTTTTTTCTCTCTTTTTCCAAAGTGACATAACTATACACATGTTATACATTTGTGAAGTACACAATCTAATCCTTTATGTTTATGTCATTTTCCTATAGATAACAGAAAGAGCCCCAGACTCACAGTCTCATGTTGATTGTATGAGATATCTCTATACCTCCAAAAACGCCATGGTGCTCTATGACTCATCCTCTAGTTTTACCATGCGAACTATTTAAAGATTATTTATATGTGTTTGCTTCTAGGTTTTAATTTGTATGCTAATTGAGATGACATACACTGCCAAAAAGTGCAATGTGCATATTCCCTGGGCTACAGGAAAAGATCTGCGAGAAATATCAAAAAGGTCTTAAAGTGCCTGTGCTTATAAAAATACAAAATGCATGTGCCCTCTACCGAAGAGTAAAAAATCTAAGGGGGGGAGGTCACTAAACAGATTATATAAAAAATAGATTATATGAAAACTAGATTATATAAAAACAGCCCTCAACCTTGATAATATATCCATACTCCAATTATTATAAAACGGAGGCTGTTTAAATTGAATCCGAGCTGAGGTGAACAGATATTTGTTATACTGTCAGCCACAACACTGGTTCACTGTATACATATACATACATATATTACCTACTGGCGGTCGCCAGTAGGTAGTTATAGTTAGGACCTAGTCTCCATAGGAAAATCGTTTTTTGATTTGCTAATATCTTTGGCGCCGTTTGACGAAACTTCGTGAAATTTTCAAATCTAATGGGTCCCTCCGGTCAGCTCCTGTCTTGAAAGATTCGGGGTGATTTGTCAAGCGCGGACCGAGAAAAAAGGGGGGTCCCAAAACACGTTTTCTCCATGTTAATTTACATAGGAAACTTTTGTCGCAGCTACAGCCCGAACTGCTGAACAGAATTACACCAAATTTGGCAGAGAGGTAGCTCTTGGTACAGAGTGCACTCTTTGCTTTAAATGGTGTAAATCCGTACAGTAGTTCCTGAGAGATTAATATTTAAAATTGATTATATATCTGGTGACCGTGGTGGATCCGCAAACCCTCCCGAGCACGAGCTTGATTCTGATTGGCTGCCAACACTTCAAACCAAGAAGTGTTGGCAGCCATCTTGTGACTCAGTAAAACCGAGTCACAAGAAAACAGTAAGAAAAAGATAAAAAACAAGAAAAGGGGGCAGTTTAGAAACACCCTGACCCACTAGGGCTGCTCAGGGGGTCCCACAAAAAAATAATTCTGCCAGAGTTGCGCTGGGTGCGCGAATCAAGTAGAAAAAAAAAAACAAAGTGGGGGCTCCCGCCCTTCATTTTCCTTAAGCCCCCTGGTGGGCCAGGTCACGGGGCAGTCCAAATTTATATAGCTGGGGCCCGCGGGGTCCCTGCAGCCCCGGGGACCGCCACCTCCCCAGGGCTTTGCTCATAATGTGCGGGGGCACACGTCCCCTGCAGCCCCGGGGACCGCCACCTCCCCTTGGCTTTTTTTGTAAAAGTACATGGGGGCTTCTGCCCCCCCACTCTGCCCCGGGGACCGCCACCTCCCAGGGGCATTCCTTATTAAGGGGCCGGGGGCCTCACGGGGCCCCCAAGCCCCGGGGATCGCCACCTCCCCGGGGCAATTAGTAATAATATGTGTGGGGGGCTCAAGCCATCCCACACTGCCCCAGGGACCACCACCTCCCCAGGACACTAATTATTGAACCACCAGCTCCCGGGGGCTATGTTTACATTGGGAGGGGGGCTGCACGGCCCCCCTCCTGGAGCCCTTCATGGCCCTGGGGACCGCCACCCCCCAGGGCCGGCTCCAGCAATGTCCCAGGGTGCCCACCCCAGTAAATTGCATTTTGCTATGGCAGGGCAGGAGCACGGCTCCCACCCTGTCATAACAAACTCCTGCATCGCTTCATGGAAGCGAAAGCAGGAAACCTGCTCTCGCTTTCATGAAGCGAAGCAGATTGCTTTTGGACAAGGGGAGCAGCATGTTTGCAGCTCCCTTTGCCCAAAAGCAATGCCGGCTCCTGCAGGAGGCGGGGAGCAGGCAGGGACTGCAGGGCATTGGGGCTCCCCCCACGGTCCCCAACGTGAGGGCATGCCCCGGGGATGGGGTCCCCAGGGCAAAAAAAAATGCCCGTCGGGGGAGAAGTGTTTTTTTTGTAAAAAATGGCTGGGCCTCGGGATGGTGTCCCTGAGGCAGAGTTTGAGTAATGAGAATGGGGGGCATTTTATTTTCCGAGTGCCTGGAGTCGCGACACCATCGTGGGTCTCAGCCCACCCCCCCAGTGTAATCGCGATGGGTTTGCGACTCCACCCAAAATTTAAAAATGTATGTATGTTTTTAAAAAATAAGATTGACTGTTGGGTTATAGGGTGGCTTTAAAAAGAGCCCTTGTTTTTATTCTGAGTTTGTTGCAGCTACATGTAAGTTGGGATGCACAGCTTAATGTTGAAGTGAACTCCATCACTTCTGCGGATGTCATCCATATCAAAACGTAAATTGTTGTTAAAGATGGAGCCCATCCTATGGTCTCAGGGGGTTGGAGATGCAAAAAGGTTTTAACCAAAGGCAACAATTGGTGCCACTTTAATCCTCTCTGTGCAATCCATTTAATGTCCACATTTTGCATGCCTAGGTTTTTGTGAATACATCTTTTTTCAGCATACCTTTTGCACCAGAAAACATAGCTGTGCCCTTCAATCCACACTGTGAGCATCTTGAAGGGATGTCTGGAAGGAATGAAAAGATGACTGTAGCTGAGGTAGTCAGTTGGTAGAAAGAGAGATATCTAAAATAGTGGAGAAGATGCTGTTTTTTAAAAAGCTGATAAGTAATTGGCTGTTCAGCAAGATTGTGCACTCAAAAATAGGATGCATGTTAGTTTGCTGAGATATCATGCTTGTGATTGTTTTTTAGAAAATGTTTGAAAGGTACAGTAGATACCATTAGGTAATATTTTGCGAAAGTCAGCCACACCTGCTGTTTGCATTAGTAACATTGTGTGCTGGACTTGAAACTATGGTGAACTTGTGACCTACCAGTACAGTTGAAAGTTCCATGAACTGTTACTATGGAAACTGGCATTAAGCAGAATGGGGGAAGGCTTGTAACTTAACTGTGGATTTAAAATGTGAAATGGAAACTTAAGTATACGTGATATGTTACTAAATTAAGGTTTTCTAAGACAGTAATATGTGTAGAAGTAGTGTGTTGTTAAAAAACTATACTAGTATTACTAAAAATAGGTTTTTGAACTCCCGTAAGGGTTTGCGGTTTCATTGCGACGCTTTACCACGGCACCGCGGTGGAATCGCGACTCCAGAAAATTACAGAACCAGTTTGGGCACCATTTCAAGACAGTTAGAAAGGGTTAATATGTGTAACCAATAGCAATGTGTTTTACAATTTGAAATAATGATGGAACCAATGCGATTTGATACTTACATTTATTTGAGTGCAAAAAGAGAGGGAAAGTTTGCCATTACTGTTTTCACCTTGCTGAGAGAGCTGCATTACCTTTGTTGTGTGGAAAAGAAAATCTTTTAAGAGTTTCTGATATTTGATCTTCTGCAATACTATCTCAAACGTGAGTAACAAATTTGTAAGGTGTATTATATATTATACTGTATTGCTTTATTCTTTCTAAATATATTTTTACATTAAATAAAAAAATTCCAAGTGTGGAAATTGTAAGAGAAATGTGATGTATGAAATATGTTATGAAATGTATAGATCTCTATAGTGGTTAAAGACATGTTGGTAGAAGGATTAGTGGTTATGTTTGCTCATATTGGTCGATGGAGATGTGCACTTCAAGTATGCTGCTTAATTTTAGGTGTCTCTTTAAAATGGGAAGTGCAGTCTGTCATGTTTAAGTGACTTTGTAGTCTTATGACTGAGGTTTGTGTCTGCTTGCACATGTAGTCTTGCACGTGTTATACCTAAACAGATGGTAGAGGTATAAAACTCTGGTATACATGTATCTGTATGTTTCTTTTATATATGATGCCACAAGGAAAAGGCACAGACACATGCATGCCATGTAATCCCTCAGACATTAACCATAGATTCGTGCAATCACCCTGGCACTACTATTCCACTCAAATATTCAGTCAATCACTACCCATGCTCTCATGTTCTCACTCAGGCACTACTGATGCACTCATAGAATGGCCCAAGCATTATCCTTACACTCATATTGTCTCTCAGGTACTTCCCATACACTCATACAACCATCCAGTTACTACCATTGCAGTCATAGAATCACTCAGGCAGTAACCATGCACTTTTTTATTCTTTCAAGCTATACTTATACACTCATGTCTTAAACCATGCTTTAGCCTTGCACTCATGGTTTGTCTAAGGTATTTCCCCTGCACTGATCTAATAACCCAGGCAGTACTGTTGCTCTCATGCAATCATGCAGGCACTACTCTTGCACTGACCTATTCACTCAGGCACTACCCATCCATTCATCCATTCTCTCAGGCACTACCTACTACCCATCTATTTGAATGTTTCTTTGAAATATAATGCCACTTTTAAAAGGTGCAGACAGATGCATGCATGCTCTCTGGAATAAGGTGAGACTTTTAACACACACATTGAAAGTGTTGCTGGTTTGTATTTGGCTAGGCCCAGCACTCTCTGTAGTTGCTGAAAAGTGAAGCTGCAGCCCAAAAGCGTGGTTAAAGACATGTTGGTAGAAGGATTAGTGTTTAGGTTTGCTCGTATTGGTCGATGGAGATGTGCACTTCAAGTATGCCGCATAATTGTAGGGGTTTCTTTAAAATGGGAAGTGCAGTCTGTCATGTTTAAGTGACTTTTTAGTCTTATGACTGAGGTTTTTGTCTGCTTGCACATGTATTCTCACATGTGTTATGCCGAAATAGATGGTAGAGGTTTAAAACTCTGGTGTACATGTATCTGTATGTTTCATCTATATATGATGCCACTAGGAAAAGGCACATACACATGCATGCCATGTAATCCATCACACATTGACCATAGATTCGTGCAATCACCCAGGCACTACTATCCCACTCAAACATTCAGTCAGGCACTACCCATGTTCTCATCTACTCACTCAGGTACTACTGATGCACTCATAGAATGGCCCAAGCATTACCCTTACACTCATATTTTCTCTCAGGTACTTCCCATACAATCATACAGTCATCCAGTTACTACCACTGCAGTCATAGAATCACTTAGGCAGTACCCATGCACTTTTTTATTCTTTCAAGCACTACTCATACACTCATGTCTTAAACCATGCGTTAGTTTTGCACTCATGGTTTGTCTACGATATTTCCCCTGCACTGATGTAATCACCCATTCAGTACTGCTGCTCTCACGCAATCACCCAGCCAGTACTCTTGCACTGAACTATTCACTCAGGCACTACCCATTCCAGTCATCCATTTTCTCAGGCACTGCCCACTACCCATCTATTTGTATGTTTCTTTGATATATGATGCTACTTTTAAAAGGTACAGACACATGCATGCATGGTCTCTGGAATATGGTGAGACTTTTAACAGACACATTGAAAAAGTTGTTGCTTTGTATTTGGCTAGGCCCAATTCTTTGAGTTGTTGCTGAGTGGTGAAGCTGCAGGCCAAAAGTGAGGTTTAAGACATGTTGGTAGAAGGATTAGTGATTAGGTTAGCTCGTATTGGTCTATGGAGATCTACACTTGAAATATGCCACATAATTTTAGGTGTCCTTTTGAAATGGAAAGTGCAGTCTGTCAAGTTTAAGGGACTTTGTAGTCTTACGACTCAAGTATGTGTCTGCTTCACATGTATTCTCACATGTGCTATACCTATAAAGATGGTAGACATATAAAACACCGATATACATGTATTTGTATGTTTCGTTTACATATGATGCCACTAGGAGAAGGTACAGACACATGCATGCTAGCTTTCAGGAATATAGTGAGAATTACATCTCTATTCTCAAGCACTAGGTATGCACTGATGTAAAGAGGCACATATCACTTTTGGACTCATGAATTCACTTAGGCATTCTTATTCAGTTATGCAATCAAGTAGGCACTACCTATACATACTTCTAATCACTCAGACATTAACCATACATTTATATAATCACCCAGACGCTACTGTTCCACTCAAATATTCACTCACACAGTACCTATGAACTCATGAATTCACTCAGACACTAATGATGAACTCATGCAATGGCCCAAGCATTACCCTAACACTCATAGTTTCTCTCAGGTATTTCCCATACACTCATACAATTATCTAGTTAATACTTGTGCAGTGATAGAATCACTCAAGCAGTATCCGTGTACTCATCCATTATCTCAAGCTCTACCCATACACTCATGCAATAAACCATGCATTCGCCTTGCACTCATAGTTTCTCTCAGGTATTTTACATGCACTGATCCAATTACTCAGGCAGTATCCTTATACTCATTCAATGATCCAGGCAGTACTCTAGCACTGAACTATTCACTTAGGCAGTACCCATCCAGTTATCCATTCTCTTAGGCACTACATATGCACTCATCCAATGACCCTACCATTACTCTTACAGTCATTCGTTTGCTCAGGCACTACCCATGGAATCATACTGTTAAGGAGGAACTACCTATAGACTCATTCAATGAATCAGGTATTACGTATGCAATTTTGCAATCACCAGGCACTACTTTTGCTGTCAAAGATTTACTCAGACAATATCCATGCACTCATCCATTTCTTCAGCTACTACTATTACACTCATAGAATGAACTACAGATTACTTTTTGAGTCATCCTTGTACTCAAGTACTAGCTATGGAATGATCTAAGGAGGTAGATATTGCTCTTGCACTTATGAATTCATATATGCACTACCAATGCACGTACCCACTCATCCAGTTAGTACCTGTGCATTCATGGAATCACCCAGACACTACTCCTGTATTCATGAAATCACCAACATACTACCCATAGACTTATACAATAACTCAAGCACTACTGTTTTAGTAAATCATTCTCTTAGGTAGTACCTATGCAGTCATCCAATTACCCAGGCATTATTCTTATAGTGATAGTTTTCAGGTACTACCCATACAATTATGTAATCAACCAGACTTTATTTTTCAAGTTATAAACTCAGTCAGACAGTACTTATGCACTCATCTAATCACCTAAACAGTACTTCTCCACTTATACATGCACTTAGGCACTACCCATGTATTCATGTAATCACTCAGGCAGTATTCTTAAACTCAACCATTCACTCAGACACTAGCTATGCACTCTTTAAATGATGCAGGCATTTGCCTTGTACTCATGCAATCTTTAAAAGACAGTCTTGCATCTTTCTGCAGTTCGCTTGCGTCTTTCTGCACCTCTGTTACTCCTTTCTGTACTTCTGTTGCCTCTTTTTGCATTCCTCTTGCCTCCTTCTGCATTTCTTTTGCCTCTTTCTGAAAATGTGTTGCTTCTTTCTGCACCTCTCTTCCTTCTTTCTGTGCCTCTCACTTATTTTTCTACTCCTCTTGCCTCTTTCTACACCCCTTTTGCTCGTTTTTGTACCTTACTTGCCTCTTTCTACACGTTTCTTCCTCTTTCTGCACTTCTTTTGCTTCTTTCTGCACCTCTCTTGCCTTTTTCTGCACTCCTGTTCTCTGTTTTTCCATCAGGTTTGCATGATTTTGCACCTCTCTTGTCTCTTTCTGCACATCTGCTGTTTCTTTCCGCATTTCCTACATTTTTCAGTAGCTGTGTTCTTTAAGTATTTCATTTTGCTGTTTCTAAAACCTTTCTTTTTTTCCTTTGTCCCTTTTGCTGTGTGACCACCTTTTCTTCTGTTTTTGCAGTTATTTTCTTCGTTTTTACACTTTTCTATTTTTATGCGTTATAAATACAATAGGAATTTAATTGTAATTTTGTGCTTAGTTGCTATTTTCAAAATTAAAATGTTATTAATTTTAAAATTTTAATTGATGCATCAAACTAATCAAACTATTATTTGTTTTTTAGAAAGATATTTTGATTGGATTATAAATAAAAGATGGCAAGAAAGCATGAAAAGAGAAGAGAACAAAGGAAACAGAAGTACTTAATGAAAACTAATAAGAGTGGAGTAGAAAAACAGCAAAAGGTTGCTGAGGATAAAGTGTCTTCTGGTAAGAGAACTAAACAATTTATTTAAAAAGTTGTGGAGAGATTAAACGATAAAAATACTAATCAAAGGAGAAAAGACATTTTTAGACGAAAGGAGAAGCAAATATTTATTTATTTATTTATTTTATTTATTTGTAAGGTTTTATATAGCGCTGGCTAGACCCATAGGTATCAGAGCGCTTTACAGGAGCAGGCAAAATATACAGGAAACAATAGTTCTGGGCAAAATCTACAATCAGGCACAAGCAAATCTCACCATTGAGTCAGGAGAGGGCAGAATAATGAGAATTCACAGGATTATATACATTTAAATAATAAAATGGAGGTAACGACTCAGGGCACACAATAAATAAAAGCCAGGAGAACAAATTGTAGTGGTAGGGGGCAAAGGGTATGTGAGGAGGGGTCCATAACAAATGGACAAAGCACAGGGGAGAATGCCAACAAGCAGCTTACAGCATAGAAGTTAGAGCGGATAGGATACATGAGAGACCAGGGAGAGCGAAGGCCGGGGAACAAAAAAAAGAAGAGTAAAGGGAGAATGAAAAGTCAAACAGGTTAGCAGAAAGATAACCAATACAGGAGATAAAAGGAGTGCAGGATCAGAGAGAATTATAGACTCCAATATTTGTTGAGGAGGTGATATTTTAGGTCTCTTTTAAAGCCGAGGTAGGAGGGGTTGCAGCGCAGGTCCCTCGGGAGGCATTCCAGATTCTCGGAGCATTTCCAGAGAAGGAGCGGGTCTGGGTGGATTTCTTTTTTTGCAATGGGGAAACAAGGAGGAGAGCTGTGAAGCTTCTCATCAGTCTGGAACAGCCCGCTTTTTTGAGTTTGTTAGTTAAGTACGCCAGAGATTGAGAGTGAAGGGCTTTGTGGGTGATGCAGGCAGTCATGTAAATGCATCTTCCTTCAATGGGGAGCCAATTAAGTGATTTGAGGGCAGGAGTGATGTGGTCATATCGTTTGCAGTTGGTAATGAGCCTGGCAGCCAAGTTGAGCACAGCTCTAAGGGGGACCAGGTGGACTTTAGGGGTTCCAGTGAGAATAGCATTGCTGTAGTCAAGTTTGGAGAGGACTAGTGATTGGACGACCCATTTGAAGTCGTCTTGAGCGATGAAGGGTTTGATTTTCTTGAGGTGTCTGAGAGTGAATAGTGCTCCTTTGGCAGTGTTATTTATATGGTCCATCAGTGCCAGATTTTTGTCAAGAATGAAACCAAGGGATTTTGCCGAGTTAGATAGGGTGAGCGGACAGTTGAGGGCGTTGAGGTCAGAGGTCCAGCCTTGGATGGGGAGACGGTTGCTTTTTGGGGAGAAAATAATAATTTCCATTTTGTTAGGGTTCAGTTTAAGATAGTTGGAGTAACACCAGGATTACATTTTGCTCGGAGTGTTGTTTAGATGAAGTACATCAGAATGGGATTTGATTTTGCAGTAGAGTTGGGTGTCATCAGCGTCAAGGTGATAGTAGATCCCGGCTTGTTTCAAAATAAGAGTAAGGGGTTCCATGAAGAGGTAGGGGGAGAGAATTGAGCCCTGGGGACACCCAGGGAGACAGGGGTAGGATTAGAGAGGCAGTAGTTGATTTTTATTTGTTGTGTTCGGTGCTGGAGGTAGGAAGTGAACCAGTTAAGGACCGTTCCATTAAGGCCAGAGCGAGCTTTAAGAGATTCCAGTAAGGAAGAGTGATTGACTGTATCGAATGCTGCTGAGAGATCAAGGAGGATAAGAAGGCAAGCCTCTCCATTATCTAGGGAGCAGTGAATGTCATCGGCAATGTTCAACATGGCAGTTTCTGTACTACAGCCTTTCCTGAAACCAGATTGAAAGGAGTCAAGTAAGTTGTATTTGCCTATGTTGTTGTCGAGTTGAAGTAATGCACATTTCTCCAAGGTTTTAGCTAGAAGTGGGAGGTTGGAGATGGGACGGAGGTTGTTTGGATCATTAGGGTCAGCATTTAAGTTTTTAAGAATAGGAGTGAATTGCCCGAGTTGGAGGGAGTCGGGGACGCACCCAGTGGCAAAAGAGGTGTTAATGATTTTTGTCCAGCATGGGGCAATGATGTGGTTAAGGTTATGGACTAACTTAGAAGGGAGCGGGTCTTTAGTGTGCGAGGTCGGCTTTAATTTAGCAATGATATTAAAGACTTCAAGCTCAGTCATAGGATTGAAATTAGCCCAGGAGGCGTTATTTTTCAATTGTAAGTTGGAAAGGATGTCTCCAGAAATAGTTGGAGTAGATAGGTGAGTGAGAGGATTAGGAGGGAGGGAAGATGTAGAAAAAGGAGGGACATCAACAGAAATTAGGGGGCTAGGCAGGGCCAAAATTTGAGGGAAGGATTGATTAATTTTAGCAATTTTTTCGGAGAAAAAGTTGGCAATTTCCTCACATCTTTCGATTGAGGCCGTCAGTTCTGGAGGGGCAGATGAAGTTTGTCTTCTGACAATGTTAAAGAGTTCTCTGGGCAGATTTTTGGCACAATCAAGGTGGGCACGAAAGAATGATGTTTTTTCTTTGAAAATGTGCTTCTTATATGTTGATCTTACAGATCTGAGGAGGGCAAGATGAGAGGGCGAGGGGTGTTGTCTCCATGTTCTTTCTGCTAGTCTGAGTTGTCTTCTTTCGTTATTGAGTTCAGGATTGAACCAAGATTTGGATTGAGTTGTTCTTTGTTGTTTTAATTTAAGCGGTGCGACTTCGTCCAGGACATCATAAACGGCCTTATTGAAATGTTCAGTGAGCTCATTTGCATTTTGGGAGTGAGGGAGGAGTTGTAGTTGAGCTTGAAATTTAGACTCGAGTTCACTAGGGGGCAATTGTTTGAGGTTTCTGGTCCACATCTTGGGTTTGTTATTAACAGCTGGGGGAAGTAAGGCGCTGGATGAGATGTTGAACAGAATGAGATGGTGGTCTGACCAGTCGATGGGGATGATGTTTGTAAGGGAGATGATTGCATCAAGTGTGGCCCCTTTGATATGGGTTGCTTTGTTGCATATTTGCTTAAAGTCATTCATCTCAAGGAGGTTAACAAGGCGCCTAACAGTGGGGTCAGCTGCATTATTCCAATGGATGTTAAAATCTCCTAAAACAGATTTTTCAAGGCAGAAAGGGAGAAGTGTGTGAGAAGGTCAGATAATTCATCAGTGAAGGGGAGGGGTTAACCCGGAGGATGGTAATAATAAATAAAGAAACACAATGGAAAAGAAACACATGTCAGAAAAAGAAAGAAATAATTTAAAGACACGTGTACATATGTTTTGGAATAGAGTAATTAAAAATTTATTAAAGGATTGTAAAAAGTATAAAAAAATATCAACAGCATATAAGAAGAAGCAACAGCTTGAAAGTGTAGTAGATACTGCTTTTGAATTGAAACGGAAATTATTTATATTGGTATTGAAGAGAATGAAAACATTGAATAAAACAATGCAGTTTATGAAGGACAAAAGAAAAAGACTGGTTAATAGAAGTAACTTCTGCAAAACGTTTTCTTGTGAATGGAAGCACACTTCCAGTACTGAGCCTTTCTTTAATGAAGAAAGCTATTTTCAACAAAATTCATTAGTTCATGCAGTTGATACCAGTGGTCATTGTTATGAGATAAAAGATGGTTATCCAATTGAAAAAGAAAAGTTGGTTCCTAGAAATGTTGAAGAAGTAAAAGCTGAAGAAGTTCAAGGGAGACGTACACAAGCTCCAGTGTATAAGTGGGATTGTAGTAGTATTTGTAGTATTCGACAGGAATCTATTGATATATTACGAGTTTTCTTACGAGAATATGTCAAAAAAAGTGTTAAACAGAAGATTAAGATGTTGCAAGGACTAGTTCCTTGTAAAGTGAGAGAATAATCTAAGTTGCAGGGTCATTCTCTCTCTTGTCGTTCTAGAAAAGTGTGTCGAAGTACTTTTCATCATTTAAGAATGTTAGCATTACATCAGTCACAAATGCGGAAGTTAGTAAGGAGATTATACTACGTAAAAGTCCTGCATTATCTTTAAGTGAAATGAACACAGCTCTTTTGTATGGTACAGTATCGGATGTAAAAAAGTTTGTGATGATATAGAGTTTTGTTTCTTTGGTTCACAGGAGGAGTGCAAAAAAAGTGACAGTTTGATAAGTGTAGGTGTTGAAGAACAGGTGGAAGATATTAGTAGTGACAAGTTTGAAGAAGAAATTACAAAGTTTAAGATAGTTTTATCTGAAAAACCAAACTATGTTTGTATTTGTTGTCGATGTACTCACTATAGAAGTCAAACTAGGAATGTTGATGTATATTTAAAAAGTGAAAAGGAAAATAATGATAAGTGAGAGCAACTTGGTGCTTATTTGTTGGTGGAAGGTCGTTTTGAGTTGGGTACTGATCAACATATTTGTAAATATTGTTACAACAAGTTCGAAGAGAACAAAATGCCTGCCAGAGCTGTACATAACCACTTAGAGTTGGTAGCTATACCTCCGGAACTGGCAGATTTCAATGCATATGAGTCCATTCTTATTCAATCTGTCAGGCTATAGTTTGTATGGAGCCAAAAACAGGTAAGCTTCCTCCAACAGATTTGCAAAGAGGTCTGAAAGGAAGAGTTGTGTACTTACCTTTAGATTTTAAGAAAAATATTGAAACTGTTGGTATGGACAGACAGGAAAGTGAGCCTGTAGTTAATCTAGTTAATGGTGTACCAACAAAGAGTCGAAAAAAATGGCAATAGTTAGTAGATGTTACCAAACTTCAAAAGTCTACATTATATCTTGCACAGAACAATATTTATTATAAAACTGTAAATGTGGAAGAACAGGAAATATGTTTACAGGATGAAAGAGAAATTCAAAGTGGACAAATAGAAAAAGTGGACATGTCTAGGACTGAAGAGATTTACGAACATTACAGTATACATCCTCTACATTCAAAAGAAGTGATTGGAAACAGTATTGAATTATTTCAAATGAAGAAAGCAAAGGGAAGTCCCATGAGTGTGTGGGAAAAAAGCTTAGAAGCTCGTTGTTTTCCACTGCTGTTCCCCACTGGAAAAGGTGGACGATCCAATGAATGTTCGGATCGGTTGAGCTCTGCCAGTTTATATTCAAAGTCAAGAGGAATCATTTGGGTAAGTCTAGGTCTTGCTGACACGAAATAGAGTACTGAGATCTCTAAAAGAAATTGAATACTTAGCATTGAATGAACCAGAAAGTACAGATATTGTCAAAACTAATATGTTGGATACATACTATCCCAAAAGGAGTCCACATCTGGAAAACCTATGTCTATATGAAATACTTCAACATTAAAGCTTTAAAAGAAATGTTACAGAAAATATAAATGAAGAAAAATATGCAGTAATAGGATGTGACGGATGTTTGGTAAAACATGCCAAAGGAAATCTTATTAACCACAGGAAACTCAGGGGTGAAAGTCCAGATAAGAGGGAATTTATCTATTTAGCACTTCTGCAACTCTAGCCTTTGCGTATTGAAACAGAATTACGTGGAGATTATGATTGCTATGAAGATTCTTTCAATGCCTGTAAAGATAGCATTGAATGCACAATTTTCCCAACTTATCTACAAATGTTAAATGATGAAATTGAACAAGAAACTACTATTGCAGGTGAAATAGCCAGAGACAGTTCTCAAGATAGTCAAAGTTCAGCTACACTAAGACAAGATCCACTAAGACAACCAATTATCAAAAATGAAGCAGCAGTTGCCATGAATGAAGTAGAAACTGCAATGCAACAAGCACAACATGATATTATTTAGTTAGAAAATTTAGAACAACTAAACATCGAACAAAAACAAATATATCAGGGAGGGAGGAAAACATGGTGGCCGGCGAGTAGCTGGTCGCGGGAGCACCCTCAGAGCGGAGCAATGAAGCGCATATTTTGAGCGAGGAAGCTCTTTTTTCAGCCCATAAACGTATGTAAATGAAAGTCGGTACTTTTAGCTAGAAATTGAATTGTTCCGACTCTTCAATAAGACTCGGGGAGTGTGCTTACCGTTTCGGCAGCTGGAGTGCGGCGAAAAGCAGCTAAAACGGCGACAGAGCAACCGTGGAGTAGAGCGGCCCTGGAGCTCCATAGAGGGAGAGGCGCGGCCGCAAGGATCCCCTTCCGGGGGAAAGGAGGTTGCGGCAGCAGCGGCATAGGCTTCACGACCGGGAGAGAGCTCAGGACGGAAGAACAGTCAGAGGCGAGCAGGAGTGAGCCAGAAGGCAGGCAGAGTCGACTCTTTTTCCTGGAGCAAGAGGAGAATGGAGGACTCGGGGTAGCGGACTGCTTAAGATCAAAACCAGTTAAAGGTACGAGGAAGGTGGCGAGTGGGAGTGCTCAAAGGGAGGTGATTTCATGGTATGCATTGAGGAGTTTGGGGAGAGACAGGGAGGAAGACAAGGAGTTAAAGGGCCCTGCCAAAATTCCTGATAAATTATACGGTACTGTGAAAGATTATTCAGTTTTTCAGATTAAAGCAAAGCCAAATAAAATAGCGGTAAAGAAACGTACACCGGACCAAAGGGTAAAGGTCACTCCATCTCTTAAGACCTATTTTAAAGTTCTATCCAAAACGCTAATTTTGGCTGACAACAAAATGGAGGGGGCAAAAAATCTCCAGGAGAGGGGTAGTATAAAGCAGGCAAAAGCTCCTGACGGTCTGGGTACAGCAGGTGGGACAGATTGGAGCAAAGATATGTCACCAAATAGATATCAAGTTCTGGACTCGCTCTCTCCTGACGCTTGTGGGAGTGACCAACAACCCTTAGAAGAGGGGGGGTAAGCCTCAGTAGAGTTAATAAATTCTGAATCCAATACCAAAGGCCTCGAGCAGAATCTAAAGCAGTCGGAGAAGGAGGATCCGGCTATTGGAGCTCTCCTAATAGCCTTGACTGCTGAAATCAAAAATAGATTCGAGACATCGGAGGTAAACCAGAAGGAGATAAGAAATGCTTGCGAAGTTCTTGAGAGGAAGATGGACGATCTAAGCAATAGAACAACAGTGTTAGAAGGTGAAGTTAAAGAGCTCCGAGAAAAGGTAAAGGCTAACTGCTCTGAAATAGAAAAATTAAAATCAGTGGAGAGGGAGCAGCAAGACAGAGTGGAAAGACTGGAAAATTTTCAGAGAAGGAACAATTAAACATTTGTGAAGGTGCCGGAAGGTAGGGAAGGTGAAGACATAAAAACTTACGTAGTGAAATTGATTAAGAGGGAGCTACAGATGGAAGAATCAGAAGAAGAAATAGCGAAAGATTTACAGCGGGTACATAGAGATCCTTTTAGACTACACACTAATAGGACTAAGCCCAGACAGATTTTGCTCAACTTTCTAACGTTTACGTTAAAAGAGAAAATTCTGTCTAAAGCTCCGAGTATGAAAACGATAGAGGTAGATGGTACTAAATACGAGTTTAGATCAGACGTCTCTAATGTTACCTCCAACAGGCAATGGGAGCTGGGGCAAAGGATGGATTCACTAAAGAGATTGGGTGCCTCGGTTCAGCTGAGGTTTCCGTCTTATTTGAAGGTGATGTTCAGTAATAAGATGTACATCTTCCATTCCAGTGAAAAGGTAGACGATTTTATCAAGGATTTACAAGCAACCTTGATTAACCTTGAATAAGAGGGAAGACATTTCATAAAAAATCAAGAAACAATCACGGTTTTGAAAAGAGTAACCTTTTTTATCTCTAGGGCTGTTTCAATCAATTGAGTAAAAACGCTTTTACCTCACTCGGGTATAAATCAATTGCTGTTGAGAAGCTCGCTCTGAGGGGGTACCCATATGGCTTTTAGCCATGTAGAGTCAGGGAGGGGTTTTCCATGGGGGGGGGGAGGGGTTGGGGGAGCACAGGGTGGGGAGCAGCGGGAGAAAAAAGAAAAAAAAAGTTCCTCTAAAGCCTCTTTAGTTAATCCGGGGTGTTTGTCTTTTCTAGCCGGTATTAGGGATGGGTGAGAAGAGAGAGAATGTAATTAAAATTCTATTGTGGAATTTAAATGGCCTTAGGGTACGGGGGAGACGTGCAAGAATACTGCAATATTTAAAGGACTGCCCGGCCCAGATTATTATTGTGCAGGAAACGCATTTAACGGAGAAGGAGGGTAAGGAGCTTTTTAAGGCCAAAAAATGGATTGCTCAAGTGGCATGTACAGCTCAATCAGCCGTAACAAAGGGGGTGGCGATATTAATTAAACGAAGGGCACAAGTCAGCTTAGAGGCCCATGTCTCAGATAAAGCTGGAAGATGGCTAGTGGCTAAATTAAAGATTTTGGGCCGCAGTTTCACCCCTGCAGGTTACTATTGACCAAATCAGGATGATGTCACTCCCCTAGGTGAACTGTTGGCTGAACTATTAAACTCCTCTGACCCAATCATCCTGGTGGGAGATTTTAATGCAGTTCTAAATCACACCTTAGATAGATCTTCACACAGCAGAGCATTGGTAAACCCTAAAATGTCTGGGCTCATAAAACAAATGATGGAGCAACTGGGGCTGTGTGATATATGGCGTCAGAGGGCAGGTTCACAAAAAGGATTTACATTTTATAATAAAAAATATAGACACCAGTCGAGGATTGACTATTTCCTCATCGATAGCAGTATAAAGGACGAGGTTCAGTGAATAGACCATGTGGGGGTTCATCTGTCGGCTCACTCGGCAGTGACTCTCCATTTGAAGATTGGCGAGGGGGCTACTCAGTCCAGGTGGACCTTGGATCGTAGGATTCTGCAGGATGAGGGAGTTATAGAAGCACTAAGTAGAGAGACTAAAGAGTTTTTCAAGTTTAACTGGGGCTCGGCTGCATCTGGTGTGATCTGGGATGCTTATAAGGCCTTTTTAAGAGGAAGATTAGGGGTATTGGCCGCGGGAAAAAGGAGGCGATACCACGAAGAGGTGTCAGTACAGGAAGAGTTGGTTCGGTCTCTAGAAAGTGACCTAATTGACCCTAGGATAGAGGAGGGGGTCAGGGTAGGGCTGCTACAGAAAATGATGCAAACAAAATCCAATTTAGCAATAATTCTACAACATAGGGCAAGGAAAAGGTGGGAGGCCAGCCGGTTGGCTCACTTTGAATATAGTGAGGGATGTAGCAAGCTGCTGGCCTGGAAGGCAAAAAAGGAGCAAGTGAGAAATAGGATAGACCAGGTCATATGTGAAAAAACTGGGGCCCTAATTGGAGACAGTAAAGGGATCGAGCGAGCCTTTCACAGTTACTTCAGCAAAGTTTACCGGGAAGATTTAACAACTACGGAAGAAGAGCTTAGAGTATGGTTAGGGCAAGACTGTGCTAATCCCCTTTCACTAGAAAAAACTAGACAGCTGAATAGGGAAATTGATACGAGGGAAGTAGAGCTGGTAATTAGGCAGGCCAAGATGGGGAAGGCTCTTGGACCCGATGGCTTGCCCTATGAGGTCTACAAGGCTTTGGCAGACACATTAACCCCCATTATAATGAGGATCTTTAACGACCTGTTTATTGAAGGGTCGGGTATGCCAGCCTCTTGGAAGGATGCTACTATCTCGCTAATTTTGAAGCCAGGAAAGTGCACCAAAAATTGTGATTCCTATCGGCCAATTTTGCTTTTAAACAGCGACTATAAGATCTATGCTAAAATCTTGGCTGATAGGTTAAATGGGTTAATGGCTGAGTTGGTGCATGAGGACCCAAAAGGGTTTATACGCGGAAGATCTCTGAAGGTCTTGACTTATGCACTAATTGGCTCAATAGACCTGGCAACCTCCTACGAGCTCCCGCTTGCGGTAGTGGCTCTGGATGCCACCAAGGCATTCAACCGGGGAAACTGGGCCTACCTACAGGCTGTGGCAAAATCTTTAAATCTTAGGTAAAATTTCTGTAGGGCCCTGGCGGGTTTCTACGAGGCACCAGAAGCTAGAGTCTTGGTCAACGGCTCCTTAACTGACCCTGTACGTATTACTAGGGGTACGAGGCAGGGTTGCCCCTTATCACCGCTCCTTTTTAACCTTTATATAGAGCCTCTAGCTAGGAAAATCAGGGAGGATCCTGATATTGTACCTTTTAAATATGACGACTGGAGCAAGAAATTGGGTTTATATGCGGATGATATCCTCATTTACACTACTAATCTGCAAGACACCCTGACTCGCATTATGACCTTGACGGCTGACTTCGGAAAGATCTCTGGCTATGACATCAACAGGGGCAAGACGGAGATTATGACCTGGAATTTGGATGCAGGAGGTGATGCCAGAAGAGGGGAAATGAGATATTTGGGAGTCATGATAATCACTGGATGTCAATAAAATAACTAAAGTTAACTTTGAGAAAATTAAGAAAGAGGTCTGTAGACTCCTAAAAATTTAGGGGCATATTAACAAGGCCCGGCGATAAATATCGCAAAGCGCGCTTAGCGCTTGCATATTTATCGCCGCTATCTCTGCAATTTATCGCCCGGTTAGCGCGTTATCAACAACGCGCATCGCCGAGGCGATAAAATTCCAGAGATAGCGTGGATATCGCCGTTTTCCATGGTGGAAAACGGCGATATCCTAGATGATAGGGCCTGTGGTCGTATCACATGTATCCACCTCCCATGTTAAGTATGCCTTAGTCAGGAATTTAACAGACGTTAAATTCCTGTGTTAAGGCATACTTAACGCGATTAAAATAATCGCTTCCCGCATTGTAAATATCGCGAAGCTGCCTTCGCGATATTTACCCATGTTGTTTCCACAGACACGCCTACTTTGCATCTCATTAGCGATGCGAAGTTAGGCGTGCTGGAAGCGGGAGCAAAATCAGCAAAACACGCGATAGCGTGTCTTTGCTGATAAGGCGATGTAATTATCGCCGCTTTTCGGCCGAAAACGGCCGCAAAAGCGGCGATAATTTTTTATCGCCGCATTGTTAATATGCCCCTTGGTCTCATCTTCAGCTATCTCTTCTGGGACGTGTAAATCTAGTTAAAATGATAGCTCTCCCAAACTCACATTTCTTTTTGATACTGTACCCCTGCCTTTTGAGAAGGAATGGTTAAAGAAGATGCAAAGCCAGATCAGTACTTTTATTTGGTCAAGTAAAGGCCCAAGGATAGCATGGAAAAAACTGAGAAGGAGGGTGGAGAAAGGAGGTCTAGCACTGCCAGATTTGCTGTTTTACTCATGGGCCTTTTTATTGAAGAACGCGAGAATGTTGCTTAACACACCAAGACCAACCGAGACTGGGGGCATGTGGGCCATGATGTCGAGTCTGGAGGCAGGGGGCAAACAAGGGTTTCTGTTTAAATATGCAGACCCCAAGTATTTTAAAAAGGTTAGGCTAAAGATTTTGAAGGGGCTGGCTGAGACTTGGTATAAGATCAGGAAAGTTTTAAAAATACCATACTACAGTCTACTGGCTCCTATCTGGGACTCACCTGGCTCTCCGGAATGGACAAAGATGCCCTTGCAGTACCATTATTAAAGTCGGGATTTACACGATGGGAGCATATAATTCAAGATGGTCACCTAATTACTTGGGAAATGTGTAAACAACAAACAGGGCTTCCACTCTTATAAAGTAGAAAAACCTCCTATCCAGAAAGAAGAATTTTTCTTTCTAGAGTCCCCTCACCCACCAGAGTTTCCCCTTGGTGGCATGCTTCATCATAGGGGTCCTCTCAATCCGCTGCGGATTGAGGCGTGCTACAACTTGCAAAATTACGTAGGAGCACTTTTGTGAAAAAAATGTGTAGTGCAGTGATGTGGAGTGCAAAAGAAAATGGGTTAAAAAATACCTAACTAGTGGGCTAATACTTTATTCCTGCTCCTAGTTGGTATATTTAAAAACAGGGGTGAATACTGGGGAAATCAACATAACTGTGATGAGTCAGGTGTCCCTAGTATTGGTCGACATGTTTCGAGCCTCCCCTAAAGCTCTTCCTCAGGACCTCACAGGGGCCAGCCCTGTGTGTACCACTCCTAAGTAAGCTGTAAATAAGGCAACTAAAAAAATAAAGTGAAAAAGTGCCACATCTATTGTGTGTGCACTCCTGGTTAAATACATACGTTTACACAATGGTAGGTAGTATCTGCAGGAAATAAAACAGAAAACAATTAGAGCAACACTGGCCTACCAGGTAATCTGGCAGGCATTTAAATGCAGGCGGCGTTCTATCCATATAAAATGCTCCTCTATAGTGCGTGTAGTTTAACATCGAGGTAAGCATCATGCTTGTTATTTTCGGATGCGTGGATTCGCTGGTAAAAACTACAAAGACTCAGGCAAGGTTGATCTTTTACTGTTGGCACGTAGGGAGATATGCAAACAATGGGTGGCCGTGGCTCCTCCTAGTTTGGATGATTGGATGCGCTCTGTTAAGCATATTGCCAGTCTGGATGTGTTGGGATTTAGGAACCAAGGGGCATATTAACAAGGCGGCGATAAACAATTATCGCCGCTTTTGCGGGCGTTTTCGGCCGAAAAGCGGCGATAATTATATCGCCTTATCAGCAAAGACACGCTATCGCGTGTTTTGCTGATTTCGCTCCCGTTTCCAGCACGCCTGACTTCGCATCAATAATGAGATGCAAAGTAGGCGTGTCTGTGGAAACAACATGGGTAAATATCGCGAAGGCAGCTTCGCGATATTTACAATGCGGGAAGCGATTATTTTAATCGCGTTAAGTATGCTTTAACGCAGGAATTTAACGTCTGTTAAATTCCTGACTAAGGCATACTTAACATGGGGGGTGGATTCTGTGGCTAAGACCACAGCCCCTATCATCTAGGATATCTCCGTTCTCCACATAGAAAACGGCGATTTCCACGCTATCTCTGACATTTTTATCGCCTCGGCGATGCGCGTTGTTAATAACGCGCTAACCGGGCGATAAATTACAGAGATAGCCGGCGATAAATATGCAAGCGCTAAGCGCGCTTTGCGATATTTATCGCCGGCCCTTGATAATATGCCCCCATGATTTTTGGCTTCCCATGCTTGATTGGTGTTAGCAACAAGGTTAAGTAAATAAAAACAGAGGTCCGATGATTAAGCCTTCTCTGCCTCGACTGGCACTTATGTTTTTCTTTCTGCTTCCTGCTCCTTTCCAGATAATTGGGAGCGGGCGGAAAGAGATAAAAAGTGAACTATGGAAGAGGGAGATTAAATCCGAGGGCGGCAAACAGTGTAACCCCCAAATCTTCTTTCTTGTTTCCAGCACATAAGGGCAGGACACTCCAGCCAAATGTGTAAGTGGAATGGTGTTCTTTTTTAAGAGGCAAATGAGGACAAAAAAATATATATATATCAACAAGTGACACAACAGATACAACATGGTATGCTGCACGAAAAAAAAGAACGCCAATGTTCATCATTTAAACCTATTCTAATCTACATCAGTGGCCAAGCTGGCACAGGAAAAAGTTGCTTAATTAAAGTTTTTACCAGTTTTCTCCACAAAACTACAGAATCACATTTATCTTGTGTTGTAACAGCTCCAACTGGATTAGCAGCACACAACATTAAAGGGATTACTTTACATCAATTACTTATGCTACCAGTTGAACATGATAACAAATTGGAATATCACAAGCTATCTGGAGAAGCTTCTTATGAAGTTTCAAGAGTACTGAAGAAAATGAAGCTTCTAATCATTGATGAGGTGAGCATGGTCTCAAACTTAATGATTGCCTTTGTACACTTGAGGATGCAACAGGTTTTAAAAACAAATTACGATGTTCTCTTTGGAGGTAAACATGTAATTGTATTCGGAGATCTACTACAACTTACTCCTGTAAAAGGACAACCTGTTTTTAAAACACTTGTGCATGAGGATACTAGGAAATCTTTGGAAAGTATTGGAAATGTTAACATCTGGTCAAATTTTGAATATAAAGAACTTATTAAGAATATGCGACAAGCAAATGATGAACATTATGGAAATATTCTTAACTGCTTAACTGCTTCGAACGTTCCGCGCCAGTGCGGAACGTTCTATTAAGCGGGCGGGGCCGCGTCGGCCAACGGACGTGCGCAGCACTACCGGGTAGTGCTCGCGACGGCCGTTGGCCGACAGAAGCACTTAAGGGGTTAAAGATATAAGAATTGGTGTCTTGACAAAACATGGTAAAGAAGCTTTGGAAAGTCGGCTACTAAGGAACTTGTTTACAACTGGAAACACAGCGTCTGAAATAATGTACAATAAGCTTGAAGAAAAGAAGTCTATAGTTTGCCTAATGCCTACACTGCAAGAGTGTTCTACATTTAATCAATAACTTTTGAAACTGGCAAACTGGAAATAGTTGAAATGAAAGCTATTGATAAAATTGAACACCAGAGAGTGACTATTCTTCTGACAGACAATCTACAGTCTAAATTGCATTCTTTGGAGAAGTTTGTATCTAAAACAGCAGGCTTAGAAAACACTTTACATGTATGTATAAACTGTCGGGTAATTTTACGGCGTAATTTGGATGTAGAAAAAGGTTTAGTAAATGGAGCAATGGGGAAAGTGGTTGAGTTTGTAAAATTTCAGAAGAGAGATGGAATAGAATTTCTGAAGATAAAATTTGATCAGATTAAAGAGGTAACACAGATTGGGCATTGTGTTGTACGTTTTTTGCTTGTAAAAGACTTGTACATTCACAGAAAACAGTTTCCTCTGTCTTTAGCATATGCTGTAACTATTCATAAATCTCAAGGATTAAGTATAGACAGTGCTTTTGTAAATATCGGAAGTACAGTGTTCAAAGAGGGAACCATACCACAAAACACCTTCAAACTCCAACTCCAGAAGAAAAACAGGCTTTCCAGCATCTCAAACAAATCATTACATCCAAGCCGTTCCTTTTAAGCCCGGACTACACAAAAACATTTCTGTTACAAACCGATGCCTCAGAAAACGGTCTTGGGGCGGTGTTATCACAGACCGATGAGAGGAATCACGAGTGACCAATCATATACATCAGTCGAAAACTCTTTCCACGGGAAACCAAATACGCAGTGATAGAAAAAGAAGCCCTAGCAATCAAATGGGCCATTGAGTCTCTTCGTTATTACCTAGAGGGTAGAGAGTTTCTCCTCTACACAGACCATGCCCTGTTGGAATGGTTGTCGCCAAACAAGGGGCATAATCCAAGAATTCTACGGTGGTTCCTCACCTTGCAACCCTTCCGCTTTACCATCCTCCATAGGAAAGGAAAAGACCAAGCCAATGTGGACTATCTGTCCAGATATCCATCTGATCCCTTTCTTGTACACAAGAAAGTTAGGGGAGGGGAATGTGAGGAAAGACAGCGGATAACCCCCGAAACCCCCAACGTACCTCCTACTCCTCTACCGTGGTCTCCGTATGCCATGGACAGCGACGGTGACAATCCCGGGACTAGACCCCAAACACTAACGAAGGACTATCATTCTCCTCCACAGGGCGGGGAATCAGCGAACCAGAGGCCGGGCCCACCCCTACGCAAGCATGTGAGCCGAGAAGACCAATCCCCAATAAGGGAATGGGGACAGCGAAGAGGGACATCCACCCAGAAGAGGAACCTGGAAGGGAGGAAGACGCGAGAGAGACTGCCGGCGAAACGGAGGAAAACGCCAAGAAGAAGGAAACCTTCAACGCGGGGAAGGACGCTGAAGACGGAGCAGTGCCAGCGGGGAGTAACAACCGGGACGCAGCCGAGGTCGACATCACCGCCGAAGATGACCCTGACGTGTAGTGGGAAGAGTGGTGGTCCCCGGAGGACGCGCAGGAGCCGCCACAACTCCGGAGAGTTGCGGCTTAAGGCGGTACATGCTGCGGGTACAAGGGGTAGGAATGGGTGGCGGGTTAAGGCGGTAGGCTAAGGAAGCACATCCCCTGCCTTGTCTTAAGACGCACTGAATCCTAGCTGCCTTGAAAAGCCTGCAACTGTCCCTTTTCTTTTCATAGCCAGTCGTTCCTTCGTTTTTATTGTTTTCCTTTGGCACACCAAACACACCCTTTCCTTTTACAAGCACAGCTTGACCGATACCTGAAGAGGCCTGCCACAGGGGGGAACTGAAGTAAGGACCCCGTAGGGGCTCGTGCTCATGGCATCGCCTTCTTTTGCTTCCCCTGTCACCTTGGCTCGGCTTGCACTCATCCGGGTGTGGTGGAAGGATATCGATATCAATACAGTAATACTTACCGCCTCTTTTTTCTTCTTTTGTGTTGTTCTGCCCCTGAAAGCCTCCCAGGATCCCATCTTCCAGAACGAAGCACGTAGAAGAGACAGAGAAGAGGAAAAATGTGAAGAAACGCCCTTTCTCATGTCTGAGCACAGATAAATGACTTTGTATATACACTTTTGGATCATAACACCTTGTCTGCCGCAAATACCCTATTGACCAATAAAACATTCACTATCAACCCAATACAGCCTCCTCGCTTCTGTTTCCGCCCGTCCCTCCAACATGATCCCATCTGTAACTTAGTCCAAATAAGTTTTCAATCTGAATTCCTTCAAGTTCTAACACTCCAAGCATAACCATCAGAAATTCTTGTGCATCTTGTTGTACATTAAGAGTAAATGTCAGCGAATCACTACATATATCCAAAAGATGACGAACTCCAGAAGCAGTATGGATTTTAGTTCTGTCAGTTACCAACTGTTGAAATACATGATGTAATAAAGAACAAAGGGGCATATTATCAAGGGCTTTATCGCCGCTTTAGCGGCACTTTTTGCCGCTAAAGCGGCGATAATTTTATCGCCCTATTAGCAAGCTGTCGCTAACAGGCGTTAGCGACAGCTTTCAGGCGTTAGAGGCCGCGTTTTCCATCGCCTTGCATGTCAGCGATAATTATCGCTAATGACATGCAAGGAAGGCGTTCCCTACTAAAAGCGACTGAAAACAGTCGCTAATCACACTACCCCCTATTAGCAAGGCAGGCGAAGCGATATAATAATTCGCGCTAAGCGCGTTTATCGCTAGATTTTAACACCTGCTAGTGAGGATGACTTACCTGTTTGTAGTATAGGAGGTGGATTCTAATGCTGAATCCACCTTAGCGTAAATGCGAGAATATCGCTGGTTTTCCAGCGATATTCTCGCATTTTGCCGCTATCGCTGGAATAATCATCGCCATAGCGCTAATTGTTGCTAATACAGCGTTAGCGTGGCGATATATTCCAGCGATAGCTGGCGATAAAATATTTATCGCATTTTGTTGCTAATATGGCCCAAAATCTTTTTTCATGATTTCTCATGATTTCACAATGAAGCTCTTCCAGATAAAAGACAACATTCAAAATCACATTAGCATAGCAGTTGATACCAGAACTATTTTCCAACTGATATCCTACAATCTCATCAACAGTTTCCATTTTCTTTTGCTTTACACCTCAAGTTTCTGTTCATTTCTTTTCTTTTTTTGAACCTCAATTCCATCTTTGACATATTTCCGTTTTGGACACAATACACGTTTCTCATATATGGGATATTCACCTAAATCAGGAGCAAAAAGTCTTCTTAAACGATTATACTCTCTTACACAATTTGCAACAGCACTAATCTTTTTCTCATCAAAATCTATCAAATACAAACCAGACAATGTTCTTACTCGAGATAATGCAAAATATGCCGTTTCCTAGGACCAGAGGCTCGGGTAATCTTGGAATCAGCCCTACCCTCAGGGGGACCGGAGGACTGGTGGCCTGGTGTTGGACAGTGACATCGGTCATAGGATACGTTTTGCTGTCTCCATGGACACATTGTATGTGAACAATCCCCGTCGTCTGAGGGTCGCCCCCTGGGACCGCTTGAGGTCGCATAACGCTTTGTAAGCACCCTGTGTCCACTAAGGCGTTTCTGGGTTCCCATTGACCAGTACTCTACGGTGAAAAGGGAGGTGTTCCCCTGCTGGGTTGCAGTATAGGGCTCGGGTATATCCCACCTCCATGGGCTCTTCTTTCTGTGGGCAGGAGCAGGCAATGTGACTGAAAGCGCCGCAGTGAAAGCATTGTGGACCCAATTGGAGGGATGGTCGCCGTGGTGTATGTACTGGACCTGGAACCAGAGTTACTGTTTCTGGTTTTCGGGGATGAGGGAGAGTCTTGGTTGGTCTAGTAGGTGCTCCACTGGGATGCTTCCATGGGGTTTCATCTCTTCCCCTTTGTAGTTCCTGGGCCCGGTTAAAGGCCGTCTCAATTTCAACCGCTCTATCCAGAGTAAGGCCGGCGTGTTGTCTAACCCATCTTTGTATGGGTGGGTATAGTGAGGACAGGAACTGTTCTAAGCAAATTTTCTCTACTATTTCCTCTTTGGAGGAAGTCACTGGCTTGAGCCATCTCTCTACCATATCTTTCACTCTGAAGTAAAGGGCTCTGGGGGTTTCATGCGGCCCTTTCTTGATCTGGCGTACCTTGATACTATATGTCTCCTCGTCTATGCCCATACGTTCCAGGACACTTCGTTTTACGTCAGGATATGGGGTGGTACCAAGAGGATTGGCCGCCTGGTAAGCTGCTTGCAATTCTCCCGTCAGAAAAGGGCCCAGATATTGTCCCCATTTATCTTCTGGCCACATGGCGGCCCTCGCCATCCTCTCATGGTTAGAGAAGAAAAAAT
The DNA here is from genome assembly GCA_963921515.1 of Calotriton arnoldi. Taxonomy (NCBI): domain Eukaryota; kingdom Metazoa; phylum Chordata; class Amphibia; order Caudata; family Salamandridae; genus Calotriton; species Calotriton arnoldi. Next base: position 1,415,981 of record CAWUFW010002227.1, read on the forward strand.
CAGGGTCCTCTCTTGGAACATATTTTTGTAATACCACCGAGGGCAATGAGGTGTGGCCTCGTGTTTGTCCGAGCGCCTCCGCTAACTTTCCGATCACAGACCCTTGTGACTGACTCTGTTCTGTAAGGGTTTTGTGCAGGGTCTCTGGGAAAGCCTCTGCTACCTCCAAGAATCGACCCATGATCCTCTCCAATCGCTCTTGTCCTTCCACCATCTTGGACACAACGGCCTCCATTTCCCCCGATCCCACTTCTGACACCACCTGTCGGAGGGACGGGCGGAAACAGAAGCGAGGAGGCCGTATTGGGTTGATAGTGAATGTTTTATTGGTCAATAGGCCATTTGCGGCAGACAAGGTGTTATGATCCAAAAGTGTATATACAAAGTCATTTATCTGTGCTCAGACATGTGAAAGGGCGTTTCTTCACGTTTTTCCTCTTCTCTGTCTCTTCTAGGTGCTTCATTCCGGAAAATGGGATCCCGGGAGGCTTTCAGGGGCAGAACAACACAAAAGAAGAAAAAAGAGGCGGTAAGTATTACTTTATTGGTATTGATATCCTTTCACCACACCCGGGTGAGTGCAAGCCGAGCCAAGGTGACAGGGGAAGCAAAAGAAGGCAATGCCGTGAGCACGATCCCCTACGGGGTCCTTACTTCAGTTCCCCCCTGTGGCAGGCCTCTTCAGGTATCGGTCAAGCTGTGCTCGTAAATGGAAAGGGTGCATTTGGTGTGCCAAAGGAAAACAATAAAAACGAAGGAACGACTGGCTATGAAAAGAAAAGGGACAGTTGCAGGCTTTTCAAGGCAGCTAGGATTCGGTGCGTCTTAAGACAAGGCAGGGGTTGTGCTTCCTTAGCCTACCGCCTTAACCCGCCAGCCATTCCTACCCCTTGTACCCGCAGCACGTACCGCCTTAAGCCGCAACTCTCCGGAGTTGCGGCGGCTCCTGCGCATCCTCCGGGGACCACCCCTCTTCCCACCACACGTCAGGGTCGTCTTCGGCGGTGACGTCGACCTCGGCTGTGTCCCGGTTGTTACTCCCCGCTGGCACTGCTCCATCTTCAGCGTCCTTCCCCGCGTTGAAGGTTTCCGTCTTCTTGGCGTTTTCATCCGTTTCGCCGGCAGTCTCTCTCGCGTCTTCCTCCCTTCCAGGTTCCTCTTCCGGGTGGATGTCCCTCTTCGCTGTCCCCGTTCCCTTTTCTCCTCCTCTCCTTATTGGGGATTGGTCTTCTCGGCTCACATGCTTGCGTAGGGGCGGGCCCCGCCTCTGGTTCGCTGATTCCCCGCCCTGTGGAGGAGAATGATAGTCCTTCATTAGTGTTTGGGGTTTAGTCCCGGGATTGTCACCGTCGCTGTCCATGGCATACGGACACCACGGTAGAGGAGTAGGAGGTACGTCGGGGGTTTCGGGAGTTATCCGCTGTCTTTCCTCACAGATCATAAATGTGAAGAGTGTTCTTTTACTACCATCACTGAAATACAAACAGAACGATTTATATACTTGACAATACCAGACTGTAAATCAGTACCTTTTAACAAATTGATTAAAACAGCCAATCAAGACATGAAATGTTCATATTGTAGATTAGAGATGTTGTCTACATTACATATAGAAAGATATGGAAAATATCTCATTTTAATGCTACAACGTTGTAGAGCAAATGGAAGAAAATTGGAAACGAAAATTAAAATTTTTGTTGCAAGTCAAATATCTATTTCAGGAAGAACTTTTATAGCAGTGGCTATTATTTTCCATGCTGGACCTACTACCACATCTGGACACTATACTGTGTATTTAAAATGTAATAAAGAATGGACACATTGCAATAATGCCCACTTGGAATTCAAATGTAAGTTGCCTTCTGAATTACCAAATTCATATTTAATATTTTTGAAGCCAAAGTTTTGAATACATTATTCAGCCTATTGGGAAGATGTGAACACAAAATAACAAATTTAATATTGGAGTTTTTTCAAGTGAAAGTTTTAAATACATTATTCGGACTATTGTGAAGATGTGAACAGAAAATGGACAACATTGAAACAATTACTATTTATAATTAGACTTTGGATTATTATTGGTGCTAATTGATATTGCATTTGGAAATTTGTGTTTAAAAGTAAATAGTTTATATATTTATTGTATATATTGTACCAGATATAAATGAGAGTGTACATTTCAGCAAATATACTTGAGAGAAATAATAGAGTTAATGTACAAGAAGGACGTAATTAACAAGGTATAGATAGATAAACACATAGCTACACAGATTGCCAATAATTCTCTGCACTGATTTTTTTTTTTTTTTAAATCTCATTGATTGTTTTTTCCCCTGCTGTTTATTGATGATACTTGTGGTCCCTCGTTACAGGAAAACACGAACAGGCGGTAAAACCATCGCATATCTCGCCCTGAAATATTGGAACACCTTGCTGGATGCCTTGCGCAAATGCCCCAGTCTTTCTCGTTTTAGGAAACTCTTGAAGACGGAACTATTCCGGGATTGATATGTGCTTGTCCTGTGTCTTCTCCCTGGTAGCGCGGAGATACCCCCTCGGGGGTGATTCCAGCGCTTTATAAATCCCGTACATACATACATTGAAATCACTGAGTATGGTGATATTCAGTAGAATCTGAGAACAGCAAAAATGGGAAACTGAAAATGTTATATAATACTGAAACTATATTCTGTTCTTAAAAATATAATATAGTTTGTATTATACATTACATAACATAACAGTTTTTCTTGTTGTTGTTTACAGTAGGTAAAGGTGAAGTTTGAAAAGAGTTATAATACTGTGCACTACAATACTTCTCTAAAATACTTCCAGAGAATGATGTATCTAAATTATTAAAAAAGGTAAGAAAACATTACATAATATGCATCATAACGTGAAATGATGTTTAAAGTTCATTTAAATGTTATTTATTTCTAATAAAAATAATGTTCATCGTTTACAGTATAAAAAACCATTCAGATAACATCAGCCAGGTAGTGATCTTTTCACACAAATAATATCAATGGTGTAATGTAATCTCCATAGCTTAACTTTTGCAGTAGTAGAACAATTAAAGCATTATCTTTGTATTTTTCGTTTCACAGAGTCAAAACCCATGCACTCATTCAATAACTCAGACACTATCTCTGCACTCATCCAATCGCCGAAGCACTATCTATGTACTCCTTCAATCACTCAGGCACAATCCATGCACTTGTCCATGCACTCAGGCTCTACCTATTCATTCGTTCATGTACTTAGGCATTACCCATGCACTCCTCCAATCACCCAGGCACTACTCATGCACTCATGCAATCACACAGGCACTACCCCTGCACTCATGCAATCACCCAGGCACTACCCATGCACTCATACAATCACTCAGGCACTACCCATGCACTCATCCATGCACTCAGACACTACCCCTGCACTCATGCAATCAGTCAGGCACTACCCATGCACTCAGGCACTACCCCTGCACTCATTTATGCACTCAGGCACTACCCATGTACTCCTCCAATCACCCAGGCACTACTCATGCACTCATGCAATCACCCAGGCACTACCCCTGCACTCATTCAATAATCCAGGCACTACCCATGCACTCATACAATCACCCAGGCACTACCCATGCACTCATGGAATCACACAGGCACTACCCATGCACTCCTCCAATCTCCCAGGCACTACCCATCGAGTCCTCCAATCACCCAGGCACTACCCCTGCACTCATGCAATCACTCAGGCACTACCCATGCACTCATGCATGCACACAGGCACTACCCCTGCACTCATGCCATTATTCAGGCAGTGCACATGCACTCCTCCAATCACCCAGGCACTACCCATGCACTGATAAAATCACCCAGGCACTACCCATGCACTCATCCATGCACTCAGGCACTACTCCTGCACTCATGCAATCACTCAGGCACTACCGATGCACTCCTCCAATCACCCAGGCACTACCCCTGCACTCATGCAATCACCCAGGCACTATCCATGCACTCCTCCAATCATCCAGGCACTACCCATGCACTGATGCAATCACACAGGCACTACCCATACACTCATACTATCACCCAGGCACTACCTATGCACTCCTCCAATCACCGAGGCACTACCCCTGCACTCATGCAATCACTCAGGCAGTGCCTTTGCACTCCTTCAATCACCCAGGCACTACCCATGCACTCATCCATGCAATTAGGGACTACCCATGCACTAATGCAATTACCCAGTCACTACCTATACACTTCTCCAATCACCCAAGGACTACCCATACACTCCTCCAATCACCCAGGCAAGACCCATGAACTCCTCCAATCACCCAGGCACTACCCATGCACTCCTCCAATCACCCACGCACTACCCATGCACTCATCCATTCACTCAGACACTACTCATTCACTCATCTATGCACCCAGGCACTACTGTTGCACTCATCTATTCACCCAGGCACTACCCATGCACTCATCCATGCAACGAGGGACTATGTATACACTCCTTCAATCACTCAGGCACTACCCATGCACTCCTCCAATCACCCAGGCACTACCCATGCACTCATGCAATCACCCAGGCATTACCCATGCACTCCTCCAATCACCCAGGCACTACCCATACACTCATACAATCACCCAGGCACTACCCATGCACTCATCAATCCACCCAGGCACTACCCCTGCACTCATGCAATCACTCAAGCACTACCCATAGACTTCTCCAATCACCAAGGCACTACCCCTGCACTCATGCAATCACCCAGGCACTACCCATGCACTCCTCCAATCATCCAGGCACTACCCATGTACTCATGCAATCACTCAGGCACTACCCAAGCACTCCCCCAATCACCCAGGCACTACCCATGCACACATGCAATCACCCAGGCACTACCCATGCACTCCTTCAATCACCCAGGCACTACTTTTGCACTCAGCCATTCACCCAGACACTACTCATGCACTCATTTATGCACTCAGGTACTACCCATGCACTCCTCCAATCACCCAGGCACTACTCATGCAATCACCCAGGCACTACCCATGCACTCATGCAATCACCCAGACACTACCCATGTACTCCTCCAATCACCCAGGCACTATCTATGCACTACTTCAATCACCCAGGCACTACCCATGCACTCATCCATGCACTCAGGCACTACCCCTGCACTCATGCAATCACTCAGGCACTACCCATGCACTCAGGCACTACCCGTGTACTCAAGCAATCACTCAGGCACAACCCATGCACTCATGCAATCACCCAGGTACTACTCATATACTCCTTAAATCACTCAGGCACTACTGTTGCACTCATCCATTCACCCAGACACTGCTCATGCACTTATCTATGCACTCAGGCACTACCCATGCACTCCTCCAATCACCCAGGCACTACTCATGCACTCATGCAATCACCCAGGTTCTACTCATGCACTCCTCCAATCACCCAGGCACTATTTATGCACTACTTCACCCAGGCACTACCCATGCACTTCTCCAATCACCCATGCACTATCCATGCACTTATGCAATCACCCAGGCACTACCCATACACTCCTCCAATCACCCAGGCACTACCCATGCACTCATACAATCACTCAGGCACTAGCCATGCACTCATCCATGCTCTCAGGCACTACCCCTGCACTCATGCAATCACTCAAGCACTACCCATGCACTCCTCCAATCACCCAGGCACTACCCCTGCATGCATGCAATCACCCAGCACTACCCATGCACTCCTCCAATCATCCAGGCACTACCCATGGACTCATGCAATCACTCAGGCACTACCCATGCACTCCTCCAATAACCCAGGCACTACCCATGCACTCATGCAATCACCCATGCGCTACCCATGCACTCCTTAAATCACTCAGGCACTATCTTTGCACTCCTTCAATCACTCAGGCACTACCCATGCACTCCTCCAATCACCCAGGCACTACCGCTGCACTCATGCAATCACCCAGGCACTACCCATGCACTCCTCTAATCATCCAGGCACTACCCATGCACTCATTCAATCGCACAGGCAGTACCCATGCACTCATACTATCACCCAGGCAGTACCGATACACTCCTCCAATCACCCAGGCACTACCCCTGCACTCATGCAATCACTCAGAGAGTACACATGCACTCCTTCAATCACCCAGGCACTACCCATGCACTCATTCATGCACTCAGGTATTACCCCTGCACTCTTGCATTCACTCAGGCAGTACACATGCAGTCTTCAAATCACCAAGGCACTACCCATGCACTCATGCAATCACCCTGGCACTACCCTATGCAGTCATCCATTCTCTCAAATACTACCCATGCACTCATCTATGCCCTCAGGTACTATCCCTGCACTCATGTGCTCATCCATGCACTCAGGTACCACCCATGCACTCTTGAATTCACTCAGACAGTACACATGCAGTCTTCCAATCACCCAGGCACTACCCATGCACTCCTGAAATAACCCAGGCACTACCCATGCACTCATGTAATCACCCAGGCAATACCCATGCACTCCTCCAATCATCCAGGCACTACCCATGCCCTCATGCAATCACTCAGGCACTACTCATGCACCCCTCCAATCACCCAGGTACTACCCATGCACTCATGCAATCACCAAGGCACTACCCATGCACTCCTTCAATCACCAAGGCACTATCTATGCACTACTTCAATCACTCAGGCAATACCCATGCAATCCTTCAATCACCCAGGCACTGCCCATGCACTCATCCATGCACTCAGGCACTACCCCTGCACTCATGCAATCACTCAGGCACTACCCATGCACTCATCCATGCACTCAGGCACTATCTCTGCACTCATGCAATCACTCAGGCACTACCCGTGCACTCACGGCACTACCCATGCAATCATGCAATCACCCAGGCACTACCCATACACTCCTTCAATCACTTAGGCACTACTGTTGCACTCATCCATTCACCCAGACACTACCCCTGCACTCGTGCAATCACTCAGGCACTACCCATGCACTCAGGCACTACCCATGCAATCATGCAATCACCCAGGCACTACCCATACACTCCTTCAATCACTCAGGCACTACTGTTGCACTTATCCATTCACCCAGAAACTACTCATGTACTCATCTATGCACTCAGGCACTACTCATGCACTCATGCAATCACCCAGGTACTAACTATGCACTCCTCCAATCACCCAGGCACTATCTATGCACTACTTCAATCACCCAGGCACTACCCATGCATTCCTCCAATCACCCAGGCACCACCCCTGCACTCAAGTAATCACCCAGGCACTACTCATGCACTCCTCCAATCACCCAGATAGTACCTGTGCACTCATGCAATCACACAGGCACTACCCATGCACTCAGGCACTACTGTTGCACTCATTCATTCACCCAGGCACTACCCATGCACTCCTGCAATCACCCAGGCACTACCCATGCACTCCTCCAATTATCCAGCCACTACCCATGCACTTATGCTATCACCCAGGCACTACCCATACACTCCTCCAATCACCCAGGCACTACCCATGCACTCACACAATCACCCAGGCACTAGCCATGTACTCATGCAATCACTCAAGCACTACCCATGCACTCCTCCGATCCCCCAGGCACTACCGCTGCACTCATGCAATCACCCAGGCACTACCCATGCAATCCTCCAATCATCCAAGCACTACCCACGCACTCATTCAATCACTCAGGCACTACCCATGCACTCCTCCAATCACCCAGGCACTATGCATGCACTCATGCAATCACCCAGGCATTGCCCATGCACTCCTTAAATCACTCAGGCACTATCTTTGCACTCTTTCAATTACCCAGGCACTACCCATGCACTTATGCAATCACCCAGGCACTACCCATATACTCCTCCAATTACTCAGGCACTACCCATGCACTCATACAATCACCCAGGCACTAGCCATGCACTCATGCAATCACTCAAGCACTACCCATGCACTCCTCCAATCCCCCAGGCACTACCCCTGCACTCATGCAATCACCCAGGCACTACCCATGCACTCCTCCAATCATCCAGGCACTACCCATGTACTTATGCAATCACCCAGGCACTACCCATACACTCCTCCAATCACCCAGGCACTACCCATGCACTCATACAATCACCCAGGCACTAGCCATGCACTCATGCAATCACTCAAGCACTACCCATGCACTCCTCCAATACCCCAGGTACTACCCATGCACTCATGCAATCACCAAGGCACTATCTATGCACTACTTCAATCACTCAGGCAATACCCATGCAATCCTTCAATCACCCAGGCACTGCCCATGCACTCATCCATGCACTCAGGCACTACCCCTGCACTCATGCAATCACTCAGGCACTACCCATGCACTCATCCATGCACTCAGGCACTATCTCTGCACTCATGCAATCACTAAGGCACTACCCATGCACTCACGGCACTCCCCATGCAATCATGCAATCACCCAGGCACTACCCATACACTCCTTCAATCACTTAGGCACTACTGTTGCACTCATCCATTCACCCAGACACTACCCCTGCACTCGTGCAATCACTCAGGCACTACCCATGCACTCAGGCACTACCCATGCAATCATGCAATCACCCAGGCACCACCCATGCACTTATGCTATCACCTAGGCACTACCCATACACTCCTCCAATCACCCAGGCACTACCCATACACTCTTCCAATCACCCAGGCACTACCCATGCATTCCTCCATGCTCCCAGCCACTACTCATGCACTTTTCCAATCAGCCAGACACTATCCATGCACACCTCCAATCACCTAGGTACTACTCCTGCACTCATGCAATCATCCAGGCACTATCCATGCATTCCTTCAATCACTCAGGCACTATCCGTACACTCCTCCAATAACCCATGCATTACCCCTGAACACATACAAACACCCAGGCACTACTCATGCACTCACCCAGGCACTACCCATGCACTCCTCCAATCACCCAGGCACTACCCCTGCAATCCTTCAATCACCCAGGCACTACCCCTGCACTCATGCAATCACTCAGGCACTACCCATGCACTCATCCGCACACTCAGGCACTATCTCTGCACTCATGCAATCACTCAGGCACTACCCATGCACTCACGGCACTACCCATGCAATCATGCAATCACCCAGGCACTACCCATACACTCCTTCAATCACTTAGGCACTACTGTTGCACTCATCCATTCACCCAGACACTACCCCTGCACTCGTGCAATCACTCAGGCACTACCCATGCACTCAGGCACTACCCATGCAATCATGCAATCACCCAGGTACTACCCATACACTCCTTCAATCACTCAGGCACTACTGTTGCACTTATCCATTCACCCAGAAACTACTCATGCACTCATCTATGCACTCAGGCACTACTCATGTACTCATGCAATCACCCAGGTACTACCCATGCACTCCTCCAATCACCCAGGCACTATCTATGCACTACTTCAATCACCCAGGCCCTACCCATGCATTCCTCCAATCACCCAGGCACTACCCCTGCACTCATGTAATCACCCAGGCACTACTCATGCACTCCTCCAATCACCCAGGCACTACCCCTGCACTCATGTAATCACACAGGCAATACCCATGCACTCAGGCACTACTGTTGCAAACATTCATTCACCCAGGCACTACCCATGCACTCCTGCAATCACCCAGGCACTACCCATGCACTCCTCCTATTATCCAGGCACTACCCATGCACTTATGCAATCACCCAGGCACTACCCATACACTCCTCCAATCACCCAGGCACTACCCATGCACTCACACAATCACCCAGGCACTAGCCATGCACTCATACAATCACTCAAGCACTACCCATGCACTCCTCCAATCCCCCAGGCACTATCCCTGCACTCATGCAATCACCCAGGCACTACCCATGCACTCCTCCAATCATCCAGGCACTACCCATGCACTTATGCAATCACCCAGGCACTACCCATACACTCCTCCAATCACCCAGGTACTACCCATGCACTCACACAATCACCCAGGCACTAGCCATGCACTCATGCAATCACTCAAGCACTACCCATGCACTCCTCCGATCCCCCAGGCACTACCGCTGCACTCATGCAATCACCCAGGCACTACCCATGCACTCCTCCAATCATCCAAGCACTACCCACGCACTCATGCAATCACTCAGGCACTACCCATGCACTCATGCAATCACTCAAGCACTACCCATGCACTCCTCCAATCCCCTAGGCACTACCCCTGCACTAATGCAATCACCCAGGCACTACCCATGCACTCCTCCAATCATCCAGGCACTACCCATGCACTTATGCAATCACCCAGGCACTACCCATACACTCCTCCAATCACCCAGGTACTACCCATGCACTCATACAATCACCCAGGCACTAGCCATGCACTCATGCAATCACTCAAGCACTACCCATGCACTCCTCCAATCCCCCAGGCACTACCCCTGCACTCATGCAATCACCCAGGCACTACCCATGCACTCCTCCAATCATCCAGGCACTACCCATGCACTCATGCAATCACACAGGCAGTACCCATGCACTCATACTATCACCCAGGCACTACCGATGCACTCCTCCAATCACCCAGGCACTACCCCTGCATTCATGCAATCACTCAGAGAGTCCCCATGCACTCCTTCAATCACCCAGGCACTACTCATGTACTCATCCATGCACTCAGGTACTACCCCTGCACTCTTGCATTCACTACACATGCAGTCTTCCAATCACCCAGGCACTACCCATGCACTCATGCAATCACCCAGGCACTACCCATGCAGTCATCCATTCTCTCAAGTACTACCCATGCACTCATCCATGCCCTCAGGTACTATCCCTGCACTCATGCAATCACACAGGCACTACCCAAGCACTCATCCATTCACCCAGCCACTACCCATGCACTCCTCCATGCACCCAGCCACTACTCATGCACTGCGAGGCGGACGGACCCTGGGCCCCCAGCAAGATAATCGGCGGGCCGTGGCCTTGCGGAATCGCGGCGCTCCTGCCTCCCTTCCGCCCTCTGGAATTGAGGGATTTGCGGAGGCCCTGCCTGTATTTGGACACCAAGGATCTGCCCCACAGCCTGCGGCTGGAGGCCCCCCGGTGCAGTGTGCAGAGCGGAGGGTCGTCCCTGTGAGGCGTGCTGCCCCTGAGGGAAGCGACGGATGGTGCAGCCCCGCGAGCGGAGCCTCCCGCCACGCGGCTCAAGTGATCGGGGCACTCCGGATGCAGTGAGCCCAGGCGGTGTGGTCGCAGCAGTCAGCGCGCCCTGCACCCAGCGCTGAGTGGGCATCTGGTGAGTTGCATGACCACCCAAGGTTGGAGCTGTCCTCCTCTAGCGCCCAAGCAGCTTCTGATCCAATATCTCTGAGGTGAAGAACTCTGCCACGCGGCGCTTGAGCGGGCCCCTGCTCCCTTCCCACCCCGCCACAGCTGAGATGTAGCCCGGTGGCCCGGGGCGCGGCAGGACTGGCCTCCGCATACGAGACAGCACCCAGGGACTAGATTGATCACGCGGTGAGGGCACTCCCAGCGTTATAGCGCGCCTAAAATGCCCTACTGCACCATACTCGGCCGTCTACGTGGTACTACGAGGGAGGTGCCACTGGGACGGGCCCCACCAGAGGTCACAGCGCGATCGCTTTTCAGGAAGCCTTGCAGGCCCTTCACGCACCCTTGCCCACATCGCTTAAAGCGCGGATTCTGACTGCAGCCCTCGGCAGCCTGGGGTACGAAGATGACATCAGCCCGCGCACGGAAGGAAAAATCCCTCAAAGAGCTTCTGATTAAGCAGCCCGGGAACACGGAGGCATCCCAGGGCCCCTCCACCCATCCGGAACATGCGGCCTCTGTGGCAGAAGCGGACGGCCCAGCAACGAAGGCCTTCATGCTGGAACTCTTCTCTGCCATCAAGGAAGATATAATGGATCTGAAGAGTCAGCTGGCGTCGGATCTCAAGGAGCTGCGCCGGGACGTCGATGAAGTGGGTGAGAGAGTTGCTGTACTGGAAGAACACGAATTGGCGAGGGAAGAAGACCTGCATCAACTCCAGCAAGAGGTCCTCCGCCTCCGAGACCAGAATCTGGACCTCCAGGCCCACGCGGAGGATCTAGAAAATAGATCACGGAGGAACAACATCCGCATTCGTGCGATACCATCGAAAGCAGAAGGTGACGATCTCCGCGGCTACGTTTTGTCCCTCTTCCAGCAAATCCTGGGCGCTGATGACACACAGGAAATCCAGATGGACCGCGTCCATCGCGTGGGTCTCCCAAGAGGTGGCAAGGCCCCCCGCCTGATGTACTAGTCTGCGTACATGACTTCCAGCTTAAGGAGCAGATCCTGCGCAGGGCTAGGGGGGCCCAGCCGATACAATTCCGGGGGCACATGCTGGCCCTTTTTCAGGACCTAGCTGCTTCGACTTTGGCCAAACGCAGAGACTTCCGACAGGTTACATCCCATCTACGAGACAAGGGAATACTGTATTCATGGGGCCATCCCTTCTGCATCATCTTTCAACACCAGGGGAAGCTGAGGCAGATGCGCTCCTTGGCCGACACCATGGATTTTTTGGGACTTGTGGCAGATACGACTCTGCAGCCAACTGGGGGTCCCTCCCATCGCGAGGGGAAACGTCCCTCCCGCTGGCAGACTGTTGGCAAACCCACGACACCCATAAAGCCAGGCCCAGAGGAAATGGCGAAGGAATGAAACGCCGTGCTCTCAACCCTCTCACAGACCCAGGATCGCCCGAGCACCCCGTGAAGTCTTACAGCATATCTTAAGGGGAAGGCAACTCTGCAAAGGGGCCGGAGGAGCCCACAACTGGTTCACCTCTCTCGGCTCCCTAGACTTCCTCCGTGGCCTGGTGCTTTGTCCTAGGAAGTCTTGTCCCCCCCTGATCTCCTCCACTAGACAGACTGTTGTCTCTTGTTTCTCTTTCTTGTCCCCAGTTTCTCCGGACTACTTGTGGTCCTATAATGGGTCACTCCTGCATGCTGATCTATTCTGGGACTATGCTCGTTTGGGCAGGTTTCTGTGTTGTGTTCTGGTTGGGATTTTTGCTGTTTCTTTTGGGGTCCTTTAGTGTCACACATAGGGTCCATTGCTCCCCTGTAGGGGCCTATACATGCTCCAGTCCAACCCCCGCGCACCGCTCCCGGCGCATCAGACGACCCGCAGGCGTGTTGTCCCCCAGTACTGATGCCTAGGGACTTGAAAATCGTCAGCCTCAATGTACGAGGCCTGAATCACCCCACTAAGCGCACTGCGATTCTTTCCCTTCTTGAGCAGACCGAGGGCGATATTTGCATGCTTCAGGAGACCCACCTCCTTGCCAAAGATACCTCCCGCATGCGCTCCCGCCGCTTCCCACGCCAATTTTGGTCCTCGGGGACAACGAAAAAGAATGGGGTTGCCGTACTGCTTGGGGCTAAATTTGAGGGTAAGGTCCTTTCTACCTTTTATGAGTCCAAGGGGAGGGCATTAGCTCTCAGAATTCAATGGGGTCCCACTGTCTTCACCCTCCTTAATGTGTATGCTCCCAATACCCAGCAGGAAGCTTTCCTCCGTAGGCACATAACAGAAGGGCTGGCCTCACCCGACCCAGCACTAGTAATCGGGGGGGATTTCAACCTTGTAATGGATAACGAGCTGGACAGGTCAGGACAACGCCACACACAAGTTGGAGCCATCTCGCCCGACGGGAAGCGCTGGCTAGCAGAAAATGGCCTACACGATGTCTGGCGCCTCCGCCATGCGGACTCGCGTGACTACTCCCATTACTCGGCAGCACACAAAACGTACGCGCGACTAGATATGCTGTTGGTTTCGAGCGCACTTCTCCCGAGAGTGACGGACGCTTCCATAGCTGTCCGCTCCCTCTCGGACCATGCACATGTCTCGCTCTCTTTGCACTCTGATGGGTTTGGACATGCGCCTTCTAGGTGGCGGCTGCGCGTAGGCCTTTTGCATTCCCCTGCAGTTGTGAAGGAATTGCGCGCCAAGATCACGACCTACCTCCAACTCAATGATAATGGAGGGACTTCCCTGGATGTGGTGTGGGACGCGCTCAAAGCGGTATTGCGAGGGGAGATTATGGCGATTTCCTCGGCGGAAGCCCGTAGACGGAGAGAAGCCCGCTCAGCTCTTGAACAGGAGGTGGCAGAATTAGAGGCAATACACAAACGCACAGGTGCACCTTGGATATGGCGCGCGATGGAAGCAAAACGGGCACTTCTCAAACGCTTAGACCTAGACAGGGCCGAATACGCGCTGGTTCGCTTGCGACACAAGTTCTACTTAGGAGGCGACAAATGCGGGAAACTGTTGGCCCAGAGGCTGCGTGCTAGAGCTATAGCAGGGTCCATCTCTTTTCTCAAGAACTCTGCTGGGGAGAAACTTCATCTGGATTCCCAAATCGTTGAGGAATTTAGATCATTTTATCGCACTCTTTATAGCGCCGACCACCAAGACACCACCGAGACCCAAGACTATCTAGCCACTAGCAATTTTACCCATCTCCCGAAGGCAGAAGCTGACCCTTTAGAAAGCCCTATTCGAGTAGAAGAGGTCATATCCGCCATCGCTAAACTGAAGCTGGATAAATCACCCGGGCCCGATGGCTACCCAGCACTTTTTTACAAAACGTTTTGCCACGAATTGGTCCCTCTCCTCACACGTCTATATAACTCATTCCAGGACAGTGGAATGATGACAGAATCAATGGGGGAGGCAGCAATTTCGGTCATCCTCAAGCCCAATAAAGACCCAAGCAACTGCGGCTCATACCGCCCAATTTCCCTACTTAACATTGATGCAAAGCTGTTCAAGGTACCAGAGGGTTGAGCACAGGTTAATTTAGTGTTGGCTTGTGCCTCACCCTGACAAGGATTGTGGTTGCTGCTTGACCCGGGCTCACACCCCAATCACCCAACAACCAAATTTCTCGCATTTCCTAATGTATTCTACCAGGTTACAGTAGTGGACAACTGCGAGAGTCACTATTCCATGACTTTGGTTCCCTTTGAATGGGTGGGGGTCTCAGGTTTCTTAAGGATAGCTGTTAGTCCAGCCATGCCTGTGGATTGTCTGCTTGGAAAAGACATGGAGCACACCATCTCGAAGGAGGTGGAGCTCCAGTGCCACCTGGAGATGTTGTGGTTGCCTAAATAGGTGTGCCTGATCTAACTGTCCATGGCAGCCCAAGAGGGAAATCAGAAGGACCTGGAGACTGGAAAAATAGCCCAGGTAACTGCCAGAAAGATGAAGGTCAGGTGGCATGTGAAACCCACTCATGAGACTCTGAAAGTCCAGGAGGAGGCAGAACCTGAAGGTGATGCCTAGGGAATTACAGGCAAAGACATTACCACACTGGGGGACCTAACTGAGCTGATCGGCTAGCAAGCTGAAGGGGGACCATCCAGCGCAGAGTTCTGCAAAGTCCAGTGAGACTGTGCTACTACTGAGGGCCTTCTGCAGGAGGGTCAGGCAGCGGGTGACACCTCTGGTAATCATCTGATCTATTGGGAGAATGATCTCCTGCATAGTCAGCCGAAGGCTCCAAAGCCTGGTGCAACCCATGTGTTGGTGGTCCCCAAGTGCTACAGGGCCTTCCTACTGGGGTTGGCTCATGATGTATCCCTAGCAGGGCGTCTGGGCAAGACAAGACCTTTGTCAGACTTGTCACCCATTTTTACTGCCCCAGATGAGAGTGACCACAGATGCATTCAGAGGGTCTTGTCCTACTAGCCAGGCCAGTGGGAAGTGAGGGTGAAAGTGGAAGGCTCCCCAGGTTCCCTTTCCTGTCATAGGCACGCCCTTTGAGAGGGTGGACATCAACATTGTACGACCCTAGGACCTCAATACTGCCCTAGGCAACAGGTTGATCCTGATATTGGTGGACCATGGCATCCAGTAACTGGAGGCTATACCCCTGAGGACAGTGACTGTGCCTGCAGTGGCCAGGGCACTGATGGGGATCTTTACCTGAGTGGATTTTCCCAAAGAGGTGATGTTAGCATACATGAAATTCATGTGAGACGTCTGTGGGGTAACCTACAAGTTCTCCACACCTTACTATCCCCAGACCAATGGACTTGTTGAGAGGTTCAACAAGACCCTCATAGGCATGATTATGGGGCGTCCAGTCCCAAAATGCATTGGGCAATGGCAATTCTGTAATGTGAAAGACACAGATGAAGATTTTTGTTACTCCATTCCTATCATGGATTAAGTTTTGAATGCTCAAGCTGAAATTGATCACAATGATTGTGTAACTTGCGATATTGTTTACAAATTGTGAAATATATGAATCATTTGGACAATAAATTGGCTGTATTTGAATTTGAGACTAAAATGTGTAAAATTTGTGAACACAATTTGGTTTAACATTGTATAAACAGTGCTCAAATTTGTTGACACTGTATGTTAAACACATTAGGCAGTGCACACAGGCTTTCAGGCACACATTTGGTCAAGAAGATGTACTTTTAGTTTGAGTTTGGGGGAGAGTAGGTAGGTTCTGCTTCCTGCATTGCACGCAACAGAGAGAAACTGTCACTAAAATAGTAGACACATTGAAAATTTGGGGTGCCCTACTCTTCACTCAATTTTTTATGATTATGGGGCTGTCAGAGCACTTTAAGCGGAAGTTGGACGTCCTGTTGCCATGCCTGTTATTTGCTTACAGGGACATGCCACAGAAGGGGGCTTTATTCAGTCTCTTTTAGCTCCTGTATGGCCACTATCTCAGAGTTCCTCTCAGCCTTGCGAAGGAGTGGGTGGGAGCAAGTTCCCAGGAACCCTCACCCCCCCTCCCCTCCCCAGGATGTAGTCAGCTATGTGTTGACTCTCCGGACTCAGATGACGCTCTTTTGAAAGAAGGCCACTAAGAACCTGAGGGCCAGACAGCAGGTTATGAAACTCTGGCATGACTAGAAGACCACTTTGGTTGAGTTTCAGCCTGGTCAGAAAGTGTGGGAGATTAAACCAGTTGAGCCCCAGAACCTGCAGGATTGGCTGTCCAGGGTCTATGAGGTGAATGAGCACAATGAGGAGGCCACCTACCTGGTAGACCTCAAGACCACCAGGAACACTGTAATTGTCCTGCATGTCAATCACCTCAAGCCCCATTTTAAGAGGCTCGTGGTAACCATGCTTCTGGTGATGGATGATGGGGTGGAGGAGACAAGTGAACCTCCTTCCGACCTCCTGTCTTCCAAGGAGCTGGATAAGTCAGCAGAGGGTGTTTTCCTCTCCCCTACCCTGACCCCAGAGCAACAGAGGGACTGCCCCCAATTGTTGGGGCAGTTTGCCTCTTTTTTCTCACTAACGCTAGGGCTCACCCCTTGGTGCACCCACGATATTGACACTGGGGGCAGTATGCTTGTTAAGGATAAAATGTACAGGCTGTCTGACAAGGTGAAAGCCAGCATCAAGGTGTCTAAAATGCATGAGCTAGAGGTGATTGAGCACTCCACCAGTCTTTGGTCCTGTCCAGTGGTTCTGGTCCCAAGGCTGCCCCTCTGGGCACAACATCAGAACTCCAGTTCTGTGTGGATTACAGATGGCTCATGTTGCTGAGACTGATGCTCACCCTATCACCCAAACTGATGAGCTAAGTGATCGGTTACGTGCTGCCAAGTTCCTGAGCATATTTGACTTAACATCCAGGTATTGGCAGATTGCCTTAACTGAGGTGGCTAGGAAGAGGTCTGTATTCTCCAACTCAGGGGGCCACTTCCGGTTTAGGGTGATGCCCTTTGGGGTAAAGAATGTACCTGCCACCTTCCAGAGGGCAGTCAAACAGGTCCTGACTGGGTTTTAGAACTTCATTGCTGCGTACCTAGATGACACTGCACTCTTCATTTCTAGCTGGGAGGACCACCTGTGCCACATCAGAGAAGTGATTTAGCCTCTGCAGAGAGCAGGCCTGACTATCAAGGCAAGAAAGTGCCAGATAGAGCAGGGTTCAGTGGTCTACTTGGGTCATCAAGTAGGAGGAGGCAAGGTACAGCCCCTCCAGGCCAAAGTTCAGACCATCCTGGCTTGGGAACCCCTGTAGACCCAGACAGAGGTGAGGGCCTTCCTGGGCCTAACTGGGTACTAGAGGAGATTTGTCAAGAGATATGGCACCGTTGTTGCTCCCTTGACAGAGTTGACTCCTAAGAAGCAGCCCAGACAGGTGATCTGGACGGAGGGTTGCCAAACTGCCTTTGACACCCTGAAGAAGGCCATGTGCTCAACAACCGTGCTCAAGGCACCTGATTTCTCCCAGGAGTTCATTGTGCAGACCAATGCCTCAGAGCATGGCATAGAGGCCATGCTCTCACAGCTAATCAAAGAGGGCTTAGATCAACCAGTAGCCTTTATTAGTAGGTGGTACCTTTCCAGGGAACAGAGGCAGAGTGCAGCAGAAATGGAAGCATTTGCAGTGGTCTGGTTACTAAAGACATTGAGACCATACCTATTTGGTACTCACTTCCAGGTTCAGACTGACCACAACCCCCTAAGATGGCTAATGCAGATGAAGGGTGAGAATCCCAAACTGTTGAGATGGTCCATAGCCTTACAGGGAATGTACTTTACAGTGGAGCATCGCCCTGGATCTGACCATAACAATGCTTAAGGTCTCTCCAGATTTTTCCGCCTTAGCAATGAGAACATCTATGAGGTTAGTAGTTCTGTCTGCTTTCAGCTGGCAGGGGTACACAAGTTGGACCTGACATCCTTGGCGTGGTTTCCCCCCAACATTTTTGCATTTCAGTCTCCTGTTTTTGCTGACTTCATTTATGCTTCCTTTAGGACTCTGCTAACCGTAGCTACAGTGCTTGTTCTCTCTTCTTTAAACATGGTAACATTGTCCTAAACCTAATTGGCATATTGAATTTACTTGTAAGACCCTAGTAAAGTGGTACTAATGTACCCAGGGCCTGTAAATTCAATGCTACTAGTGGGCCTGCAGCACTCATTGTGCCATTCACGTAAATAGATCTTTAAACATGTCTCAGACGGCCATTGCAGCCTGTGTGTGCAGTTTTAAACTGCCATTTCGACCTGGCAAAATAAACCTTTTCCCAGACGCAAATCTCCCTTAGGGTAGGTACAACACAGCCCAAAGGACAAAAATTGATCAAATCTGAGGTGGTGGATCTTCTCCATGAGGCCTTCACTGAGGCTGATTGCACAGACTCCTTGGGATTAGTTTCCAACAGGGTGCTGATTTCAGTCCTTTCCAAACCAGGAAAAGACCCTCTTCTTCACAGCAGTTAGCGTCCCATATCCCTGCTCAGTGGAGGTGTGAAGATACTGGCCAGCATTCTAGTTGCTCACCTCAAGTGGGTTCTACACTTTCTTATTCACCATTCGCAAGTAGGCTTTGCCCCAGGCTGCTCATCCCGTAATCACTTTGCACGTTAGCTCATGCGGTCTTGCTAGCAACCGATGTTCCGGATGAGGCCTTGGTGCTGTTGATGGATGCTGAAAAGGCCTTTGATAGGATAGAATGGGCCTACCTGTTTGCAGCACTCCGGAAATGTGGCCTTGGTGACGCCTTCATCTACAGAGTGAGGTGGCTCTACGATTCCCCCTCAGCACAGGTAAATTGTGGGGACTTTCTTTCTGATCCCTTCCTCGTCCACAGGGGTACCCGTCAAGGTTGCCCAATCTCTCCCCTGCTATTTCTTCTTGTGATGAAGCCTTTAGCTGCATCCCTAAGCCAATCAGACTAGATTATAGGTATCCCCATACACAGAGGTCCCTCGACACTGTTATTTAAATGCAGATTACATTTTACTCACCTTATCAGCCTTACCTTAACCCATTCCCCCTGTGCTAGGGATCATTGACACTTTTGCTGCAAAATCCGGCTACAAGGTGAACTGTGGAAAGAGCGAGGTCTTGCCGCTGTTGCAAATCACCACATGTGCCGACATCGATGGTTGTCCATTCCAGTGGAAGAATTCCCACCTTAGGTACTTGGGCATCCTAGTTAACAGAGGCCTGAAGCACGTGGAGGTGGATTACCTGGACCCACTTATGGAGCGAATGCGATTGGACTTTGCAAAATGGTCCCACATGAGGACTACAGGTCCTTTATCATCCTGGCCCAGCTGCTGGATCCCCCAGCTCTATGCTGAAAGCCATGTACGCCACCTGGATATGGGCTCACAAGTTCCTTTCAGTTGATGAGCATTTCCATGACAAGGCTCCCCTCTGGAACAATACAGGTATTTGCATGGGGGGCCATGCTTAGAGCTGGGATTCTAACCCTCATGCACCTGATTTCTGGCAGTGAACTCTAGTCATTTTAGATGCTACAGGATGAATTTGGCCTGCTGCATACGCAACAATGAAGCTACACATAATTACGTCAATGCCTGCTGAGCAAAACGGTCCTCAACCCTGGACCATCCCCTGTTCCCCGGTGCTCTCTTACCTGAACACTTGGGGTCAGTATAAAGGTGTAATCTCCAGGTTCTACAAACTCATGATGCACCACCTCTACTCCTAAATGCAATTGGCTAAGCTCAGGATGACCTGGCAGGCTCACCTGCAGGTGTAATATGATGAGGAGGACTGGGTAGAACTCTTGGAAGCCTTAAAACAGTGAGTCCTGGAAGTTCAGATGATGTTCAGTCTATTTAAGATTCTTCAGGGCTGGCACTGCACCCCGGCACGGCTTCAGGGTGCAGGGTTTCTCCCTCACTCTACCTGCTGGCGATGTGATAATGCACCTTGTGATATAGTTCATATATTACTGTATTGTCCTGCCATTCATCCCTTCTGGACAGCAGTGGGGTCTATGCTCTGGAAGTCCATGGATTTGCCCTCGCCACTTCCAGGCCCCCTAATTCTCCTCCATGAGTTATCAGACCATTCCGAGCTGACCCGCCATGCCCATCCTCTGCTCGTCATTGCCCTTGCAGCTGCCAAGATCTGTATTGTACGACATTCTCCACAACTGCCGTCGCATAAGGAATGGCTTGCAGAAATGTACAAGACCACGTCCTATGAAAAGGTCATTTACAACTTAACGGACAAAGCAGATATTTCGCCATGACTCTTGATTCTGTCTCGTCACTGTCACCACACTTCCCCCCTAGCATTACTATACTTGGGCTTTGTCTGAATGATCCATTTCCTTGCCCTCTCTACCCTGCTTTGTAGTTTAGTTTTGTCTTCCCTCCCTTCTTTTTCCTCTTGTCCTTTTTGCTTTCTTTTCTTTTCTTATTTCCATCTATGACTTATTTTCTCACTCCTTTCCATCTTTTTACTTTCTGTCTTATATTTTATAGTGTTTGATATTGGTATATGTATCGCAAACAGCATTTATATCTTACTATGGATTTGTGCTGGACTTGCATATCATTGAATTTGCTGATATTTCCTTTTGGTACTTAATGTATACCAATAAAATAATTGATAAATAAAAATGTGGACATGTATTTTTTGGTTTTATTTGTCCTGATAGTGAAAACAAATCCTAAAATCGTTTTTCACTACTGTGAGGGCTACCTCTCCCATAAGGTAACATTGGGTTGCCTTATTCCATTTAATAAGTGCTAACGTTTAATTGGGAACAGGTAAACATTTCATATTTTGTGTCTGAGCAATTGTAATTAAAAATCCTCTTTAATGGTAGAGTCGGATTTTAAGTTACAATTTTGAAAATGCCACGTTTACAAAGTTGATATTTTCCTGCCCTAACTATTTGGTACCTGCTGCCTATTCCTGAGTCACATGACTGGGTATAGCTGACAGTTGGACTTTGCTTATTCCTTCCAGACAGCCACACAATAGAGGTATTAGGTGTGTCTGGATGGGCCATCAACTGGCAGGATGGGATGCGGAGCTTGGCACAGCCCCACTTGCAACTGAATAAGCTGTGCCCTGCCTTCATACAAAGGGCTTGTCACCACTGCATTGTTCATGCAGCCAGATTGGAGCCGGGGTAGGGGAGGCAGGAAACTTCTAGTACTTCAAAGGGATTTCTCTAGAAACTTCCCCTACGTCAATGTGGGCACCTGGTATAAATATTGGACCCTCATATGCAGCTCTTCAGTACAATCCTGGACCTTTGGATACTACAGAAGAAAGACTGCTGTGCTGCTTTGATACCAGAAGGACTGCCAATCTGCTGCCCTGCTACTCTGCTGCTCTGCTGCCCTGCCTGCCGAGAAGGAAGACTTGGCCTGCACTCTTCATCCCAATCTGAAGTGACTCCAAGGGTCAGCTGACTGACCTTGTGTTTTGATCTACACGGACATAACAAGCTCCAGAGGCTCCCTGCAGCTGCCCAGCTGACCTGCTGGCCTCTGCTGGAGTGAGTACCTGACCTTCAAGTGGTTCCCCTCAGGTCCTGGACACTTGGGGGCCGATTCCGATCTCGGCCGGTAGGGCTCCGAATCGGATTCGGCTTTACCGGATCCGATTCGGAGCCCTGTTTCCCGACCGAACCGTACGCGGGTCCGGCCGAGCGAGTACGATGCGAAATCGCCGACCGACTCGTCCGGGCGTCCCGACCGCTCCGACCGACTCGCTCCCGGCTCGAACCGCTCCGACCGACTCGCTCGGACTCGACTCGCACCGCGCAATGGAGACGTTTCCCGGCCGGGTAAGTACGATGCGCGCCGCGAGCAGTCCGACCGAGCCACGCACTCCGGCTCGTAAGAGCTGTCGGAGCCGTACTTTGGGGGTCCGTGTCGGACCCCCCTGTACGCGTAGCCGCGCGAGTCGCACACAGGGGGGACCTATGGGTCCCCCTACCTGTGCGTGTACGGCGCGAATCGCTTCGCCGCGTACCCGCTGTAGGGGCGCCCTTGTCCGACTCGCACCCATTGAGTCAATGGGAGCCCGCGTACGCGTTGTACGACCGGCTCCCATTGACTTCAATGGGAGTCCGACCGACTCGGAGTCCGATAACATACGGACGCATCGTACTCGTTCGGTCGGACTGCACGGGTCCGATTCGGTCGGAAATCTCTCCGGGTCCGGCTCGGTCGGTGAAATTTCCGGCCCGAATCGGAATCGACCCCTAGGTGTGGCATCAGATGAGCTCCTCACCCAAGAAAAGAAGAAATCCTGAAGTTTTGGGCTCTCTGCAGAAGTGAACTGGTCTGTTCATGTCAAGATCTTGCCGCTTGCCAATGTGAAGTTCCAGCGAACCCGACTCTTCATGCCACAGTGACCACCAATGATGCCCAAGATTTGCATGCCCAGCTACAGCATCGAAAGCTCGCTGTAACCACTAATGCGAAGCTCCAGCAATGACTGTCTACGACAATATCTTCGAGCTACAGCGACTCTGTGATGCCCGCCCTGCTCTTTTCAATACATCGACGACCAACCAAAACATTCTCTCTGCACCTCACAGCCCCTTCCACTGTGAACGGAAGTCTTTGTGCTAGACTTTGAAGGTAACTCTTTCAGTGGGACTAACCTGGCCCCTGTATCCGGTCTGTGCTCCATCCTGGTCGGTGTGAACTTGTGACTTTTACTTGGCCTTGCACAACCAGTTAGCTGCCTTTGGCACTTTGTGCTTTTATTTTTTTTAACAATTCTTTTTATTGTTGACATATTCAGTAGTTACAAGTACATATCAGACTTTACAATACCACTATGGTACAATCAAACATTTGTGTACATTAGCGTCTATTACTTAAAATACTTCCCTAATCTAAGTTATCCTTCCTCAAGTGCTGGGTGTCTAGTTACTTGGGGGGGTTCGCAGATATTTCCTCTGTAGTCGCTCCAATTGCCCCAAATCTGTGACCACTTCTTAGGACAGCCACGCAACACATAAACCGTCTTTTCCATTACCATTCACCAGTCCATGTCTTTTTTCCATGTGTTCAGAGTAGGTGTTTCATCCGCTCCCCATAGTCTGGCGATATTTCTTTTAGCAATCATCAGTCCCAATGTCACCAAGGTTCTTTCCCTCCCTGTTAAATCTGTGGGGTCCCATACATTCAGAATACATAGTTTTAACTCTGGCTCTATTAGCTTACCCTGTACATTTGCCATGCACTGAATTACCTTTGCCCAATACCGCTGGATGTACACACAGTCCCAAATGGTATGTATAAAGGTCCCTTCCCGATTGCACCCACGGTTACATCTGGGATCCTCCCTATACCCCATCCGCATGAGAACAGTGTTTGACAGATATACTCTGTGCAATATTTTCAATTGCACTAGACGCAACTTCGAAGAGATTGCAACCTCTCTAGGGGACGACAGAGCTTCTTGCCATTCTTCATCCTCCATTTCCAATGCGTCTTTTTCCCAGTGATTGCGGAGTTGCAAAAGGGGATCAGGCATATTATTTATTAACTTCTTATACACCAGCGAGATTGCTTTTCGGGGCATATACTCGTCTAGAATCCTATCCTCAAGTGGGGAGGACTCGGGAAGTTGTTGACCCCGCGGGATGACCACTTGCAGTGCGTGTTGGATCTGCAGATATCTGAATTTTTCTGTCTCGGCCATATCATATTCTCTTTGTAGCTGAGCAAACGGAATCACCCCTCCCTTTCCCGACAGGTCGCCCACATGTGAAATGCCAATCAAGTCCCAAGCCGTGAATCCCTTAGATTTCCTCAAGTTGCCTAATGTTTCTGTATCCCACAAAGGGGTTGCCTGCGTTATCTTCCCCTCCCATCCCATGCTCTTATTTACAGTGTGCCATATTTGAACTGCGTGCTTGGTTGGGCCTGCTAAGTTTAGTTTTGCAGAGTTTGGGTATAGTACCCGGGTGTAGTGTCCCTCGGGAAGGCGCCACTTATCCATCCTATAGCCGGGATCATCATTGGTTCTGTACATGCAATGATTGATTGCTGTGAGTTGCGCCGCCCAATAATATTTTTTGATGTCTGGAAGCCCTATGCCACCATCGTACCACCCTCTTGTCAACTTTTGTTTCGCTATCCGCGGTGGTTTCCCTTCCCATAGCAGTTCCCTCTGAGCGTTCTCAATATTCTTAAAGTAATCTGCAGGCTCGGAGAGTTCTGCAATATGTACAAGAATCGCAGCAATGCCATCATTTTAAACAATGCCGCTCGTCCTAGTAAAGACAATGGGAGGGATCTCCAATGTTGGACATCGCGCTTGAGTTTAGATAATGGGGGGAGAAGGTTGCGCTCGTAATAAAGAACTGG
The DNA here is from genome assembly GCA_963921515.1 of Calotriton arnoldi. NCBI lineage: Eukaryota > Metazoa > Chordata > Amphibia > Caudata > Salamandridae > Calotriton > Calotriton arnoldi. The sequence continues at coordinate 1,441,190 of CAWUFW010002227.1, forward strand.
GTCTCTGGTAATGAAGATACCCAGATATTTGAACCCTTCCCTTGCCTCCTGGATCTTGTATCCTCTGGGCAGAACCGGAAAGTCTCCCCATAAGACATAAATTGCTGATTTCGACCAGTTTATACGATAACCAGAATATTTGCCAAAGTTCATGAAGATGTCTAGCACTCTATTGATTGAGGCTCTTGGGGATGCCAGGTATAGCAATATATTGTCGGTGTACAGGGAGTTCCGGTCCTCCCAGCTCTCTGTCCACAGCAGTCCCCTCATGACTGAGTCTTTCCTTATCCATAGTGCAAGGGGCTCAAGCAATAGGGAAAAGAGCAGTGGGGAGAGAGGACATCCCTGTCTGGTTCCTCTTTCGAGCTCAAACGTCCTTGACTTTCTGTTGTTTACCACTACTTGAGCTAATGGCATGTTATACAGGAGTCTCACCCAGCCAACAAAGTTAGGGCCGAAGCCCAGTTTTGTAAGGACCACTAGCATATAGGGCCACTCGATTGTATCAAAAGCCATAGTGGCATCTAAGGAGATTACTACTGCTTCCTCCCATAGTGTCTCTATTCGGCCCATAACACCGTGTAGATGGCGGAGATTAAGTGAGGTGTTTCTAGTCAGCATAAAGCCAGATTGGTCCGGATGTACAAGTTTTGCAATGACTTCTAGGAGACGGGTAGCTAATAGTTTGGTTAGGATTTTAGCTTCCGTATTTAACAGTGAGATCGGCCTAAACGAGGAGCATCTGTCCCTGGGCCCGTTACTTTTATGGATAACCACTATCGTGGCCAGTCTCTGGTCCTCCGGAAGTGTCCCCCAGTCCAGACTCTCCAGGAACATATCGGTGAAACGTGGCGCTATCGTACTGGGCGCTAATTTATATAGTTCAATGGGTAACCCAGTGGGACCCATCGCCTTTCCAGATTGCAGTTCCCGAATCGCCCGTTCGATCTCAGCAGGTGTGTGTGCCTCATCTAATCTAGAGGAGTCCTCTCCAGAGAGAACAGGGAAGGCCATATCTGTCAGCAGGGCGTTAGCGTCCTCTTCTGTGGATGTCGTATGTGACGTGTATATGTTATGGAAATAATCAGCAAATCCTTGGGCTATGTCTTGCGGTTCTGTCTGGTGATCCCCTTTATCCGTCGTCAGTTCCACCACTAGTCTGTTGGCTTGTTCCCTTCTGTCCAACCATGCCAATAGTTTGCCAGTTTTGTCCCCTATGTCATATATTTTACTCTGCGTGGCCATATACTGCCCACGGGCTGCTTCTGTGGCCAGGTCTTTGTACTCTTTAGTCCTGTTTTCCAGCATATGTTTAACTGTTGTCTCGTCTTCTCCTCCCAGCCTCCCCTCCAGCTGAAGTATTGCCTCCTCCAACTCCACCAGTCGGGCGGCTTTCTCCTTACGCGCCCCCGCTATCTGGGAGAGTGCGTGACCCCGGATCACCGTTTTAAAGGCTTCCCACAACGTTTGTGTCGACTCCACCGTCCCCTCGTTCTCACGAAAGAACAGTTCTGTTTCTTTAATTATTGTACTTCTGATTTTGTGATTTTTGAGAAACCAGGGATTTATTGGCGCCACCCTCCCCACCTGTCACTCTCCAGTCTCAACTAGGGCCCACAGCGGGGAGTGATCGGATATGCCTCTTGCCATTTGCCGTACCTCCCTTACTAGACTCATCTGTGTCGCTGGCACAATTATATAGTCTAACCTGGATAACGAGCGATGAGCTCTGGAGTGAAACGTGAACTGGTGGGTTGTTGGATGAAGAGTTCACCATGTGTCTACCAACCCCATTGCTTCCATAAAGTCTCAGATTTGTGTTCTCGAAGCTGGGGCCTCCCTTGGTGGGTGACAATCTAATTGACCGGAAACTATTGAGTTGAAGTCTCCTCCCATTAATAATAGACCATTAGGGAGAGTCAGTAACAGGTCTCCCAGGTCTCGAAATGTCGCCGCCTGCAAGCTCGGGGGCACATACATGGAAAGTAGTGTTAACGGTTGACCCTCCCACATACCAGATAGAGCGCTGTACCTGCCCAGGTTGTCTGCCCACTTACGGTCAATCGAGAATGGAAAGGCCTTCTTGATCAGAATGCCAACTCCTCTAGAGCCGGTCGTAAACGCCGAATGTGCCTCAAGCTTGTATCCCCATCTAGTGAGGGCCCCACGCGCATTTCCCACCACGTGAGTCTCTTGGAGGAGCACTACGTCCGGTGAGTATCTTTTTATGAACTGGAGTACAATCCCCCTTTTTAGCTTGTCCCCAAGCCATTCACATTCCACGACAGTAACTTAATGCTTTGTTTCCCCATCTAGTCTATGAGACTCGGTGCCTACTCGATCTTGACTAATAAGTGACGCTATCTGTGCTTGCTTCCTAAACACATATGTGAACATTATGATGATGTAGCCTGTTTTTTAAGATATGTATCTCGAACAACGTCTCTTGGGGCATATTAGCAAGGCGATTATCGCCACTTTAGCGGGACTTTTTCCCGCTAAAGCGGCGATATTATCGCCTTATCAACAAGCTGTCACTAACTGCTGTTAGCGACAGCTTGTAGGCGATAGCGACCGGGTTGGGTGCCGCTTTGCATGCCAGCGATATTTATCGCTAATGGCATGCAAAGTAGGCGTTCCCCACCTAACAGCGACTGGAAACAGTCGCTGAGGTCGCTAACGCCTATCAGCGAGGCAGGGGCGGTGATTAGCGAACCAGCGCTAAACACGTTTAGTGCTGGTTTGCTAACACCTGGTCCCACCCTGACTTAGCCATGTAATCCAATGAGAGGTGGATTACATGGCTAAGTCCCCCTCGCACTATCAGCAAGCAGAACTGGGGAACAGTGTGAATATCGCCTGTTTTCAGGCGATATTCACACTGTTCTCCAAGGTTTCTATCGCTTTGGAGATTAGCATTGCTGATTGCACGCTAACTCCGCGATAGAAACCGGCGATGCCTGGCGATAATTATCCAAGCGCTAATTGCGCTTTGCGATAATTATCGCCAGGCATTGCTAATATGCCCCCTTGTGTTTATGTCGAGTGTGGTAGTGTCAACTAATCTAAATATTAAAACTAAACATAAGTGTATTCCCCATCCTCCCTCCCTGCTCCCCTGCAATTTGGACCAAACAGTGCTCATGTCCCCAACTATGGAGAGTGCCTGTCGCCCAATATTGAACTCTTGACAAAGAAAACAGGGGGGGTTGCTATCTCTCCATCCACACCACTGCCAATTACATGTAACGGAGATAGAAAAGGGGTAGAAGAATAGAGACTAGAAAGAGAGCAGAGGCACTTCTGAGTTCCATCAATAATCAATCAACAAGTTACTTTACCCAATGCACCTGACAGGATCAAAAATGTCAGTAATCAGTCCTCTTTATCGTCTTCGTGTTGCCGCCTCCAGGGAGTTTCTGCTGTGTCCAATCCTCGGGATGACTGATCTTTCCTTTGTTTGGTACCATTTCCGTCGACCATTCTCCAGCCATCCAGCCATTCTTGTGCAAGTTCCGGAATATCAAAGAACCAGACCTTCCCTTCGGCCTCGATTCATAGTTTCGCAGGAAACAACATAGCATATTTAATCCCTTTGTCTCGGAGTCGAGATTTGATGCCTTGAAAAGATCTCCTCTGTCGTTGCACATTCATTGTGAAATTGGAGAAAAATGTCACTGTGCTGTTATCAAACCTAAGTGTCACAGCCTTTCGGCGGGCCAGTATAGGTTGTGGGGGGCCCCAGGTTTCGGCTTTCCACCCCGGACTCGATGCGCCCTTTCCACTGAAAAAAAGTTTGAGAGAGTTTTGGATTGAAGGCGCTTCGTGATCAGATCTTCAACAAAGAGGTCGGGCGTAGGCCCTTCCGCCCGCTCCGGCACTCCTAATATACGAACGTTATTCCTTCATGGTCTCCCTTCATAGTCGTCGAGCTTGTTTTCCATCATCTTACTCTTCACTTGCAGGTCTTTAATTTGTTGTTGCATTGTTTTGGACTCCTGGGACAGTTCTGTTGTGACTGTATCTATCGATTTAACCTTCTCACGGATTTTCTGTAGATCTGCTCAAATCAATGTATCTTCAGTAGTTATTGAGTCCATCCGCGCTTCAAGCGATGTACGCACCCCAGTGATGGCATCCATGATATCTTTCAGGGAGGGATCCTCGGTGGGTTGGTTGGTCGAACCCCTCACCTCGATCTTTCCAGACCCCTCTATCTCAGCAACCTTGGAGGAGGCATATTTATCCATTTTCGTCTGGTGCGTGGATTTAGCTCCCTTGTTTCCGGACATTTCCTTCTTTTTCCGCCAATGGGGAGGGAAGGAGGATCACTCCACCAGACTCCCACTGCGAAACCGTTCAGCCGTCCCTAGGGGGAACTGTCCACCGCCTGACCTTGGAGCGCTAAGCACAAATCCCCAAGCGGCCTGTCGGGGTTCTCCCCAGGGTTACGGCTCAATTGAGATACCTAACTGCGAGGAGGGAAGTATCTGTGTGAGGATATATACCTACATTCACCAAGAGGTGAGAAAGGAAGCAATTCCTTTTTGTTTAGTTACCCTCACACACCCTAGTGGTGTCATGCTTCATCATCGGGTCACCCCGACGCCTACAAGTCGGGGTGGGCTCGACCACAGTGTTGGGAGCTCTTGTGAAAATGAAGACCTGGAATCAGCTGAATAAATAAACCAAACCTGGCGACAGGCTATCATTGTTACCACCTCTCACATGATGACGTAGTATTCGAATATCTCCTTAATATACAACATCATGCCCCCCCTTGCAGGGAGTGGCAATTTCTATGTTGAGATAGGACACGAGCACAGCTGATCGCGGTTCCCTGCTTCGTATCTTACTTTGAAAAAAAACTTCAATTGCCATGGTCCTTTCTGATACGTTGCGCACATTACGTCCATGAGACCAGCAACACGTTGACTTTCGAGCACGGCCATTCGTTGCTTTCTACTCCTGTATTTCAAAAACTTCATTTCCCATGAACAGGTCCGGCACGCCGTGCACGCAATGTTTACGCGTCTAGCGACATCTTGACAACGTAGTGGGCGTTGATCTCAATCAACATCTCTCCCGCGCTATACGGTTGTATTTATACCCCGGTCCCCGGCATCTCAGAGCGAAAGCCGGGGACTCGGACCAAGTAGGTGTACAGGCGGGGCAGGATCCTTGACGGAGTAAGTACTGATATTTTGATTGGGCAACTGTAGGTACAGTACTTTATTTACTGCTCGACGGAGGCTCTCTGCCCAATTTCTAAAACGCTAGTTTCCGTTATCTTTACCCTCTCCCTACCCCTGGGCAACACAATAGGGTTTGACTACAGGGCTACCCCATCATGCCTAGCGGTCCCCTGTGAAACGGTTTCTCTCCTCAATTTGGGTAAGAAATTGGATGGTTTTATTTAAAGAGATGTGAGTGCATGTTTTTATAATTCACTTTGAATGGTCACAGCCCAGTGCTGTTTGTAGAGATTGTCACGCGGAATTTACACTATTGAATGTACACGCACTGGCTTGCTGATAATGTCAGTATGTGAGTGAAATCACCATCACACATTTATCTGCCACATAGCAAATTTGAGTTACAGATATAGATGTGAGTGGCACAAGTTGGATGAGATTGTGAACATTTATTTGCACACTCACCTGGCATTTACTTAATGTTTGGTCTCAACCAACGCACCTAACTGGGAAGTTACATGACTGCATTACCTAAATGAAGTATGCTCGTAAAAAACTGTGTGGTGTCTGTCTTTGTTTTTGTTTTTCACAGATGGAGAACTGCGCATGACAGATCAAACATCTGTAGCATTCACATAAGGAGCAGCTACTCTGCCCTTATTAACTTACAGGATAGGGACTCCCCTCTCTCTGTTTTTTCCAGGGTGGATGACTTTTGCCCTGAAGAAAGTCCAGGACCTTCACGGCCGACTCAGGACTGAAACATGTTGGCAATAGGGTCATAGGACCATAATACTCCCATTGACCCGTTTTTTAATTATTTTAACACCCCTGACAGACCCAAGAATAAAGGGAAACCGGGGCCTGTCTGAGGTTTTTTATCTTTAATCCCCCTGGTCTTCATTTTCACAAGAGCTCCCAACACTGTGGTCGAGCCCACCCCAACTTGTAGGCGTCGGGGTGACCCGATGATGAAGCATGACACCACTAGGGTGTGTGAGGGTAACTAAACAAAAAGGAATTGCTTCCTTTCTCACCTCTTGGTGAATGTAGGTATATATCCTCACACAGATACTTCCCCTCCTCGCAGTTAGGTATCTCAGTTCTCTGACCACATGTTGGTCTATTGGAGTATTTTTTGTGGTTCAATGTCTTGACATGGGAGGTTATACTCCAACTTAGGATCCTCTCAACCCTCCAGGCATTGGGGATTTCTTCCCCACAGCCCTTTGTTTATACGGCTCAATTGGCCAGTCCGCCACGATTTATTGCAGTGGCTCTTCAAACTGTTGTTAGATAGTGTACAGGCTGCCCCCTCACAGTTACTTTCACTTGACGAGAGCACCTCTCGCCGGTATATTTATCTGCAAACTTTAGGGATGTTTCTGCCAAGTTATTCTGTCCGAGTTCTCGAGCCTTAATCACTGGGTAGATTTATTGCGTAGTTGGACTTGGTATTGGAATTGTAGCCCACACTGCGTTCTCATCTGATGGTTTACAACCATTCGTGCTGGTTGATCCACAATCAGGGCCTTCCGAAATGGGGAGGATACCCCGGCCCGGCCGCACTCTTCCCGGGTCTATGATGCACCTATCACCCTACCGGGACCATCCACTGCACATGCGGCCGAACGGAGCCCCCCCCACAGCCACTGAATTAAGTTGCAGACCCCGGAAGACAAGGGGGGGAGCCGCTCCTCTTGCTTGTCAGTAGCCCGGTGCAATTGTCACAGGCATCCGAGGCCGGGTTTACGATCCGGCCCGGGCGGCGTCCCCGATCTCCTCGCCCTCACCAGGATCTTCCTCAGCCCTCCAGGGCCAGTCGAGGGGCACCCCGAGGTCCGGGCTCTCACCCCGAGTCCTCCTTCAAATTGACACGCCGGCTCCAGACGAGCGCCTGTCCCACGCCCTACGTCCCTCTTCAGGTCTGCTCTGTCGATCCCGGCGTGCGGCAACGTAAACTACGCAGGCCCATGGTCCCAAAGCGGGCCTGCTATGAAATCTTGAGTGCGGAACTACGCGGTGGGCAAAGTGAATTTCTTGAAGTTTGGGGTCCTGCTCACTTGACCTCAGTCTGCCATGTCCCTCTTCTTCCACTGTGATGGATTTTTTAATCGGATAGATGGCAGTGGGGGATTTCGATCGTTGGAGCTCTGTTACATCACGTCTGACTCCATTTGGAGGCAGATCACTGAACCCAGCAGAAGCAAAATTGTGAAACAGTCTTCCAAGGACATCAGAAGGATCAACAACCTCTCCAGTTTTAAGCGAAGTCTAAAATGGATTTGTAGTACATAAGCCTTAACTCTAGTGTTGTGGAATGCCATTACTGAACTCTTAGAATGCTCTTATGCTTCTGTTCTATGTGTGCGCTCATGTTAGGGTTCTATTCCACAGCAGTTGCTTGTAGCCTCCGTGGTGTAGAGTCCGCTCTTGTCTCTTCCTATATGCTTAAATAAAGGACTCTCAAATTACCTGCTGTTCTCCCTGCAATGTATTTACTACAACTTGGCGACGATACTTCGAACCTGACCTACAAATCAGCAGTGCTTCTACTATAACTCACGCCTACGAAGGAAGCGTCTCCTGTAGAGACTTCGAGGTGACTACTAGCTGGTGTCCCTCGACGACAAGAGCGGACAGCGGTTTATTTTCTGTGGATCGACAGCTGCATGCTGTAAACTGTTCCTACCGAGGCGTCCTGATTGCAGTCCTTTGAAGTGCAAGTCGGCTTCAGCGTATCCACTATTGTCGGATGTGGATGTCTTCACAACGCCGACTGGCAGTCAACATTGTGCACAGAGTGAAGCCTAGTGTACTTGTCTCACTCACCGCTGCTGAACCACGCGATCCTTCTCATCCGGCTCCCAAGCTGCGAGTCGTAAGGTGATCTCGCTCCCCGCCGGTGGTCCAGGTGATTCTTCCGTTGCTGAACCAGGCGATCCTCCTCATCTGGCTCCCGCCTCCGCTCTGATGACGTGGTGGAATTTCCAGGGGGAATAGCGGAGAAGCTGCACGGCGGAAGGTGACGTATTCTACCCGCAAATCCACGCTGCTCTGACGCACTTCACGTCCTAGTGGAACGTCAGTATCCCTCCCGTTCACTTACAGCACCACGCTGCTAAGGTGTCATCACGCCTCAGAGTAGCGTCCTCACGTCGACGGCCATTTTGTTTTAGTCGATGTTGGTTGCCTTGGTAACCATTCACAACGAAGCTCCGTTTTGGCTCCGGAAGGCCGTTTCTGCCTGGCTGCACCAATTTCTACGGCGATACACACGCCCACAGTGTGTTGAGGCTTACCCAAGTCAGGTACTTCAGTTCACGCATGTTTATTGTGCTGTCTGTTACAGCTACTGGGTTAGGGTCAACATTTTTTTTTTGAATCCTCTTATTCTGGTGAACTTAGCGCTCTGGGACTCCTTAATCCTCTTTTTCTGGTGAGTGTTTACACAGCCCTAAACTGTATTTTTTCATCTTGTAACTCTTTTATTGCATCTCCACATGGCCTCACAAAATGTCAACGTTGTTCTTCCACCCAGTTTTTTGCCCAACCCTGGACAACCGAGTATATCGTGGGAAGATTGGTTTCCCAAGTTTGACAATTATCTTGACGCTTTAGATGGTCAAGATTTTTCAGCAAAGAGAAAAAAAGCTCTGCTTTAAGTACTCTTGGGAAAGAGGGTCAACGTGTATTTCGCTTTCTTCCTCAAGCACTCCAGGCCAATGGACAAGCACTTCCAGATGAATATAAAGAAGCGGTGTGTCGATTAGAAGTTAGGTACTCAAAGAAGAAAACTTAGTTATGAATAGGTATAAATTTTACACCAAAAGCCAGAAAATGGGGGAATCAATAGATGATTTTGTCTCTAGACTAAGGGAGATGTCTACTAAGTGCAAATTTGGCAACATGACAGATGAATTGATCAGAGATCAGCTCATAGTCCAGTGCAACAACAAGAAGATTCAAGAACGTCTCTGGGCAGCGAAGAACCCCAATATCCAAACAGCTATAGATTTAGCTAAAGTGGTGGAACAGTCTGAGGGATGTATGAAGGAGCTAGAAAAAAGGTCAACTAGCAATGATATCAATGAGGTGTCTACTCATGAGTTAGCAGAACATGTTCAGAATGAGGATGATTCTAGTGTAATTGCGGCGGTTAGAAATAAGAAGTTCTCAAAAAAGACTGTTCCGCTTAGACCTCCAAGCAACCTGAGGTCTGCTAGTGCCAGAATGTGTAATAGGTGTGGAAGTACGGTACATACTTCAGATTCTAAGTTCTGTTTCGCATCCAAACAGGAGTGTTTGAAGTGTGGCCGTATGGGTCATTATGCTAGAGTCTGTCGAGGAAAGTCTCGCTCTAGTGTGGCCAGTGTGCATTGTTCGACACAAGATGTTGATGAGAATGACAACGTTTTGGTTGTTGGGTCGGATCTCACATCCCAAGAAGATGAAGACAGGCGTAGAAATAGACCCAAAGCCATGTTCACTATTGATGATCGAGAGGTATGTCTCATGGTCGATACCGGCTCAAAGTACACTATAATTCCCAAAGATGTGTTCGAAGGCACATGGGGAGGCGAAAGACCACTCCTTCCTAAGGACATTTCCCCAGGGGGATACCAAGGGGAGTCTATTGACATTATTGGTTTCTTCAATGCACACATCACATTTTCTCACAGACACATTCAGGGAAAGGTATATGTGTCTAAAAGTGGGCCAGCCATTCTTGGGTGGGTTCATCAGTACGACCTTAGGATCATTGTCAACCCTCGAGCTAAAACACAGGTCATGGTCATTGAAGATGAGGGCTTAGATGGAATCCTCGACGAAGCCGGCAGCGTTTTTAGGGAGAGTTTGGGCCATCTCAAAGGTTACTCCCATCGTATTTTATTAAAAAAAGGTTCCATCCCAGTGCAGCACAAGGTTAGGCATGTCCCGATTGTAGTTAGAGAAGAAGTCAAAGGGCTCATTCAGGACATGCTCAAAACGGGAGTCATCGAACCTGTCCTCTCCTTGGATTTCACCCATTGTCGTCACCAAGAAGGCCGACGGCAAACTCCGCTTTTGTGTGGATTTGAGATCCTTAAACCAATGCGTAGTCGCAGACACATTTCCTCTACCAAATATTACAGAATTAGTCACTACCTTAAAGGGTGCCAAGGTGTTCTCTAAACTGGACCTTAGAAGTGCTTACCACCAGATTGACTTACATAATGACTCGAAGCCTTTGACTGCTTTTATCACACCTCAAGGCACTTACCAGTTTACACGTCTTCCTTTTGGCCTCAGTTCTGCGGCTAGTGTTTTTCAAAGAATGGTTTCAAACATCTTTGAAGGTGTAGGTAACACTATCTTTTTCCAAGATGACATTTTAGTTTATGGTCAGTCAGTCGAACAACACAATGCTACCCTCAAAGTTGTCCTAGACAAGTTGGCTGCAGCAGGTCTCACACTCCGAAAGGAAAAATGCAAGATTTTAGTAGATCAAGTTGACTATTTGGGTTATAGTATCAGTGCTTCTGGCCTCAAACCCAAGAGAGACTTGTGTAATGCCATTCTCTCAGCGCCTCATCCCAAGGATAAAGACCAACTACGTTCCTTTATGGGTCTCATCGAGTACTACTCGAAGTTTGTTAAAAATTTCTCAGACAAAACATCATGTATGCGTTCCTTACTCAAGCGGGGGGTGAGCTTTTCATGGGGGACTTTACACCAAGAGTGTTTTGATTGCATCAAACAAGAAATTTGCAATGCTAATGTGTTAACTCCTTTCGATGTAAACAATAAGTCTATTTTAACTGTGGATGCAAGTGCTACAGGTTTGGGGGCTACATTATCTCAGTCCAAAGGTGGGTCAGAACGCACTGTTGCCTTCGCTTCTAGAACCCTAACTGATGCTGAGAAAAACTATTCAGTTATTGAGAGGGAAGCGTTGGCTGCATCTTGGGCTGTGGAATATTTTAGAACATACTTGTGGGGCATGAAATTTCTCTTAAAGACTGATCACAAGCCGCTAGTCAAAGTTCTTTCCCCAGGTGGTACTGGAAAAGGGTCAGCAAGACTTGCCAAACTTGCTTCAAAACTTCAGGAGTTTCAGTATTCGATTGAGTATATTCAGGGGTGGAAGAACGTACAGGCCGACTGTCTTTCTAGAATGTCTCTGGATTGGCGAACGGTCCTGGATCCATGTGTTTCTGGGTGTGCTGATGACATTGCTGTGGCTGCTATCGAAGATGCCGTGTTTGTTGGTGAGGGTGCTTTTGACGCTTGTGATTGGGAACGCGAAATGAGTAGTGATCATACTCTGCAAGAAGTTATCAAGCTGTTAAAATTAGGTTCCAGGAGAGAAAGTTGTGTCCCTGTTGCTGTCCGACCTTATGTCAAGGTTCTGGATGACCTTTCTCTTATTAATAACAGTGTTTTAGTCAAAGCAGAAAAATGTATTCCTCCTTACGGCATTAGGAACAAACTTCTTGCGTTAGCGCATGAAGGCCATCTTGGTCAGACTCTCACACTAACGCCGTCTCAAGAATCACTTCTGGTGGCCAGGTATTGATTCTCAAGTGGTTGAGTGGGTGGAAAATTGTTCAATTTGTAAAGAGGGTGAAAAGAGACTTAAAGTGGGTCCCAAATCCAATGATGCTCATATACAGAACCCAGGCTTACCCTGGCATAGCATCTGTCTTGATTTTATTGGTCCCATGGGGGAGCTACACGAAAAAGCCAGATTTGCAATTGTTGTAGTTGATGTTTTCTCCAAATGGGTAGTAGTTGAGTTCACCAATAGCGTCACCACTGAGAGTACCATTAAGTTCTTGGGAAATTTATTCAAGGATGAGGGCATTCCTTCTGTGCTCATCACTGACAACGGCACACAACTTGTCTCCAAAGACATGCAAACCTTTCTCAAGAGTTGTGGTCTCTCACATCATCGCACCTCACTGTATAATCCCAAGGGCAATGGAATGTGTGAGAGAGCCAACAAAGTAGTTAAAGGAATTATACAGATGGCTACAGCCAATGGGTCTGTGGTACGGAAAATGGTCAATGAAATGCTGTGGGCCTATCGAACCACCCCTCTTATTGAGGGTCAACCTTCCCCTTTTCAACTCATGAGAGGGCGGGCCCCGGGCTTGAAATTGGTTCCTTCTTGGATGACGCAAGTTGTCACTTTGCAAAGGAGCGGCCCTTGCCCGCTGTTTTCTCCAAGTGGACCTCGTCCTTTCAAAGTGGGTGATCTTGTCAAGATCAAAACTGGTAGAGTGGGAGGAGGGTTGTCAAAATTCAAAGGGCCCTTCACGGTAAAAAAGGTACTTGATCATTGTGTCATTCTTAATAACAGTGAATGTTGGAATTTTAGACGAGTTGCCTTATACCAAAGGGGGGCTGCAACTTCACCGCAGGATATGTCTGGCTCTTCTTTGAGCAGTAGTGGTTATCTTTTAGCTCAAACCCCTGAGGAAGCTTCCCCAATCCCGCTGGGTGAACTTCATAGTGGGGGGGGGTGGCGATTCCCACAGCTCCGGGAATGTCTCAGTGCATGTGTCAGACCATGTTTCCAACGAGATTGCTTAGCCTCGTATTCTGAGGGTTCGCAGACCACCAACCTATTTGCAAGATTTTTTATGTTAAATTATCTTTTTCATTCTGTTGTTCCTTCCTTAGTTCTCATATTGGGGCATATTAGCAAGACCCACGTTAAAATTATCGCCGTTTTAGCGGCAGGAAACTGCCGCTAAAACGGCGATAATGGGCTTGCTAATATGCGTTATAGAATTCCAATAGAAGCCCAGGTTAGATGTGCAGGACATCTAACCTGGGCTTCTATTGAATTCCATAACGCATATTAGCAAGCCCATTATCGCTGTTTTAGCGGCAGTTTCCTGCCGCTAAAATGGCGATAATTTTAACGTGGGTCTTGCTAATATGCCCCATTGTTTTTGCTTCTTCATGTTCGTTAACATTGGAAAGGAAGAAGATGTGTAGTACATAAGCCTTAACTCTAGTGTTGTGGAATGCCATTACTGAACTCTTAGAATGCTCTTATGCTTCTGTTCTATGTGTGCGCTCATGTTAGGGTTCTATTCCACGGCAGTTGCTTGTAGCCTCCGTGGTGTAGAGTCCGCTCTTGTCTCTTCCTATATGCTTAAATAAAGGACTCTCAAATTACCTGCTGTTCTCCCTGCAATGAATTTACTACAGGATTCATGCTCAACCAGCAAATGTCATTGACTTATTTTCTCTCTGGACTATTTTGCCTCTCCTTCCGTCCTCCTTTTGAAAGACTTCCTACATTACTGCTTCCTTTTTTTTACCAACCCTTCTCCTCTCCCCTGCCTCCTTCTCTTTTCGTATATTAGTGTTCTCCCACCTTCTTCCGCCGGACCTTTCACAAGATGGTCTTTCAAGATGTGATCACCATTTCGCTCCTCCTCTCGGCTCTGCTTCTTTTATGGCGTTTCTGTTGTTCTAAATACTTATTTGACATTCTGATGCCACTCACGCAGCTATTTCTTTCTCTTCACCTTTATACTGAACGTTCAAGAGCACATTTGATTACTATATCTACATCTACATTCTCGCTTATTGTATGCTGCGCCTAGAAGCAGGACCCATGGTGCCTGCTGCGAATTACAAATAATTAAAAATTACAAAACGACACCTCCTTTTTTTAAATTACAAATAAATATAGCAGAATAATTTTCTACTTTAGGTTGCCTAAATGATAGACACTTTAGACTTAGACCGCTGTGAAACAGCTTTAAACACCTCAGAAGGATGAAGGGCTAAAAAACCCAGGTGGGTTTCAAACTTGTAGCGTATACATAATTCACATAGAACTATGAGCATCAGCTGATGATGCCAGTAAAAGAGATTTTTATGAGGTACCTCTAATGAAAAATTGCCTCTGCTGACTGTGGCCTAATTTCCTGAAGGTCTGACAGGCTGTAATGGAAGGCTGTTGTGATGGTATTCCGATTACCTGGCTGAGAAGGCCCTTTCTGTCTGCAGCCCCTTCCAATCTGTCACTCTGCTTCTGTGTCAGGGGCTGCCGCGCACAGTATCGCATCCTGGTTGGTTAAACAGGCATTAATTACAATTTCTGCCCAGCACTTCCAACCAAACCTTCATTCAGCGACGAGAAGGAAGATGTCACAACGCGGTGTTAATTTGACAAGAGGCGATATGGTATATTTTTAATGGCAGCTGCACGGGCTGTAGAGAATAATAATAAAGAAGCTGTTAATGGCCTAACCAGCCATTTTAGGAAACAATCGTGCCAAAAAAGCATTGTTTTGCTTTAGCGTGTGGGTCAGGATTTTGTTAAAAGTCCTGACCGTGAAATGAAATGAAATGAAATTCGTACTTGTAAAGCGCACTTATACCCCCAAAGAGGTATCCTGGCGCTGTACGCATACCGCTGTGGAACCCTTCCTGGCTTTTCCCTGTGAAATGTCCACTCCTGGGCACCCCCAGGGTGAAGCCAGGCATCCCAGCGCTGTTGGGGCCGTTGTGGAGATTAAGCAAGCTATTGCCCAGAGTTGCAGAGTGGGACCCATGATTAGAATAGGCACCGAGGCGAGAATTATCAGGTCCGAGGAAATTGAGCCCAAGACCCGCCGAGGCGGGAATTGAACCCTGGTCCCGGGCCAGATCTCTGCATCAGGGTCTGCCGCTCTAACCATTGAGCCACACTTCTCATGGCCGTGGAGGCCATAAAACAAGGAAGTCCAGGCTAATTCAGTATCCTTTTTACGTGGGTTCACTGAAAATAGCAATATGTGGATCGGGCCCTCAGTTAGAAAGGGCCAGAGGGAGGAAGAGACAGATCACAAAAAAAGCTTGCAATTGCGCACTGTCATGTCGCGACTAACCTCAGGATTTACGATGCAACCTACATACTAATAGGTCATGTTGAAAAATCTCCACTTGCAAGGGGTCACAGAATGGCCTGCCTAATGTATATTAATTAGACAGGTTCCTATTTGTGAATCCTCTTCGATTGGCTACAAACACAGGGATGATGGTCTGCAAGGAACAGCAGACCATTCTCGTGTTTGCTTTCTCAACTTTTTTCAAGCAGTCTGGAAAGTCATAGATGGGAGCTGAGAGAGGTCACTTGGACCACTCACCCAAGGTTGCCCGACATGATTTTTAGAGGGGTGTGATCTCTCTTCTTAACAAATCAGTTACTATCTGCTTTGAGGTGTTGGTAACTGGTCAATGGTTTGCAACTGCAATTGCCAAACCGAATCGCAATTAGGAAGGAACTCCCCTTCAAAGGTGCAATTCGGAATGGGCTACTAAACCCATTTTGTGGGTTGGAAATGCATTTCAGATTTGTAAAATGGGTTTTATATATTGTTAAAAACATTTTGCGTTTACAAGCCTTGTGATTTTCCAAATGCAAAATGGTTTTGTATGCCTGGCCCTTTATTCAGTATTTAAAATAAAAGATAGCTCAGTGCATTAACAGATGTTATGTTATTTATTTGTAGAGTTTTATATATTTTATAGCGATTTACTATCATTCATAAAGTCCTGTAGCGCATTCTGAATTTGTGTGCCCTTTACAGTTCTGGGGTACTTCTTGACCTGACTCAAAGTAGCCTGTTGGCATTGTGTTTTGTTGTGCTTTTTGTTGTTAAGAGCTCACTCACATTGAATAGTTGCTGGTGAGTTTAGAATAGAGTAGTGTGTGGTTGAATGATGGATTATATTACATAGAGACCAGCTTGTTCTTTTTTATTGATCTGTTTGAAGCTTTTTGTTCAAGGATGTCTGTGCTCTTCTTCACTCAAGGCACAATCCCAGAAGTGCTCAACACAGGCCAGATACTTCCTCTCCTAAAGAAACCTACACTAGACCCTGATGACCTCACCAACTACCAGACCATCACTCACCTACCATTCATAAGCAACATCATTGGAAAGCGAGTCTATGTTCATCTCCAAGATTACATTACTGCTAACCATCTCCTGCACATCTGCCAGTCTGACTTCAGATCACATTGTGGCATGGAGACCACAACCTTACAAAATGCAGATGATGCCCTCCTAATCACAGACGATGATATGCTCCTACATTCTGATATTTCTGGACCTCTCAGCTGCCTTCAACATAGTCAGCATTCCCGCCCACATATACACCTTGGAGTGTCAAATGGTATTCACTAGCAATGACCTTCACTGGTGGTCCTCCTACCATTCCAACCATGACCAATTTGATCATGTGGACATCCCCAGGTCCCAAAAGATACCGGAGTCCACCAGTGTCCCATAGTGTCCCCCGTCCTTTTCAACCTCTACATAGAGCTTCTTGTTGTCGCACTCACAGATAACAGCATCAAGAATCACCAATATGCCAATGAGACACAACTCTACTTGAAGGTCTCCTCTGCTTAAGACATCCAAAGCATCAAACACTGACTGCACATCATCCAGACCTGGATGCCAGTGTCTACCCGAAGCTCAACCCAAACAAGGCCAAATTCCAGTTATTGGCCAAGAACAGCAAGCAAGAAACAATACAAACCTGGCACAATGACATGAACCTTGATGGCTTTGAACCCAACTTTCACTGAATGTCAAATCAGTTGGATTTATCCAAGACACCAACGGCACCCTCAAAGAATACATTGCAAAAAATAAAAATAGACACCCTGATACCAACTCTTTCTTCTAAAGAAGTAGAAACCATTTCTTCCAGAAAGCAACTTTAGAACTTCTATTCAAACTGTTGTACTCTCACATCTGGATGGAGGCAACACCCTGCTCAATGATTTCCCAGATCACACACTGCAGGCCCTCCCCTTAATGGCATACAAAAACCCACAGCATGTCTCTTCCAGGGCCTGATGAAATATGATTACATCACACCCATCTTGACTTAAATCCATTGGCTGTCCTTGTCGCCTGCACCATCTTCCAAACCAACTGCATCATTTAAAAAGCCATCACGTACAGCTGACTGATTTTGCTCAGTTTGCTGTTGTGCACTATGTACTTCTTCTTGATTTTCTAGTCCCCACTCTGGATCCATGTAGTGAACATGAGTTTGACACTGTGAACCGGTGAATGGTGTCACTACTTCTTCATCTGCAGTCTTCACTCTCTTTGTGCGAGGTGAGTGGATCCACTGCAGCAAGCACTTCATAGCAGTTTTCTTCATAAGGATTATTTGGTGTGGTCCACGCCACCTTGCAACAAATGCAAAAACAGCAATGTGATAGATGTAATACTAGAATTAATCTCAGATACTGGAAATCGCTCAGAGCCACATCCCAATCTAGCATTTTTGCAACATCAATTTAGACCCAGCCATATGCAAATCAGTCTTGACCATGCTCCTCAGGGGAACAATCTAGCCCAAAATGCCAAGTCCTGTCCTCTCTGAACCGGATCATTAGCAAACCACCCTTTTTAGTGCTCTTCAGCCACGTATATCTTGGCTCCAGTGGAACAGTGAGCCTGAGACTCACGCCTGGGCATAACCGGTGCACTTAAAGATCCAAATGCAAAAACAACAAGGTGATGGCTGGAATGCTAGAATTAATCTCAGCCACAGGCAATTACTTGTGCTGCCTCCCAATCCACTGTTTTTCGTCAACCTTTCCACCTCAGTTTAGACTCAGACTTATGCAAACCAGTCTTGTGCTTGCTCCTCATGAAAACAGTCCAGCCCAAACTGTCAAGCCAGGTCCTCGCTGAAATACAGCACAAGTAACCCAGGATTGGTTTCGACCTTATTAGGGCTCCTCAGCCAGGTATAGCTTGGTTCCAGTGGCATAGTAAATCTGGCACCCACGTCCGGGTATACCCAGTGCACATAGGGCTTCAAATGCAAAACCAACAAGGTGATGGATGGAATGCTAGAATTAATCTCAGGCACTGGCAATCACTCTGGGCTGAATTGCAATCCATAATTTTTCACCCATGATGCTACCTCAGTTTGGACTCAGCCATATGCAAATCATTCTAGACCCTGCTCCTCATGGGAACACTCCAGGCTGATCTGTCAAGCCAGGTCCTCCCGGAATTGGAACACAAGAAGCCCAGGACTAGTTTTGACTTTATTATGGCTCTTCAGCCAAGTGTAGCTTGGTTCCAGAGGCCCAGTGAGCCCGGGACCCCCGCCTGGGCCTACACAGTGCACTCAGGGCATCAAATGCAAAAACAACAAGGTGGTAGATGGAATACTAGAATTAATGTCAGCCACTGGCAATCGATTTGGCCACATCCCAATCCATTCTTTCTTGCTCAGCATGCCACCTCAGTTTGGAGACAGCCATATGCAAATCAGTCTTGACCCTGCCCCTCAGGGGAACGGTCCAGCCCGAACTGCCAAGCCAGTACCTATAAAGAACCAGAACACTAGCAACCCAGGACTGGTTTCACCCTTGTTTGGGCTCTTCAGCTGGGTATATCTAGGTTCCAGTGGCAAAGTGTAGGAAAGTGCTTCTTTTTGCATGGCTAACCCCCACTTTTTGCCTGATGTGATTTCAAACTGCAAGTGCACTGGGTCCCTGCTAACCAGGTTCCCAGTACCAGATCTCTTTCCCCAAACACTGTACCATGATTGGCACAACTTCAGCAAGACCTGTAAGTCCCTAGCAAAAGGTACCTCTGGTACCCACAGCCCTGTGTGCCATGCCTCCCATACACTGCTTATGATATAGATAAGCCACCCCTAATGCAGGCTTTAAGCCCTAAGGCGGGATGGCAGGATCCTATGTGTGGGCATATCAGCATGAGCTGATATGCCCCCACAATGTCCAGTCTATTCTGGGATGTTGTAAATGAACAGGTAAACCATCAAGAGTACATGGTGTGGATACTTGTCAATGTGAGTTTCCAACCTCTATGATGGCTTCACTGATTTGGTACCAAACATCTTGTCTTACTAAATCCCCACTGATGCCAGTGTTGGATTTATTAATAGTTCACACAGAAGACTCTTTTAGAGAATCCCCTGAAAACCTACTACGCACTGGTGTGGTTCCTGGCTTGTTTTTGCCAGTCTGTCACTACCACACATGTTTCTGACCTCAGAGGGTGAGAGCCAACAGTCTCAGAGGACAGAAACAAAGCCTGATCTGGGCGGCGGTGTTTCACACCTCCTCCAGGACCGGATGCCCTTCCTGGGCGGGAAGCTTTAAAGGCGATGCCGCCTTTGAAATCCAACCCAGGAACCTCCAGATAGTGGGGGAAGCCAAACCCCCTTCCCTGCTCCACTTTTGGCAGGAGGAAAGATGGGAAAATTAAATAGATTAGGAGGAGGGTCCCCACTTAGCCTGCACCACCCCTAGGGTGGGGCAGGCAATGTGAACCCCTCTCCTGAAATTCTACCATCTTGAGATGGTGGAAAACCAACCTATCAGGGCTAGGGTAGTGCCTCTTCCCACAGGAAGTGGGCATTAGAGGGTGTAGACACCCTAAAGGTAGGTAGCCCTTTGGCTACTAAATGTCTACTCTCGTAACGCACCTAAATTCAGTATTTAGGTGGCACCCTAGACCAGAACATCAGATTCGACAGACAAGAGAAGACCAGGACAAACAAGTCCTGCTGCAGAAGACAAAGGTGCCACACCCTGCCTGCTGCTACCAGGACTCGACAATCGCTGTTGCTGTGTAGTCCTGACCCTGAGAGGACTCCAAGAACCCTGGAGCACCTCCAGAATTCAAGAAGTCACCAAGAAGCTCCCTTGGAGTGAAGGTATCACTTCCCTGCACACTGCAAACACCTATCCCGTGAAGTCCGGTTTGTCATTTTGCTGCTCCCCAACTACCTTGATGCAACACCAAAGCAAGAAGATGTACAACAGTTGTAGAGGGTCAGATCTGCCTCCTCAACAAGTTTAGAGACACCAGGACCTACCGGAGCCGCGATGTACCAATACCAGTGGTACTGGACCGCCAACGACAAACTCCAAGAAGAAGAGTCCACCCCAGTCTTCCAAAGCACCAGAAGCAAGCACCCATTGAGGGCCATTGAGACACCTGAGACCTACTTCCTGAGTGGCCTGGCTGTCCCGAGATCGCCTCTCAAATTTGCCTGCTCCTGACCACGACGACCTCAAGATGCACGACTCCTGGCTGACCTGTTCCCTCTGCATTTGGCCCCACCGGCCCCAGCATTGACTAACCTGCTGTGCTCCTATGGTCCCCAGGCTTTTACAACCTCCTCCTTTGGAGGTGCCCCCTCAAACTTTCCTGTAAGCCCACCTGTGCAGTGTGTTTTCAAGTGACCCCCCGTTGTCTTTGCGCACCAGTTTCCAAGACCCTCAGCACTCTGCTCCCACCCGATTCGGGACGCTCCCGAAATTCTCCTGCTGGAATTTTGGACCTGGTCCCGACATCCACCTAAAACAAAAAGGTGAACTTCATGAAAGCATTGCCTGATTTTCTGTGCATTTCTCTGCTTTTCCCCTATGACTCCTTATGGTGCATAATTGCGCATAAATGTGATATATTTTCTGAACTTTGAAAAATTGTAACTCCAAAAGTACTTACCCTAGAACTGTGTTCTTGGTCTTAAAAATTGATATTGTTTTTATAAATTGGTCTCGGATTTATTCTTGAGTGTGTGTCTCATTTCTTGCCTTTGTGGAGTATAAAAATGCTTAGCACTACCCTCTGATAAGCCTAACTGCTCGCCCACACTAGCACAAAAAGAGCATTAGAATTATTTGCTTTTACCTCTGTATACCATTTGGGAATTCATTGGACTTTCTGCTCAGTGTACTTCTTTTTACTACACTATACAGAGAGCCAGCTTCTGCACACGCCAGGACCCACCTCTAGGCATACCTGGTGCACTTAGGGTTTCAAATGAAAAACGAACTGCTAGAATGAATCTCAGTCACTGACAATTGCTTTCACTCGCATGTCAATCCATTGTTTTTCACCCACCATGCCACCTCAGTTTGGACCCAGTCATATGCAAATCCGTATTGACCCTGCTCCTCATGGTAACAGTCCAGCCCGAACTGCCATGCATTTCAAGGAGGACCTGTACTGGCAACTCGGTCTGGCCTGTTCCCTTGAGGAGCAGGGTCAAGACTGATTTTCATCTTGCTGGGTCCAAATTGAGGTGGCATTATAGGCAAAACAAATGGAGTGGGATGTGACCTTAGCGATTGCCAGTTGCTAAGATTAATTCTAGCATTCTATCCATCACTTTGTTTTTGCACCTTGCATCAAAGCAACTCTAACTCACATGCTTTTTCACCACAACCAAGTCATCTGAATCCAGGATGTGGAAGGGCTTCTGAATTGCCAATGAAGTATTCCAATTCACCTAGTGAGAGATAGAGTGTGCCACATCAACTAAACCTTTACAATAATCCTGAACAAGGTGAACAAGATAGGTTCACAAGGGCAGCAGAAGAGAAACCAGGAACTTGCATTACTCTTCCCAGAATTTTTCATGAGGAGAGAGATCTGTCAATTTATTAGGGGTGGTTCAAACACACATCAGATCTCAGGGTAAAGCATATGGCTACTTCACTGATGTTAAATTACGTATCTTGGACAACGTTGACTTTAGAACACAATTAACTCTCTCAAAAACTTTGAATGGTTCTGATCGATCATGAAATGGAATTGCTGATCAACTCTCAATGCAGTAAACAAAACTTTCATTAATTTACTCAAAGTGAGCTCCTGTTTCTGACTCTAAAGAAGCTGGCAAAACAAAACCATGGATTAATTCCCTCAACATGAGCTTAGCTACAGTCAGACTATTATATCTCTTAGTTGGATAGGCCTCTGCTCACCTAGAAAAGGGACAAACAATCACAAAAATGTAATACTATCTATTTCAATTTGCAGTCTAGTAAATAGTCCCTCAGACTGTCCAACGTGACTTAAAGTCCCTAAACTCTTTTTGCCAATGTTTAGTTGTTGACAAGTAACACAATGCTGACAAAAATCTTCAGCTGCAGTTCTGAAATGAGGAATCATTTTTTCAAACTGCGTAACATACCGTCACATCCAAAGTGAGTAGAACCATGAATATGCCTAGTCATTTGGTTCAACTTTGTAAAATGCATTTATCATCAGGTGTCCTCAACCTGCCATTCTAATCCATGACACAATTTGCTGTAAACGACTTTTTTATGTTTTAATATTCTTTAGCACATTATTTTGCAGTTTTCAACTCCTTTAATGTTTGCATGGTTGTAGATAAGAAATAATTTATAGTCTTTTTCAGAATTACAATCTTCATTTGACTCCAATGTACCAGACATAAGAGCACAGTATTTTGCTACTACATCAACATATCGGTTGCCAAGTGTAACCATGTAATCTCCAATCTTATGTGCTGTGCATTTCAAAATCGCAACTTCTTTAGGTAACTGAAGTGACTACAACACATTCAGAATTCATGGCCCATTCCTAAGTGGGTGAGAGAGGATCTAAAGAAACTCTTTTGTGACCATAGCTTTCTAAAATCATGGACCTCTTCAAAACCATATTGGCTATCTGTGTACATTGTAACACTCAATCCAAAGGCCATGTTGCCTGCTCTTGTGATGGCGATTAATTCTGTTACTTGTGCAGATGGTACATTACACAAATGGAATGCTTCAACAATGTATGCAATTGTGCTAACCGCATATGTTGCTCTCAAAATTCCTTGATGGTCTCTCAGACAAGAACTATTTACAAATAAAAACAAATAGAGAATTCGAGTGGTACATCTTGAATGTCTGGTCTTGGTTTGGTGTCCAATTCTGTCACATTGATACAGTCATGGTCACAATAATTGTATCCATCATAGGAATTTTCGGTTTCAGGCATTGGCAGAATTGTATTTTCAACCACAAAAATGATCTGCTCGTACATGAAGTGTTTTGGAACAAAATGACATCAGGATTTGGTACCATGGGACAACATGGGGTATATTCTTCTTTTTCTGCTTGTTTTGTTTTAATTCTCATGATCAGAGAGTTTCAAGGTCTTGCTAGCACTTCTTTTAAGATGGCTTGCTTAATCATTTTATCAATTACAGGTGCAATTCCCTCCTCTACTTTATGAGTAAGCTTGCATTGAGAAGTATCAGAAAACATCACATTAGGTTTCACTTTGTTCTTGCTCTGCACTTTTTATTAATCACATTTCTATCCCTGTAAAATACCAGATCTCTTCTTTCACTGTGTTTCTTAAATTAGGAGGCAAATCCTTGTTTGCAGGAACTATGAATAAACATAGTCTTGACTCTTTTCAGGAAATTGTATGTTTATCATGAGCTGTAATCTTATACCATTGCTTAAGCCATAGAAAAGTATCAAGTCCTGTCTTTAGTATCATAAAATGAGCAGGTGAACCTTCAGGTGAAAACTTATCTCCTTTGAAATCAAGTATTTTAGACTTCTTCAAAGCACACCCATTTTATTAAAGTTAGGTTGAGCGTATATGTATTATCAACACAAGCTAACAATAAATCACAATATGATTTCAAAATGAGACTTGAAAAGCAAACCTTCAATTCAAAAACAAGAAAGCTTTGTCTGCCTACTGGAATACACTAAAGGAATCGAACACACTACAAACTAAGGAATACACTAAAAACACCTTCAAACACACTATGATTAATCTCTGACCAGCAGCAATCTATCTCTGAGTCATTGTGTCTATTTCCCATGCACAAATAAATAAACAACACAACCGTAATCAGTTCAAACACAATCACACCATCAAGGACTCATAGAAGAAATATATTTTTGACATGTCAATGCACGCCTTCAGCAGATAATTTAAATATTGTATCTTGAGATCTTGGCTTACTTCAAGTCCGATAACCCAAAACCAAAATCACATTAAAACACAAAATTGTCATAAAACACAATTCTAAACAATTGCAGCAATTATAATGCAATGCAGTCTTCAACTAAGATGTGTTTGGGGTGCAACATGAAAGACAAAACACAATCGACACAACAATACTTCAATGCAATTTGTACCACTTTGTGAACACACACACACACTCAAGACAGGCCCTATTTATACTCATCTAATTATATCTTCAACAAATTCAAAAGTGTCGTCCGCGCAATTCTGGGACCTGAGGGAAGGATTTCCTGAACTCTAAAAATTTAAGGAAGTGCAAAGTTTCAGTTAGGATTTGCACATTATTCACCGCAAATTTTCCTCAATCTGTCGAAACCATCCTCTGCTGCCAAAAACTATTGGTGCTTTTTAACTTTAAAAGGGCTGATTGACAGACCAGAGATGTGTGTGAGTCTAAAGAGTCTTAATGTAAACTCAGAGAAATCACATAGAAAAATCCACACTGGAAAACCTACACGAGTCGAGGTTTAAAGTACACACCATAAAGGTTTATTAAAATTTAAGATTCATTACAGAAGGCAAAAAAATAATGGTTAGTCAATCAATTCAAAATACTCAAAATGCAAATAAATGTAAACCAGCATTTGCAGTGTAAGCTGAGCCCTAACCAAATGAATAGGCAGAACCAAAACCAGTCAAGCACAAAGTAAATCATTAGTCATAGGGGCTACGCAGTTTAGCAGGATAGAAGAAACATGAAAAATATTTGTAAGTACATATCAATAAACAGAGTAATGTGGAGTCTGCTCTCTAAAGGGACCATGAAGGAACCTAACTCTTATCTGAAATGGAGAATTTTTATATGTTTAGGGAGAGAAATATTACAGTCACCATGGCTTGATGTAAAATTTACATTGAGCTATCCAGTAATAAAACAGAAAACACAGCATGTGGTAAAATGACTTGCTCTACATCTATTTAATAATCCTGTGTTATGCCTTACAACAAAAAACAAAAGCACCTTCAAAAATATAAACCACCTCCATTCAGCAAAATGCAATGGCCTTCAATTGAATAAGCTGTGCTTTCTTCCATATGACCATTAGACACATATAAAAAAAAACTTTAGTAAATGCAGAGCAAGCAAGACTGGAGAGCTAATTCAGTTTTATACAATTAATGAAATGCTGTCACATTTGAAGCCCCTCGGTGCACAGGCAGAGAAATCATGATAGTGCGCCCTGCACATTACACAAATCTGAAATTACAATTGAAGCTCATTTAGGCCCACTCTTGTCAACTTTTAAGAATTTTGCAATATAAAGGAAGTAAAAACAATACATTTAGTTTCTTCTTGGTTAATAAAATGATAGGATTATTATTGTTTTTTTTCAGTTGGACGCTATTTGACTCTGATGTGTCGACGCCACATGCCGCTCAACACAAACTCCGGTGAATGGCAGCAAGTTGCTGTGAGGCGTCTCCTGGACCGAGCCCCAGGCTCCTGACTCCCTACTTCGGTCCTGGCTCCTGGTCTGGATTTTGATCGTAGCAGACCGTAGCTTGAGCCTGAAATTTGAGGTATGTGCATTGGGCTCTTGAAGAGCGATGGAGCAGGGAGTGCAGGCGAGGCCCCGGGGCCACGGTTCTCCCCGGATAGGCGTGGAAGAGGTCGGTGGTAGGTCGGTGTGGCTTACTCCTACGGGGGGGTCCGCATGCCGCACTATCCCTCGCACTTTCAATCGCAAAGCCCGCAAGCCTCTTTTTGGGGGCTCTATGGTCATGGCCATCTTTGGTGGAGTTTGATTGGCCACCTGAAGGGAACGAAAGCACTTGGACTCCAGGTGCTTCAAGGGCTAAGCACTTTGAGCAACAGGGGGCGTGGAGTTAAGCATCACCCTGCCATCCTTCTTTGCTATACTGTTTGTACAGATGCCATATTAACACCATTATCTGCTGAGAGGCAGGAGTCCTTCTGAGGTGGAAAGCAAGTGGGCGTGGACATGAGCTGCAGCTTTCCAAGAGGATCGCAAGCGGTTGTGGTGACTCTATGTTTTTGTGTCTTTGTGCTTCCTGGCTCTTGGTACTCTTTTATTTGATGGTTTGCTGGCCGTGACATACTGGTGCCGGCATCCAGCTTGGCTGGAGGTTCCTGGTTGTGGGTCATGGATAGTGACCTGGATAGAGACCCAGTTTTTGTAGCCTTGAGGTGGTGTCCAGCGAGAGAAATATATGGCCGCAGACTTTGAATGTCACTGCTGGAACAAACATAACCAGCACTGAATGGCACATATTAGTGTGTTTAGGAATTTAGTCACCCACATGGAGTATGGCTGTAGACAGATCAACGCTAATCAGCGAGGAGAAGGGCGGGGTGTGGTGAGAAGTCCTGAGCAGGACAACGAAGGTGTTGGCCACTGATAATTTCGGTGACCTAGTGTGATAACTGGACCACTGTGAAATTTGTGAGGTTTGCTCGTGCCCCTCCCCTGTTGAATAATTACAGAGTCAGCAACCAGGGGAAGGTGAGGTGGGGCTGAAAGCAGTTATCTAGAGTAAGGGGCAACAGCAGTGGTCTAGTGGTCCTAAGGACTAAAGAGAGCCCCTACCAGCGGCCTGCACCATGATGGCAAGGAAACTTAGATTTGGTCGAATACTCTATTCAAGACTATGCCAGAAAACGAAATCCAACCCATTAAGAAACAAGGCACCTCATTTGGGAAGGCTAAAGGGGACTAGAATTAAATCAGCATATTTCCAAAAACTGTCTGAAGAGACCCCCTGCTCCAGCATGGTCCCAGTACAGACAGAAATGAAGGAGTGGCCACAAATTGGTGATGATACGTAAATTGACCTAATGGAAACTGAGGAAGTATTGCAGAACTCCATTGAGCTACTTCAGGAACAGCATAAGAGGGAGAAAAATGTATCCAAGAGTGATCATCTTATGTGTACTCCTGTAGCAGAAACTTTACAGGGCTCTATAGTACTGGACTACACATTACTGGACATTTCGCCTTTTAAAGTGAATGAGGAAGTAATAACTAAAGAATCAGTATTATTGCAGGAGGCACCCAAAAGGTCAACAAATTAATTTGAGATGTTTTCTAGTACACCAAGTCATATAGCTTGTGTTATATCATATATCTCAGGGTCATCTGATTTGGTACTGAACCCGCTTAGTAATATTCCATCAGATTATGTGTCTCTCTAACTTTTTGATAAGTCTTGAACGTGTTTTCTAATCTATCTTGTGTTTATTAGAAAAGACAGCAAATATTTCTGATCATATTTTTGATATTCTTTCAGTGATACTTAAGGAATTACCTTTGAGAGCAGTTGGTGAGAGTAGCGCTGTGAGTGTCCAAAGCTTGGGTATATGCTGTAGTAGGGAAATGGGAGTCCAAACAGGGAGCCCTGAAAAGGAATGCGAAATAATAGATATTATGGGAGACCTGTCTCAGCTGGAACCTTTCCTCAGAAAACAAGATGTTCCAAGCCAAGTGGGCACTAGTAAGGGGAAAGAACGTCTAGCTATAATACAGGATAAGAAGTTTTACCAAAATTTAAAAATGTGCAAAAAAGTAAGAAGTTAGAACCTATTAGTAAAACAGGTATTAGAAAGAGAAAAGGTAAACCCCATAGGTTGAAAAAGAAAACAGCGAGAAGGATCAGATTCCCAACAGTAGTGCCACAAGAAGAGTCCCTTGTTGGGCAAATAGCTGCAAAAGTAGGCTCTGCGGATGCCCAGGTTTGGGTAATACCTTCATCGGCAGGGGTAACTGGTGTCCCTGTGTGATGAACTGGAACAGCTAGGCATGTATAGAAGGGTACAAGGGCAGTGCAAGGCCAGCTCCCTTTGTAATGTGGAAGCAGAGCATTTTAGGCGAGAAGTGGAACAAAGATGGGGTGAAGACTCATTAGTTGGTCCCTATGAGGCAGTAGAGTGGATTGTGCAATTGGAAGACATTTTTGCAGATATGGAATGTGTTTTTAACAGGTCATACATTTTATCCCATTTAGAGTCTATCCCACGATTGTCAAACATTTCTTGTAAGGATATTTTCTAGGTGGTTCACCCGAAGGCAAGTGATGTTGCAGCATCATGGCCATGTGCCTGGGCTTACTTTTATTCCAAGATTGTGGCGGATGAGGTCATGGACTCAGTGGATGAGCTCTGTAGGAGTTTGATATATACAATACATGCATTAATAGGCCCATTCTCCCTGTATTGTTAGTGATTCAGGAGAAGACCCAGGGGGTGGGCGGGGGTAGTATTGCATCAATCTAAGAACGTCCCCTTCCTGAGGGGTCAGGGGCCTGCAAGTCTGTGAGTACAATAATATTTAAATAGTGAAATCTGAAAAGCGAAGGCAGATTTTTTAAAACAGTGAAAAAGCAGCAAAGCAAGACGATAATACATGGGAATGTATTGTGGGACATTCAATGATAAAAAATGTGTTTTCTAGACCCCCATTTTCAAGACCCTGATGATATAAGGGCTAATTTGGTGTCATGGAACATTGCGGGTCTAAAAAGGAATTTAGAATCATTACGGGTGGTTATTGAGGATAGAAATGCTATGATAATTGTATTGCGGGAGACCTGGGAAGAGTACAAGGTGGTCATGAGCGAATATAAAGTTTTTAACACTAGTGCACTTAATGGCAAGTTTGGCCAGCCCGCGGGAGGGCTTGCTGTAATGATTGGTGTAAATAATGAGATTGAAGGGAGCATTTTGATTCAGGAATATACTAATTTCCTGACAGTCTCAGTGAGTGGTATATTACCTGATAAGCAGCCTAAAAGGGAGGCAAGGGGCTGCCCTGATTTCATATTAATCAACTGTTGCATCCCTCCGAACAAAATATTGGATAACCAGTTGAAGGAGTTCTCAGCCCTAATGGACAGGGTGAGTTCAAATTTTCCAAAGGCTCCTATCCTGCTGATGGGAGATTTTAATGCTAAAATCCCATTTAATACAGTAAAGGATGAGTTTCAAAGGGAGAAATAAAAGATCACAGGTATCCCGTACCAGCATTTGGAGCATCACCAGGGTGATAGGACAGGGAGGAAACGGACTGTTGCTTGACAGCTTAAATATAACTATTCTGAATGGCAGATGTGTAGGGGACCACCCTGCTCAGTGTACCTTCAATAATGGAAGAATGTCTACATCAATAGATTATGTTATGATCTCTACCAAACATTTTGACTTAGTTATGGACCTTATAGTAGGTGACTTACCTGGCAGTGATCATAAACCTATAATTCTTACACTGCAAAGGGATGTTCGCTGAAGAGATCAGTGGCAAAATAGTCCTACAACATATAACAAGAGCAAGTGCAGATTAATATAGACAGGTAAGCTGAAACGTTATACACAAAATAAATTGAAGGAAGTGCAATCTTCTTTGTTGCCACAGCTAGTAGTACAAGAGTATGAGATCTTAATTGCCTCCATAAGCAAAATGGCAGTAGAAGACATAAGGATTGGTAGGGGCTGGAAGGATCTGGTGAACTGGGCAAAAAAACAGGCTACGGTAGTATTAAAAAAGAACATAAGGGAGGCTAATAAGGGAGGTGGGGCAAATAGGGAACATGTAATTAAAGGCTATAGGAAAATCTATAGGAAAGAGCTCAGAAGAATTGTCTGGGAAGAGAAGGAGAATATATGGACTAAAGCAATAGCCTTGCTGAGAGCGGAAAATACGAAGGGCTTTTGGACCATAGTAAACAGAGTTCTGGTAGTGATCAAAAGTATTGTAGCATCCCTGGTACCGGAAGAAGCTTGGGTGAGCTATTTATTGGAATTGTATAAAATTATAGAAGCAGAGAAGGAAGGAGTGGGGAGCGGGCAGGCTGGGAATTCGGGTCCAGAGGAAGAAGTTGGCCACTGGATTCCGTCAGTAGCTGAGATAGAAACCATCATAAAAGGCTTAAAAAGCTCCAAGGCCCAGGGGCCTGACGGCATCTCCTCTGATATAATTAAACGTAACTCAAATCTTTGGGCCCAAGTTCTAGTACTGGTATTTGGAATAATAATAAATGGCCAGGGTATTCCAGGAACCTGGAAAGGCAGCATAAGGGTCCCACTTTCCAAAAAAGGGAAGCGGGACCTACTGTCTAATTAGTGTATGATCACGCTACTCGTAAGTCCCAGTAAGATATATGCAAAACACCTCCTAGGGTTGCTAGAGGACTGGGTATGCAAAGCTAATATTCTTCCTAGAGTCCAAATTGGGTTTCGGGAAGGCTATTCAACAATAAATGGCTGTCTTATATTAAATCTTTTAGCTGAAAAATATGCCTTTAAGAAAAAACAAACAATGTATGCGTCATACATTGATTTGGCAACAATGTTTGACACAATAAATACTAGGCCCCTACTCTGGGAGAAGATGAGGAAATTGGAGTGCCCACCAAGCCTATTAAAACTGATTATTAAACTACACACCGGTTCATGGACCAGGGTGGAATTGGAGGGAAATGGAGCACTAACAAGAAAAATTGATAGCCTTAATGGACTGAGGTAGGGGTGTATGTTTTCCATATACATAGCAGACACTGTGGTAGGAATAAGCGCGGTTCGATCATTTCCACCAAAACTTGTCAATTAGGTCATTTCAGTAACGTTTTATGCCGATGATACGGTATTGCTGGATCTGACGCCGGTCAGTCTATAAAGACAATTGGATGCATTCGCTGAGTATAGCAAGTCGAAAGCGAAGACTGAGGTAATGGTTTTTATGAAAGGGAGGATTTAGAAGAGAAGATCTAAGTGGTGGCTAAATGGTGACCCAGTAGAAGAGGTAAAGGAATATTGCTATCTTGGCCTTCTTTTTAGATACAATCTTAATTTTACACCAGATATTGATATCCAGGAGGGGAGGGTTAAGGCCATTGTAGGTGCATTATATAGGATGGATGCTGTATTGGGCCATAAATCCGCCGAAGTGCTCAGAGAGACATATAATGCTAAAATTGTTAGTCCACTGCTGTATGGGTGTGCAATGCTACCTGTAAAATACATAAGAAGGATGCAATCCATAGAAATGAATGTTTGGAAGAAATGCCTGGGCCTACATAGAGGGACTGTAAATAGTGCCCTGAGGATCGAATTGGGCTTCACCAATGTACTATTTAAGTATAAGCAATGGCTCCTTAACTATTAGCTCTATCTTTTAGAGCGGAAGTGGGTTCATTAAGGCAAATTATAAAATCCTGCTTCCAGGAAAAGTATGCCAACAGGTGGGTGGCTAACATACTGGATATGAAGGTATCCCTAGATGTTGCAGTAGGGAGGAACTCCAAGGGTTGTCTGTTATACAGCAGAAGCAAACTGTAAACCATTTAGTAAAGGATGGGCTCCAGGAGGAGCAACTCAGAAGATGTGTGTAAAAGATATAGGGGCACATGCATCAATGTAGGCTTTTGCGATTCCTTAATTGCGATTATTAAGGAATCGCAATTAAGGAATTGCAAAAGCCTATGCATGTAGGAATCGCTATAAAATTAGCGATTCCCAAACATTCCTTAATTGCGAGTCGCAAATTGCGAGTCGCAATTAAGAATGCTTTCCCATTCATTCCTATGGGCCTGCAGGCCCATAGGAATGAATGGAGAAGTACATGCGCAATTTGCGAGTACCAATAGGTACTCGCAAATTGCGCATGCTACTTCAAGGGTGCAAGGGTGTCAAAGGACACCCTGTTGCA
The DNA here is from genome assembly GCA_963921515.1 of Calotriton arnoldi. Lineage (NCBI taxonomy): Eukaryota > Metazoa > Chordata > Amphibia > Caudata > Salamandridae > Calotriton > Calotriton arnoldi. Next base: position 1,472,900 of record CAWUFW010002227.1, read on the forward strand.
CCCCTGAAATTGATCTGTGCACACATGTTGCGCACACACATGCCCCAAGGGCATGTGTGTGTGTAACCTACAACTTTGAAAAATGCACTTTAGTGCATTTTTCAAAGATTTTACAAATTACCATCAAGTTCAAATTGATGGTAATTTGCGGCCCCTATTAGCGAAATCGCTATTTGCTGTTTCATCATGCATTGCATTTAGGAATCGCAATTTGCGATTCCTTAAATGCAATCGCAATTTAAGAAATCGCAATAAATTGCCATTTCTTAAATTGCGAGAGCCTTACAGTTTGATGCATCGCAGAAGCCCTTTTTGCGGGCTCAAACGGCCGATTTTTGCGAATCGCACCGTTTGCGCTCGCAAAAAAGGTTGATGCGTGTGCCTGATAATCTGTTTCATCTAGAGGATGTAAGGTATTGGGGGCATATTCACCCTTATCTTTGGGATATAAAGAGTACCCATATAAGGAGGTGGCCACTGAAGGTTAGATTGGGGCAGGTACCAGCTTTTATACGATGGAAGCTGGTTCGGCAAGCTGGTTTGGATAGAGATAAGTGTCCCTTCTGCCTAAGGGGACCATTGACCTTTCTGCACTTATTTATAACTTGCTCCTGTTTTGTTGCTAGTAGCAGAACATTGTTGCTACCGACCTTTAGATTGGCTCAGATCCATCATACAAAGGGTCTAATGCAATTCATTTTAAGATGTAACAATATACCTTTGTGTTATGCATTAGGGAAATTCTTGTCTGTTGTTTATGATCAGCTAATTAAGCAGAAAGGCTCGCTTCATTAGGAATATGGAATGGGTATATTGTGGTTATGTTTTTTTTAATATAAGAAAGGGAATTTAACAGTATTTTGTATAATAGCACACGCATCTTGCACCTTTTTTCATTATTTTGCACATAGGAAGTGGCATTTTTGCCCATTAATAAGTGATCGGTTTTAGTATAGACAAGCTTAGTGTCTGTTTTGACTAAATGCCCATGGTCTTTGATGAATTATAATTTTTCCTGCATTATCATTGATTATTCATGAATATAGGAAAAAGTTTCTGGACATGGTGAAGTGTTTATCCAGTGTCTATCTTGCTCACTTTCTCAAAGAGATAAAAATAATGGTATTTATAATACTATTGATCTAGTCAGCACCTTAGTGGATTGTATATTGCACAAAGATAATATTAACCGTGTTTGGAAATAAGATTGGAAAAATATTTCTCTGGCAAGGGGGTCAAGGGGGTCCTTGATTAATTATGGATAGGAAACAGGAGAGATTTTAATGTTTTTAGATATTGATCGGGTAGAGGGAAAATGGAATATTTGTTGATTTTAAATGCTATTATGTGGGTGGGTAAAGTATTCTAGTAACAATTTTTCTCTTGTAAAAGTATACGTTTTAATACAACCTTTTTTTGTATTATGTGTGTATTTGAACTGTTTGTATTGCCTTTTTAGGCATGATATCAAACTGTCAATATCTCTGAAACTAAAACTGATAGAATTGTTAATTGTGAAATCTGCCTCAACTGAGGGAATCCTGTGCACCAACAGTTTTAGCCGTCTGTTGTTCGCACAAATGTTTTCAGCATTTCATGTCAACAATGTTTTGTGACACATCATGTCGGAGTTACGTACACCAATAAATGTAGTGAAATCCCAAGGGGGGAATTGGTCAGATGATCAAAGTTCAATGTCTCACAGGAAACAATGAGCCAAATGGATGGAGAGGTTACATTGTGCACTCACTCTGAAGCCTGAGCTAAATACCATCATATGGTAAGATTAATTCATAACATCATTACAAGTCTCCGCACAGTATATTTGTGGCTTTTCGTCTGCCAACATCTGGGAACTTGGGGGTCCAATAGGCCAGGTGAAGATTTCACTCTCTCTTCTCTATGGGACCCACTCACTAGTACCCACACTCTCAATTGTTACTAGGCATTGATGCTGGCCTTCTCCTTGTGTGTATGGCAATATTAATTATTGGGCAGGTATATATGAGGCCAGAAGCAAGGTGCTGGGCATGCTGATTTTGGAGGTGTCATAACCAATACGATGCCAGTATTTCAGGTGATTTATGATGCTGTGATCTCTGGAGAATTGGTGGCAAACTACTTGCGACTTTTTTATGGCAGCAGTCATTCACTGCAAAGCACTGCTTCAGTCTCAGTGACTGAAAATCATTGTAGACCTTTGACATTTATCGATAACCAAGCGTAAGACAGCTTTGGGATTGACTTTGGTTACTCTTCCTTCTTCCTGCAGTGGTAGCTGGGTGTAGATCTGGTGCCTTTTCTCCTGTCCTTTAGTCCCTGACACCTTAGCCTCCTTTTGCTCCTCATGCTTCTTTCCGCCCCCATCCCCAAGTCATGAGCCTTAAAATTCACAGTTGCCAACTTAACAACCACCTCGGCAACAGCCCAGTAACAGTGTCAGTTGTGTGATTAATTTACTGAAGATGGTTTTAACATCCCTCTTCCTCCCCTTGGTGTAAGATATAAATCTGAATTCTAAAAAAAATGGAACTCCAACCTAAAAAGTATTCAAGTATCCGTAAATATCCCACAAGCATGAACCTCTTCCTTATACATGCTGTGCTGATCGCTGACACACTGCTTTATGGTCGAAGGTAAACTGTGATGGGGCCTTGCAGTGTCAGCGTCACATCTGGGAAATAGGGGCAATGGTGTCCTGTGAATGGACATCAGGGGCCGTATTATAGAAGTGCCCCACAGCACACTGGGCATTTGTGCACACTCTGCACGCCTCCTTGTCACTTTGGTATACAGAAGGAACCACAGATGCTTGTGCGTTCCCTTCTGTAATACTGAAAGTGCTGGCGCATATACAGCGCCAGCGCTTCCTAAAGAGGGCGTTCCCTCATTTGCATGTCAAAGAAGCTCTCAGGAGGCGCACTGACAGTGCACCACTGTTAGTGCGCCCCCTGAATGCAGCCCTCCGGCGGGGTAAAGGGGGTCTCATGGACCCCCAGACATCCCCTCACAGGCGGGTCCAGTCACTCAGTGCACCTGTCTCCAAGGGGATCTCTAATCCCCTTTAAAAGTGCAGGCAGGTTGCCACCTGCACTGTGAAAACATGGAGCGGTTTCAAAGCAGCCGCTCCGTTTTTCACCTGAATGCGCTGCCCTGGGGACAGCGCCAGTTTGCGGCTGCCCTGGGCGCATCACATTAACCATAATGGGGCGCATTTTCCTAGTTAGCGCTAACCAGGAAAATGCTTCGCATACACAATACAGTCCCAGAATGCTTGATGCTCAACTGCATTTCTACATTTGGACGTTGTGCTCACTATTATTCTCATGACCCTCAATAAATTCGTAATGAAAAGGGCTCTCATGAAGGGGTGTCTAGCACCAGGGAAAACAGACTTATGATGAAAGTAGCTACAATTTGGTTATAACATCTGAGCCCTATAGGGATCATTGTCATTTATAGTGTGAAATCAAATTTCAAAACAAATACCTGTTTGTGGTTGGAATTTGACTGTTGTCCCCTTGGTGCAAGTTCAGGTGTCATGCCAAATAGTCCAACAAGAACAAACGAAGACAAGAATTAAATAAAATTAAAATAAATTATTTCCCAGAATTCCTATATTAACCTTAACTAGTCTTGCATGCAGGTTAAGTGAGTCGAAAAGTGAATTACTCTTTGTTTGCAGGCACAGATTATCTCAAACACGATTTACAAGATGATTACTTACCATACGATGGTGTTCACAAAACAAAATAGACATGGGAACTTGGGAGACACTGATGGCTTACATAATCACAGATATACATAGGATGGGTGCACAAACATGTGTTTGTGAGGCAATGTACTTGTAGCTAAAAACAGAGAAAGGGCACAGGAAGTTGCTAGTCTCAAGCACCCAATGTATGGGCGTAGTTCACAGAGTTTTGCTACGCGGAACTCCGCAAAGTTACAAAAAAACTCAGCGGAGTTCCGCAAGTGGCGGAGTGCAGTGCGAACTGCAGTTCGCGCTGGTACTCCTGCCGCTCGGATAGAAATTCTACCCGAGCGGCAGCTCGCGCTCGCGAACTTACTATTGACGATCACGAGTGGGGAAAAAACTCCGCTGGACTATGCGAAGCAGAGTTTTCTGCACTCTGCGAGTTCCGTGGAGCGCGGAGTGCAGAAAACTTCGCAAACTCCGCAAACGGAGCGGAGTTCACCGCCCAGGCCTAAAATCACATGTGAACTGCAGATTCGCACACGAACAAAGTTAAGAAGTTTGAAAGGTCAAATTAAACCATGGATTTCTGTAAAGTCCCCGATATCCATCCGGTGAGCCCACGTGTGTGTGATGGCCAGTTTTTAAAAAGCACACCCAAGCTTAGACTTCATAGATAAAACTGTAAGGCAAAATCTAAAAATGTAAATGCATATTTTTTACCTAATTTTTAGATAGTAGGCCCTTTCTAAACAAATTAATGATGTTAAAATCCCCACCTTAACTATTCTAACTCTCGATCATTACCTAAAAGAGGCCTTGAGTAAAACACTCCGCTTACTAGACCACTTTTTATTCATGAAAACATAGATGTTTACCAATGACTTTCCAGGAGACACTGTTAAAAATGGATCCCCTACCTGGAAACAAATCATGCTGTTAAATTGTACATTAAAATCACATTATCATGGCAGGATAGATAGCATAATTATGCAGCAGCAAGGACAGTTAATCGATAAACTGCAAAGTGCACACGAAGTAATTGAAAAAAGTGACTTTCAAGTGGTTAAAGCGTCAGAATAAAAAATAACATTTGAGCAGCAAAACAGTTTATTTGCAGGTGGCTAGTGCTACCTTTAAATAGGGATGGGCAAACAAAATATTTCATATTGATTAAAATTGCAACAGATCCTGATGGATTGGGTGTAAGTGAAATGGAAGAAGTTTCAATCGATCCTCGTTTTGACCTGAGTTTCAAGGGAAGGAGGCTGCTGGTATATAGAAGAAAAGGGAAAAGCGAAAATGGAGTGGTTGTAGATTTATGCAGCTACGTTCCTTAACGAACAAGTCTGCTTTGGGTAAAGGCAACGAATTAACCATTTGGATAGGAAAATGTGCAAGGACACCTGTTATGGAACTGAATTGTCACAAACTTTTTTCAGCCATAAGACTAAATGGAGGTTTAGGTGTACTTCTGTCCAGGTTATTTCGCAGCACTGTCTTTGCAGAGTATGTGCTGCTACCAGTACCCATAAAACGAATTTCGTTGCGCGCTGCATCCCCAAATGCGATGCAGCGCGCGCAACGAAATTCGTTTTATTTATTTATATGTTTGCTTACCTGTATTCGGCCGTATTCCGTACTTTCCTACCCCCCACCCTGCCCCTCCCCCGCCCCACGTCACCGCCTGGCAGCACTCCCACCACGGCCCGCTACTGGCTGCTACCCAACCAATTCCTTGCACTGTGCAGGATATACTAGTCCGCAGACCGCAAAAAGGATGCTTGCAAAGATTTACAGTAATACTACCTCATCAAGATGCAGGAAGGAGGATTCTTGCAACCTTCCCTGAATTCAAAGAGTGCGTGCTAAGAAGCTGCAGAACTGCATCTTTCAATTCGCTTTTGCAGTGTCCTGGTATTACGATCTCTTTTACTAGAATTATTGCAGTTTATATATCTGTTGTATTGTTCTACCAAAGTCCACTCCTAAGTTGTTATGGCCTAGTACCACTCTCAGGTATTTCCAATTTACCCGGTCAAATGCTTTCATGGCATCTTCTGCTACAACTGCTAAGTTCACTTTGAATGTTGAGGCTATGGCAATTGCACCAATCAACCCATGAGTTAGTTTGTGGATGTGTCTTGCTGTCAAAAAACCCTTTTGATTTCATGTACCAAATATCGCATAACCCTGTTTAATCTCCTAGCTAGAATGTGTGTGAACATTTTATAATCATTATTTAGTAGGGATATTGGTCTATTTGATTCACAATGCTCTGAGTTTTTATCAGGTTTGAGTATTAGGGTGATCGTTGCTTCCTTCCAGGAGGGAGGGAGTTCAAGTCCCTTTCTAAAAATGTCTCCAAATACCCTAGTCATAATCGGTATTAATATGTCTCCTAATACTTTATATAATTCGCCCGGTAACCGTCAGGTCGCAGACTTCCCTTTCTTTCTGTCCTCAAAATCCATGACCACTTCTTGTTGCTCAGTTCCCTTATTCAAGACTGCAGCTTGCACACGAGAGTTTTGCAACAGGGTCATCTAGCCAATCAAAAATCTGTTTTTCAGACACTTCTAAATCTTCTGTGTATACCTCTCTAAAATATTGGAGAAATGCCTCTTCAATATACCTGTTGCCAGTTATTAGCTCACCAGCCCCTCTACCTTTTAACGGACATATTACATTTCTTGTAAGGTTTGTTTTTGTCTTCCACGTTAGTAGCTTGCCACTCTTCTCACCATCTTCAACGCCAGTTTACTGGCTTCCCACCTCTCCCTTATCCTTTCTGCCATCAATACTCCAATTTTGTTTCTGTTTTTCTGCAGTTCAACATTCAGTCTTTTGATTTGTTCATTTGTATTATTGTTTACTTTCAGTTGTTCATCTAGCTTTCTCAATTCCTTCTCAATCTGCCTACATTCATCCCTATAAACCCTGTTTCAGTGCCATGCCATGTTGCTTATTTTGCCCCAAATACAAGCTTTATATGCATCTCATACAATGTTTAGGTTGGCAGAGCCTTCCTTATGTCAACAAAACTCTACTGTATCTACGATGAGGTTGTCAACCATGTTGTTATCCATTAGGAAACTCTGTTTCAGTGTCCATCTGCTGTGGTGCTGCCTCTGTGGGACCATGAGCTCTAATAACATGGCTGAGTGATCTGGTAGATATGTTGGTATATGTCTAGCATTGTGGACTTCCTCTGTTAGCACAGTATCTATCAGAAAATAATCAATCCTGAAGGCATGCTATTGTTTCTCATTCTGGAAAGTGTATTCTGTTTTCTTTTCCCTATTTCCTTCTCCAGATGTCACACATACCTCGCTCTGATATAATATTTTTAACAGCTAATTTCATCTTTTGCACATGAATAAACTCCCTCCTGGAAGATTTATCTAGGACATTATTAATCAAAACATTGAAGACCCCTGCCACGATTACAGGACTGTTACTCTCTGATAATTTCAAGTGAACTGCTTTTATCGAGGATATCTCATTTACATTCAGGCCATAATATCCCACTAATCAATATCCTTTATTCAGTATTCATAGATTAGCTATTATCCACCTCCCATTCAGATTTTTACTCTGTAATTGCTGCATGGGTATTCATTCTAACATCTATAGCTACTCCCTTTGTGCTCCCCACTTCATCTGTGGTAATCACTTGCTGACTCCATTTTTGTGATTTGAAAAGTTTTACACTTTTTATGCATTAAATGGGTCTCTTGGAGTATAAAAATGTGTGCTTGGGAGTCTTGTAAATATTGCAAGACCCTTCTCTGCCTTACTTTCGTCCACAGGCCATATATGTTCCATGACATGATTTTGGTTAATACATCTTTACCTCTCTCTAAGCCTTGCATTGTTTTATCTCAAACATGACCCTTGCGGGTATCAGAGCGCTTTACAGATGTTCAGAACGCTGAGACATACAGAACAAATAAGGCTCCCCAGATACGGGAGGGGTCACCATAATATATAGATACAAATGGATACGATAGTACAAAAACAATAACAATAGGAAAAACAATAACCAAAACCATAACAGCGAGCAGTAATCATGCAGTAATCATGAGAGTAGTTGAGGAGTCGAGAGAGGTACGGGGTGAGGAGATCCTAGGATCTAGGGCATAAATGTGTTCATGAGTAGTACTTTAACTTCTTTCTTGAAAGAAACAGTTGAGGGATTCAGTCTGGTTTCAGGGGGAAGTGAGTTCTAAATTCTCTTGGCGAGTCCAGGGAAAGCTTGGTTGTTGTTTTTTTTCTATAGAATCTCTGTGGTTTCAGCAGGAAGGTGCTGGAGCTTCTGGAGGATCTGCAGCCACCAGAAAGTTCCATCTTCTGAGCAAAGTATCTCGGGTGTATTGAAGAATGGGGCTTTATGGGTCATGCAAACTATTTTTAACTGAATTCTTGCTTCATAAGGTAGCCAATTGAGGGATTTTAAGTCAGGGGTGATGTGGTTGTTTCATTTTGATCTCGTGATGAGTCTTGCAGCAGAGTTAACGGAGGCCCTTAAAGGAGTTGTTGTGGATCTGGGCAGGCTGCAGAGGGTTGCACTGCTATAGTCTAACATAGAAATTACTAGGGCTTACACTGCAGATTTGAAGTCATTGGGGAGGAGGAAGGGTTTTAGTTTTCTTAAGATGTTCATTTAGAGGTTCACACATTTAATGGCAGCACTTATGTGCTTCTGCATGTTAAGGCTCTTGTCGAGCATTACTCTCAGTGATCACATTGAATCCATAACTTGGGACAAGCAGTTGAGGGCTGTGGGACCGAGTGGCTTTTGGATAGGGATGGTTAACCCTGAATCTTTGAGTCCTATTTTGGAGAAACCAGTTTAGGACAGACCCTGATAAGCCCATTTTATGCTCCAGTAAGTCTAGTAAGTTGTTCTGTTTAACCATTACGAATGCCAAAGATAGTTCAAGGAGGATTAGGAGGCAAGATCCGTTTTGATTAAGCAGTTTTAGCGCATCGTCCACTATGTGTGTAAGAACCGATTCGGTTCTGTGCTCTGGGCAGAAGCCAGGTTGGTATTGGTCCAAAAGGCAGAATTTCTTGTATATTTCTCTGAGAGAGAGAGCACGGGTGACAGAGCAAAAGGGTTCTAGGTCTGTTACCACAATTCCTGGGGATCAGGGTTGCCATGTTCAGTGGCTGCCAGAACCATTTGCTACCCGCCTAGAGTTAGGGGGGCTTATGGTGGCACTGTGAGCTAGCTGGCCTCAATAGGATGACATATCCTGAGGGGGTGCATGGAATCAGTCTGGCACCATCCCAATGGTTATGCTGTCCACAAACGTGCAGTTCCTACCATAGGATGGAAACTACACAACACTCTTGCCTCCCCATTGGTTGGGGTGGTTCCACAAAATACAGCAGCAAGTCAGGTCTGTTCTGTCTCTGATACGCCCCACATCTGGCCTACTCTCGTACAGCGGAAGGAGCCTTCCCTCTGCCCCCCTCGCTGTAGGGAGGGTAGCCGCCCTCTTGGGAGTAGGTCCCTCCCACCTTTCAGAGACAGTCCTCCTGAGCATTAAATGATTGTGTCCACCGATCTAGGGGTCAGGGTCAGCCAAACCTCCACATCATTTCCAGGATACTCAGTGTCCATCTGTGCAGTCCCAGTCCGATTCATCAATCTCTGATGTGGAGTGGTTCAGTGCCATCACCTGTGCCACTGCCCACGCTTGCTCGGCTGCCACTTGTTCTTTTGTGAGTTTGCTTTTAAGTCTCTTGGGTCTCCTGCATCTGGATGTCCAACTGACCCACCCCTCAGTGTCAACACAATCCTCGTGCAGCAGCTCCAAGACTTTTGACTGTAAGCATAACCAAGCCACCAACAGTGTGACAAAGGAGTGTGTTGTGCTGTATACAACCACTGTCAGTTTAGGGTAGGGGTAGAGGAGTGCATACTCTAGCCCCAATTGACGCAACTGCTTCTTGACTCCTGAGTAGGAGCACCACAAGTGCTCTACCTCGTCTAGTGTGTAATCAGGGAATATCATTACCGGCGTGCCACTAAATTGCCAAGGACCTTTTGCACATTTGTGTTGTAGGATAAGGTCTTGGTCTCTGTAATTGAGGAGTTGCACCAGCAACGGTTGAGGAGGAGAGGCTGGCAGTGGATCGGGTCTAGAATCCATTTCTCCAGGAATAGTCCCATGCATGGCACCTCGGCTTTTTCAGACAGTCCAATGATCTGGATATTGGTGCGGCAGGAGAGTATTTCTGCATCCTCCGCTCGATTCTTGAGGCTGTGTACCTCCCTCTGCAGTGCCTTCATTTATGTCTGTAGTTCCTCAATCATAGGACGCAGGGCCGTAAGAAAAGATTCAGTGTTATCTACTCATTTTTGATGATCTGCACAAAGGTGGCCCACATCCATTGACACCACATTGATCTTCAGCTCAAAGGCCATTCTGTAGTCCCTTATGGCTTGTAGGATCATGTTGAACTTATTGGTGTGTTCTGCCAGGGTAGGGCTCATGTGTGCCAGGGCGTACATGCTGGCACGGGGGCCAGGAATGGCAGTTGCACCACCTATCAAGCATAGCGGTTTCGCATTTTTGGGTTTCACCATATTGTGCAGGGCAGGTCACATGCACTGGGCAGTAAAGGAGACAAGTGTGAGAGTCGGATCCCTTCACGGGGTCAGGCATGTTAATGTATAGTCGCTTTTGGCTCTCTCAGCGAAGGTTCTTCCGTTCCTCCTTCGCTGTGGCTTCCGTGAAATGATTGAAGTATGGTCTCCAGACTGAAGGGTCCATCGCTTTCCTGGCCTTCAGGCGACATCTCCCTTCCACAGTACCAGGGGGTCCCCACTGCCGGTCGTGGTCAGTTCTTGTCTTCTCAAGTTCTCATCGTGGGAGTAGAGTGTGGCTCTGTAGGCTAATTCCTCTGTTCCATCGGTCCTTAGGCCTCCATGAGTAGGGGCCTCCCCCCTCGCATGATCCCTTCTAGCAGGTCAATGGCCCCAGTCCCATGAATCCCGCCAGTGACAATCTCGTCGTGAGCCGCATCAAGCGCAGTGCTGCCGTTGTCTCATGGCTTGCTCCTGTGCCGGTGAGAGCCATAGCTTTCTGAGTACAAGTCCTTCCCTCGACTGTCTGTGTACTTTCTCATAGTAGGCCGCTGCTGCCGCCCCTCCGCAGCTCTGGGATGTTGCACAGCGGGCAGATCGCTTCCCCTGTTCTGCTCAGGCTGGCCAGGCACCGATCACGTTGCCTTGTTTGGCACCAGCCGAACAATTCAAGGCGGTCAGCTCTCCACTGTCAGTGGGGATGGTGGTGTCGGTTATCAAGCAGAGGGGATTCCCTCCGTCTCTGCTCATGTTAATTATCTTTTTGTTTTTGTGGGCTGTCCACCCGGAATAAGTCCCGGATAATGAAGGGGCCTGGGTGATGGTATGGAGCTTTCATAAGGTACAATTATCTCCACCTTGCTCCCTGCACCCTACCCATACTGGAGGCAGCATCACACTATAAGGGGGTGTCATTAGACATAAGGCAGGCCTACTAACTTTATCAGGGTGTTACCACATTAATAAAAGTAACCAAATGTTATCCTTTGGCAATGTATCACCATTGGAATTAATGGAAATTCCATCAGTTTGGAGAAACATTACTTATAAATATTAAACATTATACTGTCTATCATCAAATTTGCATGCAAATAAAAATATGTCTGTCAGGTCCTTTCTTTGCTTTCTACAGACCATACAATGTAGTCATAGAAACAACTTCTCACAACTCCCGAGGCAAAAAGCAAAAACTTCAGCTTTGGGAGTGCTTAAATCAATGGTAAAGCTCTCTCGGGGTCATGAATCAAATCTTTCCTGAGTCTTCGGGCAAGTTCGTAGCGGTAAGGGATAGGAGAAGCACCTGATTGAATCTGTAAATGCTCCTCTTGTGGAACCTTTGTTATTATTGAGACAGTCGATGTCAATATGAATAATGATACATTCACGTATAAAAACGAAATTGCATCTTTCCTGACAAATTCACCCGTTATGAACTCCACGGGGTGATTTCAATGTTCGTCCGCCTTGGATGAATGCAGCATATGGTAAGTTGACTTCTATTGATTTGATTGCCAGTAGTAATCCACAAGGTGAGGAGTTAGCTTCATTTCTTACTCCACTTGACTTGGGCAATTTTTTTGAGGTTGTTGGGCTGAGTGCATGCACAAGCCCCACTTTTATTCGCAGAGTAGTTCCTCCATAATTGATTATATTTTTGTTACACGTAGCTTTTAGCTTGGAGGATTTACTTGCTCATGGATCAGTGATCCCTTCCAACTTCAGTGATCACAACCCTATTGAGATGTTATTATTTATTTGTTTGACGGATAAGTCTAGGGTGGACGTTGGAACTTGCAATCTACAACTCTCAACCGAAAATTTGAGGTTGGTTTGGAGACTAGGGGACCCTGTTAAATTGTTTGAGGCTATAATTGGAGCAAATCAGAGGGTGGTGGAGAAGTGTCCAACTATAGAGGCCAATGATGGCTTAGTGGTGGGTGCCTATATCACATTATGTGATAGAGTCAGAATGGCTCTATACAAGGCTATAAGACGTCTGCAGAACACCCCTAGATGGTTTAACACTGAGTGCTCAGTGGAAAATAGGGCATTGAGGGCAGCTTTGGCATCTAAACCTAGGGATCTGACCCTAGTGCTGAAAATGCTTAAGCACCATAAAGAAATCACCTCCAAAAGACGGCAGGAGGTAATTATAAGTCAATGGGAGATACTAGTACAAGCTTCAGCATCGAATAATAGCAGATCCTTCTGGCTCACTGTTAGATTTGGGGGTCTCTAGTTGGCAGAGGTAGGTACCTTTGACCAAATAGGGATCCTTGCGTCTAGTCAGGGTAAGGGGCTACACTCCTAAAATAACCCCTGCTCACCCCCTTGGTAGCTTGGCACGAGCAGGCAGGCTTATCTCAGAGGCAGTGTGTAAAGCATTTGTGAACACATACAGTAATATAGTGAAAACACTACAGATGGATACCACACAGGTTTTATAAAAAAATAAGTATTCTTTATATAGACTTAACACAAGACCAAAAGGACAAAAATCCACAATACTGTAATCAGAAATAATACTTCAAGATGGTAGAAATAGCTTAAAAATAGGTTATTCACTTAAATGCAGTCTTTAGCAACAGATAACCCCAACTGGCGTTATCACGACGTCGAGGTCAAAGAAATCCCAAAGTACGGCGCCGACCGCGAGGTGCGCGGCGTCGGGCCCAGAGTCAAAACAGACCCACAAAGAACAGTACTTTGGAAAAGCGAAAACAAAGAAAGCTCACGGCGTCTGGGAGATGCGGCGGCCTTGTCGCTGTGCGGGGTCGGTTCCTTGCTTCGGGGGAGGCGATGCGTCGGGTCCTCGATGCTTGCGCAACGCAGGGGAGGCATCTGTTCCTTACCGGAGAGGAGGTGACGTCGCGATGGCGCCAAAACCACGGTTCCGTACGAGGTCACGATGTTGATGGATTCTTGACCACCCACGTCGAGGATCAGCTCTGCGATTATGTCAGCTTCGGAGGGCGATGTGGCACAGCAGCAGGCGTCGGGCCTACGTCGCAAGTCGGAGCAGCGCTCACGGCTTATGGCAGGTTACGATGTCGCTCACTGGCGTCGATGTGGCACGGCGGCTGGCGTCGGGTCTACGTTGTAAGTCAGAGCAGCGCTCACGGCTTCGATGCAGATTACGGCATCGCTCACCGGCGTCGGTGTTGCAATTTCCTTCTGTAGCAGCCAGAACAGCAAGTTCCAGATGCAGGCAAGCAGAAGGGGGAGACTACCCCTATGCTGCGTGTTGTTGAGGTTGGCCGGCAGTGGTTACTTTATTGCCAAAGAAAGGAGAAAAGGACTGAGTGTGCTTTCATCATCTTGAAGAAGATCTCCAAGGGCTTGAACATTGAGCTTGCCTCCTGCCTGAAGTCTCAGGAATACAAGACTTCACCCCCAGCTCCCCTCCTGAATTCCCTTGCTGGGAATTGAAGTGCCTACTGCTGTTGGGCCTTCTGAGAGACTGCGTGTCGCTGGGAGCTGGAAGCGTGACGCAACGAAGAGGAAGCGTATCGCCGCCGCAGCAGCTGTCGTCGCATCGTGGAGTAAGCGTGGCACCGCTGCCGCCATCTCATCACCGAAGCGCCTTGCATCACCGGAGAAGCGTGCTGCCGCCACAGAGGACGCTGGCGCATCACCGGAGAAGCGTGTCGCAGGGCCTGTCGTGGCTCAGAAGATCGCCGAGTCACCGCACGGCCGTCGGGCGTGCACGCATCCCGTCTACGTTGTGGCACCTTAAGCAAGACGCCATTTTCTCGCATCGCACCGGATCATCATTGCATCGGAACCGGGCCGCATTAAGAAACGGACGCATCCTCCTTTCTGCGTGTAAGGAATCGAAGCATCACCTTCCCTGCGACCCTTTTGTTTGTTTTGCGTTACGCATCCAAAGGTACATTGAGAGTAAAGTGTCGCATTTATCACCTTTATTGAGCTGAGCTATTTTCTACCATTGACAGTCATATTTTTCGTATTGTATTGTGGATTTTTGTCGTTTTGGGTCTTGTGTTAAGTCTATATAAAAATACTTATTTTTGTACTACAACCTGTGTGGTGTCCATCTGTAGTGTTGTCACTGGGTTACTGTATGTGTTCACAAATGCTTTACACACTGCCTCTGAGATAGGCCTGCCTGCTCGTGCCAAGCTACCAAGGGGGTGAGCAGGGGTTATTTTAGTAGTGTATCCCCCTTACCCTGACTAGAAGCAAGGGTCCCTATTTGGACAAAGGTACCTACCTCTGCCAACTACAGACCCCCAGTTCTAACATAGGTGGTCAGCGGTGAGGATTCTGGATTTGCATTTGTGACTCATATACAGTAATTGGTATACACTACTAGTGAGTGCAGACCAAACGCAACCACATACATTTCTGGTAGATTGTTTTTCCTGGGATTTCTATTTTTGCCAAGAACTGCCAAGTTTAGTCACCATGAGCAAAGCAGCATCCATTGCATCTGTGGATTTAGATTTTGAAGAAGAAAAGCTGGAAAGTTACAATGTGAAACTGCTAAAGTACTTCTGCAGGAAATTTAAAGTTGCTACTACAGGTCTCACCAAGAAGGATGAGTACCAAAAGGCGCTGAGGGCCTGGGTAGAAACAAGAAATACCCCTGAGCCTGTGGGAGAGCAGGTGGAGGGGGCTGAGGATGCAGATGGGCAGCTAGATGGGCCACTGGGTCCAGAGGGGATGAAAGCACCTTCTCCAGCAGGTAGCAGTGTTTCTTCCAAGGGCCTGTCCCCAGGAGAGCTGGAGGACAGGGAGAGAAGTAGGATGCATGAAATGGAGCTGACCAAGCTTAAGATGGGTGGGCAGTTGGAATTGGAAATTAAGAAATTGGCCCTAGAGGAAAAGAGGATGCAAATGGAGCATGAGAGAAGTTTGAGGGAGTTGGAGTTGAAAGCTAGGAGCTTAGAGATTACTCCCTCTGGTGGCAGCACACCGTCCATGCCTGTTGAAGCCAGGGTGTATATACCTAAAGATGTGGTGAAAGAGTTTTATAAGAATAATGATATTGGTCAGTGGTTCAAGGCCTATGAGGTAGCTATGTCCTCCCACTGCGTACCTGAGAAGGATTGGGGAGCGGGGTTGTGGGGATGGTTCCTTAGTGAGGGGCGGGATACCTTGTTAGACTTGCCCTCTGAAGTCCACAATTCTTATAGCCATATGAAGGAAGCATTGATGTCTAGGTGTGGGTTGACTCCTGAACTGTATATGCAGAGGTTTAGAAATTGCAAAAAGTTGGAGTCCAGTACTTGGGTGGAATATATGACTTTGTTTTGCAGAGCATTGGATGGTAGGGTGAAGGGTAGCAAAGTGAATGATTTTGACGCGCTCTTTGATTTGATTGCATGGGAGCACTTGTCAGGAAATTGTTTTCCAGAGCTACGCCAGCACCTTATTGATAGTAGGCTGACTAACCCTAGGAAGCTTGCTGAGGAGGCGGACCGCTGGGTGAGCACCCGGGTCCACAAGGGTCACGTGGGAGACCCCAGCAGAGGAGTGGGGGGGACAAGGGTAAACAGAAGGAGTTCCAGAAAGGGCCCCAAAGTAATCCCCAAGGGAACCAAGGGAAAGGTTCCCAGCCTCCCCCTGAGAAGAAGCCAGGGGCCCGACAGATAAGCCTGTTCACAGGGGGTCCAGGACTTGCTTTAAGTGTGGTCAAGTGGGCCATTGCTCCTATGATTCTAAATGTCCCTTGTATGGGAAGACAGCACCCACTGGTGCACCACCCCAGCAGGTGGCTAGTGTAGCCCTGGGGGAGGAGATGGGTGCCCAAGGTGGGTGGGGTCCCGTAGCGATGTCCTTGGTCTCTTTAGGAGACAGTGAGATGGTCCCCAGGACCTAACTGCCTGATAACACTAAAAAATACAGGCAGTGGGTGACCATCAATGGCCAAAGGGTGGAGGCTCTGAGAGACACCGGAGCCAGTGTGACGGCTGTCAGTTGTTGGCTGGTGTCTGAAGAGCAGGTGATCCCCAATGCATTCTGCCCAGTAGTTGCCGCAGACAACTCAGAGAGCCACTGCAGAGTGGCTTAGGTTCCCTTTGAGTGGGGGGGTGTCTCAGGTACCTTTCAAGTAGCTGTGAGGCCAGCCATGCCTGTAGACTGTCTGTTGGGCAACGATTTAGAAAGTTCACCTTGGAGAGAGGTGGAGAGAAGGTCTCATTTAGAGATGTTGGGTCTGCCTGAGTGGGCGTGCGCGACCACTCGGTCTATGGCAGCCAGTAGAGGTGTTCAAGAGGACCTGGAGCCTGAGAGGGTGGCCCAGGTGCCTGCATTGAAGAGAAGAGGCAGGGGGCACGGGAAACCGGCCCCTGTAGTTCCCACAGTCCAGGAGGAAGCAGAACCTGAGGGGGATGCTCTGGAACCTACAGGGGCGCAAGTGGCCGAACTGGGGGACCTGCCTGAGCTGACCCATTGGCAGCAAGAAGGAGGACCCTCCAGGGAGGAGTTCTGCGAGGAGCAGAACAAGTGCCCTTCTCTTGTGGGTTTGCGGCAACAGGCCACAAACCAGGCAGCAGGTGATCAGTCTGGATCACATTGGATCTACTGGGAGAATGGTCTCCTGTATAGCGAGCCTAAGGTTGCTGAGCCTGGGTCAGCCCGTGTGCTGGTGGTACCCCAGCGCTTCAGAGCCTTCCTACTGGGTTTGGCTCATGATGTGCCTTTAGCAGGACATATGGGGCAGGGTAAGACCTTTGAAAGGCTTGTCATCCACTTTTATTGGCCCCAGATGCGCAAGAGTTCAGACACTCATTGCAGGACATGTCAGACTTGCCAGGCAAGTGGAAAAAGTGGGAGGAAGCACAAGGCTCCCCTCCAGCCTTTCCCTGTGGTCAGCACCCCCTTTGAACGGGTGGGTATTGACATTGTGGGGCCACTGGACCCCAAGACAGCCATGGGCAACAGGTTCATCCTGGTCTTGGTGGACCATGCCACCCGGTACCCGGGAGCCATCCCGCTTCGGACAGTGACGGCCCCCGTGGTGGGACGTGCACTGATGGGGATTTTCTCCCGCATGGGGTTCCCCAAGGAGGTGGTGTCTGACCGTGGTACAAACTTCATTTCCAAGTATATGAAGTCCCTGTGGCAGGAGTGCGGTGTAACGTACAAGTTCACCACTCCTTACCACCCCCAAGGTAATGGGCTGGTTGAGAGATTCAACCGGACCCTGAAGGGCATGATTATGGGTCTGGAAGAACCCATGAGGAGTAAGTGGTACGTCCTCTTGCGATGCCTTTTGTTTGCTTACCGTGAGGTGGCACAGAAGTCCTTAGGGTTCAGTCCCTTTGAACTGCTCTATGGTCACCCGGTAAGAGGACCTCTGAGTCTGGTGAAAGAAGGCTGGGAGAAAGCTCCCAGTAAACCTCCCCAGGATGTATTTAGCTACTTGCTGGCCTTTAGAAACCAGACTAGGCGATTCAGGCAACTCACTGAGGTGAATCTGGAAGCCAGCCAGGAGGAGATGAAACGGTGGTATGATCAGAATGCCACTGTGATCGAGTTTCAGCCTGGGCAGAAAGTGTGGGTCATGGTCCCCGTGGAGCCTTGCGCGCTCCAGGATAAGTGGACCGGACCATTTGAGGTGGTGGAGCGCAAGAGTGACGTCACCTACCTGGTGGACTTGCGATCTCCCAGGAACCCTTTGCGGGTCCTACATGTCAACCGCCTAAAGCCCCATTTTGAGAGGTCCGAAGTGGGCATGCTCCTAGCAATAGATGATGGAATGGAAGAGGAGACAGAACCTCTTCCTGACCTCCTGTCTGCAACAGAGCAAGATGGGTCAGTAGAGGGTGTGAACCTCTCTAACTCCCTGACACCTGAGCAGCAGGAAGACTGTCGCCAACTGTTGGGACAGTTTCCTGACCTGTTTTCCCTGACTCCTAGTGTCACTGATTGGTGCGTCCATGATGTGGACACTGGGGACAGTCCTCCTGTCAAGCACAAGGCTTACAGAGTGACTGACAGGGTAAGAGCTTGCATCAAGGAGGAGGTCTCCAAGATGTTTGCATTGGGGGTGATTGAGTCCTCTCACAGCCCTTGGGCCAGCCCATTGGTCTTGGTCCCAAAAGCTGCCGCGCCTGGTGCCACGCCCAAACTCCGGTTCTGTGTGGACTACCGAGTACTCAATTCAGTCACCAAGACTGACGCGCACCTCATCCTCAGAGCTGATGAGCTCATTGATCGGTTAGGGGCTGCCCGGTACCTCAGCACGTTTGACTTAACGTCTGGGTACTGGCAGATCACCTTGACTGATGGGGCCAAAGAGAGGTCAGCATTCTCCACACCAGATGGGCACTACCAATTCCGGGTTATGCCCTTTGGGATGAAGAATGCCCCTACCACCTTTCAGAGGTTGGTCAACCAGGTGTTGGTTGGACTGGAAGATTTCAGTGCCGCCTACCTGGATGACATCGCAGTGTTCAGTGCCAGTTGGGAAGAACATCTGCGCCACCTCTGGGAAGTGTTGATGGCTCTGCGGAGGGCAGGCCTCACGATCAAGGTGAGTAAGTGCCAGATCGGGCAGGATTCCGTGGTGTACTTGGGACACCAGGTTGGGAGCGGCCAGGTGGCGCCCCTACAGCCCAAGATTGATACCATTCTGGCTTGGGAACCCCCCAACACCCAGACAGAGGTGAGAGCCTTTCTAGGACTCACCGGGTATTACAGGAGATTTGTCAAGGGGTATGGCAGCATCGTTGCACCCTTGACAGAGCTGACTTCCAGGAAGCAGCCCAAGAGAGTGATTTGGACTGACACCTGTCAGAGAGCTTTTGACGCCTTGAAGACTGCCATGTGCACGGCCCCCGTGCTTCAGGTGCCCAACTTCTCAAAAAAATTTGTTGTTCAAACAGACGCTTCAGAGCATGGTGTAGGGGCTTTTCTGGCACAGTTAAATGAGGAGGGCCTAGACCAACCTGTAGCCTTCATCAGTAGGAGGTTACTTTCACGGGAACAGAGGTGGAGTGCTATTGAGCGTGAGGCATTTGCTGTGGTCTGGGCGCTGAAGAAGTTGAGACCATACCTGTTTGGGACTCACTTCTGGGTTCAGACAGACCACAGGCCCTCAGATGGTTGATGCAGATGAGGGGTGAGAATCCAAAGCTGTTGAGGTGGTCCATTTCCCTACAGGGGATGGACTTTACGGTGGAACACCGCCCTGGTACAGAACACGCCAATGCTGATGGTCTGTCCAGATTTTTCCGCCTTAGTGATGATAACTCCCAGGAGGTAGGGTAGTTCTCCCCACATTTCAGCTGGAGGGGACACGTGTTAGACCTGGTACCATTGGCGTGGGTCTCCCTTCCATTTTTTTCGCTATGCCTCCTCTGTTGTTGACATGTTTTTGCTGGTTTAGATGCTTTGGGCACTTTGCCACTGCTAATCAGTGCCAAAGTGCAAGTGCTCCCTATGATAAAATGATGTATGGATTAGTGACTCCATGATTGGCTTATTTGACTTACTGTCAGACCCTAGTATAGTGCACTGCGTGTGCCCAGGGCCTGTAAATCAAATGCTGCTGGTGGGCTTGCAGCACTGGTTGTGCCACCCACCGGAGCAGCTTGGAAAGCGTGTCTCAGGCCTGCCATTGCAGAGCCTGTGTGAAGTCTGGTACTGCCATGTCGACTTGGTAAGCGCACCCACTTACCAGTCCCCAAACCTTCCCTTTTCTGCATGTTAGTCACCCCTAAGGTAGGCCTGCGGGCAGGGTGCATTGTATGTAAGAGGTAGGACATGCCCTGGTGTGTGTGGCATGTCCTGATAGTGAATTACAGCCAATTTAGTTTTTCACTATTGCAAGGCTACCTGTCCCCATAGGCCAGAATGGGAAGTTTGATTATAACATACTATAATCCTAACTGACCCAGGGAACATGGTAGAAAAACAAATTTAGTATGCTTGAACTCAGAATGATAAAATACATCTTTTAGTGAAGTTGGTTTTAACATTCTGTGTTTGAAAATACCACTTTTAGAAAGTAGGTATTTTCTTGCCTAACCATCCAGCCTGCCTCTGCTAGCTTGTGTATTGTATGTCTGGGTTTGTGAGTGACAGGGGCTGGGTGACTCCAGGAGACAGGGTGAGTCAGCACTAGGCTGAATAGACCTATCTGCATGAGGAGTGGTGGGAGGAGTAGCACCTGGGCCTGAATAGGGCTGTGCCTGCCTTCCACAATGCTGGCTCCACCTCCTGTGGTGTGTCTGATGACCCTGGCCCACACTGACAAAGGAAGAAGTTGTGCACTGGCAGAATGCACCCAGAACTGGTTTGGACTAGGTACAGGACCCTCTGCCTTCAGAGGACAAAGGATTTGCTAGTATAAATATTGGGACCCAGACCCCAAGATTTTAGATCACTTCTGGGAATCAAGACGAACCTTTGCTGATGAGAAGAACCAGGAAGCTGAAGGAGGAGACTACCCCTATGCTGCGTGTTGTTGGGGTTGGCCTGCAGTGGTTACTTTATTGCCAAAGAAAGGAGAAAAGGACTGAGTGTGCTTTCATCATCTTGAAGAAGATCTCCAAGGGCTTGAACATTGAGCTTGCCTCCTGCCTGAAGTCTCAGGGATACAAGACTTCATCCCCAGCTCCCCTCCTGAATTCCCTTGCTGGGAATTGAAGTGCCTACTGCTGTTGGGCCTTCTGAGAGACTGCGTGTCGCTGGGAGCTGGAAGCGCGACGCAACGAAGAGGAAGCGTGTCGCCACCGCAGCAGCTGTCGTCGCATCGCGGAGTAAGGGTGCCGCCGCTGTCGCCATCGCATCACCGAAGCGCCTCGCATCACCGGAGAAGCGTGCCGCCACCACAGAGGACGCCGGCGCATCACCGGAGAAGCTTGTCGCAGGGCCTGTTGCGGCTCAGAAGATCGCCCAGTCGCCGCATGGCCGTCGGGCATGCACGCATCCCGTCTACGTTGTGGCACCATAAGCAAGACGCCATTTTCTCGCATCGCACCGGATCATCATTGCATTGGAACCGGGCCGCATTAAGAAACGGACGCATCCTCCTTTCTGCGTGTAAGGAATCGAAGCATCACCTTCCCTGCGACCCTTTTGTTTGTTTTGTGTTACGCATCCAAAGGTACATTGAGAGAAAAGTGTTGCATTTATCACCTTTATTGAACTGAGCTATTTTCTACCATTGACAGTCATATTTTTCGTATTGTATTGTGGATTTTTGTCGTTTTGGGTCTTATGTTAAGTCTATATAAAAATACTTATTGTTATACTACAACCTGTGTGGTGTCCATCTGTAGTGTTGTCACTGGGTTACTGTATGTGTTCACAAATGCTTTACACACTGCATCTGAGATAAGCCTGCCTGCTCGTGCCAAGCTACCAAGGGGGTGAGCAGGGGTTATTTTAGTAGTGTATCCCCCTTACCCTGACTAGAAGCAAGGGTCCCTATTTGGACAAAGGTACCTACCTCTGCCAACTAGAGACCCCCAGTTCTAACACTCACTATATCTGAGCTGAAGCGTAAAAAAAGGCCCCTTAGTACCATCTCATAATACATCCCTAGCAAACTATGGGAGGAGCAATTTAGTAAAATATATGCTCCACCTCCAATGTCTATAACTTTTGACATAGACTTTTGCCTTGTTAAACAGTATCAGGTAACCTTAACGGAAGTGGAAGAAGCTATTAATCAAAGTGCTGGAGGTAAGGCGCCAGGGCCTGATGGTGTACTCATCGACTTGATGAAAAGCAATATTATTTTTTGTGTCCCACTCCTTATGATTGTTTTTAATAATCTTGTATATTCTCCACTTCCTGTATCATGGGGCACATCAATTATTGTACCCATTTTTCAGAAAGGCGACAGATTAGCTCCAAACTGCTGTCACCTTATGTCTTTAATTGATACCAATATTATTATTTTGGAGCGAACAATCTATAACAGGATTATAGAGTGGACTGATGATGAGTCTGTGCTATACCCCTGTCAGTATGGGTTCAGGCACAAAGTGGGAACTATTGAGCAGTGTCTCAATCTGAACCTGGTTTTAGGAAAGTATACAGTTGCTATAAAATCTCCTCTTTATTTAGCCTTTTTGGACCTCTCATCAGCCTTCGACTGTGTATTGGACAAAATTGTGGTCTTTCCATGTAGATCATGGCTTGGTTATTGTTTGAGTCCATTTTCTGGAATATTTACATAATGATATGAGGACAAGGGTCCATATCAGTATGCAAGATGAGGTATCTGGAGATGTAGGTATACATCGGGGAGTAAGACAAGGGTGCGTATTGGCTAACCTTCTATTTATTCTTTATATTAACTAGCTTCATCTGCTTCTAGTGCACTGCAGTCAACACATGATGTACCAAAAATTAAGGAAAAGCCACTACTGACATTATTATATGCCGATGATGCAGTGCTTATGACAAATACCTCTTGGACACTGCGTCATGTTGTGCATGCTTTTGTGGACTTGATGGCCTCACTCGATCTGCAGATAAACTTTACAAAATCTCATATTAGGTCTTGCGAGCTGAAGGTTATTTAATGCCAAACATATCTATTGGCTCTCAGCATCTGAGCCACAAGAGTACTTTTCTATATCTATGTGTAATTTTCTCGGCTCTAGTGTCTTGGTTGGCTAATACTGTGCACCGCAGCATGAAATTTGCAATGGCCAATGGCTCCATGTGTAGCCTCCCCGAACCTGCGGGGGGTGGCTCCCTTAAGCCTCTTCTGCAGATTTTTCATTGCGCATTGCGTACCTATTGCCATGTACGGTGCCTAGGTTTGGGGCTTTTCGAATTGTGAGGCTATACAGTGTGAGGAAAATAGATTTTGCAGAAACTTTTGCCTGTTTCCATCTCTGCCTTCTACTATATTTGCCACAGAGAGCTTAGTCTTCCTTACCTAGCTGATTGCATTAGGGCTCTAAGACCCAGGCCCAAGGTCACTGATTTACAGGTCACAGGTGGGGTGGCATGTAGCCGGCAAAAAGTCACGTGAACAGGAAATTTCAGATCAATCCCACAGATAGGCGCAGGGACACCACAATGGTTCAGGAAGTTTGGCCCCAATAAAACACACATGGGGAGAGGGGTACGCGCATTCCCAAAACACCATAAAGTCAAACGCCATGTGAAGTTAGAAACACTTAGCCAACCAGGACACAGCACACACAGTACACGCAGTGATAACGCACTACCCATGCCGGACATCTGGACATGTTACCCATTGGCCGCATTGTGTCCAGTCAAGGTAGAGGCCCACCTGGATTCCTCATCAAATACATTAATTTATGGCTCCAAAGACAGAGGTTCACATTTCTTACCAAAAAAGGATCACCAGTGCTATTTTATGGCATTCAATGAATTGTATAAAAACCCATGTCAGGCTTCAGACTCTATGCCTGTAACTGCTCCGGCCATACTGTTTAATTAAACAAACTGTTCCTGTTTTACCAAACGCCTCTTGTCTCCCATTTTTGTAAGCTTTTTCATGTTCAAGTAACATTTTGGCGAGCCACCACATGCTGATTGGTACCTCGAACCCGAATGCAGCCAAATGAAGGCGACCCCGCCCGGAAGGATTCCCATTTGCACATCAAGGAAGGTAAGCAGACACCACAATTGATTGGAAGTTCTGCTGAATCCGCGGGTAACAGACTACATCAGAATCTTAGTAAAGCATGTGGCATATGGCAAACTAGGGAGAAGCATAAAAAGATAGCCTGAGCACCCTGCCACTGACAGAAATCTGGCATATTACCTATTTTATATGTCCTCGCTGAGTAGGTGTAAGGTGGTCTTGGAGGTGATCCTGTGGAAGTCACCTTTTGATAGTCAGCATGCTAGGAAAGGTGAATATTTATTGTATAGCCCTTTATGGCTATTTTTGTGGTAAAGCTATCCTGACTGGGCGGAGTAGGCACCTCAATCATATTTATTATTCTAAAAGGGTTTCTCAGTGCAACTGGTTTCTTAACACCGTTGGTATCTGAAAGGAGTGAGCGGTGTTGGTCACTTGGACACAGATGGTACACTTGGGTGTGATACAGGGTGAGATTCAGACATTTAGGGAAACAAAATTTGGACCTGGGAGATTAGGTGTAACTTTTGGTTCTTGACGTTTTTCTTTTATCCCCTATTGCTCCCATCCCCATGCTCCTAGTGACCTCTCTCCTATAAAACCCCCCTTCTCCCCTACTCTTCCCTCCATTGGGGAACCCTCCCCAGGCCCTACTGGACATTTTTATTGTCCTATAGGACACCCACAGCTTGACTAATGAAAACATTTCATGAACAGTGACCGAGTACTAAAAAATAAAAATAAAAAACAACTTAGTAGCAAATTTGAATGTTAGGGAAGGACTCTGTAATCTATTTTAAAGTAAGAGTTTCTCTAATCGACTTGAACTGTTGCTGTCTGTGATTATTTAATCTTAGTAATCAACTCATCAACCTCTCCACAATTTTTCAAATTATATAAATTTTGTTATCATACATTACTTTTAGGAAAGCTGAAATATTAGTTGAACAGTGGCCCCTAGCTTTTTTTAATTCAACTATTCGTTTACCCACCTCCCATTGTCTCTGTAAGGTCACTCAAGGTACATCTGATCTTATTTAAAAACTGAAGCCTTTTCCTGTTAAAGATTTTGATTTCAGAGCTTTTGACAGAATCTTTTCCTTAATTGAGTATGTCTTAAAATTCACTAGGCTTTTCTGAGGTTTCGTCCTGTTGGTATTTCTCCTATAGGGGTCACAGTGTTTTCTCTGTATATCCCTTGCTAAATCTATTGTAGTGTCTCCCAGAGGGATTGCCAGTAAGTCCACCGCCTAAGACATCTCAGGTCTTCCCCTTCTGCCCCTCATTTAGAAACCTCAAGTTATTTCTCCTGGAATTGTTTTCTATCGTCTTTAATCTTTCTGAGATTTAATTCTCTTTCTGTTGCATCAGTGTAATTTCTTTTTTATTTTTGGCAACTGAGTTTTTAAGCTCCCTAAATTCTTCCTCCAGGAGCTGCTTTCTGTAGGCTAAGGCATCCAACTACTTTTCCAAGACACTACAAGCTTTTTGAATCTCTTTCTGATTCACCTCTGATACTGTGAATCTTGACCTGATTTCCGATGTTAACCCCTACGATGCTCATGACGGCCCCTGGCCGTCATGAGTCATGGTGGGCGTGTGCGCACAACGGCCGGGGGCCGTCCGAACCACGCCCAAGATTGGAATGTCCAGCACTGCGGCGGAATTCGCGCCGCAGCCAAGGTGTTAAGGACATCAACATACCCTCCATTGTTATGGGTGTATTTAATGGTTCTCATTGTCAAGGAGTATGGATTATTAAGGAAGTGCTTATAGAGGCCATTGAGGGAACGTCAATGTTCCTTACACCTCCACCATCTACTATGTTGATCTCAGCTTCTTTATTCAAACGTGTAAACTTCTCTTCTACTGCTCCCGCCTCTACTGACCTGTCTAAGCCATCCACTTCTACCAGAAGTTGGAATATGTTCACTACCTGCATGTTCAATACCCTATCCGTAGAAGCACCTTCACCATTTTCACTGCCTGCACTTTCTGGGGGAAGTTGCATCATGTCAGACTCATTTCCTTGAATTGCTCCTTGTACTCGGGTGTCCCTCTTAACTGGGGTGCTCTGATTTTTACCACACTTGGAAGTGGGAACATGGTGGACACCCGGAAGGGGGAACATGGTGGCCGGCTAGAGGCAGGCCGCAGGACACGTTCCACGGTCTTGGCGAGGACGTACCTGTGTGGGTGATAATGAGCAAGTAGCTAGTTTAGGGGAGGGCCTGCGGTGGTTCTCCAATGAGGGGGCCATCAGACAGCACATAGGTCACGGATGCAACCTAAGCTGACAGATTTTGGAGATGCATCCCTGGTGCAAAAAACAGACATCGGACACGGGACTACGACCCAAATCCACCTTCACACCTCTGGACTCCACACTACCAATTGAATTACTCACCTTTGAAAAAGCAGTGATGGAGGAGGTAACGGGTCTATCAACTGAAGACAAGAACGTCTTCCAGAACACGACACGACGAGAAAAACAAGCATTGCAAGAATTAGCGATTAACATCGACCTAGTAATCAAACCTGCCGACAAAGGGGGTGCAATCATAATTCAGACGACACACAACTATGACACCGAATGCAGGAAACTACTGGATGACCCAAGGAACTATGAAATCATGCTTGATGATCCAACTGAGGAAATACGGATACGGATTGCAGGAATGGTCGAAGAAGCAATAACACACGACTGGATATCCAGGAAGGAAGCTGACTTCCTAATACAAAAATCACCAAAAACACCGTACCTTTACACCATCCCTAAAATTCACAAGAACCTAGAATACCCTCCGGGACGCCCGATTGTGTCCGGGATTGGCTCCATACTTGAGCCCCTCTCTAAATTTGCCGACGCTTTCCTCCGGCCCCTAGTTCAGAAAACAGCCACCTATCTGAAGGACACTAAGGCGGTACTACAACTACTAAAGGACCTTGACTTCGACCCAGACCTACATCTCCTACTCGGGCTCGACGTCGAGAGCCTTTATACTAGCCTACCACATAGCGAAACTCTGGGGATCATAGAGGAAGTACTGTACACCACTGCATGGGGTTACCAGACACCACGCAGCGTAGTCATGGAGTGTATTTCACTAGCACTGACTAAGAATTTTTTCCAATACGAAGGGGTGCACTACCTACAGAAGCACGGGACCAGCATGGGCAGCACTTTCGCCCCAAGTCTGGCCGGATTATATGTATACCATTTGGAGACCACCAGAATATTACACCAAGAAAACCCATTCCATGACCGCATCATTGTCTGGAAATGGTACATCGATGATGTTTTAGTGATATGGAAAGGTGATACCGACTCTGTAGAGGACTTCATGGTATGGCTCAATCAGCAAAACCCTTTCCTGAAATTTACTCACATCCTCCAGCAACAACCTGGTGTTTCTCGACCTCAATATCTACCCTGAAATTGGCGGTCTGAAAACAACGACCCATTTCAAGCCTACGGCGAAAAATTGTTTGCTATTATATAATAGCTTCCACCCAAGGCACCTGCGGGATAACCTTCCGTATGGACAATTCCTTCGTCTACGACGAAACTGCTCTGAAATCACTGATTTCAAGATACAGGCCTCTGATCTGGAAGAAAAACTACTGAAACGTAACTACCCGGAACGTATCGTGAAGAAAGGGCTCAAGCGAGCAAGGAACAATAATATATATAGGTAAGTAAACATATAAATAAATAAAACGAATTTCGTTGCGCGCGCTGCAACGCATTTGGCGATGCAGCGTGCGCAACAAAATTTGTTTTATTTATTTATATGTGTACTTACCTCTATTCGGCCATATTCCGTACTTTACTACCCCCCACCCTGCCCCTCCCCCACCCCACGTCACCGCCCGGCAGCACTCCCACCACGGGCCGTTACTGGGTATAAGTCAAAAATATCACACCCACAACACAAACACTGACCTCAATCTCAGGGCTAACTGTATGGAGTTTTGTAAGAATGTTAAGAATGCTCATGAAGATCCTAATAATATACAGATAGACCTCTTTTAACCACATGCATGCTCACAACTCTTGACAATCAAACCAGAATGAAAATGAGAGTACCACTCTCATTCTTCCATAATATAGGAGATTCATGAAGCAGCTAATGGAACGGAGTACATGGATAGAGCATAAGAAGTGGAACACATCCTCCACATCTAACTGCTGTAATTTAACTAGGAGTAGTGTGTTGGTTACATTGAAGGGGAGGAGAGTACCAAGGTGACAGATTCTTATATACCTGTTTTGTGTTAAATCCATATATGTTCTTCCAATTAAACTGTAAAGGTAAAGGGCTCAGCATGCGTAGAGTCAAATCTTTCTCTAAAATTGGCAATGTGCTATTGAAACATTCCATAATTTTAGCGAACCCTTTAAGGCCCTGGCTATGAAAGCAGCTGATGAGTCCCCCCAATGTTGATAAGATTAAGAGTAGAATAAGAATGTTTCACTGTCAATTTATAACCTATTTAAACCTCTCAATATGTTAAAACTCTAGTTTGATCATCTATGTCTTATCTATGCAGAACTGTAATTGCTAGCTCAAACTTCAAGTATATCATATCACAACAGTTGGGAAGGATCAAAAATTTAAGGAGATGAGAGAAACTTCACCCTTCATCTCTAGGGGTTCAGGAAGTTTTCAGCATATTATCTATTGCATATATAGGAGTATCTTCTTTGGACATTTATGTCTGTATAAAAACTCCCTCAAAGTGTCACTTCAAATGTAGCACCTGAGACCAGTGAACTTTCAACACCATTATTTATTCTGTCCCTGGTTCACATTACCAACGGGAAACATCCATTACAACGCAGTCATTACATCGCACTGCTTTTACAACGCAACTGTTACAACGCAACTGCCTTTACATCGCATGCCATTAAAACACATGCCATTACAACGCATGTCACTACAACGCATACCATTACAACGCATACCATTACAACGCATGCCATTACAACACATTATAAGGTAAGTAATGGAGATTTTTTAGTTTTAGGGTGGGTATGGGTTTTGGGGTAGATGGGAATAGTAATTTTTACCCCTACACTATCTAACACTTTCCCTACTGTTGCACTCATTGTAGCGGGAATAGTAATTTTTACCCCTACACTATCCAACACTTACCCTACTGTTGCACTCACCGGAGTGGGAATAGTAATTTTTGCCCTTACACTATCCAACACTTACCCTACTGTTGCCCTAAAAGTATTATGCGTTGTAATGGTATGCGTTGTAATGGAATGCATTGTAATGGCAGTTTTAAAAAATGCGTTGTAATGGTAGTTTTTAAAAATGCATTGTAATGGCATGCGTTGTAAAATCATGTGATGTAATGGTAGTTGTGATGGAAAAACCACGTTGTAAAAGTATGCGTTGTAATTGTTTGCATTATAAAGTCATATATTCATTACCAACAGTTCCATGTCATTCCTCCCAGCTGATTCATTCACATGTCCAGAAAATCAGGTTGACCTTAACATTTCCAGACTGAGCATTCAGCCACTGTGTCCAATCGTTAATGTTCTTAACCATTCTATCTGCTCAGAAATGGCAGTACGCTAGAACTAAGCTGTCTTTTGTGTTTTGTGAAGGAGGAGATGTATTACGGTAAGGCAATGTCACACACCACCAGGTTGCTGTCACCCATATATGGAAACAGAGGATGTGCAGGATTCAGAATGGACAATGAAGCAGCAAATGATCAACTAAAAGGCTCAAAGACAGGAAACACCCAAAGTTTAATTTCTTTTGTTTTGATAACTTGGCAATGTAAGGAACAGGAGCATCTCACCTAGAAGGAAGATGTGGGCCACCAATGTTGGCTGTCACCTAAATTAATGGTGATCGAAAGAGGACTGCCTGCAGTATGAACACACACAAAAGGGTGGCCATCTTTGAATGGAGCTCCTTGGCTTGCCCCTGCAACTAGAACTGAGAGCGGACCAGTCACGGTTCGCACAGGTAAGCACGGTGGGGCGGTGAGGTGGGTGGGCGGGGTGGGGGGGTAGTGGAATTCGACATACGGCGGGATAGTGAGAAGTAAATAAATAAACCACTTACCCTGCACTCACCGCATTGCCAACTCGGCGATGCAGCGAGCGCAAGGTAAGTGGTTTTATTCATTTATTTATTTACTTCTCACTATCCTGTCGTATGTCGAATTCCACTAACCCCCTTCCGGCCCCTCCCCCACCCGCCTCACCGCCCCACTGCGCTTACCTGTGCGATCTGCGTCCGGAGAGGACGGTACTCCCTCATACAATCTAGTTAAGGTATCCATCGGTGGTGGCCATATTGCAATAGGCAAAGACCGTTTATCACCCTTCCTATTTCAAGGATTCTTAAACTAGCCTAGGGAGAAAATAATTGCATAAATAAATAAATAAAATAAAAACATAAAACACTGCAGGGATCAGGGTAACCCTGCAGACAGCAAGTTTAAACATTTTAGAGCAGTGGCTCCACTGACCTGCTTCTATTTGTCGCACAATGATGGTAAAGGTCAGGCCCTTTTCTCCTTTTCGAGAGCATCCAACATTGGCCTCACTAATAAAGAAAGATGTCGAGCCACCACAATTCACATGCTCCCTCTCTATTCCCTTGAGGAATTAACTCATTCAGAATCAACTACCCACCTGACATCCAAAATAGATCAAAAAAATGTAAACCAAATATTCTAACGAGCAACCCTGAAACCCTCATATCGGACTCCAATTTTTGCTACTTAAAAGAAGCTATTAAGACCAATTTGATTTTCCACACAAGATGTACAGCGAAATGGCAGAATGCATTATGCACACTCAAAGCAGTATTTGTTTGTTTATTAACAGTCTGATATCATGCCTAAAAAGGCAATACAAACAATTCATATGCACACATAATACAAAAAACACATATCTTATTTGAAAACGTATAATTGTCCTACAAAATATTTTTTTTTGTTACTAATATACTAATATATTTTACCCGCCCACATACAAGCATTTAAAATCACCAAGTATTAATTTTAACCCCGGCCCTTCAATGTCTAAAAACATTTAAAATCGCTCCTATTTCATGATAAAACAACAAACCTTAACCCCCTACCACGGGAACATTTCTTCCATATTATTTGCATACACGGTAAACATTATATTTATGCCAAATACAGTACTCTTGGGTGAAAACTAGAACAATAGTTTCATTGATGCGAGTATTTTTATCTCTTGGACAAGCAACCAAGATAAACATTAGATAAAAGGAATCACCAAGTGCAAAGAACTGTTTCTTAATAATAAAGGAGATACTAAAATTCAACAGTTCTCTCTAGATCATACGCCTTTAGATACGACAAACATAAATAAAATTATACTAAAAATAATAATTTATGAATGTATAGAAGGTGCTTTTTTCCTTTTTGCTAAATTAGACACCAAAGTGCAAAGTGCATGTACTATTACCATTAAGAAAAATTACCTTGACTCACAATATCATTTCTTATGTTGGGCATATAACTAAAACATAACAACATCCATTACCCATTCCATATCCTTAATGCAGCAAGCCTTTTTTCTAAATTAACTGATCGTAAAAAACAGCCAAAAATGTCCCTTTTGCATAACTCATGGGTATATTTTCACATCCTAAAATAAATTGCAGGAGACCCTTAGTATGCTGGATCTGAGTCGATCTAAAGGTCAGTAGCAGCAATGTTCTTCTACTAACAGTGAAACTAGAGCAAATTACAAGTAAATGCAAAAAGGCCAGTGGGCCCCTTAAGCAAAAGGGACACATAACTTTATCCTTCCAAGTTTGCTGAACCAGCTTCCATCATATAAAAGCTGATACTTGCCCCAATCTAACCTTTAGAGCCCTCCTCTTTATATGGGTGCTTTATTTCCTGCAGGTAAGTTTGAATATGCCCCCCATACCTTACATCCTTTAAATAGAAAGAAGTCAACGCCACAGAGAACATCCCCTGTGGTCTTAAACTCAGCATATCTTTCACCCCCTCACTCTAAGCGAAAGCTACCATCTCAGTTTACAAAAATGCCAACATTCTTATCCAAAGCAAACACACTTCTCCTTGTGTTTGCTTTGTTCGCCCTAAGTTGGCAGGGTATGCCCAGACATGGGTCCCTTGCTCACTTTGCCACTGGATTCAAGCTAACCTGGCTGATGAGGGCTGTTGGCCCGAAACCGGTCCCAGGATGCTTGTTTCCGGTCCAGGGAAGACATGGCTAGGCAATTCGGGCTGGACTGTTCCCATGAGGCACAGGGTCAAGACTGATTTGCATATAGCTGTTTCTGAATTTGGGTGGCGAAGTGAGCTAAAGAACGATGATGGATTCAACCCAGATCTGTGACTGGGGGTGAGTGTCTGAAAAGTTTCAGCGCTCCGTCCATCATCTCCTTGTGTTTGCAACATTCTTATCCAAGCAGCAGACAATGGCCTACAAGCATTTGACTCAATTTTTATCGACCTGAAAAAGCAAGTAATAGCCCCAGCAAAACATCCCAGTTACTAATTGCATGCTCCAACACCTATCCATCACCTAAAACCTCTGAGTTACCCATCTCAGACTCTGACTCCTATCTATCACCTTGAAACTTCTAACACCGCCCAGAGAACTACACCTGGCTATTGTAGCCCTGCAATGCACACATCTTCACAAAAACTCCTACCAGAACCTTCTACAAACAGCCCTCTCAGCCTGAGGAGCAAATACCCAACAACAGGAAATGGGTCAGTGCCCAAAAAACATCACCCAGGCAAAGAGCAGTTGCTCGAAATAAAATTGAAGACAGGTCACACATTTTCACAAAAAAGTGCCCAACACACAACTTTCCCGTATACCAAATCAATGATAACCTGCAGCTACTCAGGGAAGACAATAAATAGGTCAAGAAGAAAGTCATCACACTTCTACTAACAATAGAGAAGAGGCACACACCCAACACCAACTGGACCGACTACCTATCTAGCAGAAAACCTTTCGACATCAGCAGACTCACAACCCCCCGAGACAACAAGCTTCACCGGCGAGAGGAACAAACAATCACCTCTTAGAAGAAGAGATAAACAATCTTCTAATATAATAAGAGGGCACAAAAAAACCCTCTCTTCACAAGATCCAGCATACCTATTATCAAGATATCCAACTACAAAAGCCGGAGACACTACCCTCTACAAGTCAATCACAACAAACTGATCTCGATCGCTATGAACACT
Organism: Calotriton arnoldi; assembly: GCA_963921515.1. Taxonomy (NCBI): domain Eukaryota; kingdom Metazoa; phylum Chordata; class Amphibia; order Caudata; family Salamandridae; genus Calotriton; species Calotriton arnoldi. The sequence continues at coordinate 1,505,993 of CAWUFW010002227.1, forward strand.
GTGCCTACCACAGTAGTTCACAAAACAGTGACAAACCTGAAATGCATGCTGCATAATTGCAAATCAGCTGCAAGACATGCACCCAATATAGCAGATGTGATTTTAGCGCCTGGTCTGGATATTCTCTTTCTACTTGAAACCAGGCTAAACCCGACAGCAGCTCCAACACTGGACCTTCTCATCCACCTGAATTTTGTCATTTTATGCCTAGACCACACATTAAATCAAGGGGGAGGCCTAGCCATAATTTACAGAAACTACCTTACTTTAAACTCACTCTCGTTAGAAAATACTTCATCGTTTGAACTCATGGGAGTCGAGATCAAGCTAGAAAATAAACTGAAAGCGAAAACACTCCTTTTATACCATCCACTGAGTGACAACACTGTCTTCCTGGAGCAACTCATGGAAATGATCACAATCAATGCCACCTCACTCTCTAATACAATATTATTAGGAGATTTTAGCCTACATTGGAACAATGACAAACACCCCACAAATACTGCACTCAGTAACATGCTTCGGGAACTCAACATGATTCAAGCATGCAAGGGACTGACCCACAACAAAGGTGCCACACTTGATCTCATCATCGCTAAACCGGGATCAGAAAACATACTAGACATTGCCCCTACAGACTGGTCAGACCATCATCTAATTTCCTTCCAAATAACCGCTCATGAAACTAAAATCAAAGGTCAAATGAGAAGGGAAAAGATGGGGGTGAGGGATTACAGCAGTGTAAACAGAACTGACAGATCTGTGCCAAACTTCCTTGGTACATCGGACTGACCAAACATCAGCTCAAGAATTATTGCATCTCTACAACTGCAGCATGACCGACATAGTTCAGACAGTTGCTCCATTACATTTAAAAAGGCAAAAGATAAAACCTTCAGTACCGTGGTTCAACCAAAACATAAACAAGTAAAGAAGACAACTAAGACATCTGGGACGACTATGGAGGAAGGACCCAAACATTACCCATCTCAAACAGCTGAGAACGCACAGAATCTCATACAAAAGAGCTATCTGAAAGGCCTAAACAACATCGATCAGATCTCAAATAGAGAGAGCGAAGAATAGGCCAGGAAAACTCTTTGAAATAATAAAACAACAATCAGGAAAACTCGCAGAACTCACAACTGTAAACAACTCAACAGACATCTGCAATGCCTTCTCAACTTTCTTTAAAAACAAAGGGGCATATTAGCAAGAACGGCGTTAAAATTATCGCCGCTTTAGCGGCAGGAAACTGCCGCTAAAGCGGCGATAATGGGCTTGATAATATGCCCTTGAGAATACCAATAGAAGCCCATGTTCTGCTGTGATCCTGGGCTTCTATTGGAATTCTCAAGGGCATATTATCAAGCCCATTATCGCCGCTTTAGCGGCAGTTTCCTGCCGCTAAAGCGGCGATAATTTTAACGCCGCTCTTGCTAATATGTCCCAAAGTTACTACTATAAGCAACTCTTTTCCCAGCCAAACTAGTCCCCTACCTAGGGAATCCACCCCAACTGCCCCAAGAAAAAAGGAGCCTTCTGGAACAGTTTCACATCTCTTTCTGAGAGGTAAATCCAGAAAACCATTCAGTCAATGAAACCTACCACATATTTCAATGATTCCATTCCCTCCCACCTACTGAAAGAGATCCTCCAATCTGTCACTCCCTTATGGACGAAAATTGTGAACACATCTCTCCAACAAGGATCCCTCCCAGAATGTCTGAAGATGGGCCAAGTTTCAACCCTTCTAAATAACTGGGCGCTGACCAAAAAAAGACTTACCTTCCGACCGGTTTCCCTTAGTCTTTCCTGGCTAAGTTGGTAGAAAAATGTGCCCACATTCAGCTTTGTGAACACATCAAGAATTTTGACCTATTAGAAAACCACAATTCAGGTTTCAGGCCTGGACACAACACTGAGGTTGCCATTCTAAACACCCTTCGACGATATACAAACAACACTAGACCAAAACAAATGCTGTCTCCGAATTCTTTTGGATTTATCAGTGGCATTTGACACAGTCAGCAAAAACACGTCTCAGAGAAACACTTTAACTCAGAATGGGCATTGCAGGAGTCATCCTTAACTGGTTCACCTCCTGGCAGAACAGACAACAAAGAGTCAAAATTGGAAACACCCCATACAATATAGAGGACATTGACTGGGGTGTTCCGCAAGGATCTACAATTTCACCAACAGTCTTTAAACAATCAAATACCTCGTACCACATGTATATAGACAATACTCAACTCTACATCAAAATCTCCTCTCAAGAGGATATCCAGAGACTGGATGATACCCTGAGGAAAACAGAGGACTGGCTAGATCACAACCACCTAACACTAAATCCTCTGAAAACTGAATTCATTCTTTTCTCCCCACCCATTAGATCCCAACAACCCCAGCTTTGGTCTCACATACCCTCAAATCGCCAAACTGCACCCCTACCATCTGCGACTCAGTAAAATCTCTAGGCATTACACTAGATTCTAATCTTAACATGCAAGATCACATACAAGCTGCTGCCAGAAGTGCCAACCTACATCTGAACCTTCTAAGAAAACTAAAACCTTTCATACCACCAGGGGACCTCAAAACGGCAGTGCAATCTCTTGTTCTCTCAAAACTGAACTATGGGAATGCCACACTCATAGGCCAGCCAAAAGCCTGCTTAGCCCCAGTGAAAGTGATATTAAATGCAGCAGCAAGACTCCTAACAGGCACACGTCATTGTGATCTAATCTCCCCTTCACTCAGAGCCCTCAACTGGCTCCCAGTTGAAGCTAGGATACAACTGAAGGTCAATTGCATAACACTCAAATCTCTACACAATTCCAGGCCTAAATACTTGACAAATAGGATCAAACTATCAGGAAGCAGAAGGGTCTCCAATAGCTCTAAATCCATCATACTAGAACTAGCCAGATTCAAAAAAAGACAAACACACAGCCGCACGTTCTCCAGATCTGCCTCAAGAATATGGAACTCACTACTAGATCAATTACCTTACTCAGGCACTTCAAGAAGGAAGTGAAAACCTTACTACTAGAAAAACATGTGACGTTAGAGAACTTAATGAAAATGCCATTCAATTTTCTGTAGATTGTTTCTGATTGTTTGTACCTTGCTCTTAGAACTCTATGGACAACGTATCATAAGTATCAGATATTCTTAATGTATGGCAACGCCAATCAGCACTCTCTTTGTACAGCGCTCTGATAACGTGATGGTCATGTTCGCGTTTTATAAAATACTATAACTAAATAAATAAATAAGTAAGAAATAGATGGAAAAAGGCAGATGACACAAGGTACAAGAAACTGGAAATATATGCAAGATGTTCTACAAATGGAAGAACACAGTGAAAGGCCAAGTAGAAGTAGGGTTGTTGGTAGGATGAGAGTGACTAAAGACTTCTATATTTGCGATATCTAAGCTCGCACTACAACCTGGTCATAAGAAGTAGAAGCCAAACAAAGCCTTCTTAAACATATCCTTGTCTCACCCTTTATTAATGTCTCACCCTTTATTAATGTTGACCAAATCCATGAATATTTCCCAAGGTATATTAGGAGATAGAAACAAACACCATATCAAATGTGTAGAATAATTAAAGGAAATAAATAAGTCATAGCTCTAATCAAGTTTGTAAACAGGTAACTTTTTTCAGTGTGGAGAAAAAGAAAACTGGATATAAATAGTCTTTGGATGAATGATTATCATGTACCTGATTTGGCTACAAAGTTTTAAGTAATAATCCAGAATATGTCAAATAATAAAAAAGGGTTGCTTTTGGATAACCATTCCCTCGCCATTTCCTACACTGTTTAAATGAAAGGGAAGCACACTCGACACAAAAAAGTTTTTTTTCGTCTCCAAGTACCCTCTAGAGGGCCTCAGAGCACCCAAACGATCAGAGGTCTGTGGACAAATCATTGACCTTGTTGCATAGACAGCATTTTACTGCAATACTGAGGCAGACTTTCAAATATGTTTTTGACACTTTATTCTATGGGATGAACATCTGAAATTTCCGATACAAATTCAGTCTCTTGGTTTATTAAGTTGGAATTGTGTGTGAAGGCTTGGCAGTTTCTACTTTTAGGGTTCTTCAGACTGGTCCACAAATGACCAAAAGTTAGATGTATGAAGAGTTATCAATTCGGTAACCGATCGCAAACGGATTATTGACTACTTAAATTCCCTTTTCATATGTAGGAAATGCTTTGTGTTAGTTTTTTGTGAACAGACAAATTGCCAAATACAGCCGCGGCCTGTGCAGGTAAGAGCGGTGCGGCGGTGGGGCCGGGCGGGGGAGGATTTCAACAGACTGATTTAATTTTCCCTCGTGGTCGTCTGACGAATCCCCCCCAACCTGGCCTCACCGCTCTTACCTGCACGGGCCGCGGCTGACCAAGTACCTTTTTTGTGCCTACAAATAGTGATTCATTATTATCAATTTCTTAATAACGAATCACTATTTAAATGTATGACGGCTTTGCAAATAGTGACTAGTTGCAGAATGGTAATTTTGAATGTGCAAGCCGGTAACGCTGTTTGCTGCTGGATTTGCCTGTCCAGCATAGACAGACTACATCTCCCGGGGGGAATAGTGGCACGCCCGCACACCGCCATTGCCGAGGACGCGCCAGGAGGCGCTTAAGTAAGAGGGCGCCAGGGCTCGCGATGCGCTGGAGCCCGTAACGCTGTTTGCTGCTGGATTTGCCTGCCCTGCATAGAGAGACTACATCTCCCGGGGGAAATAGCAACATGCCTGCACGCCGCCATCGCCGAGGACGCGCCAGGAGGCGCTTAAGAGGGGGCCAGGGCTCACGCTGCGCGGGACGCGCGTGGGCTGGCCCGTCCACGCCTGTCAGAGCCCGAAGGAGGCTGGGCAACCCCCCTAACATCGGAACAACGGGATATTAGATCTTGGTTGCACTATCTCCAGGTACTGTGGTGTATTCTTGTCGCTTACTTATCATTAATTGCGCACTGTGGTGTTGTTTATCTTGGATTTCACAATGAGCAAACGCAAGGGAGTTGTGGGAACCTTGGACGCCTTCATTGTTAGGGCCGAATCAATGCTCAGCCATGAGATCGAACTGACGGAGAGGCACCTTTCTTTAGAACCTCTATCCTTGCAGAGGCGCGCTTCCTTACGTTTTACTGCCCTGGCAGATGCCCCTCCAACTTGTTCGTCTCCCACCATGCAAGACCAGCCTTGGTCCTCCCCCACACTTGACTTGGAAGTATCCACCATGGACACTTTAAACGGGCCAAGTATAGCCACAAGGTCAAGGATCCCTAAACCTCACACAGAGGATAAGATGAGAGAGCCACCAGGGAAGCGGAGGAGGGGCCCGGGCAACCTGAAACCCAAACAACAGAAGCGGCCCCGGTGAGTTAATTCCGAGGCGATACAAACCTGCACCATCAGTACACAAACCGATGCTGCTTCATTTGTATCTGCAAGTAGTGTTCCTGGGGACGCAGCGCCAGATACTGCTGGGGAGACTAATTTGGAGACTAAATTGGACATTGTCTTTGCACGACTCAAGGAACTCATAGATAACAGCTTCGTTTTATTCCGGAGTAGTTTAGAACACTTGGACACTGTTATAACTAATATGATTGGTCAAATTGAGTCATCGGAGATCGCAACTATGAAAAGGGAGGGCTCGGGTTGAGAAGTACCTCATGATTCAATCACAGCACCTCTAGAAAAATTGTTGGCTAGGGTAACAGTTATTGAGGATTTATTAAGAAAGTGTCATGGAGCATGTTCCATTAACCCCTTGTACAACCCCTCAGTACTTGCAATGGACGCGGGTATTGTAGCTTCTTCTTCCCAGGTTACTCCTGTACACATTTTAGATAAAGCACTTGTAGGATCCAAGAGTACCACTAGCTTAATGCATAACGATGCCTTAGCCTATAACAAGCCTAGAGAAACCCAGCCGTCATCTATTCCCCGTGCAATTTCCATGGATAGGGAGGATTCGAGATTAAATCTGCCCCCAGAAGCCACCCCACATACCATAATTTTAGCGAATGTACCGTATCCCATCTCCCAGGTAAATGAAACATGGGAGGCATTGAGAAACAAGGCTCTCTGCTGGCTCGGGACAAACACCGGGCTAACAGAGGCCCTGTTTGGTGAGTTTAAACTGGCGAGAAGAGTAGGATGGGTGGGGAGAAGGGAAAAAACACTCCCCGGTGACTGCATTGTCCTCACATTTAGATCTCCGAGAATGGTACATGAGATCCTATGAGACTCGGCAGTGATCACGTGACACATAGAAGAATAAACGTATTGCCCCTCGGATATTTCTACCCCCCAAGGTACCACATTCATCATTCCGCACAGCAGAGACCTATAATCACTAACAATCATCATCAGTTTAGCCTACCTTTACAAAATAGATTCGACATACTTCCATCTCTGGAAGATATAGATTGACTTACTCACTCACCTATTCACGCAGAGCAAAGCGGGATCATTGCAAATAATCCTCCTAGCCTAAAATTAATATCCATTGATCTTAAGGAGCCTGCTTACAACGATCAAAGCATTATAGAAGTTTTATCTGATAAACATACCCATCGTAGCCTGGGGCCATTAGTTGATGTCCAGCCAGATAGTGAAGTGGTTGGCGATTCTATCGCACCTGGCTACAACGAGAAGGGATTACATTCGACAATTGTAAATACCCATCATTTATACCCATTAACTAGTACTGATCTCCATTTGAATGTTCTTAACACTGATTCTGTTTATACTAAGCGTGACACCGAGGGTGAATCTATGTCTAGCCTAACGAATATTCTTTTCTGGAATGTGGCGGGTTTAATCACTAAATTGTCAAACCCTGACTGGCTTAAATTTATATATGACTTTGATATTTTATGCATTCAAGAAACCTGGGTAGACGCTATACAGCATATTAATGGGTTTAAAACATTTTTCACACCAGCTGTTCCCTCCAGTCATGGGAGGAAAAAGGGTGGTTTATGCACCCACATTTCCTATAGGATGAATGCAAGAAGGGTGGTCCTTGTGGAATCTAACACTTATTACCAGGTCTTAAAAATGCATACTGATAAATTCCATTGTACTGTCCTATTAAACTTCTATAATAATATTCCCGCCCCGCAAATGGAGGAAGTCTTAAGGCACCTTCAGAAGGACTTGGATATTATCCAAGGGAAAACAAAGCAAGATCTTTGTATAATTTGGGGAGGGGACTTCAACATGGGCCTTTGTACTCATGCTGAAGGAGGCAATTGCGGCCTAATATTTGATGATGAGACAGATATCTCCATTTTTCTCACTCCCCCTTTGGGGGATCAATTAAACCAGATTAAATATACCATGGACCTGAGATTCGCCAACGACCTCTGCTCACCACCCATACCGTTTAGTAGCACCTTTAACGGCCGTGGGTTGTGCTCTATCATAGATTTTCTCCTAACATCAAATAGATACGCTGATAGAATATCTAATTTTAAAACTCACACTGTCGCCTTCAGTGATCACTTTCCTATCAGTATTACCCTAGATCTGCCGACCAAAGTGATATCCAAAAGACACACGGCTACCCAGCCCATTCAAGATATTGTCATCAATAGAACTAACGGATACACGATTAAATGGCCGGGAGTAGATACATTGCAATTAACCAAGTCTCTCTTAACCAGTTGCAAAACAGACTTTTCTGTCTGTCTAGACGAGACTGCCGCGGATTCTAATATTTTTAATTCTTTTTGTAAAATCGCATAGGCTATTCAAAACAATTTAATAACAGAATCCAAAAATCCCCCCAATAGTAAGCCAGGTTGGTTCGACTCCAAGTGTAGCAAATTGCATGCAGCTTTGAAAACCGCCCTACATAAGCCTACGAGAGATCAGGAAGCTATGAGAAGGGCTAGGGCAGCGTATAAAACGTCCCTCAAAGAACGAAAAGAGGCCAAAAGATTTGAATTGTGGCAGGCCCTTAAGCAAGCATCAAATACAAAGGACACAAAAGGTTTTTGGAAGGCTGTGAACGCTCCGTTCTTGGCCCCTAAAAACTCACCCAGTATTGAAATTACGATTGGGGAGGACCAATGGGTGACCCATTTTTCCAGATTATATTGTAATAATGCAGACACCCATATTGGTGAGGACCCTAGATCCGGCCCCCCAAGCTACCTTCCAATCGGCATTGATTTTAATGTGGATGAGGTGACCCTTGCCATTAACGCAAGCATAGGCGGCAAAGCCCCGGGACCATACAGCATACCTGTGGACCTTTATAAATCCTGCCCTTTGCTCTGGGGCCCACTTCTAGCCTTGGTTTTAAGGGCCTGTTGTACACAAGGATTCACTCCGACTTGGACGGAGTCCACACTTGTTGCCATTTTCAAAAAAGGCGACCGCAACGACCCGGCCTGCTATAGACCTATATCACTACTGGACTCTTTTGTGAAAGTGGCCGGGCGCATCATTTTAAACAGACTACAGCTGTGGGCAGAGGATACAGGTGTTATCTCGGAGTTACAGTACGGATTCCGTCAAGGTTTAGGTACAGTGGAACAGAGTTTGAACCTTAGTCTTATACTGGGAAAATACACACAGGCCAAAAAGGGGAGCTTATACTTGTGTTTCGTTGATTTGAGCTCAGCCTTTGACTGTGTTAATCACCAGAAGCTGTGGTGCACTCTAGAGGCCATGGGGGGGAAAGGCAACTTATTAATTTTTTAAAAACAGTCTTACCTAGATGCTCGGGCTAGAGTCCGCTACGGGAGATCAGGTGAATTTAGTCGCAACTTCCCTGTCAGGAAGGGGGTAAGACAGGGGTGCGTGTTAGCTCCCCTCCTTTTCACCCTCTACATAAATAGCTTGGGCGCCACTTTATCGAGGGAATGCCAAGATTTACCCAGTATAGGCAAACGACCGATTGGAGCCCTGTTATATGCTGACGATGCGGTCTTGCTAGCCCGCACTCCAATCGGCCTGCAGAAAATCGTGTCGAGCTTTGCATCTTATATGTCAAGCTTAGACCTTAATGTAAATATTACTAAAACATTCACCATGAAATGTAGCAAGCCCAGTGTCAAGTGCCCTGATATCTTCCTAAATAATAATACACTTGAATTTGCTAACTACTTTTCATATTTGGGAATTGTTTTTGAAAGAAGGGGCTCATGGGTCAAAGCCATCAATTCCAGAAAATTGCTGTTTGCCAAAGCTACAGGTGCCTTTATAAACTTTGCCAGGAAGCTAGGAAAGCGTCCCATAATCGATTCGCTGACAATTTAAAAAGCTAAATGCACTTCAACTGCTCTGTACGGAGCTGGTATTTGGGGTCATGCAAACGTTGAGTCCCTCCAGCAAGCCGAGAACAGGTTTTTAAAATATCTTCTAGCTGTCCCGAATAGTACAGCCACGTATATTTGTCACGCCGAACTGGGACTGCTATACCTGTCCGACCTAATCAAAATTCAGCCGATTTTATTATGGCATAGGGTTTGGACTGGTGTCGCAACTGGCCTCAACCGGGATGTGATAAAAGATTGCCTGAACCTGCAATGGGTACAATGTATTCCTTGGCTCGCATATGTTAAAAACTTCATGCATGACTTAGATCATCCCGAGTACTTTGTTAATCCCGACAGTTTGTCCCTTGTTTCGAGGAAGGAATTAAAGTCATTATGTATCAACCACCTGGAGACGCTTAGATTGTCCTCTAACATTATGAAAACATCTGTCAGAGCCAATCAATCGCTCTTGACTCAACCGGGGATACAACCTTATTTATTATTTACTCCAGGAAATTATGACAGGCTGCTATTGACGCGCCTGCGTTTAGGCAACTTCCATAACATGGTTATATTCCCTCAGACAAATGACTGGTCACGCTCACTATGCCCATGCCCTTGTGACGAAATATCTGCACAATCCACAATCCATACTATCTTATTTTGTAAGTTTTATATTTTAATCAGGAAAAGATGGATTCTGCCTTTTTTAAAAATGCAAGGATTGAGATTATGCCGACCTGCTTTCATCAAGTTACAATTTCTAGATGATGACATTTTCACTGAATACATAGCAAATTATTTGAAAGGGGTGGTTAGAATTAGGAAGACCATGCAAGATCCCTCTTCCTATTAAATGCTCATGGTTTTTATGTATGTCATGGTTGCACAGGAAATTAGTCTCTAGTCCTTTTTTTTTTTTTTTGTAATTCTTAATCGATGTCATTTTAATATAGTGTTACATTTTATCCAGATGAATTGATATATTTTTGCTTATTTTAATGTATTGTGCTTTTATGGTTTAACATTTTTAAATCGAATAAAGCGTATCTTGACTAGACTTGACTTGAATGTGCAATTTACCACCAACTGGAAAGAGATAATAATCAAATGCAATCTCAGTAAATAGCTCCCGAATGTAACAGCATTTATCACAATGGCTGCTCTGTGTGTGATTCTAGGAGGATGAGGATACAGGCTGGTCTGCAGAGGAGGAGAAAGAGGCAGGCAAGGATTTTCAGGCTCAAGATAGTACTTTCATCAAACAGAGGATCTTGGGGCATATTAGCAAGGGCGTTATCGCCGCTTTAGCGGCACTTTTTGCCGCTAAAGCGGCGATATTTTTATCGCCCTATCAGCAAGCTGTCGCTAACAGCTGTTAGCGACAGCTTCCTGGAGTTAGCGACCATTTTGGTGGCGCTTTGCATGTCAGCGATATTTATCGCTAATGACATGCAAAGTAGGCGTTCCCGACCAAACAACCACAAAAACGGCCGCTAACAGCCCTAACCCCTATTACCAATGAGGCCCCAGACCCGGTTAGCGATGACAAAAGTCGCGCTAACCGTGGTCATCGCAGGAATTTTAACACCTGCAAACAACACGACTTGTGCATACCTAATATGGATGGTGGATTATGGTGATACGACCACAGGGTCGTATCAGCAAGGTGTTCTCCCTTCTCCATGCAACATCGCTGGTTTTTCAGCGATGTTGGCCCATTTCCCCCGCTATCGCTGGAATATTCATCGCCATAGCGCTAATCGTTGCTAATACAGCGTTAGCGTGGCGATATATTCCAGCGATAGCCGGCGATAAAAAGAATCACGCTAAGCAGGGTTAGCGATGATTATCGCCTCTTCTTGCTAATATGCCCCGAAATCTTTAATAAACATAGGCTTACCGGTGTGTTTATTTTAGATCTAGTAGCAGAACTAAAACCACAGCTAGAGAGAAATACTCTCAGGAGCAACTCAATAAAAACCCAAGTGCAAGTATTATGTTCACTGCACCTCTTATCCTCGGGGAGTTACTAAGGTGTGATTGTTGCATCCGGTGGAGTTTCACAAAGTGCTCTACCCAGATTTTTTAGATTTTTTCTGGCAGTGAAAATGTCGATTTTCCAAAACAAATCACATTTTGCCCTGGAAAGTAAATCCTGCTGTTGCTATGCACTGTATGGCATCTTTTTACACTGCTAGCGCCAGTGCAAAACACTAGTAAATCTGGGCCTTCTTGTCTCTTTGTCTAATGGTTTCTGGCATGAATTTTGGGGAGCTTAAAAAGCTGATAGCTAGGTCATGTCTGAATTATAATTTTTGCAGATCAACTCATGGGTGTCATTCTGGCCTTCTGTTGACAGTACCTTTGAATGTCCAATTTTGAGCCTGAACTTAAATTGCAAACCCTGAAGAATAAAGAATTAGCAAGAAAGTGCACCACAGTTCGAGCATTGGTGAGAGATTACAGTGGGGTTATGTGAGAAAAATGAAAAAATACAGCTAAGTGATATTTAACTTTAGCTGAAGAAGTTGAGCTGAGGAATTTAAACAAATGTCTGCTAATTTGAGTACAAATCACTTAACAAAATGCCATGAATCAAGGAAAATAGCAGGTTCAGGTGAAAAGTTAAAAAATAAAGTTAATGGCTCTCAGAGGAACCAATGGAAAAACAATCAATAGATCAGAATGAGAGAACGTATGAATCGTATAAGAAAGATAAAGAGCCCTATTTAGAGTTTTGCAGTCAGGGTGATGCACCAAAGATTTGGCAAAGTACAGCGCTGCCAAACGTGCGCTCCTCCACTTTATTTGGAGTGGGGAGAAACCGCCATGTTTCCAGTAACAGAGCCCATGCTGGCTCCACTGTCCGAAACCTTTGGCTGATGGCCCGACTACCATTGCGCAGATGGTCAAAGTAACTCAGACCACCTGACTTATTGATGGTAAACTTCTCAACATCCAGGGAAATTTTGGAAGACTCAACAGAAAGTAAGTGTAATGACTCCCCGCTTTGGGAGTTTATTTTGAGAAAACAAACAAAAACACAAAAAAATGCCGTGTGGGTGCATTGAACGTGGTGGCCATGCAGCAAGCGTCAGTGCCTTCAGTGCAACTACTGTGGCATTAGCTCTGCTGAAATCAGAGACCTTCATCTGTCTGACAGAGCACTCTTAGGGGGATATTCACAAGAACGTGTGCTAAATATCACCAAAAAATGTTAACGCAACTTTACACATCGCAGCCGATCGCGGGAAAATAACCCCGTGTTAACGTGGAATTCACAACACGGCGGTACCATGCGATAGTCCCCCGAAAACGCGGTCAATGTCCGCGATACAATCACCGCGAGCGTGATAAAAACACAAACCTCAACGCGAAAAAACATGCGATGGGCCAAAGCGCGATGAGGAAATCAGCGATAAGCAGCGAGAGGCCAGCAAAACCCACGCGTAATGCGGGAAAAAGCACAAGAACAGCATACGGAAAATGCCACCACAAACCAAATCAACTGCGGAGTACCACGGACGCACCCTGACCGACTGCAGAGGACAACATGAACTCCACAATCCCCACGGAGGAACACCCAGGAATACAGGGCACGTGGAAGGGCAATGAGAAGAGGAAGAGGAAGACGGGGTACAGTCTACAGGAAAACCACATGATCACCACGGATGAGACAGAACACCACCACCAACTGTACGTCACCTCCAACGTGTCATTGGCAACAAAGAGGCAAAGATGGCACACCACCTCGGACCATGTGAATGCCGCCGCATGGCAGAGGAGGACAAATGAAGAGCACAAGAGATGCTGGACTGATGTGAATGGCAAAACCAAGCAGAAACCTGCTGCCAACACGAAAGCAGCAACGCACCCCGGAGGAGGGGGACCAGTAGAACACCAGGAGCTGAATGACATGGAGAAGATGGTGGCCACATTCACCAGTCTGGAGACGGTGACGTGAGTTGGTGATCTGGACACTGCCCAACATGACCCTACATCACATCAACATGGTGCGTAGCGACCTGGGAGTGGGGGACTGGTGGAGATGGGCACAATGGCACACATGCACAATCAAGCAGGGCACACTGCACACCCACAATGACCCTGGTCCATGTCCCTGATCCCACGGGAACACTCCAGCACACACACAAACACCAAGTAGTCCCACGAACAGCCTGTGCCCAAAGGGGCACCCACCCAACACATCAACAGTCACACAACCAACACATGCCCACGTGCGAACATGCGAACATGCACATACGTCAGCCACACTGACAATGCAAGAGACACGCACATGACCAGTAGCTTGGCTGCAGTCCGAACAACATGGCAATGTACACGGCACGACACTGAGGTGGCTGAGTGCGGACAACACCCGAAAAGGAGCAGGTCACACTCGGACACAACTACCTGCACAAACAACCCCTGACGTCAACGACACATCTGCGGACAAATCAGGCCCAAGAGTCACAACTGGACAAAGAGCACAAGTTACCCAAGTCTGCAACATCTCAGCACCCTGGAAGCACAGAACTGATAGGCACACCGCATGAAAGGGATCAGTGGCAGACAAATCAGAGCCGCAGGAGCAAATCACCCACCGTGCAGCATACGCACATAAGTATAAGTGCACCTCGACATTGACAACATCCCGGTACAAACAGCAACACCTCCACAACAGAACACAGGGCACAACTGGTGCCACAAATGTGCACAACATGGCAAATCACATCTGGCACAGCAGGAAACTGTGACATGACAATGTACAAGTACAACCTGTAACCTGCAAATATGTTTTATTCACACATGCTGTGCTTGTGGACATTTTGTACTGTCCTGTGATTGCCAGGGACGGCCACAATGTGACGTTCTCATGAGAAGAAATTGTTAATGATGGTGTTCCTACGGGCCAATCCTGCCCCAGCAGCAGTGGGATGTGGGCCACCTGCCCCATCGTCCCCATCATCGTCCGGTACTTCTGGAACTGGGATCCATGGGGCAATGGTGCATACACAGATGTTGTGCAACACACAACAAGCAACGATCATCTTGCACACGATGTCTGGGCTGTACAGGAGCCTTCCACCTGTGACGTCCAGGCACCTGAAACGTGACTTCAACACGCCAAATGTGCGTTCAACGATGCCCCTGGTGCGTATGTGGGCCGCATTGTACTGCCTCTGGGCGGGTGTGTTCGGGTCTCGGAGGGGTGTCATCATCCAAGGGCAGAGTGCATATCCTTGATCACCTGGGACAGTGCAGAGAGAAAAGAGTCAATACTTGGTTCGGCATGATGTGATGGCAGGCCCACTGATCCAGTGGCGCCTGTGCTGGCTGTGTGTGGGGTGAGTGTAAGCCAGCCCTCAGGGAGTAGCTGGTGCTGGCAACAACTCCAACAGTCATCAGGCACTCAGAAATGCAATGTCAGAACAACAAGGGAGCATGACTTGAGTCGCACAGGGTTAGTGGCCCCGGATGCACAGCGGCCGACATGGGCCTACCGCCACGGGACGCTGACCTGCGGGAGACTGGGGTAGGGTCATGAGGGCAGAGCAGGGTCTCCAATGTCTCAGAGGTGCCTTCCGCGGAGTGTCTCGGGGGAGAATGGGAGGTGTACCCCCAGGGCATGATGCAGAGGGCACATGCCAGCTGTGACCGGCAACATGGCGGATATGAATGCCACAGACTCATGCCAGACACCAAGTCCGTACCTGCCCGTTGCTGATGACAACCCCCAGGCCACAGGCTCAGACACCAACAATGTTCCGCCGGAGGCTGACGGTCACTCACGGCGCACAGGGTTAGTGGCACCAGGTCAGTCCTTGCTACTGGTTGACCTCCTCCGTAACCGTGATCCGTGTTACCACCGGACTGTCACGCATCTCCCCCTCAGTCCTCCCCCTGCGTACACTGGCATGGACCCTGCCATTGATCAATGATGACTCAGTTCAGGATGTGGGACATGCTGGACTGCAGTGTAGCCGGGCTGCAGCGGTGGGGTATGTCAACGAATGGGGACCCCTGGGGGCCTGTGTCACGGAGGACAGCGATGGCCTGAGGAGGCCGCCAAGGTCGTGGGCATGGGTCTTGGAGCTAGCACCGGCACGTGGTGGGCCCTCTTTGACACACGACGGTGTCGGCAGGTGAGCAGTGCGGCCTTGGAGCGCTGGTGCGGGCAGGCCTGGTCTGGGTATCAGCGTCCTGGGGTGCAGCAGGCGCACAGGCTCGCAGGCCCCGCTGCTCACGGCGTCGGTCTTGTGGCGGACTGCGAGGCGCCGCCCTGGCAGTGATGTTGGCCTTTCTGGGAGTGAACCACGCTCTGCGCCACGGGGTTTTTGTCCACACCCCTGCGCAGGCCTGGCGTACTCCGGGCCCACCCACTATGCTCACGCACACAGGGGGGACGCAGCGAGCGACATTTCCGCGATCTGACCCACGGCCTGGGGTGACATGGTTGCGTCCACTGTTCACTACTCTCCAGTCACCAGCAGTTGATGTCTGCATGGACATATCTGTGGTTTGCATACCCATGTCTGTCCGGCACATCCACGCCTCACTTGTCGTTGTGTACATTCCCATTCACGGGTCACTTGCATCCTTCGCACATGGCTGTATTCCGCATCTCCACACGTTCAGCTGTTGTGTGGATGTGGTGCCATGATATAGCTGTATTGTGTGCAGGGGAAGCCCAGGATCCCCATGGAGTTGTGTTGTCGTGTCTGGTAGGTGGGCATGTTGATTGACATGTTGTATGTGGTTTGGTCACGTGTGCATTCCCACAGTTGTGCGTTGTGAGATGGTGGCTTTGAGGTGTGTGGTGTGTTGATTTGCCACTTACCAACGAGCAGTCCAGTTCCATAGATGCCATCCTGGAAGCGCTGGTTGATGATGGACTGTCGGAAGATGTATGAATCGTGCACACTGCCTGGGTAGTTTGCGACGACATTGGTGAACATTCCCCGGTGGTCCACTATTGCCTGCACATTGATGGAATGCGTGTGCTTTCTGTTGCAGTAGTGGTGTGCAGTATCCGCAGGGGGCACAAGTGGGACATGTGTGCAGTCAATGGCCCCCAACACGTGTGGGAAGCTAGCAAAGGCGTAGAAGCCTTGCTTTGTCTCCAGCTGTTCCTGCGCAGTGTGGGGGAAGTGAAGGTACTGGGGTATGAAGCTGCTGATGGCATCCAGGACAGGTGTGATGAACTTTGATAGGGCTGGCTGTGAGACTCCTCCGACTCTGGCAGTTGTTGGTTGGAAGGTACCAGAGGCCAACAGGTGCAGCACAGCCAGCAGCTTCGTCTGCGGAGGGATGTTGGTTCTCCGCTGGGTTGGGACCGTCAACCTGTGGGCGATGTGGGTCATGATGCGGATGATGGTTGTCCTTTTGAGCCTGTAGTGGGCGATGACTTCCTCGGGCGTTAGGTCTGTGAGACTGGTGCATTTTTGGTAGGTCCGCTGTCTTACTCTGCGCTGCCTCTGTGGTGGTCCGGGGGTGCGGGTCCGGGTCCGGGGGGGTGGCGGTCCTGGGGGTGGTGGCGGTGGGTGTTGTGGCCCTATTGGGGCTCCGAGCTGCATGATGAGTAGCTCCATGGCGTCGTTTGTTCTTCGGGTTTGGCTGTGTGCGGGGCTCCGTTGCCTACTGCAGGTAGTCGTCCGGCTTTACACCAGCTGAAGGCAGGTGTTAAATACCTGCTGCTACCGCGGCTTATCGCGTGGTTTTGACTCGCATCGCAGTTCTGGCAGTTCGTTGTGAAAGTGGTGTAGTGGTGTTTTCGTGTGTTTTTGCACGGGAACGCCTACTCTGCATCTCATCAGGGTTAGTTGGTGGTGTCCACCGTGGTGTTTAATTTTGGGGCAGTTATCGCGGGAATACTGGCGATGTCTGCAGTTTGCACCCGCTTGTGAATGGGGTGTTAAATATATCTCCACTTTTGATGAGTTAAGGTGGAGATAAATCGGAGTTAAGTCCTTGTGAATATCCCCCACAGTATGGGGACTGTATTCTGCAAGGGCAGTGGAGTACATCCCTCTAATAGCAGAATGTAGTACCGCTGACTATACTTTAAATAAGGCCCTAAATCCTCTTTTTGGACTTTAATAGGAATTGGCCAACTCACTAGTTCTGGCTAGATATAAAGTTAGAAATGGTCAAAGATTTAAATTTGACTTAATGATTGAGCGGGACAAAAATAAGTCCAACAAGATGAGGCTGAGTTTTCATGGTTTAAGTTGCTTACTTGTCTCTGTAAGACGAAGAAATATTTAACACCTAGGTGAAAAATAGTGAATAAAATACCGATTTGCAAATCAAACCATCATTATATCAATATAACTAACTTATGACAAAACCAGAAAAAGCCACTATGAAGTTATGAATAGGTTAATTAGGGCACACAAAATAAAATGTTAGTTCACTTATAGCTTCTTCTCATTTTTAAGAATTTGCAGACTCAAAAAAGTAAACATGCTTGTAAATTTGATCGTGGAAAATATTGCACATATTACTGAAGGTGAGGAATAATTTATTAGGTTTCCCTGAATGTTGCACTACTCATCAAAATTCCCACAGAAACTTTTGCAAATGATATTGCAATAGCTACTGGAAACCAGTGCTAGAAAGAACGGGGATCCAGCCAGATTCCAAATCTGGCAGGTATTATTAAGCCAGGTCGGCCCATATGGCCCCAGTAAAATATATGCTGAGTTTGTCCCAGTGTAATTTACCAACACAATTCAGCATCACTCGCACATTGCCTGATTTCTGTTTGGGACATCAACATGCAGGCAGCGAAAGGGCTTTCTTATTTTAGATTTCAGCTGGGCCCAAAACAAAGGTCCATCATACCTTTTTTAGTTCGGGTATCATCCTGGCTGGGAGCTATCTGGAGACTAACACCTAGATGCCACTGCCATGGAGGAAACAAAGGCACACATCTTGTTATCACTAAGGGTCTGATTACGAGTTTGGTGGTGCATGAGTGGACCACCATGCCAGCGGACGGCTCCCGCAGCTCCAAACCCGTGGTCGGGCCACCTGCAAGATTCGGGGTTTCCCCGTACATGACAGGCTGTTTTGGGCGTTTCCGGAGCGGTGCCTCTGAAAATGGGCACCGAAATGGGAACGCCAAAAACAGTTCCTGCACGGCATGGACTGTAAAGTCCATGCACGTGCAGGAACTGTGGGACGTGCACACGGGGGCCACCTGTTGTGTCCCCCTGCATGCACCCCATGGCCCATAGGCACAAGGGAACCCTGTAGGGCCCTCTTAAGTTCCTCTTTGCCACGGTGTTCATGGAGGAGGAACTGCCAAGAAAAAAGTGGCTGAGAGGAAACTTATAATATGCTTGGCGGGACCGCAGCGGTCCTGCCAAGTATATTGCTGCCTCTACACTGCTGTGCCACTGCCAGGAAATGGCGGTTCCCTGGCGGCATACGTGCTGCAATGGTAGTCCTACCGCCCTACTTGTAATGGGGTGGTGGAGCACCGGTTCGGCAGTGGCTCGACCGCTGTGCCTCCATGAGTCTGGCTGTCCTCGGACTCCCAGACTTGTAATCAGGGCCGTAATAAGTCCTTAAAAGAAACTACGATTTTGATGCAAATTGTTGACTTTGTTCATTCTACGAATATAAGAGATGTGCATGCACCATAAGAAAGTGAAATGTCTCAGTCTGTATGAGTATTTACACGACTAACAATTTGAATAGCACTTACTAATTTGCCTATGTAATTCTTTTATAGTGCTACTCATCCCAATATAGGGTGTCAGAGCATTTTAGATGATGCACACATTATACATTGACAATAAATCATTCAAGTATACAAATCAATGTACAGGATGTTACACAAGGCAATGAGGGTTTCAAGGTGTAGGAGTCACACATCCTCTTTACTGGTAAGGATTAAGGGGCATATTAGCAAGACCGGCGATAAAATTATCGCCGTTTTAGCGGCAGGAAACTGCCGCTAAAACGGCGATAATGGGCTTGCTAATATGCGTTATAGAATTCAATAGAAGCCCAGGTTAGATGTGCAGGACATCTAACCTGGGCTTCTATTGGAATTCTATAACGCATATTAGCAAGCCCATTATCGCCGTTTTAGCTGCAGTTTCCTGCCGCTAAAACGGCGATAATTTTATCGCCGGTCTTGCTAATATGCCCCTATATGTTAAGAGAGCATTGCCTGGAGAAACACAAAATCAGGGTTTAAAACATAACACAGTGCTTGGAGTTGTCTGTACTAATAAGACTTTATTACTACCCAAAGAAACCACTTTTAGCAGCCTTATAAATAAGAAAATATTGAGAAAATACAATAAGGTTCTAAACCCATGACTTGCAGTTTGTATGATCGTCCTTGGTGCCGGCTTATCGCTCACTGTGCTATATTAGAAGGATTGAAATTTATGAACTGGAAGTAATAAAAGGATCTCTGTGTCATAAGTACTAAACCACTTAGCTATCTAAATAGCATAGAATCTGTCATCTACATGTTGAAATACATTTTGGTGGAAATAGATAAACCCTCCATGCTACTTTATGAGTCAAACTGTGACTAGCAAAAATAATGATCTCTTCAGCACGTGCATTAACTACCAAGGTTATCTTACCATTATTATTATTCCCTGAGATATACTGGGCACACAAAGCTCTCTGCAGACTATGCCTTAACCCCATAGGATATTTTAAAATGGAGACTTTGCAACCAATTAAGCCAGAGGGACTTTAATCTCACATGTCACCTTGTTGCCAATTTCTTTGTGGCAGAGTTGTTAAAAACATAAATGTATAAGTGGAGTGTCAGACTGCTTTTCATGACTCAGCCCCTCGTGACTCCGCTACCTTTTTGTTGCAGCACCTTGACCCTCAATTTATGGGTTCCTCGAGTAAAAAAATTCCAATTCCAGCAATGCTAGAAACAATGAAACCAAACTTCTGCCAGAGATAAGACCTTGGTCTAACTCACAACCCTCTTTTGGGATTATATATAAAACCATGGGCCGTATGTAATGAAGTGGAGGAGAGAGGCGTTAGCCTTCCAGGCTTAACGCCTCCCTCCTCCACTTCTGAAACGCAAGGCTGCACCATATTTACAAGGATATGGTGCAGCCTTGCGTTTCCCCCTACAATGGCGCTAAGTTTAGCAAATTAGCGCCAATGCAGGTACCTTTGCACCAGAGTGCAAGGATGTCTGCGTGCAGGGGAGGATTGTTTATGTGTGGGAAGGTGTCCCTTCCTGCACATAACCAATCCTAGAAATGCCATCCTGTCACTTTCGTGCGTGCTGCTTAATGCAACACACATGAAAGTGACAAAATGGCATTTTTAAAAAAGTTTGTTTATGTGCAGGAAGGGACACCTTCCTACACATAAACAAACAAGGGCAAAAATGAGGAGAAATAATGCATTTCTTCTCGTTTCGCCATCTTTTTTTTTTTTTTCTAAAGATTTTATTGTTATTTTATGACCCAAGAGGTACAGTACAAAAAATAGAAATAAACATACAATTATTACTTGAGAAACAGATCAAAAAAAAGATCAATACAAAATTCAAATTATTTAGTACATATTGAAGAGAAAAAAAAATATCATTGGAGCGTTAAATTCATTCTTAATATTATTATCAAACGAAAATATTTGAGCAAAACATTAGAACCTTAAATTCATCCTTAATATTATTGTCATAAATTTATACAGTTAAGTGCGGACAAAACAGGTCAGCTCCGGCTATCATTCAAAGCTTCCTTCCACCTATAAATAGGCCCCCATATACGTCTGCCCAATTTTTTCCCTTTCTTGCCCTTTCTCTCATATATCCCTTTCTCCATATTGTATATAGCTAACAATTTAGCCAACCATTGTTGAAATAAGGGAGCTGATTGGTCCAGCCAGGCAGAGGCAATAATAATACGCAATGCGGCCATAGCAAGAAATAAGAAAAAATTAAGCGAATTTTGTCTTCCAGTTGATTGAATCCCCAAGAGTATTAAAGCTGGATCCAACACCACCTGAATGTTCAGTGTTTGATCCATACATTTTTCTATTGATTTTATTAAGTTGTCCAGTTGGGGGCAGGTTGCGAACATGTGTATTAGATCCGCTTCTGTGCTTTTACACCGGGAGCACCTATTCCCCTTCTGACCACCCCATTGCGCTATCCTAGTCGGCGTGTAATACAGCCAATAAATTGTTTTAAAATGTTGAGCCTGCAACCCTGCTGAACATAAGATGCTTTGCCCCATTTCTAGCGATTCAGAGAAGTAATTCTGATCTATACCCAATTTTCCCGCCCACTTTTTCTCATATTTAACCAGGTCATCCGGTTTTGCAGCTTGAAGTTCAACGTAAATTTTCCTGATAGTACAGTTCTCTCCTGCTCTTATAACATCTATTATTACCGATTTCTGAAAACCACAGGGCCCCCCCTTTTTCACATTCAAAAAGCTCCGTAACTGTAAGTATTTAAAAAAATTCCTTCTGTTAATCCCATACTCTTGCTGAATATCGCTAAACATCCACAGTCCGTTAGGGCTAATCAAATCGCCCAACACCCTTAATCCCTTCTGCTCCCATTCTAACATAATTGTATCTGAAAAAATATCCGGGAGGGTTGGGTTCCTATACAGCTGGGTATAATAATTGAACCTGCCGAGGCCTATCTTTTTTTTAAAGGCAGCCAAGATCTTATAAGCGGCCAACAAGGTCTTAAATTTTGTTTTTTTGTAGTAACTAGGGGGCATATTATCAACAACCGGCGATAAATATCGCTAAGCGCACTTAGCGCTAGGATATTTATCGCCGGCGATCGATGAATTTTATCGCTGAGATAGCGTGCTATTAGCAACGCTTATCTCAGAATCGATAAAATTCCTGGCGCAAGCCGCCAAATGTCCGATTATCGCTGGAAATCCAGCGATAATCGCACGACATTTGGCGATAGCTTGTTGATAGGGCTGGGCATACTTAACCATGATATCCACCTTCCATTGGATATCATGGCTAAGTCAAACTAAAAGCATGCGCACGGAAAGTAGCGTTAACCAAGGTTAGCGCTACTTTTCTCATCGCTATGCTTGTTGGGGATTCCCTTGATAATTGGAGAAATGTCGGTTAACGACATTTCTCCTGTTATCTTGGGACGGAACGCCCACTTTGCATCTCATTAGAGATGCAAAGGTGGCGTTATGGAAAAGGGCGATAGGGCAAGGATTCACGCGATAGCGTGGCCTTGCTAATACAGCGATAAAATTATCGCCGCTTTTCGTCTGAAAACAGACGCTAAAGCGGCGATAATTTCTTATCGCCGGCTTGATGATATGCCCCTCGGTTCTGTAAACTTCATGAAGCAATTATTTGCCTCCTCACCTAATAACAGTTCATATACATCTGGGGGAGCCAGTGTATCCCTGTGATCTCCCCCAGCTCTCCCAAACAAAACAAACATATATTGAAATGCCGAAGCCCAATAATACAACTTAAAATCTGGAATTGCCCATCCTCCTCTCTCCCTAGGCAGTGACATATATTTTATAGCCCTTCTAGTTTTCCCGTGGGCCCATATAAACCTGTTCACAATGTGCTCAATTGTACTAATCCAATGCTTCTCAAACTCTAATGGTATCGCCCTAAAAAGATAGAGTACTTTAGGGAGAAATACCATCTTTACCACATTGCTACGGCCAACAAGAGTCATGTGCAGATTATTCAAGCTGTCAAAATCTTTTTGGCTTTCCCTATAATTGGTTCAATATTCTTTTTCACCAAATTTCCCAATTCTGGAGTGATTACAATACCTAGGTACGTAGCTGAATCGACCACTCTAGAATCTTCTAATTTAGCCCATTTATTTTGGACTATTAACAGTCTTCTGGCTATTCAGCGCGTACCCGGAGATTGCACCAAAATGTTGGGCTTCTTCTTCTATTACACCCATTGTATCTCGGGGTTAGAAGTAACCACCGCGACATCATCTGCGATATGCCAAAATTTTTGTCTCCCACCCATGGTATCGCATTGGGCTAATACCCATAGAGGCGTCCAGTTTTTTTAGCAGGGGATCGATGTATAGTGCGAAAAGCAGGGGTGAGCAAGGGCAACCCTGCCTAGTCCCTCGGTTAATTATCACCGGTGCCGTATATCCCCCATTTAATCTAATCCGCGCCCTTGGAGCTTTATATAGAACCTGTATGGCCTTGATATATTTACTCCCAATTCCAAACCATTTCATTACATCCCAAAGGTAGTCCCAGGAGACCCTATCAAATGCTTTTTCAGCATCCATAAGGATTAAAGCCATAGGGTCCCCTGAGACTTCCGCTGCATCAAACAGGCTTATAACTCTGCGAATGTGTTCTGTAGTCCCCCTCCCAGGAATAAAGCTGTGTTGGGAAGGATGAACCATTTTCCCTATAATTTGATTCAGGCGCGTTGCCAAAGCCTTTGAATAGATTTTGACATCACTGTTCATCAGTGTAATAGGCCTATAAGAACCTGGTTCTCTCGGTGGTTTGTCTTTTTTAAAAAGACAATCATATCCGCCCACCCCATGAATCGGGAACAGCATCCCCCTGTTGAGCTTTTCCAATTAAAGCTACCAAATCTGATCCTATTACATCGAAAAATGTTTTATAAAATTCTAAGGGGATTAAATCTGGTCCAACCGCTTTCCCTGCCGAGAGGCTCCTAAGTGCGCCATAAATCTCGTCCTGCGTCAACGCTAAATGCAATGCCTCTCTATCTGCAGGGTCAATAGTTTGGTTAAAAATTCCCTGTAGATATTCCTGGTTTAAACTCTGCTCCCCTTGCTGCTCTTCCCTGTATAGATCTTCGTAATATTGTCGAAATACTTCACGAATACCTAATGAGCCTTCTATTAACTTTCCACCTCTATCCGTAATTTCTCTAATTTCCCCCACCGCTACTTTTTGCCTGAGTCGGGCTGCCAGGGTGTGCCCCACCCTTTCACTAAACTCGTAGCACTGTTCCCGTTTTGCCAAGAATTTTTCTGCAGCTTTACTTGCAGCAAGATCACTAATTTCCGCCTTTGCTATTGCCAATCTCAATATTATTTCATCAAGTGGTTTACTCATCTGTATCGCCCTTGCGAGTTCCTCCTCCACATCAATCAAAACCTTACACGAAATTCTCATCTGTTGAGCCTCCCTCTTCTGCCATCCCAAGCTATAGCTTAGCGTCTCCCCCCTCACCCCAGCCTTAAACGTATCCCAGACAATCCCCGGGCTGGCACTCTCCCTGTTAATCTCCCAGAACCCCTTAATCCACTGATTCATATGGGTCACATATTCTTCATCCTTTAAAAATCCTCTCTCAAAAGTCCATCCCCTCTCTTGTCTTTCCACTCCACCCCCAGTGAGTGTTAAAACTAAGGGGTTGTGATCTGAGATTAACCTGGGGTACTTTTCTATCTTGCATCTTGATTTTAAATAGTAAGACATGAAAAAGTAATCCAGTCTAGTAACAATCTTGTGGGGTGCTGAAAAGAATGTAGATCCGGGATCTGTGGGGTTTAGCTGAGCCCAAATATCAATTAGCCCATTGTTTTGAACAATATTAGAGAGTGCCCGATAAACTCTTTTCTTTCTACCTAAATACCATCTTCCCCCTTCCCCCAAAGACCCCCAAGCCATTAATGTTAAAATCCCCGCACATAATAATTGGGGATGGCCAGGTTGCTACTTCTACATCCAAAAATTCTAGAACTTCGGGATCATCCCCCGTAGAACCATAAACAGAACATAGGGTAAATGTTTCTTCTTGCCACTTACATTCAACCAACACCCAGCGCCCCATTTATCTGCTATTTTCCTTTTAAAAGCAACATCGTTTCAGTAGCGATAAAATAGCCACCCCTCTGATCCTCGTGCTCTGTTTGGTATTTATAATTAATTTAAAACCCAGTTGTTCCATAAGGTTAGCCCGACTGTCCTCAATATGGGTTTCTTGAATACATAAAATATCTACTCGCATATTTTTTATAATCACTGCCGCCTTTTGTCGTTTAGTCAGATCGTTAAGGCCACATATATTAATAGATGCAATCCGAAGATTAATTCCTTAACATTAATGATCTTACCCTGCACGATCCCTCCATTATCAATTCTTTGATTCTCTTGTACTAACCCTTTGATTTCAGCTCTTTGCTCCTTTGTTCTTTGTTGCATCCTATGCTGATACTTTGCATTCACTGAGTTCATCCTCAAGCAATAAACCATACTATACTGTACTGTAACCTCCCAACCCAACAACCCCAAAGGTCCCCACCCCCACCTCCACCCCCACCCCCCCCCATTCCCCAGCCAGGCAAATAGGTCAAGCATGACCTATGTGTGACCTATGTGTGACCGCTGTGACTCCCATCGTACGCCGCTGCCGACTCCCCCACAATTACCCAAATCTCCCATACATAAACCATTAGCCCCCTAAATGTCTAACAAACCCCCCTCATTCCATGTGTCCTACTTGTGTTTAATGGTCCTAAAAGTAAAACAGCTATACCCTAGCCAAAAGTACCTAATACAAAAACATATCTTTATTTTAAGAAGTTAAATAGGTTCTGCCCATAGTTAAAGAAGAGAGAGCTACCTGAGCACCCTTACAATAACGCTAAACAAGCCAACATCGAGCGTATAACAAAGAAGAAAAGAGGTACCAAAACCTCGATTCCTTTGGGTGCCCTTATTTAATTCCTGACGAAGTGGGAGAGATCTTAGACCCTCCCTGCTACCTCCTTTGTTCCCTTCAGCTGAGACAGGAATTCCTGTGCCTTGATCTCAGAGAAAAACATCTGCACCCTCCCTTTAACAATAATTTTGAGTCGAGCAGGGAATAACAAATAAGCCTCGCAACCTAACCCATGAAATGGGGTTATTAGCTGTCGAAGCTTCCATCTCCTCTCAACGGTTGCATGGCAAAAATCTGGACGAGCAAAAAATGTGTAGGCCTCGTATGATCGTTTAGCCTCCGGACGAGCTCTGTCTAAAATTGCCTGCCGCAAAATAAAATTGCCAATATAAACAAGAATAGCTCTTGGATGCTCCCCTTGTCTCCCATCGCTGTTTTTCTTTTGATAAAAGGGAAACAGTGTGCTCTCTGGACCTCAGTATCCCAATTCCACTGGGCCAGTTCCGGGAATGCACCCTTCAAAAGTCTAACTACAAAGAGCATAATGTTCTCGCCTTCCGCTTTCTCCGCAATACCAAGCAATCGAATGTTATTTCTGCGTTGGCGGTTCTCGAAATCCTCGAGCTTCCACATTACGTCCTCGGTTTGTCTCTCTCGCGTCTCTTTAACGTTCTGTAATTTTGCCACTTCATCTTCCAGATTACCTGTTCTTTCCTCAACAAGTGCGACCCTATCAGCCATATCTGAGTATAATTTATTGACTTTTCGAAGTGAGGCCTGCACCTTCTTAGTTGCCTGATGTGCCCTGCGGCCCTCTAGTCTTGCCTCCCCCTGCATCTGTTTGAGGGTAGAATAAACTAATTCCAGTGATGGTGCAACTGCGGATGGCTCAGCCTGTCCTGATTTCTCTAAAGTGGCCGTTTCCCCTTCCTCCATGTACGTTTGGGTCGTTGCGGAGTAGTCCCATTCAAGTTTTCTCGCCGTATCATTTTTAGTGGGGCTGGCGTTAGTCTTAGCCTTGGATCTCCGTTTCCGCGATAGGGTCTTTATTTGTTGAGTCTTTTGGATCTTTTGAGTCTTTTGCGTATTTGAGGAGTCTCCAAAAAGTTATCAGTCTCTGACTCCGACCCAAGCGACGTATTTATATCGCTTGTTGATGACATATCTGTATCATCATTTAGCGAGAAGAATTTATCCCCTTCTAGCGAGCGTAGGGTCATTAAGCTTAAATCTTCTCTTTCCCCTTCCCCTCTGGGAGCGCCCAAAACACCATCACCGCATTCAGGGGGCCAGCCTTTGCTGCACAAGCCTGAGGTGCTAAATCTGTCCCGCTCCCATCCAAATCCGCATTGTTCAAATATATAGTCACCTCTTCTTCTATTTCTATTTCTGTGTTTTGAGTTTCCCCACAACCCTCACAGTACTGTCCAAAGTATTATTCGGCGTGCCACCCCAATTATCTTGATTACCTTGACCGGCTTGTGTGGCATTCTGTAATACCTGTGCTTTCGGGAGAGGCTGCAGTGCTTTTCCCGATTGTACCCCTGGCGACTCCTCCTCCTTCTCCTTCGGCGTTTCCTGAAGCAGTGCTAGATCTTGAGCAGCCATACCCGGTTAGTCAAAGCCGAGGTGGGGGGTCTCCTGCATGCTTCGTTCTTCCTCCACGCGTTCTTCCTCCACGCGTTTGCTATTATTGCTGTTTCCAGCCGCCACCGCTGCAAATACTTCTGTAACTGTAGGCTGGCGCATTCCGACCGCATCGCACACCGCGCGGCGCCCAGTCCGGCCATCCACTCTGCCTTCCCGAGGCTTCCCAGTCTTTGCCATGTTTTCCTCGGCCTCTATTCTCTTCGGACCACGCCGATTGAGCCCCAGTCCCTTAGATGCGGCGCCACTCTCTTTCGGCGGGTCCTTCACGTCCCTTGTTGACCTGGTGGTTTTAGGCGCCATCACACCTCCGCAGATTGGGCACTCCGAGTCCTGTCGATTTTGACTGCCGCTCGTGTGTATCCCCAGCACTCGCCTTAATCCTCGTTTCCGCAGCCAGGTGAGGAGCCGTGTTATCAGATAGGTGCTCAGCGGCATGCCCTGGAATTTTTACCGGCTAGCATCTATCCTTCAGACTGACCAGGCTAATCGGGGAGAGAGCATGAGCAGCGGCTCCCACAGAGATCAGTCAGCGGCCATCTTGCCCCCTACGTATGTGACTCCCACCATTCGTTTCGCCATCTTAAGACCAATTTTTTCCTGGTCTTAATTTTGGCGCAGCCTCCTATGTACGCCACCCTTGTACATAGGGGGCAGCGTCAAAATGAATGGGTGTTGTGGTGGCCGCAACACCCACTGCCCAGCCCTTTCACGCTAACCAAAGCGTGAAAGGGGACCTTATGTACAAGGCAGCGTTAAGCCACTTTAAGTGGCTTAACGCTGCCTTGTACATAAGGCGTAGCCCCTATCGCCACCACAACGTCAATATAGGTGACATTGTGGTGGTGATAGGGGCTTGTACATATGCCCCTATATGTGTTAACTTTACTTATAAGGATCTAAAAGATATATTAGTCCATTGAGTGTGAATAGGTGAACAAATGTGATTTGACAGACATTTTAGTTTGCAGATTATGCCATGAAAATGGTAAGTCAATTTGTGAAACATAATGCACACTTTCGGCAAACATTCACACTAAGGATGCCCCAAAATGAATTTGCCTGCAAAATGACCTTCTGAATCACAAATTAAAAAAAAAAAATAAGAAAGGGGAGCAAGAGGTTGTTGACACAGAACATGGCTGCAAGTCACATCAAGAGGACTTTGTCCCCAATCACTTACCAGTAACTACTGCCCCTGTTATGAACAGATAATCTTCATTACTTCAAGTCTTCCCTGATACAGTCCTTATCAGCGAGATTCCATCTTTATCCTGCAGAACCTCTTCCCTAGCTCTCAACATGGCTGCCACTACTAATCAGGCAGTAGAAAAGGGAGGATCTATTACCTCACATCCTGTACATTTTACACATTTCCCCTGGAGAAAACAAATTAGATAATCATTCACATCTTCGGCAGGGAGGGTGGGAATACAGGACTGTATCGGAGAAGACTTGGACTCGGAGTAATACCAGCAAGAAACCGGAGCATTACCTCCTTGTCAAGTGTCCCCGCTACAGTCCTTACCTGTGAGAGAATACTCAAGCAGAAGTGGATTGATTATCAAAGCAATACCAAGAGAGCAAGTGAAGATGCAAACCAAGCTCTTTAATAAAGATAACTATTCATAACACTGCTGTAGTTCACATGTCTGAAACAGCTGATAAGACACAATCCTCAAAATGAAAATCCTTCTCCCAACTGAACACTGTAATGAGAAAGGAAAGTGTGATGGGTTTACAACATAGCAGCACATCAAATGTCTCTCAAAGAGGCCCCTCTCAAGGAAGCCAAGAGGCTGACAACCCTCTAGTCCATCTACCTTCAGTCACAGATGGAAGGGGAGTTTGAGACAGTTCATAGCACAAAGCTATGATAGACTTGATCCATCTAGACAGGGTTTATGTAGAAGGATGGGAACTCCTATTAGGTAAATGAAAGGTGAAAATAGAGCATCTACCTTTCTAAATGGAGCTGTTCTGACTAATCAGATAGAAAGTGCCCTATGCAAATTCAGTGTATGAGGAACCTCTTCCTCCGCCGAGGAGGGCTCCGGAAAAAAGCACAGGAAGGGCAATATCCTGGGAGCAGTGAAAGGATGATGGGAACTTAGGCAATAATGAAGGCCTGTGAATGTAGGACCACCTTGTCTGGAAAGAACTAATAAAAGGGGAAACTGAAAGTAATCCATCCAATGTCCTGAACATATGGCGACCAAAAAAACACTTTTTGGGTAAAAAACTTGAGATCTGCCGTTTGTAATGGCTCAAACAGGGGGACAGTGAGAGCTCGCAGAACCATAGGAAGATCCGAAGGAGGAACCGGGAAATGTACCGAAGGACGTTGTAGGAAAAAGCTTCTTAATAGGCGTGAAGCTAACAGGCCACCCCTACCTTAACTTCACCCCTAAAAGCCTGAATTGCTGCTCACTGACCTCGAGTAGTGGAGACTGTCAACCCTAATCTAAAACCATCCTGCATGAAATCCAAAATCCTAACAGGATCACACAGAGAAGCCTGCAAGCCTTTGCCTAGGCACCGTCTCTTAAAATTCTACCACTGCTGACTGTAAGACTTTTGTGTAGCAGGCCTACGGGATTACTGAACAGTATTTGCTACTTCCAAAGAACACCCTTTAGCTAACAAGATTTCCCATTCAGCTGCCAAACCCCCAGATTCAGATGTCTGAGCGGTGCTTTAGACAACTGTGATTGACTCAATAGCGATGGGTGTAGAGGAAAAACCATGGTTGGGACATAACCAGTTATATCAATACTGGAAACCATGGGCCTGAACTAACTTTGGTACAACCAAGAGGACCTGGGCTTGATCCTCTCACATTTTTTGTAACACCTGAGTAATCAAAGGGTTCGGTGGAAAACAATAAAGTACACTCTGAGGCCACTTCACTGAGAATGATGTATGTATTGCTCCGGTTCCCTTCTGGGAACCAGAAAGCAGAAGTGAGTCAGCAAAGTATTGTCCTTGGTCACAAATACATCCAGCCATGGTTGTCTGAAACTGAGACAGATTTCCTGAAAGACGGTGTGTAACAAGCAGATAAATACCGCAGAGGTGAATTTCCTGTTCAGCTGGTCTGCAGGCCCATTCTCTCTCACCGGAAGAAATACTACTTTGAGAGACTGGAGATGGCACTTTGCCCTTGTACAAATCTCCCTGCAAACGTGATAGAGTGAAAGAACCATTCCCCCCTGGCAATTGATAAATGCCACTACTATTTGGTTGTCCGATTGAATGCATACAGCCTGATGATGAATCTGAGGAAGAAACGTTACCAGAGCCTAGCTCTCTCCAATTGGAGGAAGACTGAGACTCCTGCCGTGTCCACCTGTTCTGAGCTGTGTAGGACCTCAACACTGCTCCCCAACCCAGTTTGCTGGCATCTGTAGAGATCACTATCGGAGTGGACTGACACAACTGATATCCTCGGGTCAGATTTACTGGATAGAACCTCCACTGGAGATCCTGCCGAATTTGTGGTGTGACAGAAATCAGAAGCTCATAATTCTGAGAGAGAGGATTCCAATGGGACAGCACACAATGCACCAAAGGATACAGATAAAGGCGGATCCAGGGGATTGTAGCTAAAGCCGAAGCCATCTCCCCCTGACTCTGCAACCACAGTCTTGCTGAGGCGTTAGGTTGTCGCAATAAGTCCTGTAGATGAGAGAACAGTCTTTGATCTCTGTTGTGAGAGAGGAGTACTTCCCCTTTGTACATACAAAAAATGGCCCAAATAAACTGTAGTTGCTGAACTGGTTGTAGGTGAGACTTCTCGGTATTGTGGATAAACCCACAATCATGAACAAGTTTGAACAATCCCTGCACATATTTCTCCACCTTAGATTAAGTAGTAGACTTGATTAGCCAGTCATCAAGATACGGATACACATGGATACCTCAAGAATGAAGAATACCCACTAACTAAGCCAAAAACTTTGCAAAACCTCATGGAATCGACATTAGTCCAAATGGAAGTACTTGGAATTGAAAATGCTGGCGACCCACTATGAACCGAAGACACCTCTGGGGAGCTGGAAAGATGGGAAGATATAGGTAAGCATCCTTCATATCCAGAGACGTCTAGTTGTTCCCTTGTGCCAGAATTGAAAAAATACTTTGGAGTGTTGTCATTTTGAAGGAGCAATGAACAGGGAACTTTTTGAGCATCTTCAGATTCAGGATGGGGCAAAAGTCGGCTGAGGGTTTTTGCACCAAAAAGAGGATGGAGTAGAATCCCCTGTTCTGTTCCTGGGCTGGGACCAGAAAAATGGCATTCTTTGCTAATAGGGTCTGTTCCCCTTTCAACAGAGCCTGATGTCTTCTCAAGTCGTTAGGTGTTGGCAGAAAATGGTCTGAAAGCAGGTTTGCAAACTCCAGGCGATACACTTCGGACACCAAATTGACTGCCCATAGACCAGCAACTGTCTGACTCAGTAATCCTTGAAAATGTATAAACGACCACCCATTGGCTGCAGTTGTTCATTGTCAAGCCTTTAATGGACTTGGGGTAACATAGGTGCCATCTGCTTGGGATTGGGATTTATTTAGGTTTGGAGCCCAATCACGGCCACAACCCCTAACTCAAAATGGCTGTGATACCCCTTTCCCAGCTGCTGGACGGAAAGCTCCTTTTGACCAAAATCCCCGGCCTTTAGGGTAAGATTTCACTGGCGGTACCAATTTATTGTTTTGCACAGTTCTTTTTTATCATGTCCTCTAACTGTTGCCCAAAAAGAGAACAACTATCAAAAGGCAGTTTCATCAGTAGTGCTTTCTGAGAAGAGTCCGCCTTCCAGATCCACATCCATAGGTAACGTGGTCTGCCAACGCTGCCCTAGGTGTAGCTGCCGATGAACACAGATTATCAAAAGAAACATCAGAGAGAAAATGGACTTGCTGATCCATAATACTCAAGTGGGTTGAACAGCCAGAACCCTATGCCATGAGAGTTGCCAATTGCTGAAAATCTTTGAGGAGAGATTGCATAGTATACAGAGTGTGTATATATATATATTTTTTTTATTTATTTATGTAAGTATGCAAAACATTTTTCCCTCTATCTAGAGAAAATCTGTACTTGAATCTTGGGGTTCACTTTCTTTATTCTTTGATTCCACAATCCAATGTCACATAGCAGCGCTCACCTTAGTTTCACTGTTCAGACTGCTATAAATGATTCTGTTACAAGCGCTGAAAGTTCATTCCGAAGTCCCTGTGATCCACAGCCCAGCATGTGCCTTGAGCTGTGCTCGGCTCCGAAAACTGCCATTAATCAATGTTAGGGGCTTCCTGCAGAGCTTAAGTCCTAAAAACTGGAACGCGTTTCGGCTTGAAAACGCACCGTGAGAGGCTGCCATATACTTAAACTACAAAACCCAGAGTATGTATGTATGTACATGTACTATGTGACGTCATCAGCAGTGCATTGCGGGAGCGCAAGTTATAGTTAGCTCACCTAACTATAACGGCTGAATGTTTCTGGTTTTGCACAAGTGAAATGTCCAACTAACTATAATGTCCCTGAAACCTGTGGTTTTTTCAGTGAATTTTTAAGGTTTTTTAAATGCTAATTTCTAACTATAATGTCCCTGAAACCTATGGTTTTTTCAGTGAATTTCAAAGGTTTTTTAAATGCTAATTTCTAACTATAACGTCCCTGAAACCTATGGTTTTTTCAGTGAATTTCAAAGGTTTTTTAAATGCTAATTTCTAACTATAACGTCCCTGAAACCTATGGTTTTTTCAGTGAATATCGAAGGTTTTTTAAATGCTAATTTCTAACTATTCCTACAGAGGTAGGACATGTGCAGAAAGAGCAAGAAAAGCGCAGAAAGAAGCAAGAGAAATGCAGAAAGAGGCAACAGATGTCCAGAAAGACGAAGAAAGGTGCAGAAAGAAGCAAGAGATATGCAGAAAGAACCAACAGAGGCGCAGAAAGAGGCCTTGTTGCAAAGTCATCCTGTGCCTCCAACTTTTTACTGGCGGTAACTGACTCTGACTAACCAGGCTTGGAGCCAGTGCTATGCTGAAAGACACTTAGAATACAGTGAAAACACCTACATACACTGGGGTACACTATGGGTTGGGGTACCCCTGTGATTGGCATGACCTCCCCTGGAAGGCCCTGGTGCATAATAGGGCAGTGGAATTAAAACTACCTCTAAGTCAGAGGTGCAGAAAGAGGAAAGAGACGTGCAGAAAGAAGCAACAGAGGTGCCGAAAAAGGCAAAAGAGGTGCAGAAAGAAGCAAGTGAAGTGCAGAAAGAGGCAGCAGAGGTGCAGAAAGACGCAAGAGAGATGCAGAAACAAGCAAGACAAGTGCAAAAAGAGGCAAGAGAATTGTTGAAAGAAGCAACAGAGGTGTAGAAAGAAGCAAGAGACGTGCAGAAAGAGACAAGTGAGGTGCAGAAAGAAGCAAGAGCAGTGCAGAAAGAACCAACAGAGGTGCAAAAAGAGGCAAGTGAGGTGCAGAAGGAGGCAAGAGAACTGCAGAAAGAGGCAAGAGCAGTGCAGAAAGAACCAAGAGAAGTGTAGAAAGAAGCCACAGAGGTGCAGAAGGAGGCACAAGGGGTGCAGAAAGGAGGAAGAGAAGTGCAGAAAGAAGCAACAGAGGTGCTGAAAGAGGCAAGAGTGGTGCAGAGAGAGGGAAGAGAGGTGTAGAAAGAGGCAAGAGAGTTGCACAAAGAGGAAAGAGGGGTGAAGAAGGAGGCAAGATGGGTGCAGAAAGAAGCAAGAGAAGCGCAGAAAGAAGCAACAGAGGTGCAGGAAGAGGCAAAAGGGGTGCAGAAAGAGGAAGAGAAGTGCAAAAAAGAAGCAACGGAAAGAAGCAACAGAGGTGCAGAAGGAGGCAAGAGAAGTTCAGAGGCAAGAGAGTTGCAGAAACAGCAAAAGAGGTGCAGAAAGAAGCAAGAGCAGTGCAGTAAGAAACAGCAGAGGTACAGAAGGAGGCAAAAGGGGTGCAAAAAGAGGTAAGAGGGATGCAGAAAGAGGCAAGAGAGGTGCAGAAAGAGGGAAGAGGGTGCAGAAAGAGGCAAGAGGGGTACAGAAAGAAGCAAGTGAGGTGCAGAAAGAGGCAACAGAGGTGCAGAAAGAGGCAAGAGAGGTGCAGAAAGTAGAAGAGATGTGCAGAAAGAGGCAAGAGAAGTGCAGAAAAAGAAAGACATGTGCAGAAAGAAGCAACTGAAATGCAGACAGAGGCACGAGAGACGCAGAAGGAAGCAAGAGTGGCTTGCACACCATTAGTACCAATTTAACACCCACATTTAGCAATAAGTAACAGGGGACCATTCTAGGTTTGCAAAGGGTCGTCCTCCACCACGCTGTAACACTTGTCTCTGCATTTTTGGTAACGTTTGAGCTGTTTGAGCTAGAAACAAGGCTTTTTTTGTTCAAATCTGCAGATTATGGAGCAGTTGATGAATTATGTGGCTAATGCAGAAAATGTATAATTGTGCAAAAGTCGGTGCAGCCAAACAGTCGCATAGTTCCAGTGGCCCTGCTCATACCTCTGACTAGGTCCACAAGTGCTCCTCAGTGATTCCTTCTTTTTTCTCACTGAGTTCATAGCTAAGCTTCTATGGAAACAAGGAAGACTAAACCTGAGGTTACCACTCCACAACACAGACTACAATACCACATAATTACTCTCCATAACACATAATCCCACTCTACATAATTCCTATACACTAAATACCACATACTTTCTATCCACATAATTTCACTGCACAACATACCACATAATTCCACTACACACAACGTACATCCACTCCACTCCAAAAACATTAGTAAAAACTTTTACATTTACAATGCCAATAGCTCTAACTCTCGCAAATGCGAAACCTATTACATTGCAAACACTTCTTTAACTAGTAGTCGCGTTTGCAGAGTGGTGAAGAAAGGGTGCTGGGCCTCCGACCAGTGCTCAGGAATTCAGCTGCGTAGGACTTACAGGAGGTACCAGGAGGGCTTATTGGCCCCCAAAGTCCCTCAGGAGTAAATTGGACTTCATCCCCCATCCCGCAGTCTGCCAGGAGGCGCTTTTGCAGAGTGGTGGAGAAAGGGGGGCATGGCCTCCGAAGACGTCTTAGCAATCCCACTGTGTGGGACTTACTGGAGGTAACAAGAGGGGTAGTTGGCCCCCCAGGAAATCCTTGGGGGCCATCTACCCCTCCTATTACGTCCAGTAAGTCCCACACACCAGTATTGCTAAGTTTTCATAGCAGGCCATGCCCCCTTTGCCCACCACTCTGCAAACGCGCTCCCTGGCACGCTCTTGGATGGGGATTGAAGTTCCCTTCGCTGCTGGGGGTCCTTTAGGGGCCAACTAGCCTACCTCTTACCTCCAGTAAGCCCCACACAGTGGGATTGCTGAGAGGTGGACACAGGCCACACCCCCTTTCTCCACCACTCTGCAAACGTGCCTCCTGGCACGTTCTAAGTTGGGGGATTAAGTCCCCTTTCCTCCTGAGGGTCCCTGGGGGCCAACTAGCCCTCCTGTTACCTCCAGTAAGCCCCATACAGTTGGATTGCTGAGAGTGGTCTGAGGCCTCGCCCCCTTTTTACACCACTCTGCAAACGTGCCTCCTGGCGCACTGCTGCTCGGGGGATGAAGTCCACTTGTGTCCTGAGGTCCTCAGGACACAAGAGGACCTCATCGCCCCACCAGGAATGCACCAAGAGGCGCGTTGCAGAGTGATGTAAAAAGGGGCGTGGCCTCGGACCACCTCTCAGCAATCTCACTGTGTGGGGCTTACTGGAGGTACCTGGTTGGCTAGTTGGCCCCCAGGGACCCTCAGGAATGAAGGGGACTTAATCCCCCAACATAGAACGCGCCAGGGGGTGCATTTGCAGAGTCATGGGCGGGGCCTCCGGCGAGTTGCCGGTTTCTTTTTTATTTATTTATTTTATGGG
The DNA here is from genome assembly GCA_963921515.1 of Calotriton arnoldi. Classification (NCBI taxonomy): domain Eukaryota; kingdom Metazoa; phylum Chordata; class Amphibia; order Caudata; family Salamandridae; genus Calotriton; species Calotriton arnoldi. Next base: position 1,542,530 of record CAWUFW010002227.1, read on the forward strand.
AGGGGGGCTGTGTGGCCCCCCTTCCCTGGTCCATTTCTGGCCCCGGGGACCCCATCCCCCGGGGCCTGCCGGCCTTTACTAATTTTAAAAAAAAATTGGGAGGGTGGCCTTGTGGCCCCCCTCCTGAGGCCAATTATGGACCCGGGTACCCCATCCCCCGGGGCTATGCCTCGATTTTTTATTTAAAATTATTATTATTTATTTTTTTTATTTGGGAGGGGGGCCGCGTGGCTCCCTTTCCCTTGGCCACTTCTGGCCCCGGGGACCCCATCCCCTGGGGCCTGGCCTCATGTTGGGGACCGTGGGGGGAGCAATATACCCTCAAGGTCCCTGCCAGCTCCCCGCCTCCTGCGGGAGCCGGCATTGCTTTTGGGCAAGGCCCAAAAGCAATTCTGCTTTGCTTCTTGAAAGCAAGAGCAGGTTTCCCACTCTCGCTTCCAAGAAGCAAAGCAGAGTTTGCAATGACAGGGCAGGAGCCGCACGGCTCCCGCCCTGTCATTGCAAACGGCAAAGTCCCGGGGGTGGGCACCCCGGGACATTGCAGGAGCCGGCCCTGAGGTGGAGGTCCCCAGGGCTTGGGGGGCCCACGAGGCCCCCCCTCATTACTGAAGGAAGCCCCAGGGAGGTGGTGGTCCTCGGGGCTTGGGGGGCCCCACGAGGCCCCCCTCATTAATAACAGAAGCCCAGGGGAGGTGGCAGTCCCCGGGGCTTGGGGGGCCCACAAGGCCCCTCTGCCTCCATTATAATAAAGCCCCGGGGAGGTGGCGGTCCCCGGGGCAGCGTGGGGGGGTTGGGACCCCCCACGCATTTATTTTTCAAGCCCCAGGTAGGTGGCAGTCCCTGGGACTGCGGGGGGCTGCGTGCCCCCTGCATACAATTAACTAAGCCCCGGGGAGGTGGCGGTCCCCGGGGCTGCGGGGGCCCCTGCAAATTAAATAGGCATTGCCCCCGGGACCTGGCCCACCCGGGGGCTTAAGTACAACGAAGCGCGGGAGTTTATATTCTCTGCCGGATTCGCGCACCCAGCGCGAATTTGGCCGTTTTAAAAAAAAACAAAAATGCTTTTTTTGGGCCTGGAGGTCCTTGTGGGACCCCCTGAGTAGGCCTAGGGGGTCAGGGTGTTTCTACCCTGGCCCCTTTTCTTGTTTTTTACCTTTGTTTTACCTTTTTCTTGTGACTCGGTTACCGAGTCGCAAGATGGCTGCCAACACATTCTGGTTTAGAGTGTTGGCAACCAATCAGAGTGAAGCTCGTGCCCGGGAGGGTTCGTGTACCCTCCTCGGTGATCAGATATCGACATTTTTATTTTTTTAATTTCTCAACAACTACTGAATGGATTTACACCATTTAAAAAAAAAGCACGCTTTCTAGACCAAAACCTACCTTTTTGCCAAATTTGGTGTAATTCCGTTCAGCAGTTCGGGCTGTAGCTTTGTTTAAAGTTTCAACATGGAGAAAATGCGTTTAGGGACCCCCCTTTTTCTCGCCCGCTTGACGAATCACCACAACACTTTCAAGACAGGAGCTGACTGGAGCGCCCCATTAGTTTTGAAAATTTCACGAAGATTCGTCAACCGGCGACAAAGATATTGGCAAATCAAAAAACGCTTTTCCTATGGATAATAGGTCCTAACTATAACTACCTACTGGTGACCGCTAGTAGGTAATATATATATGTATATATATATATATATATATATATATATATATATATATATAGATAGATAGATAGATAGGTAGATAGATAGATAGATAGATAGATTAACCCTCAGTGCGAAATTAGAAGCTGCATTGGCTCTTTTCACTGCACCCTACAATCGGGTCTGGGGGAGAGGCATCTTCAGCCATGATGTTGCTCTACGATGAAATCCCTGCCATAAGGTTGTCAACTTTGACCACTCAGAAAACTCCTCAGAAAATGTAACACAGGGTAACGTCTGGCCAGAAAATAGGGAAAGATTATTTGTCTACATCCCTCCATTCATGATCCAGTACTTGCTTAATAGCTGCAGGCATTGGAAGAGAGTCTGGTTCAGGGCTCATGTATTGGGAAAATGTAAGACCTGGCATCCTTGGTGTAGTTTTCCCCTAACTTTCTGCCTTCAACCAACCTGTTTTGCTGACTTTGCTTTTGCTTGCTTTAGGACTCTGCCCATTATATCTCTGCTAACCAGTGCTAGAGTGCTTGTGCTCTTGCCTTAAAACATGGTAGAATTGACTTATACCTAATTGGCATAATTAATTTACTTGTAAGTAAGGGATTGCAAATGAATTGCAACAAGTGTACCTGTTATATGGTTCCTACTGATCTAGTAGGACTGTGTATTTAGAACAAAAAAAATCATAATACAGGGACTGAGTCTTACTATAAAATCAGCAAATGTTTGTCTGTTTGCCTAGTTCTTAGCATTGCATCTAAACTCTAAATCCAACAGAGTTATAGATGTTGTCAGTAACTTCGAAATTGACTCCAATGAACAGTTCTAAACCTTTGGTTTGTCACTCATGCGTGTCCTGAATCTGGTGCAACCTGTGTGTTGGGGATCCCCAGTACTACAGGGCCTTCCTACTAAAGTTGGCTCATGATGTTCCCCTAGAAGTTCATCTTGGGCAGGACAAGACCGTTGCAAACCTTGTCACCCACATTTATTGGCCCCAGATGAGGATGGCCACAGGAGCACTCTGCAAGTCACGTCTTACCTGCCAGGCCAGTGGCAAGTCAGTAGGGAAGCGCCCTATCACCAACATCCCGACTCTAGCAAAGCTTTTAGAGAAATAACTGCACCTGCAACTTTGCAACCATATTGATCAATTCCAACTCCTTGATCATCATCAATCATGTTTCAGAACAGGGCATAGCAAGGAAATGGCCCTTGCACATATTGTTTTTTTTTTATAATTCTTTTTATTAAACATACATTGGTGCAAGGAAGTATTACAGAGGAATCAACACATCCGAGTCCTGCAATATCATAAAAAGAAGGGAACATGGTACATCATTACATAGAAAGAGGAATGTTACGGGGAGGCGGGATCATCAAGGTCAATGCCGCGAGGCGTGAGCATACTTCTCCACGGTAGGCATTCCAAGGGCTCCAAATATGGGACCACTTTGTGGGGCAGCCCCTGGCCGAGTACACCGTCTTTTCCCTATACATGCACCAGTCTAGGTCTTTCTCCCAAGCTTCTATTGTGGGTGGCTGAGCTGCGTCCCATAGCTGTGCAATGTTTCTTTTCGCTAACATAAACCCCAATGTGGACCATTGTATCTGGTGGGTGTTCAGATCCGTCGGCTCCCAGATGTTCAGGAGGCACCTCCGCGCCTCTGGGTGGAGAGAGACTGAAAGCATTGTGTTGATAATGTTGTGTACCTTGCGCCAGAAGGAGCTTATGGAAGCACACTCCCAGATAATATGTAGGAATGTTCCCATGTGTCCACATTGCCTCTTGCACTCCCCTCCATCCGCCCCTCCCATATGTATCAGACGGGGTCCCGTGATATATACCCTATGAAGGATTTTGAGCTGAACTAATCTAAGGCGCGCCGGGATGGCGACTACTCTGGGAGAGGACACCGCCTCCCGCCAATCCTCTTCATCCAGCTCAATACCATCCCGTATCCATTTCTCCCGCAGTGATTGGAGGGGGTCCTCCATGTTATTTATTCATTTCTTGTATATTAGGGAAATAGTTTTAGCGGGTAGGTATCCGTCCAATATTCTGTCTTCCAACGGTGAGGAGTCGGGAGGAGTAGTGCCCTGTGGTAGGTGAGTGTGGAGTGAGTGTAGAACCTGTGCATATCGGAAATACTCAGTGTCTGCCAACTTATACTCTTTTTGCAGCTCAGCGAAGGACATGACCCCAGTCTCTCCCCAGATGTCTTTGATGCGTGAAATTCCAATGAGATCCCACCTGTCGAACCCTCTTGTCCTCCACAAACTACCCAGTCTCTCGGAGTCCCACAATGGAGTCGATAATGTCAATCTATGGCCCCATCCAAGCGAATTTGTCGCGTTGTGCCAGATTTGAACGGAGTGTCCGGTGGGGCCTGTTAGGGTGTATCGTCTAGGCCTTGAGTATAGTGCCCTGCCATAATTCCCTCCGGGGAGGAGCCATCTGTCCATGGCATAGCCAGGGTCATCAGGGCGACCGTAGGTGCCATGATTGACGGCTGCTAAATGCGCTGCCCAATAGTATTTTTTTATATCTGGGAGGCTAATGCCTCCATCATACCAAGGTAGTGTCAGCTTGTTCAGGGCAATACGTGGCCTTCCCTCCCATAGCAGGTCTCTCTGGAGGCTCTCAATTTCCTTGAAGTATTGAGCGGGGACAGGGTCCAGGGTGTTCTGTAAGGCGTAGAGGAATCTAGGTAAAGACATCATTTTAAACAGTGCTGCCCTGCCTAAGAGCGAGAGGGGGAGTGTTTTCCAACTGGCAATATCCCTTCTGAGCCTATGCAAGGGTGGGAGGAGATTTTTAGCGTAACGGAGCGAGGAGTTGAGGGAAATAAAGATCCCCAAATACTTGAACCCAATAGTGTTAATCTGTATTGGACAGTTCCTCGGGGGTGATGGGTGGGTCCCCCCTAAGGACATACAAAAGGGACTTACTCCAGTTGACAGTAAAGCCAGAGAATCTGCCGAAAACTGCCAGTATGTCTAGAACCACTATCAGGGATTTCCTAGGGGAGGCCAGGTAAAGTAGAATATCGTCCGCATATAGTGAGATGCGGTCTTCCCAGTCCGGGGACCATCTCAATCCTCGTATCCTAGGGTCTCTACGGATCCAAGCCGCAAAAGGTTCGAGGGCAAGGGCGAAAAGGAGTGGTGAAAGTGGGCATCCCTGGCGGGTTCCCCTACTAAGTTGAAATACCGCGGACAGTTTATTATTGACCACAACCTGAGGCAAAGGCTCACTGTACAAGAGACGTACCCATTGGATGCACTTGGGGCCGAAACCCATCTTAGCCAAAACTGCCCACAGGTAGGGCCATTCTATAGTATCGAACGCCATGGTCGCGTCCAAGGACACGATAACAGCTTGCTCTTGGATGGTAGGTACTCTACTTACTACGCCGTGAACTCTGCGCAAGTTTAAGGCCGTATTCCTATGGGGCATAAATCCGCATTGATCCGGATGGACCAGAGCACTGACTATTTTAGCCAGACGAGTAGCCAAAAGCTTGGCCAATATTTTAGGTTCAGCATTTAGGAGGGAAATGGGTCTGTACGAGGCGCAGTCAGTCTTGGATTTGCCTTCCTTGTGTATTGCAACTATGGTGGCAATCCTCTGTTCCCTGGGCAGCATCCCGCCCTCCCTGGATTCTTCAAACATAGATTTCAAATATGGCGCCAATTTATCGGGACAAAGTTTATATAGCTCAATGGGGAGTCCATTGGGACCGAGAGCCTTCACCGAGTTCAAGGATCGGATTGCTTGCCCTATCTCATCCGTCGTCAAGTCACTGTCCATATACTCACGGTCTTCTAAGGAGAGTTGGGGAGCCTAATGTCTCGTAGTAGTTCCTGAGAGTCCTCTTCGGTGTGCGAGGTTACTGTCGTGTATACGGTAGAGAAATGGCTGGCGAATCTGTCTACTATTTCCTGCAGCTCGGTAAGGGAGGTATCCCCATCCACCTTAAGCTCCGGAACCAGCCTGCTCGCACATTCCTTTTTGTCGAGCCATGCTATAAGTTTCCCTGCTTTATCTCCCAGGTCGTAAATCCTGCCCAATCGCTCCCTGCCCAGTGCCTTAGCTCTATCCGTCACCAAGGCCTTATAGTCGTGTTGCTTCAGGCTCAGCAAATGGAGCTTTTCTGGCGTCACTCCAGATTCTAGGTCGCCCTCCAACCCGTGAATTTCGGTCTCAATATCTACGACTTCTTTATGTTTATCTCTTTTCATGCCAGAAATCAAGGACAAGGCCTGGCCCCCAATTACAGTCTTAAATGCTTCCCACAATGACTGGGACGAGGACACGGATCCCTCATTGTCCAGAAAGTAGTTGTCCATGGTCTTAACTAGGTCTTTGCGGATTTTCGGATCTTTGAGGTACCACGGATTAATGGGGGCTAGCCTCCCCACTGTGGTCTGGTTTAGGGCTATATGAATCCATACCGGTGAGTGATCCGAGATACCCCTGGCTAAATGCTTGATTTCCTGTATATGGGTGACTTGCACTGCAGGGACTAAGCAGTAATCTAAGCGGGAAAGACTATGGTGAGCCCCGGAGTGAAAGGTGTAATGCATCTGATCGGGATGATATGTTCTCCACCCGTCTACCAGACCCATGGAGTCAAGAAAGTTGGGCAGCCATTGAGAAGAAGGCCCCACCTCTCGCGGGGGATACCGGTCTAGAGTGCCCGAGACTACTGCATTAAAGTCGCCCCCGAGGATTAAGAGGCTATCTGGAATGCTGAGCAGGGCAGAGCCCAGGTCGGCAAATGTGGTATTCTGTAATCCTGGTGGAACGTATATGGACATAAGTGTGATGGGGTGCCCCTCCCACATGCCCGACACCCCACTGTATCTACCCGATCATCCGCCCACGTGGAACTTACAGCAAGGGGGAAGGAATTTTTCATCATGATACCCACGCCCCGCGAACCGGAGGTAAATCCTGCATGCGCCACCATCTTGTACCCCCACCTGTGCATCGCCTTACATGAATTTCCTATCAGGTGTGTCTCCTGTAATAGAACAATATCTGGGGCTTGTCGTTTAATATATTGGAGTACCACACTACGCTTGATCTTGTCCCCAAGACCGTTAACATTCCAGCTCAATATCTTAACATTTTTGTCTCCCTGCGTATCCATTTGTTAGTGCAAAAACCACAGCATCCTCTGTTGTAGAATCAAATTCAAGCACTGATGCAAAAACATTAACAACATATAAACACAAACCCCCCGCCCAACTACCCCCCGCCCTGCTGCCCTGCACTGTGGGCGTAGAACTGCCCATGTAGAACTCTGCAGAGTGCCTGTCGCCCTGTGTCTGCACTAAAAGTAGAAAATGTAGGGTCGTGGCATACCGTTTACCTGTCCCCCCCCACTTAATAACTATAAAGTTCCCTCAGAGAGTCACGCACCACAGTTCTGGGTTAAGGCCGTTAGAGGGGGACATCCCCATTGATGATCGGCCACCACACTGCCCGTTACCTGTCTTGGGCCTCCACAGGGATGCATCCGCTCAATGGAGTCACTGTGCCCATCTTGGCCCCGTCAGCCATGAGGCTGGGAGACAGCGTCCACTCCAGCTCTGCGGTCACGTGCGGCTCGGTCCGAGTGTAGTTCAAGCCATTCAGCTGCTTCCTCCGGTTGCTCGAAGAACCAAGTCTTTCCCTCCGCCTCCACCCAAAGGCGCGCTGGGAATAACATGGAATACTTGAACCCTCCTTCTCTCAGTGTCTGTTTCACGGGGATGAATGACCGTCTTTGCCTCTGCACTCTTTGTGTAAAGTCCGGAAAGAAAGAGACTTCTGCATTTTCGTACCGGAGGGTGGCCCATGTCCTGGCGTTTTGAAGAATTACATCCCTGTCACGGAAGTTTAGCACTCTCACTAATATTGGATGCGGAGGAGCCCCCGGCCTGGGGCGACCTCCAGGAACCCTGTGCGCCCTTTCAATGACGAAGAACTTGCTGAGACCCTTGGGCTGTAGGTGTTGCAGGATAAGGTCCTCTACGAAGAGGTCTGGGGACTGCCCCTCGGCCTTTTCCGGTACCCCTAGGATCCGCAGGTTGTTGCGACGTAGGCGTCCTTCATAGTCATCCAGCTTGAGTTCAGCAAATTTACGAAATGATCGCATGTCCTGCATTTCCCCCTGGAGCTGGGCCACATCCCCCACTAGGCTAGAGGTGGTCATTTCTACCTGTTTTACTTTTTCGTTGAGCTTGGTGAGGTCGGCTCGGATTAGATTAATGTCAATGGCAATGGTGTCCATTTTATGTTCCAGGGAGGTCTTGACACTGGATATTGCATCCATGACGTCTTTAAGCGACAGCTCTTGTTCTTCTCCTCCTTGTTCCCTTGCGGGGCTACCCCTGGATTGATGGCTCTGAATCATGTCTTTAGGGAGAGCGTAGCAGTCCAATTTATTTGATTGCACCGTCTTAGGCCCCCTCGCACTCCCTGATTTGCCCTTCTCCATTGCTGCCCAAAATGGTCTTCAGGGCCTCCTGATTTGTTTACCCTTGACTCCGGTCTCAGCCACAACTCAGTCGCGGGCACTGTCCAACCCCACCACCCAGCCCCCAGACACCAGCAGAACCAAGGCAAAGAAGCGAGGATAGACGATATCACCACAGCTCGGGCATCCGGCGCTTGCTCTTTCCCGTGCCCTGCAGTCCAGATGATGGAGTCTGGCGATGCTCAACTCAGCGGAGCCCAACCCACCACCAACCGAGGCGCCGATGTTGTACCGAATCTATGCGCCTTTGCTCAGTTGTTCTCAGGGCCCCAGGCCCCACCCAGTGGGTCCACAATAGTCAGGCTCAGTATGCGGCTCCCGCTGCCCGCCGCGTCTCTTCTGCGCCCTCGGAGTGGTGGGGGAGGGGTGGGCCCCGCGCTCCCAGTAGATCGCCCGTAAGGCAGGGCCCGATGATATTACTTATAGTGGCCCCCGGGGAGGGGGGGAGGGTCCCGCCACTCCGCTCACCTCCTTGGGGGACCCCCACCGCCTCACCTCTCTCCCGGTGTCTCGAGGCCGGGCATGCCCATCAATCCAGCCTCCAACTCAGGTGGCGCGCGTGGGCCGCCCCGGCTCTCCGATGCAGCTCCCAGCGACTCCCCAGGGACCGCAGCTCCTCAGTCGCTCTCTGCGGGTCCTAGCTACGCTCCGGTCGGTCCCTGGGCGCGAGCAGCCTCCGATAGGCAAGGGCGGCAAAGGCCGGAGGCGCAGCGCGTCGCAGCGGCCAGTCGCAGAAATTGAGTCCTCGGCTATGCCGTCTCCGTAGGCCCTCACTTTGCGGCACCCGTAGACAACGGTACAGGCGGGTTTCAGCAACAGTAGGCGGCTCGATCCGTCCCGCCTGCCTTCCGGTGCGCTTCCCAACCTCGGGAGATCGGATTTGTGTGGCGGATCAATGTGGGGAGGACAGCTATTACGGAGCTAGTGGTTTAAGCGGCCATCTCGCTCCGGGTCTTGGCCACGCCCCCTTGCACACATTGTTGATGATGCTAGACGAGAACAAACCCTGCCTTCTTATTCTACTTGATCTCTCCTCTGCTTTCGATACAGTCAAACATGATAGTATGATTGACCTTCCTGAAAAGAGGATGGGGCTATCGAGTCCTGTCCTAAAATGGTTTGTCTCTTTCTTCCAGAATGGAGCACAAAGAATTAAGGTCAATCAAACCCTATCTGACATCACACCAGTCACAACCAGAGTTTCTCAAGGATCCAGCCTCTCACCCTCCATCTTCAACTTGTTCATGGAACCTCTCACAGATCTTCTGAATCTCTCTAACATCCACTACCACATGTACGCTGATGACACTCAGGGGCTGATTACAATGTCATACGGAAAGGCTCTGAATGGGATTTGGTATCTCAGAATCCGATTCGGAAGCCTTGTTTCCGACTAAATCATATACATTTCCGAACGACCGATTACGATGGCTGGAAAACGTTCGGGCTGTCCGATTCGGTTCCGAAAGGCATTTGGACAGCCCGAGTCTTTCAGACCCGAATCGTATGGCTCTATGGACACAGTTTCCGAGTGAGCGATTACGATGACCGATTCAGACTGCTGTTCTGATTTGGTCTGCCCGACACGAAATGGCTGCCATAAATTTGTCTTTGGGGGCCCTTTGCAGGCCCCCGTTCTCCAGGAGGCATCCGGTTGGGGCCCGTGTACCCAAGGGACCCCTCTTTCCAACCATGTACAATGTGGCAGGCACCATCAGGTGCCTGTCACAGGGTGCAAGGTTGTTCCCAACCACCCCTTTTTTCAATGGGAGCATGTGTTCTCGTTTGTAACACAGGTTCCCTTTGAGGTCAATGCGAGTACGACCAAACGATGTTGGGAAGCATCGTAATAGGTCGGTCAGACTCGCAGAACCCGATTCGGATGGAAACTACTCCGAGAACGATTCGACCAGAACAGTTTCCGAACGACATTGTAATCAGCCCCTCAATTGTATTTGAAAATGTTCTCCCCTGATGACATCAAACTGCTCAACTGCACCCTACAGAAAACCCAACAATGGCTGACCCACAATCACCTCATGCTTAACACCCTCAAAACTAAATTCCTCCTGAGCACCACTCACAATCACTCTGCCCCTATCGAAGAATGGCTCAAGCAACTCACTGCACTCAATTGCACCCCGTATGTGAATGATTCCACTAGATCACTAGGTATAATAATGGACAAACACCAGAATATACAAGAACAGATCCGGGCTACCACAAGGGGAGCCAACTACCATGTAAACATAATAAGGCAAATCAAACCTTTCTTGCCCCCAGATGACTTCCAGTTAGCAGTACAATCCCTGTTTATCTCCCATTTGGTTTATGGTAGTGCTACCCTTGCTGGTCTACCTAGAGAAAATCTAGCTCCCCTAAGAGCCACTTTGAACTTTGTGGCTAGGCTCAATACAGGATCCAGAAGATTCGACCACATTACACCTGAGTTCATCAATCTAAATTGGCTCCCGTTTGAAGCCAGAATCCAATTGAAGATAGCTTGCATAACACTCAAGGTCCTTCACCACAACACACCTGTTTACCTGGCTAAAAAACGTGACATATCCAGTGACGGCCGCTCCTCAAGAAGCTCTAACTCTCTACTATTGAAGCCACAGATGTTAAAACAAAAAGACTTACAGCCACTCCTTCTCTGGTCTAGCCCCTAGAACATGGAACACACTACTGCCAGAAACTAGGACAAACCTCTCCCCTACCTTCTTAAAAACAAAAGTAGAAATGTTTCTGATGAGTAGATTCCTTCACTAGTCATCTTAATCATTCAGCCTGATCTTTTTCATGTGGACTACTCTAGATCATGGATCCGCCAAGCCGGTTTTGATATGATGTACCAGTATTTGTATCTGCAGTTATATGTGGTTTTGTTTCTTGCAAAGATCTGACTGCAATATGTACAGCACTCTGACACCCTATAGGGTCATGTTCGTGCTTTATAAAATTCTACAAATAAATTAAATCAAATTCCCTGTCATTGGCATTCCCTTTGAACAGGTGGGCATCGACATTGTTGGGTCTCTGGACCTCAAGACAGCTCTTGGCAACAGGTTCATCCTTTTCTTGTGGATCATACCACATGGTACCCAGAGGCTAAACCTCTGAGGATCAGTGACTGCACCTGCAGTAGCCAGGGCACTTCTGGGGATCTTTACCCATGTGGGGGGTCCCAAACGAGGTGTTATCTGCCTGAGGTACAAACTTCATGTCTGCGTGTATGAAGTCCATGTGGAAGGATTGTGGAATAACCTATAAGTTCTCCACACCCTACCACCCCCAAACTAATGGGCTTGTTGAAAGGTTCAATAAGACCCTAAAAGGCATGATCATTGTCCTATTGGAGCCCTAGGGGTGGAAGTGGGACGAACTCCTGCAATGCCTTTTGTTTGCATACTGGGAGGTACCACAAAAAGGGGTTGAACTACTGTACAGGTACCCTGTAACAGGACCTCTCAGCCTGGTGAAGGAGTGGTGGGAGCAAGCTCCCAAGAAGGGCCCCCAGGATGTGGTCAGCTACATGCTGACACTCTGTACACAGTTGAAGCGCTTCTGGAAAAAGGCCAAAGAGAAGTTAGAAGCCAGCAAGAAGGTCATGAAACTATGGTACAACCATAATACCACTCTGGTTGAGTTTTAGCTTGACCAAAAAAATGTGGGTGATGGAGCCTGGGGCTCTACCAGACCGTTGGTCTGGGCCCTATGAGGTGAAAGAGTGAGGTCACCAACCCGGTGGACCTCAAGACCCCAATAAATCCCTTAAGCGTTTTGCACATCAATTGCCTCAAACCCCACTTTGAGAGGTAACCATGCTCCTGGTCACCGATGATGGGGAGGAGGAGGAGAGTGAACCTCTACCCAACCTCCTTTCTTCCAAGGAGCAGGATGGGTCAGTGGAGGATATCAGCCTCTCACCTACCCTGACCCCAAAACAACAGAGAGACTGCTGTCACTTGTTGGGGCAGTTTGCCTCTCTCTTCTTCCTTACCCCAGGACTTACTACATGGTGTACCTATGATATTGATACTGGGGACAGTATGCCAGTGAAGAGTAAAATCTACAGGCTATCTGAGAAATTGAGAGCCAGCATAAATGACGAAGTCTCCAAAAGGTTGGAGTTAGGGGTCATTGAGCTCTCAAACAGGCCTTGGCCCAGGCCAGTGAAATGAAATGAAAATTAAATTTATAGACCACTCTACTACCCTGGGGTGTCTAGGTCCCCAAGGCTGCTCCTCTAGGCCCCACCTTAGAACTTCGGTTCTGAGTGCATTAGGGGAGGCTCAATACAGTCACCAAGGCTGATACACACCCCATCCCCTGAGTTACTGAGCTCATAGATTAGTTGGGAGCTGCCAAGTTCCTCAACATTTTTTAATTAACATTGTGATACTGGCAGACTGGCTTGACAGAGGGGGCCAAAGAGAGGAATGCATTCTCAATCCCAGAAGGTACTTCCATTTACGGGTAATGCCATTTGGGTTGAAGAACTCTCATGCCACCTTCCAGAGGTTGTTCAACCAGGCCCGGGTTGGTTTGGAGAACTTGAGTGTTGCCTACCCAGATGACGTTGCGGTCTTCAATTCTAACTGGGAGGGCCACCCATGCCACCTCAGGGAAGGGCTTCAGGATCTGCAGAGGGCAGGTCAGACTATCAAGGCCAGTAAGTGCCATATAGGCCAGGGTTCAGTGGTCTACATGGGACCCCAAGATGCAGCCCTTCCAGTTCAAGATCAAAACCTTCTGGCTTTGGAACATTCCCCCCCCCCAAGTCCCAGAGAGAGTCGAGAGCCTTTCTAAGCCTCACTGGATAGTAGAAGTGATTTGTCAAGGGGTATGACTTCAAAGAAGCAGCCCAGACAGGTGATCTGGATGGAGGTGTGCCAGAATGCTTTTGGCACCCTAAAGAAGGCCTTGTGCACAGCTCCTGTGCTTGAGACCTCTGATTTCTCCAGAGAATTAATTGTGCAGACAGATGCCTCAGAGCATGGCATAGAGGCCAGGCTCTCACAGCTGAATGAAGAGGACCTGGATCAACCTCTAGCCTTCATCATTAGGAGGTTACTTCCCAGGGAACAGAGGTTGAGTGCAAAAGAAAAGGAAGCCTTTGCAGTGGTCTGAGCACTGGAGAAGATGATACCCTACCTGGTTGTTGCTCACTTTCACCTTCAGACAGACCACAGTCACCTCAGATGGCTAATGCAGATGAGGGGTGAGAATTTCAAAATGTTGAGTTGGTCCATCTCTCTACAGGGAATAGACTTTACTGTGGAACACAATCCTGGAGCAGACCACACCAATGCTGATCGTCTCTCCAGGTTTATTCGCCTTAGTGATGATAACTCCCAGGGGGTTGGGTAGTTCGTCCCACTTTCAACTGGGGGAGACACGTTAGGCCTTGCATCCTTAGCGTACTTTACCCCTAATATTTTACCTTCAACCCCCCTGTTTTGCTGACATTGTTTTTGCTGGCTTTAAGACTCCAAGCACTTTATCACTGCTAACCAGTGCTATAGTGCTTGTACTCTCTCCATAAAACATGGTAGAATTGGCTTATACCCTCTTGGCATATTTAATTTAATTGTGAGTCCCGTGTTTAGTGGCACTGCCTGTGCCCAGGGCCTGTAATTTAAATGCTACTAGTGGGCCTGCAGCACTGATTGTGCCAATCACACAAGTAGCACTTTAAACATGTCTCAGGTCTGCCATTGCAACCTGTGCACGCTGTTTTAAACTGCCAGTTCGACCGGGCAAAACAAACCATTTGCCAGGCCCAAACCTTCCTTTTTAATACATATAAGTTACCCCTTGGGGAGGCCATTGACAGCCCAGAGTGGAGAGTGGAGAGTATTCAAAAGTTGGATGTATATTTTTTTAGTTTTACATGTCCTGGTAGTGAATACCTCTTACATTTGTTTTTTACTTCTGCAAGGCCTACCTTTCCTCCCATAGGATAGCATTGGAGTTACCTTATTACATTTAATAAGTGATCATTTCTAAATGGGAGGAGGTCGCCAGTTCATGTTTGGTGGAATTTTAATGAGAAATGCTTTCTCATGGGGAACTTAGATTTTAAATAACAATTTTGAAGATGCCACATTTAAAAAGTTGGCATTTTCCTGCCTTTGCCATTTATTGCCTGTAACTTTTTCTGGGTCACATAAATGGGGGTAGCTGACAGTTGGGCTTGGTGCTTTCCTCCTAGACAGCCACACTCAATAAAGAGCTTAGGTGTGCCTAAATGGGCCATCACTGACAGTATGGGAGGGCGGAGCTAGGCACAGCCCTACTTACACTTTAATAGACTGTGTTCTGCCTCCACACAAAGGGTTGTATACCCCCTGTAGTTAGTCTGGAGCCAGGACAAGGAAGCCAGGGAACTTCAAATGGAAAACTCTAGAAGCTTCTCCCACTTCAAAGGAATGCCCAGGTATAAATATTGGACCCCAGACACCATCTCTTCAGTACACTTATGTACCTGTGGATACTCTGCCAGGAAGTAGGACTGTTATGCTGCTGAAAGGTTTGCCACTCTGCTGGACTGCTGCTTTGAAAAATTGCTGCCCTGCTTTTCTGAACTGCTGCCTGCTGCCCTCTTGCCTGGGTGAGAAGGACTGGACCTGCATCTGTTGAACCCAGGACCCCAGAGTGATTTGAAGGGCTAGTTGGTTGACCTCCTGACTAGGGCCTAAGGGACAGAAGGCTCCAACAACCTTCAACCCAGCACATGGACTCTCCCATCTGTGATGCCTTGATAGCGATGCAGGTTCTCTCATCCCAGCCTTGCAGTTCTTCAGAACCGACACATCGCCTTGGCTGAATGACACATCCTCGACGTGGGACCTAGCAACGCTCTGCAACCAGAATGTAAGGTACTCTTGGTTGCGGCCTACCTGGTTCCCTGTAGCTGGTCCACACTTCATCGCGGTCGGCGTAAACTTGTGACTTTGTCCCTGTCCAGCACAACCAGATATCCAGAGTGGGCGCTTTGTGCTTCTTTACGCTGTAGTCACTGAAATCTGTAAACTTGCATATCGCCAGTTCTACTGATTCGATTGTTGTTGTTTTGGTCTTGTTTTATTTTTTACAATTTACACTATTGTTCTAAATTGGTGTGGGATTTTTCATGTGTGGTATTTTCACTTCATAACTGTTTGAAGTGCTGCATAAATAATTTAGCTGAGTTGCAGGAGTGGGTGTTTTCTTTACCTTTTAAACTCTTGTCATTAGCTGACATTTAATGTGCAACTGAGATACAAATTATGACCTCTAGGGAGACTTTGAACTACTCAGATGACTGTATAAAACAAATTCTCAGTGGTCCTTCCTTTTGCTTTTCTTTTTCCTTCTACCCCTGCTCCCAACTCTTCCCAGGTTCTCCTTGACAGACCTGAGAAACTAAAGAAAAAACAAATTCGTATTAACTTCTATGCACGTATGCTTACTGAATATTTGAATTCGGATGTGATTCCACTCTGTCTTTGGATACAGAAACTATGTATTATGAGCTACTGTACAGTGTCTCTAGTTAAAATTATTAAAGTGTTTTGTGTTGATTGTTTTTTATTGTTCTTCACAAATGTACTTCACATTTGGGTCTCTATCCTGACCGATATTTTTGCTCCTTTTTATGATTCGAATTTTCTTTCACTTTAATCTTTGCTCTATCCCCCTGGGGCACCAAACCATGCGTGGTCCCGCTTACTCTTGTCCTGGTCGAGTGTTTCCCACTGCCGGTTTAAATACTCCAATCTATCTCAGCGCCATTGCATGACTTTCTGCATGGCTACGGTGTCTGAGAACGCTTCGCCGAGCACTTTCCTATATGGAACGGCTTGACTCAGGCCAGAATTTCCCTGGATCCTGACAATACAGGTAAGCGTCTTTGCGTTCACATGCGGGTAACACAATACCGCTGTATGGTTTCATTTTTATTAGACAATTATTTTTCCATTTCCCACTTTTTGTAGAATTTGCCATTGGACCATTGAATGTTTGTCTACAGTCAATTGGTCCTCTTTAGTGCCCAAGTAACTCAAGCCGATTGAAATTTGGTACTGCGACAATCCTATTTTGGTCATACGCTCTCTGGAATCCACTGACGACACAGGTAAGTGCAGTGGCGCTTCATGTAATTCCATTATGACCCTCATTACATTGTAGTTCATAATTGGTGAACATTTGTTTCTCTTTTTGTAATTCTGTACTGGCGGACCATTTTTCGATGTACATGCTCACTTCATTGATTTAAACTGTTTGAACCTGCTTGTACAATCTGAGTAAGCCGTCTACGCTGTTACTGAGTAATCGGCTCTTACTCATCGGTTTGTATGCCAATTGGGTAATTTAGTATAGCTGTTCACAGAACTGCGGTTCATTTATTTTATAAAATAATTTTCTAAACAACATCGATATTAGCGTATTGTCTATAATTTATGACTACATTGACATTGATTCATAGGTTTAACTAAATAGGGGAACTAATTGGCTTGCTATGCCCTTTTGTAAACTTCACATCATGCAGTTGTACCCATTAATATATTCCTTCCTTCCCTTTCCAGATTTCCCAGTGTGCATACCATTGTCTGGGTGCACCTTACGATACAATCATTTACCTTTTGTGTGGGAAACGATCAGACTAAATATCAGGTGGTAATTTATCCTTTTTTCCTCTCCAATTTTCTACATTCTTTCCATTCCTCTTTAATTTCAATTCAATTTTCTTTTATACAGCACCTACAAGAATCAATTGTAATCCGGTCCTGATGATGACCTGAAATATAAACAGGTTGAACCGCTGTTGATCATACAGCGCAATTTATTGACGTCTTTTGGTTCTTAACATGGTTTTCATTTAATTGTATCTTTGATTTTCATGTTCTGTAACCATTCTCTAATCATTATTTGTTGCAACATTTTTGCTGTTTCTCGCACTTTGTCACGTGTTCCCATGCGCCATTCACCTTTTGCATGAGCACTTTGTGCACACCAATGTTTGGATTACATTTACATACATTATAACAGTGCTGATATATTATTTGTAATTTTTATTTGCAAATTCTCAATATGGACTTATTTCTCTTCTAGAAAACATTTGTTTTTGTCTTCCTTTTGTTGCAATTTGTTTTTGCATTTTATTTACTTGTCTGCAAATATTACCTGTTGAGACACTGTTTGTTACGCAAAAATAATTTACACATTGCCTCTAAAAGCCTGACTGCTCTGTGTCACGCTATCACAAGGTTGAGTACAGACTAGGCTTGGGTTTGCTTGTGTCTCACCCTTACAAGGATTTTAGTTGCTGCATGAGTAGAGTTTCACCCCATCAACCAATACCCAATTTGCCACAGAAAGGAAATCCTCTTCCGCCACTGCAGTCTATTAGGCGGGAAGAGCAATAACTTTGTTTAAATTTGAGGTAATATATCCTCCCTTTGCTACTGCCTGATGGGTAGTGGCAGCCATGTAGAGAGGATTTTGATTTCAGCTCGAGAACAGGTTCTGCAGGTAAGGACTGAATCGGGGAAGATTTGGACTCAGAGTAATGAAGATTATCAGTTCATAACCAGGGCAGTAGTCCGCTTGATGTGACTTGCAGCTATGTTCTGTGTCAACAACCTCTCATCCCAATTATTATTTAACTTTTTTTAGGATTTATGATTAATTTTTGGGGATTTATGATTAAAGTTATTCTGCAGGCAAATGCATTTTGGCGCATCCTTAGTGTAAAAGTTTGCCAAAAGTGTGCATCATGTTTCACAAATTGACTTCCCATTTTCAGGGCATGGGTCAAGTCTACCACAGTTTTGTGTTATGAACTGCCTTAAACTCCTCTTCCATCTGTGATTGAAGGTAAATCCACTAGAGGGTTGTCGGCCTCCTGGTCTGCATTTAGAGGGACCTCTTTGAGAGAAATTCGCTATTCCTACCTCGCTGCCAAAATCTGGAACACCCTGCCTCTCCACCTGAGGCTATCCCCGTCGCTGACCCAATTCAGGAAGGACCTCAAGTCCTGGCTCTTTGACTGAACCGCATCGCCCAGTCGGACCAGCAGCCCCCCGTCGCCGTGAGACCCTCACAGGTGAGTAGTCACGCTTAACAAGTAGTGATTGATTGGTTGATTGAGTGTCGCTACGTGACAAACCTCTCAATCTTTCCTTTCCCATTGCAGGGATCAGTTGGGAGAAGGTTTTTCTTCTTTTAGGAATTGTGTCTTATCAGCTGTTTCAGACATGTGGATTACAATGGTGTTATGAATAGTTACCCTTATTAAAGAGTTCGATTTGCATCATCACGTGGTGCCTTGGTATTGTTTCTATATTGAATCCAATTCTGCTCGGGTCCCTCTCACAGGTAAGGACTGTAGTGGGGAAGATGGATGAGGAGGTAATGTCTCAGTTACTCACCAGTAATCTTCATTACTCCAAGTCCAAGTGTTCTGCGATACAGTCCTGTATTTCCACCCTCACTTCTGATGATGAGATTGATTATATCTTTTGTTTTCTCTTGGGGAAGCTTATAAAATGTACAGGATGTCAGGTAATAGATCCTCCCTTTTCTACTGCCTGATGGGTGTGGCAACCATACTGCGAAGATTTTGACGAGAACGAGAGAACAGCTTCTGTAGGGTGGAGATGGAATTTCACAGGTAAGGGTTGTAGGGCAAGTCAGAAGGTCATGCTATTGACTGGGGGTGTCCAGCAGTACTGTGTGCAGAAATACATGTGGAACGGGGCATGTACACGTACTCAGATAACCAATCACTCAGCCATACACCAACAGACAAACCAATACAGACATTCACACAAGTCACTCACCCATACATCACTGAGATACCTAATCACTCACTTATACAGTCAGTCACGCATTCACTGAATCATCACTACAGGCACTCATACACACACTGATTCACCAATATACCTTGGTATGTATATTTAACACTCAAACTTTTTAAAAACACTCAATGTCACTAGATGATGTCATTGTGATGTCATCAGTGATGTCATTTGAGATGTCATCAGTGATGTCATCAATGATGTCACTGACCATGTAACTGCTGAATTTCTCTGGTTTTGTATGAGTGAAATATCACCCTAACTATAACATCCCTGTAACCTTTGTTTTTTTCAGTGAATTTCTAAGGTTTTTTTAATCCTATTTCCTAACTATAACGTCCCTGTTACCTTTGATTTTTTCAGTGAATTTCCATGGTTTTTTAAGTAGCAATGGTCTTTGCAGAATTGTGTGGAAAGGGGACGTGGCCTCAGACCAGCTCTCAGAAATCCCACTGAGTAGGACTTATAGAAAGTACCAGGAGGGCTTCTTGGTCCCCAAGGTCCTTTCGCATCCAAGACAGCTTTATTTCCCAATCAGTATTATGCCAGGAGACATGTTTGCAGAGTGGTGCAGAAAGGGGTGTGGCCTCTGAAAACCTCTTAGCAAACTGACTGTGTGGGACTTGCTGGAGGTAACAAGAGGGATACTTGGCCCCCAAATACCCTCAATAGCCAAGGAGACTTCATCCACCAAATAGTACTATGCGAGAAGGTGTCGCATTTGTAGAGTGATGGAGAAAGGACATCCTTGATGATTGCACAGGTAGTGCCTGTATGATTCTATGAGTGCCATTGCCAAGGTCAGACTGCAAATATGAAGTGTTTTTAACAAAGTGTAAAACACATATGTAGACATATTTTACATGAGGTTTCAGTGTGGCTCTTTAGTAAGCTACAAATTCAACTTTTCCCTATGTATTCATTTGTCGAAATAACTAAATCAAAAATGCATTTTCCCTCTTCACAGCAACACCAGAGGTCGCAATGAAATCAGTAGTCACCAAAACAAATGACAAAGTGAAAAACAGATATATAGACATATTTTACAGAAAGTTTGAGTCTAGCTGTTTAGTAACATATTGGTTCAACTTTATTTTAACAACACATCAATAAAAAAGAACAGTTTAAAAAATAACAACATCTGAACTCACAAATAGAACATAACTACCAAACACCCATCAAACTACCTATTGTCACCCAAACTCATAGGAAATAAAAAATGGCTACCAAACTAGTACAATGCACAATCTCAAAACATCACATGACCGCGAAAGTAATGAATATCATTGGATAATATACTGTTCAGTATAATGAATAGGAAGCATACACATACTCCTCCTTCTTAAATCTTCTTTTGCATAAGTTTATTTTGAGTAGTTTGTAGATTTTGACCAGAGACTTTTGTTGGACACATATGAGACAACGTTCATGTTATATCATCTTAAAACTTATCATACAAAACGTCTCCAACTGCCGATCAAGCAGAAGGGAGCTGGAGGATAATCTACACCAGTGGCAGCAGCAACATTTCCTAGCCAGAAAGTCCCTTTAGAGGTACAGACTACTCACCAGATATGGCTCCACAGTTTTCAAGAATGGCCACGTATTGTATGGACTGTAGTGTTGTTATAACAGCTGGTGAGCAGCGTGTTACAGCTATTTGCAATGCTGCTAAAAATCATAAATGGTGATTTTTTATCCCTTTTATATTTTTTGCACATTTCATAAGACGAGTTCATAGTCAGCAGCAACAAGACAATGCAAAACAGAAGGACCCTAGACTTCAATAGCAGCACAACAATACCGAAGCAGAGTCCAATCAAAAGTTCAATCTCAACTTCAAGATTTGGCTCTACAGTTTTTCCCTATGGCTTCCTACTGCATGGATTTTGGCGTTGTAGAGTGTGCTGAAGAGCAGTCCATAACGGAGCTTCGCAGTGCTGCAAAGAATAATAAATATTGATTTATTTTTATTTTTGGACCTTCATAGTTTTTGTACATTAGCAGGCATATTATCTTACAAAATGGGTATCTAATATCTATGTGTTGTTCATTTTATTATCTTCTAATTTATTGTAACACTACTTACAATATAACTTGCTGTATAGAGAAGTTAAACCATCCCTCTACAAACAAATACACACATAACTTTTGCCAGTTACCATTATTTACTTTATAAATATAAGTCAAGAGTCTATGTTTAAATCTTTTAGTAAGTGCATCGACAACATTTACAAACATACTCAGGTTTTTTTAGACAAAACTGTGTTAAATTTTGTAATCTCTTCTTTAACACTTTCAACTGTAATATGTGTCTTGTTCTGCAACTCCTCCTCTTAACAACTCTTCATTTTCCCTAGAAACGAAACTGCACATCACCTCAAACCTTTTCTATGTCTGCCACACTACCATGCAAAAGTGTTCTATTCATTTCTCCTAAACATAAAGCAGGAGTTTTCACATAATACATCCTCGTCCCTAAAGTTCGCATTGTTGAGTGGTATAAATTATTTAGAATTTTAAACTATGCCTTGGAAAGATACGTAGGAAATTTCTTAATATATCAATGGATTACTGTCTAATACTAGAAACACTACTACAATTCCATTAGTATACAGTACCCCAACTATACCTTCCTTGTACCTCTACTGCAATAACTTCTTCTACATTTCTAGGTACCATCACCTCTTTTGCTATCGGACAACCATTCTTCATTTCATAACATGGTCCTCTATAATCAATACCATGAACTAATCTGTTATCCTGGAGATAGCTTTCTTCATTAAAGAAAGGTTCTGTACTAGAAGTATGTATCCATTCCCTACTAAAAACTGTACAACAGTTACTTCTATTCAATAATATTTTCTTCTGGTTTTGCCTCCATGGGCACAACGCTAATTTCTCAAGAGTCTTCATCCTATTTAGAATCAAAATAAAAAGCTTCCTCTTCAAAGCAAAGGTCTTATTAACTACTCTCTCCACTCGTTCCTTCAGTTTCACTGCATCTCTCCTTCTTCTACACTTTTTTAAATTTCTCACTAAATTTACAAGACTGTAACTATGCAAGCATTATAACATTTGCGCAGAACCTATGCAGCCATCTAAACACCTACTTATAACCCATGCAGTATTGAAATACTGAAGCACACATCACTCATGTAATTTTGCAGAGAATACCATTGTAGTAAACCTATAACCCATATTGTCTAAAGACTACATATTCCTCAGGAAAACTTGTAAATACATGGGTTTGTGGTTGAATACATCAATACTTTCTGGATTATTGATTGAGTGCATAATTAGTGCTTAGGTGATTCCCTGAGGATACAAGTAGTGCCTAGATGATTCCCTGACTATGTCATAACTCCATGAGTCATTCCATATCTGCATACTTATTGCCTGCATGTTTGCATGAGTATACCATTAGTATCTGGGTGTTTGGATGAGTGCATGAGTAGATCCTGAATGATTGGACAAGTGCGTGACTAATGCTCCAATAATTCAATACGTGCATAGATACTGGTAGGATGATTAAATGAGTGCAACTCTAGTACCTGCATAATTGCAAGAGTGATTACATAGTATATAGGTGCATGGATAGCACCTAGCCTGTTGGATGTGTGCATAAATAATGTTTCAGCAATTGGATACTGCCCATTTTTTGGGTTGACTGAACAGGTAGTGCCTGGATGCTTACATAACTACATGGGTAGTGCCTGGAGAATTGAATAAATGCATCAGTAGTGCCTACCTAAATTGATGAGTGCATGACTAGTGTCTGGGTGACTGCATGATTCCATTGTTAAAGCTTGAGAGATTGGATGAAAGTAAGTACACTGGTGGGGTGATTGTATTAGTGCCAGACTGTTGGCTCAGTAATTAAATGACTGCATAGGTACTAGATGAGTGATAGGTTTACTACAATTGTACTCTCTATGTAATTACATGAGTGCATGAGTAGAGCCTTAGTGTTTCATCAGTGTACGCGTGTGCCTCAGTGTTTCAATGACTGCATGGGTTGTAGGTGGGTGTTTAGATGGCTGCATAGGTTCTACGCAAATGCTATAATGATTGCATAGTTACAGCCTTGCTAATTGCATAAGTCAATAGTTAGGAAACTAGGTGATTCGATGAATGTATACGTAGTGCCAAGTGAAAATAACTGGAACCCCCTGCAGGAGTAATATAACAATTCCTAAGGCAGGGCAAATATATAATAGAAATCAACAACAGTCTACAAATTTAACAGACTATTGTATCAGAAACGAATTGATGTATTCAACTCAGTGTGACCAAACAGTTATTGTTTAAAAGAATTTTTTTAAATTTTAATTCATAATAATATAAAATATAATGGAACATGAGATGTACATGTATCTGTTTCTTAAAATACGACAATACAAAAACCATAAAAAATGACAAAATATACAGTCTCATGAGAGATACAGAGACACAAAAACGTTCCTAAATACAATGTATGAGACACAATACACAATACATATAATACATAGACAGTGGCAATGAACTGGGTCTTCTTCTACGCGCGTTTCGGCGCACATTGCGCCTTCATCAGGAATGCCTCACAAATACTACAATATAAAACGTGAGCCTTAAGTATATTCCAACTCCTGTATGGTCGAAAAACGATACTTAGACTCAATGGAGGAGAGACTTCGGCCCTTTTAAAGCTTTGTGTCGAATAGAATTTTCATAGGAATATAGTTTCTGAACTTTTTTGTAGAGGTTTCTCGAGGTTTTCTGATAAAATGGCAAGAAAGGGTCATTTCAAGATGCCACTATCAAATAGAAACTATATTCCTATGAAAATTCTATTCGACACAAAGCTTTAAATGTTACTAAAAGTACTACAACTCCCAGAATACAAATGACAGTTGTATCTATTATGCACATGATGATTAGACATTTAAAACATTCTTAGTTCCTCATTACAACTTTCCACAAGACTATACCCTTATTTGTCAATAAAATACACAATGTAATAAAGAGGCACTAATTCATTTTCTGTTACTTCCCAAAACATTCACCACTAACCTCTTAAACGCATACCCTCTAATACATACAGTTCATCTGATATATTTTTTCTCATCACTGTGATACTCCTTTTAATCAAAGTCCCATATACATCATTTCTAATGTACATTTTTAAAATAATTACAAAGTTATATACATGCCACTAAATTCAGTTTGTAGATTATATTGTTGTTTTAGCTCATTCTGCATAGTTTTGACACTGTTAAGATGTGTAAAAGCTAAGCACAAGAATGGTACACCACTCACATACAAAGCAACTCTAAAATAGCAAGCTCTTCAATTTTCCACTCTGTCATCATGAGAAAAGCAGCAAACAGTGCCGGCTTTTGGGCGGTGCGAGCGGTGCCACCGCACCGGGTGCCAAGGTCAGGGGGCGCCATTTGTGCTCTGAAATTGGCACCAGTCGCATTGCCAAAAAGCCTGCACTGTTAAACACTGTTGTCCCTCTTTCTTTTCCACGATGTTAAACTTCGTAGAAATAGAAGAGAGAAAACAGTGTTAAACAGATCAAGAGGCACGCTTTTAAGCCCACCCATATGCTGCAGTTAAATATTTGCTTTGCTTATGAGTCATAAAATAAAATAAAAGGTTTTGCGTGAACGTTCGAGGATTTTATTTAATTGATCTAGGCACATAGAGCCGAGGGCCGCTCTCTACTTGCACTATCAGTATGTCTTCTTACTGCCTTGGTTACTAGACACATTCCACGCCAGCTTAATTTTGTGTAATTCACTTTCAGTTTGTTAATTAAAACATGTAAGTTTTAGGCAGGGCCTGGTCTGTGGGTGCAACATATATAATGGTTTTAAAAGCACCTGCTGCTGCATTTTTTTCTTCCAGCAATTTTCAGGCAACAATTAACATGTCACTATAACTCCGGTGATTAATATTCTTTCTGGATAGAGAGTTTGGAGCTTTGTTAAGTGGAAGTTTTGATTCATTGTAAGGTAGCACAGAGGGTTAATATGCCTGCTCCCAAGAACATGTACCATGCACACCACAAAGAGCATGTAATGTAAATAAGTCAGTAGGTTACTGCTTTCGTCAGAGAAATCCTATTGTTACTTGCAGTTTGTAAGTTAAAATCCTAATGTAGAACAGGGAGCTATTAACTGTCATCAAAGAGCTGAATGAAAACTGCATGGTATAGGTTAGTGCGTTATGATTTTTCCCTAACTTTCATTATCCGAATGTTGCAAAATGGGTTCATTTGGGCAGAAATCAATTCTTATTATTAAAGAGAACCCCCAACCACGGTGTTAAGTTTTATATTCTAAGTTTGTGCTTCTCCAGACGAAGCACTCTTAAATTATACTGCCTACAAGTATGGATGACTTGACTCCTTTTGTAGTCCTCTGTCTTATGTAACGTTTCCCATACACTGATTTACACACGTATAATCGATTCAGTGGTGTAGCAAGGGGGGGAGGTCCACCCCAGGCAGCATGAGTTTTGGTGGCAGCGGCCTTCCCCCACTCTTACCTATCGTCTCAGTGCGGAAATCCCCCCCACTCTTCAATCGACTGCCGCGGGGTAGCAAATGCAGTGACCGCAATGGGCAGCCAAAGGGCTAGCAACGCCACTGGATTGATTGTCTCTGTGTAATATTTGTGATGTAAAAGGGTCTGACACACTAAACTGGTATGAGTGGTGCTATAAAACTAATTTAATACATCTGTGAGAGATTAGTTATGGAGACTTGAGGGGCACTGTTGAAGAGTGGTAGTGAGGGAATCCCTGACGAAGGTGGTCATTGGGGGGCGCCAACAAACATTGTCGTACAAGGCGCCACCAGCCCTAAAGCCGGCCCTGGCAGCAAATGAAATCATGTCTTTCATTTTAGACTACTGCATCTCTAGTTGTGAATGGTTAGCATCTGTTAACCCTTTCCCTCTCTTTCAAAACGAGGTTCCTGTTGATCCGTTTTCGCGATCATTGTGGAATAATCGTGAAAAAAAACGGGAGTTCAAAGCGATATCTAGCTTCATTTTTCTAAAATTTAAATACTACAAAACAGTTTATTACATAGTCCTGTGTTGGAAATTAAAACTTGCCATTTCTTACATTGTGTCATCACTCCTCAACTTTAAAAAAAATGTTCTGTCTCTTTAACACCCTTTTCCCCCCAATACAGTCTTTGCTCAGTGTGCCTAGCAACCCAGTGGAACCAGTAGGTCATATGTTCACAGCACATTCTAGAAAGAACATGCAACTTCCAAATGAGATACAGCAGGTGTGGTTTACTCCACAGATTCAATAGCATATCAATGTATGTATTACATTTCTTTTTTTAAACAACAGCTATTAATAAGACTTTTTCCTGAGCCATCCAAGAGAGTACCTAATTTTATTCACTTTCATGCTAACAGCATTCTTTGAAATATATAAATATATATATATTCACTGAAAAAAACATAGGTTTCAGGTACGTTATAGTTAGGCTAACATTTTACTCATACAAAACCAGAGAAATTCAGCCGTTATAGTTAGCTGAGCTAACTATAACTTGTGCCCCCGCAATGCACTGCTGATGACTTCACAGATTACATCACTCATGACATGGTCAGTGACATCATAAGTGACATCACTGATGACATCACTGATGACATCATCCTGTGAGTGTGAGTGTTTCTAAAAAGTTTAAGAATGTCATATATATACATATGCCAAGGTGTATTGAAGAATGAGTGGGTGTGTGAGTGTCGGAATGGATGATTTAGTGGGTATGTGACTAACTGTACAAGGGAGTGATTAAATTTGTCTTAGGAAATGCATGAGTGACTGACTAATCTGTGTGAATGTCTCTATCAGCCTGTCAGTCGGTGTGTAAGTGGCTGCTTGGGTTGGTGAGTGGCTATATGAGTGTCTATATGGGTTAATGATTGGTTGTCTGAGTACCTGTATGGGTGCCTGAGTGTCTGTGTGGGTGTGTGTTACTCCCTGCATGGATGTGTGCATAGGTGATTCACTGGGTGTATGTGTTCATGAGTGCATCTGCGAGGAGCTGTATGGGTGAGTGAGTGTGCATATGGCTGTGTTGGTGAGTGTATGGATGTTTCAGTGCTATATGGGTGAGTAACTGCATATATGAAAGGCAGTATATGTGAGTGTTGGACTATATAAGTGACTGTATGTGTGAGTGAGTGAGTTGAGAGTGGCTATATGGGTGAGTGGCTGCTTGTGTCAGCAACTCTATAGGAGAGTAAGTATTTCTTAGTATTTGTTTGAGTAGTGAGTGTGTGTGTGTTTCTGTATAGGTGAGTAACTGGTTCTGTGATTGAATGTTTGGTGAGTGAGTAGGTATGTGAGTAGCTCTATGGGTGAATGACAGTACATGAGTGGCTGCATGGGTGTATGAGTGGATATAGAAGCATCTGTATTGGTGAGTGACTGGCTGTATGAGTACCTGTATGGGTGAGTGAGTGTATGTATATGTAGACCTATGAATCAGTAAGTGGGTATGTATGTACTGGCACTGGTGTGTTAATAGTATCAAGAATGGTAGTCTGATATTTGGAGTGGGTGTATGAAAGGTTATATTGGGGTGTGAGTAGGGGCATCAGAAATTAAGTGGATGATGTCATCAGTGATGTCATTTGAGATGTCATCAGTGATGTCACCAGTGATGTCACTGACCATGTCATGAGTTATGTAATATGTGGCGTCATCAGCAGTGCATTCCGGGGGCGCGAGTAATAGTTAGCTCAGCTAACTATAACAGCTGAATTTCTCTGGTTTTGTATGAGTAAAATGTCAGCCTAACTATAACGTACCTGAAACCTAAGGTTTTTTCAGTGAATATGTAAGGTTTTTTAAATGCTAATTCCTAACTATAACGTCCCTGAAACCTGTGGTTTTTTCAGAGAATTTCTAAGGTTTTTTAAATGCTAATCCCTAACTTTAACGTCCCTGAAACCTCTGTTTTTTTCAGTGAATTTCTAAGGATTTTTAAAATGCAAGTTACTAACGATAACGTCCCTGAAACCTCTATTTTTTTCTGTGAATTTCTAATGTTTTTCAAATGCTAATTACAAACAATAATGTCCCTGAAACCTCTGGTTTTTTCAGTGAATTTCTAGTGTTTTTTTTAAATGCTAATTACTAATGATAAAATTTTTTTACTCTATTTTTTACTATGAATATATATATATGAACACCACTAAGGACTAACGGTGAAGTAACATCTCTGTCCAGGCAGATGCCCACAAACCTGACTGTAGGAGATAGTATTACCATTATGGTACACATGGTCTCTAATTGTTGCACTCCCATACATCCGCTAAGAAAAATTCCCCCAGTTTTATTGTAAATATGTGTTCATACTGAACCATTTTTTACAATTATGTTTTTGTTTTAACCTGCACTTGGCACTTTTTCTGCATAAGAATAAAATCTATATGCAGGTCAGCACTTTAGCACTTTTGCACATTGCATCACATATATGTACTTTACAAGTAGTAGGGCGAATGCCCATAGGGGCAGTACTCTCCTTGTAATTTTGCATTTTTGCACATGAAGTTAAGATTGGTACTTTTAATGATTTTTAACATTTCTCTTTTACTATTCATTTATGCTAGTACATGTTGGTATTTTACAGCAATATAAAAACAGTGAGATTTTAAACTGATTTTTATGTACTTGCATTCATGCTTCTTGAAATGTTATTTACTGTGTATGCACATATTTATTAGTATTTATACAGATTAATTGCGTAATTTGCACATGCATCTATTTATTTGTATTTATACAGATCAATTGCGTAATTTGCACACAGTATTGAAATTGTAGGACTCATGCTTACAAAGGTGTAACAAATGCTGCTAACTTGTAAAAGAGGAACTCAGATGGGGAGTCTGTTTTCTATATTTATTTAGGCACTTGGCACTTTAAATATGGGGAGGATATGACAGCACAGCATGTGATCAAGGCCCTGTTAGGCCAAAACGTGTCACGGCAGCACAGCGCACAAAATAAATCATTGGCACAAAGAAAGTGGAGTCCGTTCCGTTTTTCGATTCAGCGTTGCAGGAATCATTTTAAAAATTATTATCTACAATATATATATATATATATATATATTATCTACTGGCGGTCGCCAGTAGATAGTTATAGTTACAACCTATTATCCATAGGAAATCCGCGACATTCTATTTGAAATAACTCTCTTGCCGGTTGACGTATCTTCGCAAAATTTTCAAACTTTATGGCCCGCTCCGGTCCGCTCCTACCCTGAAAGTCTCGGGGGATTCGTCAAGCGGGGGCCGAGAAAAAGGGGGGTCCCAAAACGCGTTTTCCCCATGCAATTTTCCATAGGAAACTTTAGACACGGCTACAGCCCGAACTGCTGAACGGAATTACACCAAATTTGGCAAAGAGGTAGTTCTTGGTTCAGAAAGAACCCTTTTTGTTAAATGGTGTAAATCCGTTCAGTAGTTGCTGAGAAAATCAAAAGTAAAAAGATAGTGATATCTAGGGCCGCGGATCCTCCCGAGCACGAGCTGCATGTTAATTGGTTGTCAGCTGGCTGTCAACATTCCGATTCAGGAAATGTTGGCAGCCATTTTGTCCCTCGGTAGAACCGAGGGACAGAAACAAGTGCGCAAAGTGCACAAAGGGGGCAGGGTAGAAACACCCTGACCCCCTAGGTCTGCTCAGGGGTCCCACAAGGACCCCCTGGGCAAAATATATATATTTTTTTAAATCGGCAGGATGCGCTCAGGGAGCGTGAACCCTGCCGAGAAAAAATCGAAGCGCGGTCTCCCGCGCTTCGATAGTCACTGGCCCCGGGTGGGCCAAGTCCCGGGGGCATGCTGGGGGGGTTAATTTTATGTGTGGGGGCCTCTAGGGCCCCCAAGCCCCGGGGACCACCACCCCCGGGGCTTTATGTATAATGAAGCGGGAGGGCTCTGAGCCCTCCCGCAGCCCCGGGACCACCACCTCCCCAGGGCTTCTTTTTTAAAATTAAAAACCTGTGTGGGGGGCTCCAGCCCCCCACACGCCCGGGACCACCACCTCCCCGGGGCACTAAGAAAAATTAAAATGGGGGTCCGTTTGGACCCCTAGCCCCGGGGACCACCCCCTCCCCGGGGCTGTGCTGATGTAGGGAGGGGGCCGTGCGGCCCCCTCCTGGAGCCCTTGATGGCCCTGGGGACCGCCACCCCCAGGGCCGGCTCCTACAGTGTCCCGGGGTGCCTTCCCCCGGGACACTGCTGTTTGCAATGACAGGACGGAGCCTCGCGGCTCCCCTCCTGTCATTGCAAACTTGCTTTGGATATTGGAAGAGAGAGCAGGAAACCTGCTCTCTCTTCCAATATCCAAAGCCGATTGCTTAGTGCCATTATCGGCAACTTCTCCCACCCCCCTTCTGAGCATGCAAGAATGAATAAATACACAAGACAACTTTGTAGTGGGAAAATATTGCTGCAGGTTTATTCCATACAGGAGTATGCAATATGTGGGTTATCTTACGGGCGATCCAAGGGCGGGCAGTTGTGCCAACCTATGCTGCCCCCACCCGCCTGGTGAGCCAGCACTGAGGGACACCCCGTCAGTGCTACCTTTGATGATCCTCTTCCGGATCACGTGACACGTTGGTCTGTTCTACTCACGCCCTTTTCAGGGCGGAGCGTAGCAGGGCAAACCCCCGGTTGGTCAGGCCCCCAACCGCCCAAAGGACTAACGGGGCGCCGTCGCGGTTTTCCAGGAACCTGCCCTGAGGCTCCTGGTCTTTGGCTCTGGCACCCCTACTGTGCCGCGCAGAGGTACCCTTACTGTACCGGACTGCCGCAGAGGTACCCTTACTGTACCAGTCTGCTTCCAGATCGCCCTGTAACTCCGCCACAGCTCTGGAGGCGGCTCCCGTCGCCGCGAGAGCCCCCCACCAAAACAGCTCATTTCCGACCTCCAACCTGCTTTCTAGGGCCTCGTGCATGTCCAGTGGACAGTGTCCATGCCCACCTGTGGCAATTGCACCCAAGTATGTCAACCTAACCTAGGCGTACGCCTGGATGGCCATGGTGACAATGGACCCCATTTTTAGCAAAGTAGCCTTTAACATTAGCCTGGAACAGCTCGTCTCTGCGAACTTACACTATGAACTGTTCACTCTTACAGGGATGTTCAACGGCCTCCTCTGACTTAGCTCTGTGCCACCTCTGCGGGGGATCATCTCGGACCACCAGTTACATTGACCCATGTAGTTGCTGATCTCACCAAAACAGCTCATTTCTCACCAAAACAGCTCATTTCCAGGCCTCCTGCAAATCTAAGGGAAGGGATCCCTCCCTACTGGTGATGGATGAACCCCATCTATATCACAATAGCCCTTGACGTTAGCCTGGATCAGCTAGTATCTGATGAAACCAGAGGCCCTTCTGACCTGTGAGCCTATGCCTAGAACTAATCCCCTCCTGCGGGAACGTTCCACTGCCTCACATGACCCAGCCCCGTGCCCACTCTGGGCGGGCCGATTTCAGACACCATGGCTCACATTGCCCCATCTATTTGCTGATCTCACCTAGCTGCCGTCCTTCTAGCACCGTGTGTGCCTGAACACCTGTGTCCCCATCTATGGGACAGCAGCCCACTGGTTAGGTAACAGCTCCCAACCCCGCCTGCCTACTTTGGCTATTCGGGCGAGGAGAATTGTGCTTAACGTTTGCACTGTCCCTCTGCTTTCTAAATCATGACGCATGGTCATAACTGGAAGTATGTGCCAATGATCGAGGGTGCCCTCCTGCCCTTGCCATGCATCCCTTATGGGAATTTCGCCTGCTCAGTTCCCTGTGGTGAAACCTCCCTAGGCATAACAGCTTAGTTAACATGTCTGCATTAATACAGTGCGCACTGTCTGCAATATGGTGCCTGCGTTACCCTTGGGGCTAATGTAGGCTCCCACCTCCTGCAACCTTTAGTTTCAATCCTCCCGTATTTAAAGTGCATTAACACCATTTTCCACAAATTTGTGGGACAGCGTCACCCTTGCTAGAAGACCGCTTCCACAACCAGCCTATCTGCTGGGGCTGTCAGGGTCGAGAATATTGTGCTAACTGAAGCAACCCAAACCCTGCCCATTGCACAGGCCCCCATCATTGCTGAACCCTGGTGAACCCCTTATCGGTGTCAAATCTGGAATATATGTATTGTGCCCACTGTTGTCGACACCTCCTCCTGTCGTGTAATGCCAACCTACGCAGCGCGCCCCGCTTGCATAACTGTTGTGGATCTACAGATGCCAGTGCCTGCTAACCATCTC
The DNA here is from genome assembly GCA_963921515.1 of Calotriton arnoldi. NCBI lineage: Eukaryota > Metazoa > Chordata > Amphibia > Caudata > Salamandridae > Calotriton > Calotriton arnoldi. Next base: position 1,574,871 of record CAWUFW010002227.1, read on the forward strand.
TGCACCTGGATGCTAAACTTGCAAAAGTGTTCAGCACCTCCTGAGGGGACTTCCCAGTTGCATAACTGCTAGCATCGTCTGCAGTCGCGACATCAATTGGTAACATCCCGGTTAGCGCCCACCTTAATGTGCCATGCTGAGAGCAACTAAGTACCCCACACCCCTCTTCTCTATGAAGAGATAAGGCATCGTGCCCAATGCTGGATGCTTCCTAAGGACTGTAGACTTAATGCTCCAACCTAGTTTGACACCAAAACATAGGGACAACCCAAGTAGTAATCATGCCCTTCATGGTGCATCTACCCCAGCGTTGACTATCAACGTATTAGGGACACCGGTAGCAGAAGATGCCCCTTCCAGTCTTAGGTTCTAGCCCATAGAAGGACACCCAGGGGGCCGACAAGTCTGTGGGAACCAGAGGGGAACATTCTGTGCAAATACCTGCCCTTTCCTGAATATTGGGAATGCCAAATGGTCTATGATACTCCGTCGCCATATGGCTCTGACGCAGTATTTACCAAACTTTTGCACCTTAGCACACCTGTTAGATGACCACTACCACCACCCGCCTGCTGCCCCGGCTAAAACGCGGGAGGATATGTCCTAACTAAAGCAACCTGCCCTTGTGTGCCAAGCAAATGGCTTGGTGTGGATGGGTTTGTTAACAATGCCTGGCAATGAGTGTAGTACCTTTGACAAACCTCTCCTGACCAGCATGTATATAATTCTGAAACATTCACTGGTTTTACCACCTGGCACCCTTCTGGTAGGTGATACGGAACCTCCTACCCAGCATGGCCTGACAGTCTCACATTGCTGTCACACCACCTGTGTCCCTTGAATCCCTCCATCCTCCTGTGTGTCCCCTAACCTTGGTTCTAGAGTGCACTTACTTCGCACCATTGACCAGACAATTCCACAGACCTCTTTGGTTGCTGGACCCTGGTGAACACATTAATGGTGTCAAATCCGGTTTGAAACCATATATGCATTGTGCCCACTATTGGAGACAACTCACCCCTTCGTGGAGTGACAACTACACCGGTGCCTACACAAGGCACCCAACAGACAAGGTGGCCCCGACTACCTTGTGTTCTGGTGCCAGATTTGGGAAGAGCCTAGCCTTCACTTGCTGCCCCCTGGGGAACACACCATGCCCGTGCCCTACACCTCGACCATGGGTGGAGTCTAACTCTCCCCAAACTTCTGCTGGTGTAACCCCCGGTCACGTCTCCTGTTCAGTTCAATAGTAATCCATGGCACTGCCAACCACAAGGGCCCAATACTGGGTTGTGTAACTGCGGCCCAGGGTGACCTTAAACAATCGGCTTGGTGTGGATGGGTGCTAACATTACCTGGCTGAAGTGCAATCCCATCGACAATCACTCCTGACAAGATGTGCCAATGCAGATAGAAGAAAGTTATCCAGCCCACCTTACTTCCTTCCCAGATATCTGGGTAAATTAGTGAAAGATGCTCGTTTGAACTGGAGCGGATACTGTTACGCCTGCAAATGCTCTGCTCAGAGCAGCCCGCTAGACAATGGCTTCCATTGAAAGGCGATGCCAACAGACCAAGCACTCAAGGCGGTACCTCTGGGTATGGCTCTAATGTAACAGATGCCCCTTGCAGCGGATACCGCATCTGGCTGTAAGCCGCTCAGTGCTGCTGATGCCTTCGCCCTTCCTGGCCCACAGCCAGCTCACCCTTATACAATCCGCTTGTGACTGGGACTCAACAGTGCGGCAAAAGCACAAGACATCCTAGCCAGACCATAGCTCTTCACCAGGCTCCCACACAAGAGCCCTCCACAAACCTTGTGGCCTAAAACATTAGCCTTGTGGGGCGGATGCGAATGGACTGCAAACAACTCCTAGGCATTCTCTACCAATGTTGTAATTGGAGTTTCCGGTTGGCTAGAGCCAACCCATCTCTCTAGTCATGAGAAAGGAGTACACACTTAAGCTGACACCTGCCCACCCCTTAGGTGGCAGGACAGAGACTTTGGCTTATCCCAGAGGCATTATAAATTTAATGTGCCAACCGCACTCCCACAGTGGCACGCTAGGCACCCTACAGCAGAGACTCCATACCAAGTTATTTTAATTACCGTTTGTATTGTCCATACAAGAGAAACTTAGATCCATCTACCCCTACCCTGTGCTACCAGACCTCCTCCTGACATCACTCACTGGGTCAATCGGGCCACCGTCCTACAGCTCAGTCAGCACAACCCCATAGCTGCTGGTAAGAACCTACTAACACTTGAGGCAGGGCACATCATAAGTACCTCCTGCCCAACTGAGGCATCACATATCGCCATAGTGTTGTGTACAATTGGCTTCACGCAGAGACTGGGGTGCAGCTTCTACCCCCTCAGGCTGCCTCACCCCCCACGACCGCACAACATAGCAGTCCGCGGCCGTGACCACACAAATGGGGGCGAGATCACGCCCCAAAACGCTGGCTAGATCACCCCTTACTGTCACCCCAACTAGTGGTAATACAACCAGGGTAACCACCAAAACAATGCGTTTGCACCCTGACCCGCCGTCACTCATTCATCGGTAAAGCATCTCCTGATGACCCAGTGCTGCGTCAGCCAATAAACCAGCAGACATGGAGCAAATTTACACTGTTTCATGCCCCACAAGGCTCCTTTGTGCGCCACCTCGCCAAAGACAAGGGTGGATCACCATGTCCTTGCTGCCTGCAGACCCATCCACCATCTGCCAACAAAAGTACTTCCTCTACCCCAACTATTGCCTCAACGAAGTAAGAGCAGATAACACTCGCATGGCGAGAAAGTTCTTGCCTAACATGGGCCGCCGAGACATGACGTCGAGTTCGGGTAAGAATGCTTTGTAGTCATAGCAGTATTGTGCCATGGACTGCACATGCCTAACAAAGCAACAATGGGCCCCCAGAAAATTCTGCTGGGGGGCGCATGCCACCAGAACCCACAGCAATTCACAAAGGTCCTTTAAAAGTTCCATTTCTGACTGAAATGGCGCAGAGTAACATTGTTACCCAACTGAATGGTACTTGTTTTATCGACTTCTGAAGGATGAAATGCTGCTATGATGAAGCAGGCACCAAAATACAAAATTAGTGCGATTACTTCTGTGAACTAGTATCAATGCCAGAACCGCCCTTGCCTCTTCCTGGTGCGGATTAGAATCAGACCCAGAGGAGCCGGACAGGAAGTAGGTGGTGTGGCATGTCCAAGAATGGGTTTTGCAAAATGGAGAGGAGAAACAATTTACTTCTCTTACTGTGTGTTTCTCTTGACCCTTTTAGGAGGTGCTCGGGAAGGGTGGGTGGCCTTGTGGTTTTACAAGAGCTTAGGAGGGCAGGCAGGAAGTCCCATCTAGTCGGCTTCACCACCTTGGCATCCAGCATTGCTTTATGCCGCTAAGCCTAGAAGAGAAAGTCTCGGTTTGAATGTTAGGTTCCAGCTGGCCTTTGTGACCACAAAAGCCCTCTGAAAATACACCGTAATCATAGCATAGAACAGTGAGGTATTAACTGTCCTTAAAGAGCTGCATGCCAACTGCAAGGTATGGATTAGAACATTATGATTTTTCCCCAGTCTCATTATCCTGATGCTGTAAAAGGGTGTATTTGGGTAGAAATCAATTCTTATTAACAACAAACATTGTCACCCCGGGAGCCACGCCAGCCCTGGTCGGTGGGTTGCTGTGTGTGTCTTGTCATTCACCATTGTTTCATTGGAAATATTTGCTGGGAGGAATGAAAAGGGGTGTTCAAGGTAAACTGAAGAGTTCACTTTACTAAATGCATGGTACAAAACTCGAGACGTGCAGTGGAACCGCAGGGTTAGGCTAACTTGATAATGAATGTGTTGTTTCTCCAGGAATCAGCCTGCGTCATGGAGGGAGGCTGCGAATATGAGGGATGTACCACCCCACTGTTCCCTGGTCTCAAAACACTCACTTACCATCAACCGCGTACCAGCCTCTTTAGGCCTCCAAGAGAAACGGCGCGTTGGCCAAGGCAAGGAAAAGCCAAACGAGAGGAGCTTCACTGCCCCCATTTACACACTTGCTAAATCGTTGAAGCAAACATTCGTTTTCGAATTTCATTCACGCACGTACTCTGTGCCGCGTATTCCCATTTTGGTCAAAGTCTTCCACTTTCTTTGTGCACATTTTGGGTAAAGTGTTTTTCTTTTTTGTTATCTTGTGAATGTGGAAAACCGAAGTTACAAAGCTAGCTAAGAGAATTAAATAATGTAATGAAAGTCGGCGACCGCACGAGCTAGGCGAGAGAGGGAAAAACACGAGTTTGTTCATCTTTTCTTTAGATGTGGAATTAATATTTATTCTGTGGCTCGGCACATGACCTCACTGTTTGCGCAGCCGGTAATCGATGGGCGCCGGGCCTGGGAGTGGGCACCTTGGTCAACGAGCCCTGGGGAGGCCGATGCAGAGCGCAATCACTGAGGGGTATGAAACGCATGTACATGTCAATCTTTGAAGCCAGCAGGGAGAGGCATTTAATGGGAAGGGCAGGGAACGAAGGGACCACTGCCAGCCATTTAACTAACCGAGATGGCTATCTTCGGCCCACAGACACATCAGGCATCCGCCAATCGAGACCAGCTTGATAAGACGGTGTCTTTGGCCTGTGACTTCCGTCTTAAAAACGAAAAGGGGGGTCCTCCCGCTTTGGCCCATGTTACCTTGTCTATCATTTGTAAAGTGCACATGCCCTGGATGGTTGTACGTGGACCTGTTTGCATGTGTGCAAAGGTTTAAAGATGTACGTGAGAGGAATGCTGCGAGTCTCATGTGGTATTTATTATATTGCACGCGTGAAGGAGCGATGGCCGCATGGCTCCGGAAGGGCTCGACCTCGGGGTGCAATTTCCGCATCGGTGAACCCCACCACGGCACCACCGCACTATGCACGCGGTCGCCGTGCTGCCCCCTCAACCCGCCGACCTGTTGATGTGGGTGGCAGGGGGGTGCGAGCACGCGGCCCCTCCCCAGGGAACAGTGGAACATCCCCCGCCACGCACAGTGAGACCTATAGATGCTGGGATGAAAACCCAGGGTCTTCAAAACTAAAGCCTGTGCAGGGTCTGCCGACCCACTCGCGCTCCAACCTTGAGCTAGCACAATCGGACCCTGACGATTCTCCCTGCGTTGTTACTGTCTGGCGATGACAAAGGACAGAAGTCGGTGTCACCGGCGTGCAGAGAGCACAAGCCCCTCACATCAAGCTACACCAAACTCTCAGCATATCAGCTGAGGCCGAGCCCCAGGGGCGGCTCTTTCCTACGCTTACAGATTCGCTGTGGTGACTACTGCCCCTGGCTGCACCGCATCCCCACTATGAACCCCTCTCGGGGTTAGTCCTGAAAGGGGCCGTTCAACGGTGGCTCGTCAGGGGAGACGAGTACAGCCCCTTTTACTTGCTTGCGGCGGTTCGATCTGGCCAAGCCACCCGCCGCAGCGCAGCCCAGAGTGCCCCTTGTACGAGGGAAACCGAAAGTGGCAGCCAAGTGCCACTGTCTTCTGAACGCCGGGTATGCTGACTACAGCAGCCCCCAGCGGGACCAAGGCCCGGGACGAGCAACTGGGGCGGGGGTCCCACACTGCTAATGGCAGCATGGTGAGACCCGGAGGGGGGTTGCCATTAGAGGTGTTGGGGCTCACCTCAACTCGGCGTCCGTATGACCTCCGAAACTCGGAGAAGTAATCCACCGCAACCTGCTCCGCACGACCCCTTAGACGGCGTGGCTGGCGAACAGAGACCGCCAGGAGGGGCAGGGGAGGCATATATGCCCTCCCCCCCCCCCCTGTCGCACCGGAAGGACGTCACAGAGGCGACCTAGCTAGAGGGCTCCACAGAACCCCTCCAAAGACTAGAGCGGGTAGGCGGTGCCAGAATGGCACTAAAGGGCCGCCCTGCTGAGGTGGCCCCCTGCGGGGGCCGCGGACAGCCGCATTTCCACATGGGGAGCAGCATGTTAGCTGCTCCCCATGTGTAAAAGCAATGCCGGCTCCCGTAGGACACGGGGAGCCGGCGGGACTGTGGGGGGATTGGGGACCCCCCCACAGTCCCCAACCAGAGGCCAGGCCCCGGGGGATGGGGTCCCCGGGGCCATAAGTGGCCAGGGAGGGGGCCACGCAGCCCCCTCCCCAAAGGAAAAAAAAAAAAAAGTGCAAGGCCGGCCCCGGGGATGAGGTCCCCGGGGCCTTAAATGGCCTGAGGAGGGGGCCACGCAGCCCCCTTCCAAATAAGAAAAAAAGAGGCCATGCCCCGGGGGATGGGGTCCCCGGGGCCAATACAGGCCCAGGAAAGGGGGCCACGCGGCCCCCTTCCCGTTTTTTTATTTTATTTTAATAAAAAAAAGGGGGTAAGGCCCTGGGGGATGGGGTCCCCAGGGCCTAAAAATAGGAAAAGGAAGGGGGCCACACAGCCCCCCTTCAGGAGGGGAAAAAAACAACAACAAAACGATCGGGCCCGCAGGCCCCGCCCCTTCCTTCACCACTCTGCAAACGCGCCCTGGCGCGTTTGCAGAGGGGAACGAATTCCCCTTGAATACTGGGGTCCCTGGGGCCAACTAGCCCACCAGGAACCTCCAGTATGCGTCAGGGGCTGCCTTGCAGAGAGGTGTACAGAGGCCACGCCCCTTTTACACCTCTCTGCAACGCAGCTCTGTGGCGCTTTTTGAGGTATATGGTGTGCTAGTTGCACCCCAGGGACCCTCAGGATTCAAGGGAGTTAATCCCCCGACTTAAAACGCGCCACGGGCGCGTTAGCACAGTGGTGAAGGGAGGGGCGGGGCTTCAGGTGACATGTGTGCAAACAGGCCCCGTGGCTCATTTTAAGATGGGGAATTAAATCCCCTTCAATCCTGAGGGTCTCTGGGGCCAACTAGCCCAACAGGTACGTCCAGAAAGCGCCACAGAGCTGCGTTGCAGAGAGGTGTAAAAGGGGTGTGGCCTCTGTACATGTCTCTGCAACGCAGCCCCTGGCGCATACTGGAGGTTCCTGGTGGGCTAGTTGGCCCGTAGGGACCCTCATGATTCAAGGGACTTAATCCCCCAACTTAAAACGCGCCACGGGGCGCGTTTGCACAGATGTTACCTCAGGCCCCGCCCCCTCCCTTCACCATTGTGCAAATATTCCTCTAAAATCAGCCGAAATCCGAATTCTGATTTACTCACCTGTTATCAGGAGAGACCTCAGTGCTGCATCTTTCAGCCCAGTACTGATCCTCAAAAGTAATTTTAACCGTACTTACCGGTAACTTGAATTTCCTTCCATAGGATATCATTGCCTGCTTTTTGCTGGAAAAGTTTCTAAGTGTTGATTTTTGAAACATACAAATATTCCTCTAAAATCAGCCGAAATCCGAATTCCGATTTACTCACCTGTTATCAGGAGAGACCTCAGTGCTGCATCTTTCAGCCCAGTACTGATCCTCAAAAGTAATTTTAACCTTACTTACCAGTAACTTGAATTTCCTTCCATAGGCTAACATTGACTGGTTTCACTTGGAAATTCTTCTAAGTGTGGAGTTTTGGAACTTTAAAATATTCCTCTAAAATCAGCCGAAATCCGAATTCCGATTTACTCACCTGTTATCAGGAGAGACCTCAGTGCTGCATCTTTCAGCCCAGTACTGGTCCTGAAAAGTAATTTTAATCGTACTTACCAGTAACTTGAATTTCCTTCCATAGGCTAACATTGACTGGTTTCACTTGGAAATTCTTCTAAGTGTGGAGTTTTGGAACTTTAAAATATTCCTCTAAAATCAGCCGAAATACGAATTCCGATTTACTCACCTGTTATCAGGAGAGACCTCAGTGCTGCATCTTTCAGCCCAGTACTGATCCTCAAAAGTAATTTTAACCGTACTTACCGGTAACTTGAATTTCCTTCATAGGCTAACATTGACTGGTTTCACTTGGAAATTCTTCTAAGTGTGGAGTTTTGGAACTTTAAAATATTCCTCTAAAATCAGCCGAAATACGAATTCCGATTTACTCACCTGTTATCAGGAGAGACCTCAGTGCTGCATCTTTCAGCCCAGTACTGATCCTCAAAAGTAATTTTAACCGTACTTACCAGTAACTTGAATTTCCTTCCATAGGATATCATTGCCTGCTTTTTGCTGAAAAAGTTTCTAAGTGTTGAGTTTTGAAACATTACAAATATTCCTCTAAAATCAGCCGAAATCCGAATTCTGATTTACTCATCTGTTATCAGGAGAGACCTCAGTGCTGCATCTTTCAGCCCAGTACTGGTCCTGAAAAGTAATTTTAATCGTACTTACCAGTAACTTGAATTTCCTTCCATAGGCTAACATTGACTGGTTTCACTTGGAAATTCTTCTAAGTGTGGAGTTTTGGAACTTTAAAATATTCCTCTAAAATCAGCCGAAATACGAATTCCGATGTACTCACCTGTTATCAGGAGAGACCTCAGTGCTGCATCTTTCAGCCCAGTACTGGTCCTGAAAAGTAATTTTAACCGTACTTACCGGTAACTTGAATTTCCTTCATAGGCTAACATTGACTGGTTTCACTTGGAAATTCTTCTAAGTGTGGAATTTTGGAACTTTAAAATATTCCTCTAAAATCAGCCGAAATACGAATTCCGATTTACTCACCTGTTATCAGGAGAGACCTCAGTGCTGCATCTTTCAGCCCAGTACTGGTCCTGAAAAGTAATTTTAACCGTACTTACCGGTAACTTGAATTTCCTTCATAGGCTAACATTGACTGGTTTCACTTGGAAATTCTTCTAAGTGTGGAGTTTTGGAACTTTAAAATATTCCTCTAAAATCAGCCAAAATACGAATTCCGATTTACTCACCTGTTATCAGGAGAGACCTCAGTGCTGCATCTTTCAGCCCAGTACTGATCTTCAAAAGTAATTTTAACCGTACTTACCGGTAACTTGAATTTCCTTCCATAGGATATCATTGCCTGCTTTTTGCTGAAAAGTTTCTAAGTGTTGATTTTTGAAACATACAAATATTCCTCTAAAATCAGCCGAAATCCGAATTCTGATTTACTCATCTGTTATCAGGAGAGACCTCAGTGCTGCATCTTTCAGCCCAGTACTGGTCCTGAAAAGTAATTTTAATCGTACTTACCAGTAACTTGAATTTCCTTCCATAGGCTAACATTGACTGGTTTCACTTGGAAATTCTTCTAAGTGTGGAGTTTTGGAACTTTAAAATATTCCTCTAAAATCAGCCGAAATACGAATTCCGATTTACTCACCTGTTATCAGGAGAGACCTCAGTGCTGCATCTTTCAGCCCAGTACTGATCCTCAAAAGTAATTTTAACCGTACTTACCGGTAACTTGAATTTCCTTCATAGGCTAACATTGACTGGTTTCACTTGGAAATTCTTCTAAGTGTGGAGTTTTGGAACTTTAAAATATTCCTCTAAAATCAGCCGAAATACGAATTCCGATTTACTCACCTGTTATCAGGAGAGACCTCAGTGCTGCATCTTTCAGCCCAGTACTGATCCTCAAAAGTAATTTTAACCGTACTTCCCAGTAACTTGAATTTCCTTCCATAGGATATCATTGCCTGCTTTTGCTGAAAAGTTTCTAAGTGTTGAGTTTTGAAACATACAAATATTCCTCTAAAATCAGCCGAAATCCGAATTCTGATTTACTCATCTGTTATCAGGAGAGACCTCAGTGCTGCATCTTTCAGCCCAGTACTGGTCCTGAAAAGTAATTTTAATCGTACTTACCAGTAACTTGAATTTCCTTCCATAGGCTAACATTGACTGGTTTCACTTGGAAATTCTTCTAAGTGTGGAGTTTTGGAACTTTAAAATATTCCTCTAAAATCAGCCGAAATACGAATTCCGATGTACTCACCTGTTATCAGGAGAGACCTCAGTGCTGCATCTTTCAGCCCAGTACTGGTCCTGAAAAGTAATTTTAACCGTACTTACCGGTAACTTGAATTTCCTTCATAGGCTAACATTGACTGGTTTCACTTGGAAATTCTTCTAAGTGTGGAATTTTGGAACTTTAAAATATTCCTCTAAAATCAGCCGAAATACGAATTCCGATTTACTCACCTGTTATCAGGAGAGACCTCAGTGCTGCATCTTTCAGCCCAGTACTGGTCCTGAAAAGTAATTTTAACCGTACTTACCGGTAACTTGAATTTCCTTCATAGGCTAACATTGACTGGTTTCACTTGGAAATTCTTCTAAGTGTGGAGTTTTGGAACTTTAAAATATTCCTCTAAAATCAGCCAAAATACGAATTCCGATTTACTCACCTGTTATCAGGAGAGACCTCAGTGCTGCATCTTTCAGCCCAGTACTGATCTTCAAAAGTAATTTTAACCGTACTTACCGGTAACTTGAATTTCCTTCCATAGGATATCATTGCCTGCTTTTTGCTGAAAAAGTTTCTAAGTGTTGATTTTTGAAACATACAAATATTCCTCTAAAATCAGCCGAAATCCGAATTCTGATTTACTCATCTGTTATCAGGAGAGACCTCAGTGCTGCATCTTTCAGCCCAGTACTGGTCCTGAAAAGTAATTTTAACCGTACTTACCGGTAACTTGAATTTCCTTCATAGGCTAACATTGACTGGTTTCACTTGGAAATTCTTCTAAGTGTGGAATTTTGGAACTTTAAAATATTCCTCTAAAATCAGCCGAAATACGAATTCCGATTTACTCACCTGTTATCAGGAGAGACCTCAGTGCTGCATCTTTCAGCCCAGTACTGGTCCTGAAAAGTAATTTTAACCGTACTTACCGGTAACTTGAATTTCCTTCATAGGCTAACATTGACTGGTTTCACTTGGAAATTCTTCTAAGTGTGGAGTTTTGGAACTTTAAAATATTCCTCTAAAATCAGCCAAAATACGAATTCCGATTTACTCACCTGTTATCAGGAGAGACCTCAGTGCTGCATCTTTCAGCCCAGTACTGATCTTCAAAAGTAATTTTAACCGTACTTACCGGTAACTTGAATTTCCTTCCATAGGATATCATTGCCTGCTTTTTGCTGAAAAAGTTTCTAAGTGTTGATTTTTGAAACATACAAATATTCCTCTAAAATCAGCCGAAATCCGAATTCTGATTTACTCATCTGTTATCAGGAGAGACCTCAGTGCTGCATCTTTCAGCCCAGTACTGGTCCTGAAAAGTAATTTTAATCGTACTTACCAGTAACTTGAATTTCCTTCCATAGGCTAACATTGACTGGTTTCACTTGGAAATTCTTCTAAGTGTGGAGTTTTGGAACTTTAAAATATTCCTCTAAAATCAGCCGAAATACGAATTCCGATTTACTCACCTGTTATCAGGAGAGACCTCAGTGCTGCATCTTTCAGCCCAGTACTGATCCTCAAAAGTAATTTTAACCGTACTTACCGGTAACTTGAATTTCCTTCATAGGCTAACATTGACTGGTTTCACTTGGAAATTCTTCTAAGTGTGGAGTTTTGGAACTTTAAAATATTCCTCTAAAATCAGCCGAAATACGAATTCCGATTTACTCACCTGTTATCAGGAGAGACCTCAGTGCTGCATCTTTCAGCCCAGTACTGATCCTCAAAAGTAATTTTAACCGTACTTCCCAGTAACTTGAATTTCCTTCCATATGATATCATTGCCTGCTTTTTGCTGAAAAAGTTTCTAAGTGTTGATTTTTGAAACATACAAATATTCCTCTAAAATCAGCCGAAATCCGAATTCTGATTTATTCATCTGTTATCAGGAGAGACCTCAGTGCTGCATCTTTCAGCCCAGTACTGGTCCTGAAAAGTAATTTTAATCGTACTTACCAGTAACTTGAATTTCCTTCCATAGGCTAACATTGACTGGTTTCACTTGGAAATTCTTCTAAGTGTGGAGTTTTGGAACTTTAAAATATTCCTCTAAAATCAGCCGAAATACGAATTCCGATGTACTCACCTGTTATCAGGAGAGACCTCAGTGCTGCATCTTTCAGCCCAGTACTGGTCCTGAAAAGTAATTTTAACCGTACTTACCGGTAACTTGAATTTCCTTCATAGGCTAACATTGACTGGTTTCACTTGGAAATTCTTCTAAGTGTGGAATTTTGGAACTTTAAAATATTCCTCTAAAATCAGCCGAAATACGAATTCCGATTTACTCACCTGTTATCAGGAGAGACCTCAGTGCTGCATCTTTCAGCCCAGTACTGGTCCTGAAAAGTAATTTTAACCGTACTTACCGGTAACTTGAATTTCCTTCATAGGCTAACATTGACTGGTTTCACTTGGAAATTCTTCTAAGTGTGGAGTTTTGGAACTTTAAAATATTCCTCTAAAATCAGCCAAAATACGAATTCCGATTTACTCACCTGTTATCAGGAGAGACCTCAGTGCTGCATCTTTCAGCCCAGTACTGATCTTCAAAAGTAATTTTAACCGTACTTACCGGTAACTTGAATTTCCTTCCATAGGATATCATTGCCTGCTTTTTGCTGAAAAAGTTTCTAAGTGTTGATTTTTGAAACATACAAATATTCCTCTAAAATCAGCCGAAATCCGAATTCTGATTTACTCATCTGTTATCAGGAGAGACCTCAGTGCTGCATCTTTCAGCCCAGTACTGGTCCTGAAAAGTAATTTTAACCGTACTTACCGGTAACTTGAATTTCCTTCATAGGCTAACATTGACTGGTTTCACTTGGAAATTCTTCTAAGTGTGGAATTTTGGAACTTTAAAATATTCCTCTAAAATCAGCCGAAATACGAATTCCGATTTACTCACCTGTTATCAGGAGAGACCTCAGTGCTGCATCTTTCAGCCCAGTACTGGTCCTGAAAAGTAATTTTAACCGTACTTACCGGTAACTTGAATTTCCTTCATAGGCTAACATTGACTGGTTTCACTTGGAAATTCTTCTAAGTGTGGAGTTTTGGAACTTTAAAATATTCCTCTAAAATCAGCCAAAATACGAATTCCGATTTACTCACCTGTTATCAGGAGAGACCTCAGTGCTGCATCTTTCAGCCCAGTACTGATCTTCAAAAGTAATTTTAACCGTACTTACCGGTAACTTGAATTTCCTTCCATAGGATATCATTGCCTGCTTTTTGCTGAAAAAGTTTCTAAGTGTTGATTTTTGAAACATACAAATATTCCTCTAAAATCAGCCGAAATCCGAATTCTGATTTACTCATCTGTTATCAGGAGAGACCTCAGTGCTGCATCTTTCAGCCCAGTACTGGTCCTGAAAAGTAATTTTAACCGTACTTACCGGTAACTTGAATTTCCTTCATAGGCTAACATTGACTGGTTTCACTTGGAAATTCTTCTAAGTGTGGAGTTTTGGAACTTTAAAATATTCCTCTAAAATCAGCCAAAATACGAATTCCGATTTACTCACCTGTTATCAGGAGAGACCTCAGTGCTGCATCTTTCAGCCCAGTACTGATCTTCAAAAGTAATTTTAACCGTACTTACCGGTAACTTGAATTTCCTTCATAGGCTAACATTGACTGGTTTCACTTGGAAATTCTTCTAAGTGTGGAGTTTTGGAACTTTAAAATATTCCTCTAAAATCAGCCGAAATACGAATTCCGATTTACTCACCTGTTATCAGGAGAGACCTCAGTGCTGCATCTTTCAGCCCAGTACTGATCCTCAAAAGTAATTTTAACCGTACTTACCGGTAACTTGAATTTCCTTCATAGGCTAACATTGACTGGTTTCACTTGGAAATTCTTCTAAGTGTGGAGTTTTGGAACTTTAAAATATTCCTCTAAAATAAGCCGAAATACGAATTCCGATTTACTAACCTGTTATCAGGAGAGACCTCAGTGCTGCATCTTTCAGCCCAGTACTGATCCTGAAAAGTAATTTTAACCGTACTTACCAGTAACTTGAATTTCCTTCCATAGGATATCATTGTCTGGTTTTCAGCAGAAAAGTTTCAAAGTGTCGATTTTCACAAACTACAAATATTCCTAAAAAATCGCCTGTATGACTTAAACGCATTCTTTCAACTGTTTACAGGAGATGCACCAGTGCTGGATCCAGGATCCAACACTGAGTAAGAAAAAGTAACGATAACAGTTTTTAACTTCTAAGTGAATTTCCTTCCATAGGATAACATTGGTGATTCTATGAGAAAAAGTTTCTAAGTGTGAACTTTTAAAGTACAATAATATTCCTTAAAAATCACGACTGTAACCAAAACGCTTTTACTCAACTGTTTACAGGAGATGTCCCAGGACTGAATCTAGGATCCAGTAATGTGGTTAGAAAAGTACTCCATAAAGTAACTAATTGCATTTAACTAGAAATTCACATTGAGCTGAATGTTGCATTGTGTTTGAAAATGTGTTGCCCATTGCAACAACTGTAACTACTGTACTTAAAAGTCTATTGCCTATGTGCAAAGTAATTAAACTAAAGTAATTCATTCTGAGAAAGTATTTTTTGTAATGTAATGTATAATGTAATTACAATGTAATTTAAAAAATAAAATATGTAAAAAAAATTGTTTCTATAAAATTTGGAACTCAGTATGAAAAAATTTTATATAACAATTAATACATTTAAAAATTTTCATTTACAAATCCTTTGAAATTCACTGAAAAAACTGTAGGTTTCAGACATGTTATAGTTACAAATTAGCATTTAAAAAACCTTTGAAATTCACTGAAAAAACCATAGGTTTCAGGGACGTTATAGTTACAAATTAGCATTTAAAAAACCTTTGAAATTCACTGAAAAAACCATAGGTTTTAGGGACAGTTATAGTTAGTTGGACATTGCACTCGTACAAAACCCGTGAAATTCCCCCGTTATAGTTAGTCCAGCTAACTATAACTCGCGCCCGCAATGCACTGCTGATGACGTCACATATTACATCACTCATGACATGGTCAGTGACATCACTGATGACATCACTGATGACATCTCAAATGACATCACTGATGACATCATCCACGTGATAATCTCATGCACCTCCTCACACCCTAATATAACCTTTGATACACCCACTCTAAATTACAGACTGCCATTCGCAAAACCATAGACACTCCAACACCAATAACTACATACCCACTCACTGATTCTTAGGTCTACGCACACATCCACTCACTCACCCGTACAGTCACTCATACTTACGGTCACTCAGTACAGGACTATCATATGCATTCATACTCCTATATAGACACTCAAACACCGCCACTCATCCATAGAGGTACTCACACACCTAGTCAGTCATGCAAATAATTAAACACACTACCATTTACTCACCTATACAGTTATACACACACCAGCTCACTTACTCATACAAATAGTAGCACATTCTTACGCTCTTATACAATCACTGATACAAGCACACACTCATCCATACAGCCACTATCACAATCACTCACTCTCGCTTATAGCTATTTATATACTCCAACACACATATATACTGCCTTTCACATATGTAGTTACTCACACATGTACCACTGGGACATACATTCACTCACTAACACACTCTTACACACACTTACCCACCCATACAGTCTATCACAGTTGCACTCTTGAAACCATCCACCCAGTGAATCACCCACTCACACATCTATGCACAGAGTTGCACACACCCCTCCCACACAAACACTCAGGCACCCATACAGATACTCAGACAAGCATTCAATAACTCATATAGACACTCATGTAGCTATTCACAAACACATGCAGCCACTTATACAGCAACATACAGACGGATACAGACATTCACCCAGTTTAGTCACTAACCCATGCATTCAGTAAGATACGTTAAATCACTCACTTATAGAGTCAGTCACGCACCTACTAAATCATCCATACAGACACTTACACACCCACTCATTCTTCAATACGTCTTTTCCTATATATATTAAAAATATTTAAACTTTACAGAAACACACAGTCACTGGATGATGTCATCAGTGATGTCATCAGTGATGTCATTTGAGATGTCATCAGTGATGTCATCAGTGATGTCACTGACCATGTCATGAGTGATGTAATATGTGACGTCATCAGCAGTGCATTGCGGGGGCGCGAGTTATAGTTAGCTGGACTAACTATAACGGGGGAATTTCACGGGTTTTGTACGAGTGCAATGTCCAACTAACTATAACTGTCCCTAAAACCTATGGTTTTTTCAGTGAATATATATATATATATATATATATATATATATATATATATTAAATATTTTTTAAATGTATTTAATTTTTTTCAATTTGAATATATTTTACATTTAAAACATATACTATATATATATATAAAAAACAAAGAAAGCAAGCAACGGCCGGCCAGGGTTGAGCACTTCAGTTCCACTCGTTTCTCAAATATTCGGTAGGTGCAGCTGCTCCCAGCATCCGCCGTTGATGGGTGCCAATGTTTCAAGAAAGTTCATGGGCAAGGGAGGTGCACTCAGAATGGAGTCAATCACACAAGACAGATATAATCCAAAAATCTTCTTTTATTCAAGTTGTCATTTAAAACTGGCACACAGTCAACGCGTTTCGTTCCCTGATGCCAAGGGAACTTCGTCAGGGCTTTAGAAATAACATTAGAAGTTCAATATTTTGACAAACGGCGCATATTATCGATAATGTCCCAACGGATAGTTTTGCAACAGTACACAATACACCTTCTTGATAGGTTCATAAGTAGTATTTATTCTTTCTTCAGATTCATTTTTCATGTAAACACAACATCACATCAGCCTCAAAACAGCCAACACGTGTAAAAGAAACATACAAATAGATGAATACCTTTGTTTTATACGAATACCATCTTCATAGGCATAACATGTGTAGGAATACATGTGCAAGTAGAAACAAACCTCAGTCACAAGACCATAAAGTCCCTTAAACTTGACAGACTGCATTTCCCATTTCAAGGAGACACCTAAATTTATGTGGTGTACTTCAAGTGTACCTTTCCACAGACTATTACGAAGTAGTCTAATCACTAATCCCTCAGCCAACATGTCATAAACCTCAGTTTTGTGCTGCAGCTTCACTATTTTGCAACTACTCAGATTGTTGCACCTAGCCAAATATAAAGCAGCAACCCTTCGCATTTGTCTTTTGTAAGTCTCACCATATTCCTGAAAGCATGCATGCATGTGTCTGTACCTTTTGCTAGTGCATCATATATAAAAGAAACAAACAAATAGATGTATACCTGTGTTACACACATGTAGCATCTTCAGATGCATAACATGTGTAAAAATACATGAGCAACTAGAGATATACCACAATCACAAGACCATGCTGTCCTTTAAACTTGACAGACTGCACTTCCCATTTCAAGCAAACACCTAAATTTATGCGGCGTACTTCAAGTGTACCATTCCACAGACTCATACGAAGTAGCCTAATCACTAAACCCTCTGTCAATGTCTTAAACCTCACTTTTGTGCTGCAGCTTCACTATTCAGCGACTACTGAGAGTGTTGGGCCTAGCCAAACATAATGCAGCAACCCTTAGCATGTGTCTGTTGTAACTCTCACCATACTCCGGAAAGCATGCGTGCATGTCTCTGTACCTTTTGCTAGTGGTATCATATATAAATGAAACATACAAATAGATATATATACCTGTGTTTTATACGTCTGCCATCTTCATAGGCATAACACGTGTGAAAATACATGTGCATGTAGAGACATACCTCAGTCTGAAGACCATGCATACCTTTAAACTTGACAGACTGCCCTTCCCATTTCAAGCAGACACCTAAATTTATGCAGCATACTTCAAATGTACCTTTCCACAGACTCATACAAACTACCATATTCACTAATCCATCTACCAAAGTACTCATATTATTATGCACAAACTATTTCAATCATCATTTCAGGACAATAAAACAAAATACAATACACATCTGTACATTTTGTAACATATTTCAAACATCACACTTCTCTAATAATTTCAAAACTTTGAAATAATGCTTTTCAAATTTAAAAATATCACTACAAAGAGTGAAGCACTAGTACATAATACATAACACACTGTACAAATTTGAAACTCACCTTCCAAATAGTATTGCAGAATATGAAACATCAGAAACTCATAAAAGATTTTCTTTTTCACACAATAAATGTAATGCAGCACTTTCAACAAGGTAAAACCAGTAAGGGCAAAGTTACCCTCTCTTTCTGCACACAAATAAATGTAAGTAACAAATCAAATTGTTTCCTTCATTATTTCAATTGTGAAACACATTTCTATTGGTTAGACATATTAACCCTTTCTATGTGTCTTCTAAAAGTGCCCAAACTGGTCTTGTAATTTTCTGGAGTCGCAACTCAACTGCGGTGCTGCAGTGTAGCATCGCGATGGAGCCGCGAATCCATACGGGAGTTCAAAAACCTATTTCCAATAATACTAGTATTATTTTTTAAGAACACACCAATTCTAAACATAGTACTGATTTGGGAAATCTTACTTTAGTAGCATATCACTTGTATATAACTTAACATTTCATATTTTAAAACCACAGTTAAGTTTCAACCCTTCCCCCATTCTGTTTAATACTAGTTTCCATAGTAACACTTTCTGCAACATTCAACTGTGCCAAAAGGTCACAAGTTCACCACATTTTGAAATTCAGCACACAAGCTTACAAATGCAAATAGCAGGTGTGTTTGACTTTTGCAAAATATTACCTTATCCTATCTACTGTACCTTTCAAAGATTTTTTAATAACCAATCAGAAACATGCTTCTTCAAGAAAGTAACATGCATCCTATTTTTGGGTGCACAATGTTGATGAACAGCCAATCACTTATCAGTTTTCTCAAAAGCAGCATGTTCTCCACCATTTTAGATACCTCTCATTCTACAAACTGACTACCTCAGCTATAGACATCTTTCATTCCTTCCAGACATCCCTTCAAGATGCTTACAGTATGGATTGTAGGGCACAGCTATGTCTTCTGGTGCAAAAGGTATGCTGAACACAGAGGTATTGACAAAGACCTAGGTTTGCAAAATGTGGATTTGCACAGAGAGGATTAAAGTGGCACCAATTGATGCCATTGGTTAAAACCTTTTTGCATCTCCAACCCCCTGACCTCATGATTGTGCACTGTGGTGGCAATGACCTAGGCACATTGACTGTGGTAGGGCTGGAAATCCTAATGAAGGATACCTTTTCACAATTGATATTGCTTTTGCCTCAAACTGTCTTTGTATACTCTAATATATGCCAAAGACAGAAATGGAAGTGGTCATATCAATTCTGTCCACAAATTGAGAAAGCTAGGAAGAATGTCAAAAATGTTGTTTCTGCTTTCCTCAGAGACCATAGGATGGGCTCCATCTATAACAACAATCTACGGGGCATATTCTCAAGAACGTGTGATACCCACCGCAAGTTTAGCTTAACGCAACTTTGCACATCGCGGGAAAACAATGCTGTGTTAACGTAGTATTCCCAACCTGGCGGCACCATGCGATAGCCCCACGATAACGCGTCAAATGACGCGTTAAAATTAACGCGACGCCGCAAAAATGCGAAACACGAACGCGAATAAAGTTGCGATGAGGCCAACCGCAATACAAAAATCAGCGATAACCATCGACAGGCAAACCCCACGCGTCATGCGGGAAAATGCACTATAAAAGCTGAACAAGAAAAACACACCATAAACAAAATCAACTGCGTAGCAACATGGAGGCACCCGGAACAAGTGCCCAGGTCAACGTGAACCCCACAAACCCCACAGACCACCAGCAAAGAACGTCGGGGAAGGCCAAGGAGAAGAGGAAGAGGAAACGGGGTACAGTCGGCATGACAACCGGATCGTCGTCACGGAGGTGACAGAGCACCAACAACAACTGTCTGTCACCTCCACCGTGTCATTGGCAACACAGACGGAAAAATGGCATTCCATTGTGAATGCAGCTAGAGTGTTGAGGAGGCCAAGATGCGCTGGCACAATGTGAAAAGCCAAACCAAGCAGAAACCCGCTGCCAACAGGAAGGCAGCAACTGCGAATGGAGGTGGGAGTCCTGCGCCACAGGAGGAGCTGGAGCAAATGGCGGCCACAGTCATCAGTGTGGAGACGGTGCAAGGAGTCGGGAGTCCGGACACTGCTCGACATGACCTGACACAACAGCAACAGGCTGAGTAAAGGAAACAGGGACTGTGGGGACGGGGGGGACGGGCACAATGGCACACATGCACAATGACGTGTAGCACACCGCACACCCACAATGACCCTGGGTCATGACCCTGATCTCCGTGGCACACTGCAGCACACATACAAACATCAAGTAGGCCCCCGTTGACCATGTGCCCAAAGGGGTCCCACCCCACACATCACCAATTACACAACACACACATGCACATGTGCGAAACACAGCAAAGATGCGTATGTGAGAGCCACACTGACAATGCAAGTGACACCACATGACCAGCAGCATGGCTGGAGTACAATCACCATGACACTGTACACGCCACGAGACTGAGGTGGCTGAGTGTGGGCCACATCCAGAAAGGAGCAGGTCACACTCTGACACATCCACCTGCACAAACAACCACTGACGTCAACAACACATCTGCAGACAAACAATGCACAAGAGTACAAAAACTGTCCAAGAGCACAAATGACCCAAGTCGCCAACATCACAGCACCTCAAAAGCACAAAAGCCAAAGGCACACCACCTCCAAGGGATAAGGGGCAGCAAAATCACAGCTGCAGGTGCGACTCCCACACAATGCAGCACACACACATAGCAATGACAGCACACCCACATGGACGACAATGTGGTACACAGTCCAACACCTACACTGCAGAACAGAGGACACAACTGGGTCCGCCTGTGCGTAGAAAATGGCCAATCACATCTGACATAGCAGGAAACTGTGAGATGCAAATGTATGTGTACACCCTCACCTACGTCATGTAGTCCAAATGTCCACTGTCCTGCATCAAATAGTCCGCCCCTCCCAAACAGTCACAATGTACATTGTCATGAAGTCTGTATGTTAACTTGAACAATGCGGCAACATACATGCCAACACAATGTCAACAAGCATCTCCCCTACACATTGCAGAGGGACAAACAACACCTCCAGCAGAGCAGACCAGACAACTCTAAAGTGATGCTGAAGTGGACCACCACACTTCCGACACCTACCCCCCCAACAGTCCATGGACATCTTAGGCAATTGACCTCCAGGAGCAGGGCAGCACCGCTGCATCAAGGATACCCCACCCCCTACACAGACAACACAGCTGGACGCACCCACCACACCGGCTGGCTCCCAGCAGCCCACCGAAGCACACATCGCATTCCAAGGCCAGGTGTCAGACTGCCAGAAGGGGGTGGCCGAACATGTGCGGGTGGGGCACTACCTCATGGAAGCCGAACTAGATCACATACGTGGGTGTCTAAGTCCCATCAGGGCCCACCTACACTGCCCAATGGAGACCCACACTGCGACAGAGACACATGCCTTTGCACATTTCCAGTACTGAACCACACCCAGAGCCACGGGATGATCATCCACACCCCCACGCTGGACTGGCGTACGCCGGGCCAGCCCACTCCGCACACACTTACAGGGGAGGACGTCACAAGCTACATTTCCTTGGGCTTCCCCACTGGCTGGGGTGACATGGTTGCGTCCACTGTCCACTACACTCCAGACACCAGCAGTGCATGTAGACATGGATATGTCTGTGGTCTGCATACTGCAGTCTGTCCAGCACATCTCCGCCACACTTGGCATTGTGTACATTCTCATTCATGGGTGACTTGCCTCCTTCGCACAGGCCTGGTTCCCACCTCTCCCCACATTCCGGTATTGTGTGGCTGAGGTGCCATGCAGTTGATGGGTCATGTACATGGCTAACCAAGGTTGCCACAGTAAGTTGTGCTGTTGTGTCTGGTGGGTGGGCATGTTGTTTGGCATGTTGTATGTGATTTTGTGATGTGTGTAGTGCCAGAGTTGTGAGTTGCATGGTTGTGGAGTTGAGGGGTGTGGTGTGTTCATTTGGTACTTTCCAACGTGCAGTGTATTTCCATAGGTGCCATCCTGGAAGCGCCGGTTGATGTTGGTCTGTCGGAAGATGAAAGGATCATGCACACTGCCTGGGTAGTTGGCTACGACATTGGTGAAGAGTCCCCTGTGGTCCACTATTGCCTGCACGTTGATGGGATGCATGTGCTTTCTGTTGCGGCACTTGTGTGCGGTGTCGGCAGGGGGCACAAGTAGGACATGTGTGCAGTCGATTGCCCCCAACAGGTGCGGGAATCTAGCTATGGCATATAGTCCTTGCTTGGTATCCAGCTGTTCCTGCGCATTGTGGGGGATGTATAGGTACTGGGGTACCTAGCTGATGATGGCATCCAGGACAGGTGTGGGGAACTTGGATGGGGCTGGCTGTGCGACTCCTCCGACTCTGGCGGTTGTTGGTTGGGAGGTACCAGAGGCCAACAGGTGCAGCACAGCCAGCAGCTTTGTCTGCGGAGGGATGTTGGTTGTCCACTGTGTTGGTACCGTCAGCCTGTGGGCAATGATGTTCAGGATGCGGAGGATGGTTGTCCTTTTGAGCCTGTAGTGGGCATTGACGTTGTCTGGTGTTAGGTCTGTGAGGCTGATGCATTTCCTGAAGGTCCGCTGTCTTTGTCTGCGCTGCCTCTGTGGTGGTCCGGGGGGGAGGGGGCTGGGCGGAGGCGGTCCTGGGGATGGTGGCGGTGGGTGTTGTTGCCCTTTCGGGGCTCCGGGATGCATGGTGAGTGGCTCCATGGCATCTGTTGTTCTTCATGTGTGGCTCTGGGCTGGGCTCCCTTTGATGGTGCAGGTTGTCATCCGACTTTACACCAGGTCGGAGCAGGTGTTAATTTCTTGCTGCTAAGGCGCCTTATCACCTGTTTTGTGGTCTTACCGCCGATGTGGCTGGTCGTTGAGAATGTTGAGGTGTGGTGCTGTCGCGGCTTTTTGCCCGGGAACGCCTACTCTGCATCTCATTAGCGATAGTTGCCGGGGTCATCTGTGGCGATGTTTTTTGCGGATGCTTTCGCAAGTAAACTGGTGGTATCGGCTGTTAGCACCAGCTTGTGAATGGGGCGATAATTTTATCGTGACTTTGGCTGAGATAAAGTGCCGTTAACTCGGCGATAGTTCCTTGAGAATATGCCCCTACGTTTTGATATGGGTGACATCTACAGAAGTGATAGAGTTCACTTCATGGATGAAGAGTGTTTCTCAACAACCTTAAGCTGTGCATCCGCACTTACATGTAGCTGCAACAAAGTCATAATGAAAACAAGGGCTATTTTTAGAGCCACCCTATAACCCAACAGTGAATCTTGTTTTTTTTTTAACTTAAATACTCTTTTAAAATATAATTTGCAAACCCGTCTCGAATTCACAAAACAATAGCACAAATTCAATGTACTACAACACAACATACTTTTCAAGTATAACTTTTAATTTTTATTTTTCCATATTGTTTCTAACTATCAAATTTAATGTAATTATTAACTTCAATCTCACTAGCTCTATAAAAAAAGTTCACAAATGCAACACTACCTTCTGAATTATATTCTATAAATTTTTTTATTTAAGATGGATCTGCGAATCTACTGCGACATTACACTGGGGGGCCGTGCTGAGAGCCGCAATAGGGTTGCGACTCTTATCATGAGAGAATATAAAAAATCAATGCCCCCCATTCCATTACCCGGTCAGCCCGTGGACCCCATCCCTGTGGCCCGGCCATTTTTTAATAAAGAAAAGGGAGATGGGCCACTTGGCACCCCCATGCCAAGACATTTTTGGCCCAGGGGACCCCATACCGGCTTGCCCAATTCTTTTATTTATTTATTCTTTTAATTTTTTTTTTCTTTTAAAAAGATGAGTAGGGGGGCCTGTGCCGCCCCCCTACCTGGGCCATTTTGGGCCCCGGGGACCCCATACCCCGGAGCCTGCCCAGCCCTTTTAAAAAATATATTTTAGAGGGGGGCCACGTGTACCCTATCCACCGGGGCTCGGCCTCTTTGCTGGGGACCACGGGGGATCCCCAAAGCCCCCTCGGTCCCTGCTGGCTCCCCACCTCCTGCGGGAGCCGGCATTGCTTTTGGACAAAGGGAGCTGCAAACATGCAGCTCCCTTTGCCCAAAAGCAATTCTGTTTCGCTTCATGGAAGCGAGAGCAGTTTTCCTGCTCTCGCTTCCATGAAGCAAAGCAGAAGTTTGCCATGGTATGGCGGGAGCACTGCTCCCGCCCTGCCACAGCAAACTGCAATGTCCTGGGTGTGGGCCCCCCGGGACATTGCTGGAGCGGGCCCTGGGGGGTGGCGGTCCCCAGGGCCATGAAGGGCTCAAGGAGGGGGGCCGAGCGGTCTCCCTGGGGCAATAATTAAAAAATGCCCCAGGGAGGTGGTGGTCCTCAGAGCAGCAAGGGGGGCAGGAGCCCCTCCCTTGCATTATTATTTACAAAAAGCCCCTGGGAGGTGGCGGTCCCAGGGGCTGCAGGGGAGCGCGTGCCCCCCGCATCTCATTAAATTAGCCCCCGGGAGGTGGCGTCCCTGGGGCAGCGTGGGGGGCAGGAACCCCCCATGCATTATTATTTACAAAAAGCCCCGGGGAGGTGGCAGTCCCCAGGGCTGTGGGGGGGGGCTTAATTAAATGAAGCGCGGGAGACCGCGCTTCATTTTATTTTTATTTTTTATAGTTAGAAATTAGCATTTAAAAAACCTTAGAAATTCACTGAAAAAACCACAGGTTTCAGGGACGTTATAGTCTGTTGGACGTTTCACTCGTACAAAACCAGAGAAATTCGGCCGTTATAGTTAGTTGAGCTAACTATAACTCGCGCCCTCGCAATGCACTGCTGATGACATCACATATTACATCACTCGTGACATGGTCAGTAACATCACTGATGACATCACTGATGACATCTCAAATGACATCACTGATGACATCATCCAGTGACTGTGTGTTTCTGTAAAGTATAAATATGTTTTATATATATATAGGCAAAGATGTATTGAAGAATGAGTGAGTGTATGATTGTCTGAATGGATGATTTAGTAGGTGTGTGACTGACTGTATAATTGAGTGATTAAATGTGTCTTACTGAATGCATGGGTTAGTGACTAAACTGTGTGAATGTCTGTATCAGTCTGTCAGTTGGTGTGTAAGCGGCTGCATGGGTTGGTGAGTAGCTACACGAGTGTCTATATGGGTTATTGATTGGTTGTCTGAGTATCTGTATGTGTGCCTGAGTGTCTGTGTGGGTGGGTGGGGGGTGTGTGACTGTGCACAGATGTGTGAGTGGGTGGTTCACTGGGTGTATGGGTTCAGGAGTGCATCTGTAAAGGGCTGTATGGGTGGGTGAGTATGTGTATGGGTGTGTTGGTGAGTGAATGGATGTCTCAGTGGTACACGTGTGAGTAACTACTTATACAGTATATGTGAGTTTTGGATTATATAAATGACTATATGTGAGAGTGAGTGATTGTGAGAGTGGCTGTATGGATGAGTGTGTGCTTGTGTCAGTGATTGTATAACAAAGTAAGTATGTGTTAGTATCTGTATGAATAAGTGAGGTGGTGTGTGTATAACTGTATAAGTGAGTAAATGGGAGTGTGATTCTTTGCATGACTGACTAGGTGTGTGAGTAACTCTATGGGTGAGTGGCGGTGTATGAATATCTTTATAGGTGTATGAGTGCATATATCAGTGGCTATATTGATGAGTGTCTGCGTGTATGAGTGACTGTATGGGTGAGTGGATGTGTGTGTAGACCTATGAATCAGTGAGTGGGTATGTACTAACTGGTATTGGTGTGTCTATGGTTTCGAGAATGGCAGTCTGTATTTTAGAGGGGGTGTATCAAAGGTTATATTAGGGTGTGAGGAGGTGCATCAGATGATCACGTGGATGATGTCATCAGTGATGTCATTTGAGATGTCATGAGTGATGTCACTGACCATGTCATGAGTGATGTAATATGTGATGTCATCAGCAGTGCATTGTGGGTGCGCAAGTTATAGTTAGCTCAACTAACTATAACGGCCGAATTTCTTTGGTTTTGTACGAGTGAAATGTACTATAACGTCCCTGAAACCTGTGTTTTTTTCAGTGATTTTCTAAGGTTTTTTAAATGCTAATTTCTAACTATAACGTCCCTGAAACCTATGGTTTTTTTCAAAGAATTTCTAAGGTTTTTTAAATGCTAATTACTAACTATAACATCCCTGAAACCGATGATTTTTTCTGTGAATTTATAAGATTTTTTAAATGCTAATTACTAACTATAACGTCCGTGAAACATATGGTTTTTTCAGTGAATATATACATACACAAAAAGTCCTAGGTTGGGTACTTATGGAACCACATCAGTGCCATTTTAAACCGATGTCGCCCAGTGAGCTGCTGTGACACAATCCCTGTTTAATGGCTGCCTATAGGCAGGGCCACTGGAATTATGTGATTGTGCTGCAGCTGTAATTTTCGCATAGTTACATATTTGCCACATCTGCCACATAATCCATCTGCTGCATAATCTGCAGATTTTAACAAAAAATTAAATTTGTTTCTAGCTCAAACAGTTCAAAAGTTACTAAATTGCAGCAACTTTTGTTGCCGTGCAGGGGAAGTCTTTTTGGAAAGGTTGACTGCTCGCCTTTCAGTTGCTTATTCCTATATCTAGGTGTTAAACTGGTTCTAATGAGGTGGAACCAATGCTGAGACAGTGCTAACAAGTGTTAAAATGACAAAATAATGAAGTAATACTATCACAAAATGTGCTGCATTATGTCGCATAATTTGTATTTTCTTGCTGTTTAATTTACTCAACCCTGCCACATAATTTGGCCCTCCCCTGCCACATAATTCCAGTGGCCCTGCCTATAGGTGCTCAAATTCAGCTCCTGGGCACTGAGTGGCCCTCTACCATTTAATGGGGACTTGGGGGCTCACTTTCTGGCCACCGTTAAAGTAGGAAGACATGTTTAAATGGGAAGCATTTGTGTATTCTTTCCGCGGACGTCAACACTGTTGTTGTTTGGGATACATTTTATTGTACTAACATACAGGTTAATGTTGTGGTAAAATACAGCACATGTCTTCCAAGCCTCCGGCAGGGTTTCTACTCTACTTTGTGTTAAGAAAGGGCAGACTTCCAGCATCCGGGTCTCTCCCATGGTGCAGTGTTGAGGTGTGACCGATGACCCTTCCTGCTGCTCCTGTCTCTATAAATTCAAAATCACAGTGCCTCCCTTTTCGCAATATTAGGGTTGCAGTGGTACAACCCTCATGCACAGCCTATCTTTCAGTTGCAATAGATTTATACCATGACCCAGACATGTATGATGACTCATAGAATATTAACTTTGAGAATACAGGGCGGGCTGTCATTGGCCACTGGTGGCAGACTCCCGTGAGGCTTGCCTCGCAGAGGTAGGGTACCGGAGTGTGTGACAGAGCCACTTTCAGTCAGGCCTCCTGTACCAGTAAGAAACGAGCCCGGTAGCACCCTCCACCACCAAATCCTCGCCAACCAACAGCAACCCTGTGATGTAGGTCCTGGTTCAAGCACTGAAGTAGTCAGAAAGGCCTGTCACTGGTCACGGCTGCCGGTGGCACCATTCCGCCCCCCCACATCTGACCCCCCAGTGGCAAGTCGAAGATGGGTACGAGAGGGTCTGTGAGTAGAGCATGTTCTAGTCAGGCTTCCAGGCCAGACTGGAAGGAGCCCCCCGCACCTTCAGCTCTGTGAATTAGTCTTGGGTTCCCTGTAATGGCTGTCCTGCTGCCACAGAGTCCCCCTCTAACCCCAGGCTGCTGCGTCGTTCTCCTTAATGCCACTGATCGCTCCAAGATGCCAGGGTAGCGCAGCAGGTCGACTCCTGCTCTTAGCCCGGGCTTTGGAGCACGTTTTCTGTGGAAGGCCCCGCTTTATTGCAGTGCAAACACAATAGCTAGATTGACACGGCTCTTGCTAAAGAAATAAGGGTTTAGGATTTATTTTCTTTATTTTCCAGTGTTTTATTGCGATTGGGAGGTGTGTTTAGGAAACAAAGTACATACAGCTCTCTAGAAGCTATTTTCAGTAATTAATGTCAGAGTGCAGGCAGATTATTTTGATATATTGGTTATTGTAAAGAAAATATTGCTTTTACCTCATACTATCCCTAAAACCTTGTAAATGTTTATTCTCTGTCTATTTCCTCTCGTGCTGTCTCTCTGGCGCTCTCTTTTTGTCTCCCTTTCTCAGTCTTTTTGTAGCTCTCTCTCATATACATGCTCAGTGTGATCTGAAGGATTTTGGGGACCGAGCAAGGCATTTCTAGGGGGCCTCATGTACAGAACAAATTTGAATTTCATTGCCCATTTTCTGCTAATTCAAGCCCACATGATGCTAAACAATACAAAATGATATGTTACATTTTAACAGGAGCACACAAAAGCAGTTGAAATAGGTCTTGGCCAGGACCTTAAAAATCCTTTAAATGATACAGGGTAGCAAAACAGAGTCAGTGGTAGAGTAGATAGAGAGATTTAGATAGAGAAATATAATAGAAAGATAAAATAGAGAGAATGTTCACTTTCCAGAGGTGGGGGGCTTGTACAATTGCCATGCCTTATAACGCCTCTGTCTGACATGCTTTCTACTAATATTTTTTCTCCCTACATTTTTCTCTCCTCTGTCTGCTCTCTTCCAGTTAGTTTTACTCCTCTACCTCCGGCTCATACCCAGCTTCCGCTTTAGTTTCGCTCTCTTTCACATTGTCTCGCTCACTCAGACTCCCTGCATTTCTTTATCGCTTTCGACTCTTGGTGTCTGTCACCTCTTACCTCTTTATTTTCGCTCATTCTGTCCCTTCTTTATTGCACCCCTCTCTCTCTCTCTCGCTGGCACACACATGTGCATTCCTCCCGCCCCAAGCACAGACTCATACACACATACATAAACGCACACAAATACAACACATAGAAGGCCCTGTGCGTGAACACACATTTAAGGACACACATACACACTAATACACATCACAGACATAGACACACACACATAAATAAACACACAGCGCACTTACACGCACACACACATATATATGCACATGCATACATACGCATGCACAGTACACAAGTGCAAACCTGTAAACAAACACACACGTTTAATCTCTTCTTGTATCACTTATTTTCTGTCTCTCTCTCACTCTTCGTTTCTCATTTCTCTCCTGTCACCGTCTTTCATAATCGTTTTTTTCTTTCTCTCCTTTGAACCCCTTTACTCTCTCTCGCCCCATATTTCCTTCTCACCCTATTTCCTTACCCACTCTCTCCTCATCTCTTTGTCGCTTCGTCTTCCTCCCGTATACTTCTTCTTCTTCGTCTCTCTCCCTTCTCTCTGTCATTCTCTCTCTTGTTCATGCTCTGCTTCCCTTCCTCTCTCTTCGTCTGTCCTCCAACGTGCACTCCACGTTTTCACCCCTCTCACTCCCCTGCTCTACTTTGCTTTGCGCCGCTCCCTCTGCCTTTCCGCCTCTTTCATTACTGGGACTGTCGTGTGCTTATGTGACCACGGACCCACGCGCACGTGAAACACGAAGAAGTCAAGTGTCATAGAGAGTGTGCACCTGACAGTAAACACAGTATTGTATTGTAATTGCATATATATAGCGCTTACTACCCCTGACGAGGCGTCGAAGCGTTCGCCTATGAAAGGTGTGTATATCACCGGATGCTTTGGAGACATTAGAAACTCTGCCCCAGCACAGCCCCTGCTTCTTTTGCATCCACTCCGAGTTGTTCGTGCCCTTTCAGGGTCGTAAAACATTGCATTTGATTCTGTGAAGTGTGGATCTAGTGAAAGGCACGCCACAGGAAAGCCAGTGCACCTAGCTTGACCCGCAGGGTGTGAATATGGGGAGGGGGTTCACGATTTCACAAACGATAAGAAACAAGAGCTCTTCTGAAATAATTTTCAACTGAGTTTTTCAAGTTCTCCAATGTGTGGGACACCTTTTTATTCCGGCGTAGTGCGCATTTTTTGTTTTTGTTTAAACAATAGCTGTTAGTTTTCAAGACAAATACAAACACTCGAAGAAACAACTTGTCACGGATTTTAATAAAGGATGGGGACTGCAAAGGACATTTGTCTGGTTCTTGAGGCTCCCGGGTGCCCTTTGCTTCTGTTTTACATGCTATTTTTGTATGTGCAATTTTCTGGTCTACCGTAGTTTTTATTCTCGGGGATTCTTTAGACGCGAGGTTGCACGAGGATGTTTGTGCTATTGTGAGAACAGCGCGATGGGGTTCGACGATAAAATACATAAAACACACAACAGCTACATACCGGCATGGTGCATTCAAGGGCGAAGTGCTGCTGTAATGGCGCCTAAAAGACCATTGAAAAGGTGTCATATTTAAAACCGGGTCTTCCAGCGAAGCTTCCAGTGTACTAGTTGCAGTAGGTGCTTTTACAACAGACATTCCTGCAATAGTGTAATAGAGCAGGGGTCAGAAACTGGATTGGCAACCCTACCTGTGTACCTCTATCAAATTCTATAGGGGCCCCCTCTGTTTGAGCGGCAGGGGTCAGAAACTGACACGCTATTTTATTTTTTTAGCCCCAGGGAGGTGGCGGTCCCCGGGGCTGCGGGGGCCCCTGCGGGACCCCACTTCATAATTGGATATTGCCTCCGGGACCTGGCCCACGCGGGGGCTTATACAAAACGAAGCACTTTCTTTTTTATTTTCTCGGACGGATTCGCGCACCCAGCGCGAATTCGCCCGATGTTGTTTTAAAAAAATGCTTTTTTTGGCCCTGGGGGTCCTTGTGGGACCTCCTGAGCAGGCCTAGGGGGTCAGGGTGTTTCTACCCTGCCCCCTTTTCTTGTTTTTTAATCTTTTTTTACTGTCTTGTGACTGTGAGTCACAAGATGGCTGCCAACACTTCCTGGTTTGGAGTGTTGGCAGTCAATCAGAATGAAGCTCGTGCTCGGGAGGTTTCCCGAATCCTCCTCGGTGCTCAGATATCGATATTTTTTATTTTTCAATTTCTCAGTAACTACTGAACGGATTTACACCATTTAAACACCTCCATTTTAGCTTATTTTCCTTTTGAAATCTCCAGCCTTCTCCTGACTACTATTGCTCCTTCACTTCAAAATGTTTGGAGTATGGATTGTGGGCCACAGCTCTATCTATTGGGCTAAAGAGACTCCAAAAAAGAGAGGTATTGACAGGAACTTGGGTTTGCCAAATGTGCAGATTACTTGGTTTGGCCAGAGAGGGTTAAAGTTTCATCAGTTGCTGTCTTTGGTTAAATCCATTATGGATTCCCAAGCTCCTCACCTCATGAATGTGCACTGTGGTGGCAATGACCTAGGCACATGGACTGGGATGGGGCTGGAAATCCTAGTGAAAGAAACCTTTGCAGAACTGATGTCGCTTTTCCCTCTCACTGTCTTGGTGTACTCTAATATATGCCAAAGACAGAAATGGAAGTGGTCAAATCAATTTTGTCCAGAGATTGACAAAGTCAGAAAACATGTTAATAAAACTATTTCTGCATTCCTCAGAGACCATCGCATGAGCGGTATCTATAACAACAATCTGCTTTTTGACATGCAAGGAATTCATAGAAATGATGGAGTGCACTTTACAAATGAAGGCAACAGGGTGTTTCTAAGTAACCTGAAACTCTGCATACGGTCTTATGGATAGCAGCCAAATACACAAAACCAAAGCAACGGCTCTAGAGCCACCCTAGAACCAGAAATATAGTGACGTTTTTTTTCTTTTTTTAGTTCTTGTGGATCTTTGCAATGACGTTCTAATCCCCATGGACACGTTGCGAAAATGTAAAACAAAAGCAGACATTTAATGGCCGCCAACACATCCAAAAATAATATGTACAAAAATCCATTCTGAACATTGTCCTACACACATTACCACATACATACTTTTTTCAAAGCATGTTTAAACTCATATTTTTGTACTAAGTTTCTTTAAAAACCATCTTTCAGACCTATTTCACATTTTTGCGGTTATTCAGGATGTCACAATGGCGTCGTTAACCGTGACAATTGCACCTTTCCCATAAAGTGAAAACAAATGTATGCACACACATTACAGTATTCTACACACTAGAGGTTTATTACTGTACACTTCAAACTCATGTTTTTCTACTGTATTTCTAGAACAACCATCTCTAAAACCTATTTTCGATTTTTGCGGTGAAATGGGAGATTGCGATGACGTTGGTCATCGCGATCCCCGTGGGCATGTCGCGAAAGCAGAATGCGAAAGCAGGTATTCAATAGCCAACACCACATTAAAAAATTATAACTATATATTATTTCTAACTGTCACAGTAGATAGCTCACTATATAAATAACTCTATAAAAACATTTTTCAATATCTCTATAACAATGCATACTAAAGATTCATTGATATATTTAAAAAATATTTTCACCAATATTTGCGACGATGTTGATGATAGTTGCGATGTCCCCGCGAAAGTACACAGGGGTGGCCGCGCTGGCTGTTGCGGCGTTGTCCCAAATATTGCGCACAATTAAAAAAATCAATTTTGGACATATAACTTCTGTCACTAACACCTCCATTTCTCAACCATGGGGGCAGAGTATTTCCACCCTGACCCTTTATGTGGGCTTTCACATGGATTTTCAGCCCCGGGAACTGTTCCCTAGCAATAAAATGGCGGCCGCAACTCTATTCAGGTTCTGTCCAGCCAGTCAGAGCATTCACGTAGGTGCGTGCATTCGCGAGTCATCGCAAAACCTTCGCAAATATATCCGCGGCCAGAGATGCCACTATAATTTTAAACTTACATTTCTCAAAAACTACTAAACGGATTTACACCAAATAAGCAAAAGGCACTTCCTTGAACCGACATCTACCTCCCTGCCAAATTTGTTGTAAGTTTTTCAGCGGTGCGGGCTGTAGAGGTGGCTGAAGGTTCCTATGGGAATTAACATTACAAACCCAACCTTATTTCGCACCTCAAATTCTCGGTCCCCACTGCACAGATCACCCTCAAACTTTCCCAATCAATAGTACCCTCTGTAACACTTTTTTGGCAACATTTCATGCAGATTGGTCAAACGACGCCAACTTTATAGCCAAGTCAAAAATGCTTTTCCTATGGAAACTAGGTCCTAACTAGAACTACCTACTGGCGACCGCCAGTAGGATATATATATATACATATCTATCTATATCTATATGTATATATATATATATATCCTACTGGCATTCACCAGTAGGTAGTTATAGTTAGGACCATGTTTCCATAGGAAAAACATATTTTGACATGCCTATATCTTTTGCGCTGTATGACGAATCTTCATGAAATTTCCAATAAAATGTGTGCTGTGATTCTTGTTGTTCATGGAAAGTTTCGTAGTGATCCATCAAGCAGGGGCCGAGAAAAAGGGGGGGTCACAAAACACGGATTTACCTTATTACTTCCCATAGGAACTTTACACAGGGTTACAGCGCAAACTGCTGAACGGAATTACACCAGAAAGGTAGCTGTTGGTCCAGAAAGCCCCCTTTTTGTAAATTGGCGTAAATCCATTCAGTAGTTCTGAAAATATTTAGAAAAAACCCTATTTGTATCAAAAGGGATGCAGATCATCCGAGGATACGACAGTCCCAGTGCTCAAATATGATTGGCTGCCAACACTTCAAACCAGGAAGTGTTGGCAGCCATCTTGGGAGTCGGCTTGAGCCGAGTCCCAGAAAAAAGGTTTAAAAAGAAAAGGGAGCATGGTAGAGATACCCTGACCCCCTAGGCAACTTGGGGGAGTCCCACAGGAACCCCGCTGCCCCCCAAATGTTTTATTTCTATTTTCTGCGGGAGTAGCTATGGATCTGCGGCTCCCACTGAATTTTTTTTTTTAATAAAGTGCGGGCTCCCGCGCTTCGTTAACAATTGGCCCCTGGGTGGGCCAGGTCCCAGGGGCATTTTCATGATAAAGAAGGAGTGTGCACTGGCCCCCCTCCTGGGGCTTATTAATGCCCCATGGACCACCACCTCCCTGGGGCATATTTATTTAATAATCAGGGGGCCTCACAGACCCCCTTGGGCCCCGGAGACCACCCCCATGGGGCCACATGCCAAAATTAAAATTGGGGGCCTCTTGGAGCCCCATGCCCTGGGGACCTTCCTGGGGCTAATTCATTGTTATGGGAGGGGCCTTGCCAACCCCCCTGGCTCCGGGGACCACCACCTCCCCGGGTCCATGATCAATTTGTATTGCGGGGACCTCAGGGACCTACCCCCAGGCCCTGCCACCTCCCCTTGGCAGGCCCTAAAAATTAGAAAGGAGGCGGGCTGCATAGCACCCTTTTGGAGCCATAGATGGCCATGGGGACTGCCACTGCCCAGGGCCGGCTCCTGCTATGTCCCGGGGTACCCGGGACGTAGCTGTTTGCTATGGCTTGGCGGGAGCTTTACTGCTCCCCCCAAGCCACAACAAACAAGAGCATTAAAAATGCTCTCACTTGCTGGAAGTGGAGCACATTGCTTTTAGATAGAGGGAGCTGCATGTTTAGCAGCTCTCTATGTCTAAAATCAATGCTGGCTCCTGCAGGAGGTGGGGTGCCGGCAGGGAACGAGGGGGGATTCAGGCTCCCCCATTGGCCCCAGTGAAACTCCCTGCATGCCCTGGGCTGGACCAGGGCACCCAGTATAGAGGCTGGGCCCTAGGAGATGCAGTTGCTGGGGCCAAAATTGGCCCGGGAGGGGGGCTATATGGCTCCCCTCCCCTACTTTATAAAAAAATCCAAAGACCGTGCCCCTGGGGATGGGGTCCCAGGGGCAAAATCAGCCTGGGAGTGGGGCTGAATGGCCCCCATTCCTAAATAAAAAAAGAGAAAAAACTGGGCCCCAGGGGATGGGGTCCCCGGGGCCGAAATAGGCCTGGGGTGGTGAGCCGCGCAGCCCTCCTCCCCATTGCACAGGGGGCAAAAATCGGCCCAGGTAAGGGGCTCCCGCAGCCTGCCTTCCCTAATAAAACAAAAAAAACATTTTTAAAGCTGGCCAGGCAAGTCTCCGAAGGCCCGCCTCCTTCCATCACTACTCTGCAAACACACCTCCTGGTGCACTAGTAGTTGGGGGATGAAGTCTTGCATGCTGAGGGTCCTTGGGGGCCAACAAACCCTCTTGTTACCGCCAGTAAATCCCACAATAGGTATGTGAGGGGTTGTGTGGGTGTGTGAGTGGGCGTACAAGAGGTTGTATGGGGGTGTGAGTGGTTCTGTGGATAATGTCATCAATGATGTCATCAGTGGTATTATTTGAGATGTCATGAGTGATTTCAGTGACCACGTCCTGAGTGATGTAATTTGGGAAGTCATAAGCAGTGCATGGGGGGGACGTAAGTTATAGTCAGCTCAGGTAACTATAACTGCTGAATTTCACTGGTTTTGTATGAGTGATTTCTGAGCCTAACAAAACGTCCTTGTAACCTTTGGTTTTTTCAGTGAATATATATATATATATTCTGTCGGACGAGGGAAGATTGACAGTCACCAGTAGGTAGTTATAGTAAGGACCTAGTTTCCTTAGGGAAAGCGTTTTATTTTTTTGCCAATCATTTTGGTGCCGTTTTATGAATCTTCGCAAACTTTGTAAAATTATTACGCCACTCACTGCAGCTGCTGTCTTGAAAGTTTTGGGACGATTCGTCAAGCGGGGGCTGAGAAAATATGTTTTCCCCATGCAATTGCCATAGGTTTTTTTAACACGACTATTGCCCGAACCGCTGAATGGAATGACACTAAGTTTGACAGAAAGGTAGCTTTTGGTCCAGAAGGCGTACTTTTTGTTATTTTGTGTAAATCCGTTCAGTAGGTTTTGAGATATTAAAAGAAAATGTGCATATCTAGATACGTGGACCCTCCGTGGATCCACCTGTGGTAAATCAGCAGCTGCATGCACCACAGCAAGGTCCTTATTGGCTGGCTGCAACCCAAGAGAAAAGTTGCGGCTGCCATTTTATATGCCATGAAACGGTCTTTGGGGCTGAAAAGTTGCATGTAAACTAAATTAAGGGGTCGCATGAGAGCTTTTCTGACCCCATGTGTGTGTTATAAATGTGGGGAAAGCATGTTTATCGGGCAGTAAAATTCCAGAAAAATTGTTTTTTGCCATGTGTGAGATCTGTGGAGCTGCCGCAGGGCTGAGCTTGGCCTCCCGAATAAATCCACAACAGATTTGCGAACCTTGCTGTGAAACAAAAAATAAATAAGTATATATATATATATATATATATATATATATACATATATATACACATATATACACATATATACATACACACCCACTCAGACACTCACATCCTCTGTGATCCCAAATAGACACTCTCACACCCATTCACCCAGACAGACACTCTCACATCCACTTTGACACCCTGACAGACACACCCGCATCCACTCTGACACCCATGCAGACACTTTCATACCCACTCACACACGGAAAGACACTCTCATACTCACTCTGATACCCCAACAAACACTCTCACACCCAGTGACACACACAGGCAGTCTGACACCCTCTCACAGACTGACAGAGACAGTCAGACATCCACACATAGACTCACTCAGATTCTCACACACCCACTCACAGACTCAGATACCCTTACACACCTAATCACAGTCACACATATTCTCTTACACACCTACTGTTAGACTGATGAACCACTCACATATCCAATAAGACATTCTGTAGTGTTACTGGTGTGTATTGGATGGGTGCTTTTGGTTTGTAAATCCGCAACAGATTAGCCGATCCTCATGAGATTCAATAAATTGGAACTGAATTCTTTTTTTAAAACTGTCTTTAGTCAAAGGATAGGCTCTGAAAAGAGCCTTTGTGTTTATGATGTGTAGGCGATAACTACACATAAAACAGGATGCAGTCTTTGAAGTTCTTGAAGAATACCCTGTTGCCTTTCTCTGTCAAGTGAACACCATCATTTCTATATATACCCTGCATGTCAAAGCCTAAATTGTTGTTGTAGATGGAGCCCACGTTGTAATCTCTGAGGAATGCAGAAACAGTTTTATTGACATGTTTCCTGGCTTTGTCTATCTGTGAATAGAATTCCTTTGACTACTTTAATTTCTGCCTTTGGCTAATGTTAGAGAACATCAAGACAGTGTGAGGGTAAAGTGCCATTAATTGAGCAAAGGTATCCTTCATGAAGTTTTCCAGTCCAACCCCAGTAAGTGTGCCTAGGTCATTGCCACCACAGTGCACAATCATGAGGTCTGGATGTTGGCAATCCGCAATGCTTTCAAACAAATGCAGCAACTGATGCCACTTTAACCCTTTCTGGCCAGCCCAAGTAATGTCCACATTAGGCAAGCCCAAGTCTTTGTCAATGCCACTCTTTTCTGTGCACTCTCTAGCCAAAAGCACAAAGCTATGACCCACAATCTACACTCTCACCATTTTGAAGACAAGGAGGAGTAACACACAGGAGAAGGCTGTAGCTGAATGAGACAGTTTTCAAAATAAAAGGCAGTCAAAATGGAGGACAGCACCTAATTAAAAATAAAAAATTTATTGGATGGTGTAAACATGGAGGTAGCTAAAATTTGGTAGTGATTTTGAGAAAAAAATAACTAGATTTGTGATTGGCTCTGGGAAAAATTTAAAAAATGTTATGCTAGTTGGGATATGATTATATTTCCAAACAGTCAACCACTTCTGCTATAGTTGATTTTGAAGCTAGTATGCTGTTCACAGAAAGTGTTGTGAACTTTTGACCTACTGATGCAAGAGAGTGTTCCAAAGGCAGTTGATATGGAAAGTGAGCTAAAGCAGTGTGGGGGGAAGGGTTCCGAATAAATTTTACTTTCAAATGTAAAAATATAGTGGTTTAGACACATTCCTTATTATGAAGGAGTTATTTTCTAAATCAGTACTATCTTATATAGACGCAAACTTATAGTAGTATGGCTTAACAGGCTGCTGCATAGATTTGTGAATCCACTACAAAGTTAAATGGGGGCCACGCTGAGCATTGTTGATGATTCGCAGATTTGTGGAAAAAAACAACCAAATTGGGCTTCTTCGCAGGAAACATGGAAACGGTTAAAGAAATACTGACCATTTGGAAGTGGTATTACAAAAAAGAAAGATGAAAGGAAGACTGTGATTTGTTAACTACAGA
Source organism: Calotriton arnoldi (assembly GCA_963921515.1). Taxonomy (NCBI): domain Eukaryota; kingdom Metazoa; phylum Chordata; class Amphibia; order Caudata; family Salamandridae; genus Calotriton; species Calotriton arnoldi. The sequence continues at coordinate 1,613,064 of CAWUFW010002227.1, forward strand.
ACCATAAGTACGAGCACATGGTGAGGGGTAGCCATTTTACCTGCTTCTGTACAGAGACAGGAGGTGGTTTACAGGCATTCTGACTGGGAATTTCACATGAATACAGATGTTACCAGACATATAAATAAAACAGCAAAGAGCTTGCTTTTATCAATATTTTAATTAGGTTGTAGAATATAAAAGTATATTTAGAAAAAATAGTGAGTGTATGTAAGCTGAAAGAAAATGTGTAGCTTCTAGACACTGTACTAGAAGGGAAAATGGAAGGGTGCTTAGATGAGTACATTAACTAAAAATACAGTGAGCAGGAAAGGGGAAAGAGGAATTGGTATACTGAATGAATATTAAATTTGTTTATTTACATAAATGAATGGGTTTGAAATTAGATGTGGGGGCTTGCTTATAGTTTGTAATTTAATAGTATGTGATTTGAATAGGCAAAACAGTCAGGCAAACACTTACAGACCCAGTTACACTCAAAAAAGTAGTTATGTACCCATCACTCATATAGCCAGACAGTGACTGCCACACTCACTCACACACCCATAAGACCATTCAAACACCCATTTACTCACCTGTACATCCAAGTTTAAGTACTAGTTTGCCCTTACAGTCTGGGAGGACATCAGCAGAATGCAATCTGCACCACAGGAAGAGTTTTAAAAAGACTACTTCAGCATTCTTGAGAAGGGAGAACCCTAATTGTAGTTGACCTTAGAATCAGGGCCCTTATGGGTTCTGGTTCTGGGGAGGAGGGAAAGGAGTAGAGAAATGACTGGGCAAAGGGTTCAGAGGAGAGAGGGGATCCCCCACAGAGAGAGAGTTCCCTACTGGATTTGATGCAGAAAGTAGCGTCTCCTTCCAAACCCAGTCCCCTGAGGAGGTCAAGGACAGACCGACTGAGAGGGACCTGAGGCTGCAGCTGGCCAAGGTGGCTGCAGAAGAGAGAAAAGCTGAGGACTGAGAGAGCCTTGGAGAGAAAAGGGTCTTTTTGGCTCATGAAGTGACTGTCAAGGAGGTGGACTTGAAAGCCGAATAGCTGTTAGGGTCTAGCAAAAATGGTAGGGAGCAAAACTAAAGTGTCCAATGCAGAACAAAGAGTTAATATACCTAGAGACTTGGTACCTGGCTGTAAGGGGGGTGATATAGACAGGTTGTTTCAAGCATATAAAGAAGCTCTAGAGGTACAGAGAATCTCTGAGGAGGATTGGGGAGTTGGCCTTTAGGGGCATATTAGCAAGAACGGCGTTAAAATTATCGCCGCTTTAGCGGCAGCAAACTGCCGCTAAAGCGGCGATAATGGGCTTGATAATATGCCCTTGAGAATACCAATAGAAGCCCATGTTCTGCTGTGATCCTGGGCTTCTATTGGAATTCTCAAGGGCATATTATCAAGAACATTATCGCCGCTTTAGCGGCAGTTTTCTGCCGCTAAAGCGGCGATAATTTTAACGCCGTTCTTGCTAATATGCCCCTGAGAGTCATATTTCTGGTGATGGAAGGGATGCCCCTAGTGGCCCTAAAGAAGGGCAAGAGATTGAGGTATCCCATCATGAAGGAGGACCTTGTCAGTAAGTATGAATTTACCCCAGAGCAGTGCAGGTTAAAATATAGGGGCAATTAGAAAGTGCTTCACCAATGGGGAGCTAAGAAAATTATTAAATATTTCTGATGACAGTACTTTGGACATGTATGTGAATAGAAACAGTAGTTGCTGCTTTATGCTTTTTTCTTCAGTGTCTTTTGGAATGGCACAGGTAATATACTGTGCACTCAAAGGCACTCAAAGAACGACTGGACAACAACGCCCATGACAGCAAGGAACTTTTCAGCATCGTCAAAGAGTTCTCCAACCCCAGCGCCGGAAACAACGACATCACCCCCTCGCAAGACCTCTGCAACTCACTCTCCGCGTTCTTCCACCGCAAGATCACCGACATACACAACAGCTTCGACGCACAAACAACGCACCCTACCGCCGAACCAATGCCCGCCACCACCACCCTCTGCAACTGGACCCCGATCAACACCGAAGACACCACCCGCACGATGAACTCCATCCACTCCGGATCACCAACCGACCCCTGCCCACACCACGTCTTCAACAAAGCCGACGCCACCATCGCACCCCATCTCCGGGACATCATCAACTCCTCCTTCCACACCGCCACCTTCCCGGAGAGCTGGAAGCACGCCGAGCTTACCGCCCTCCTGAAGAAACCAACGGCGGACCCCACCGACCTCAAGAACTACCGCCCCATCTCGCTCCTTCCGTTTCCGGCCAAAGTCATCGAGAAGACCGTCAACAGACAGCTTGCCGCCTTCCTCGAGACGAATGGATCCCTCGACCCCTCGCAGTCCGGGTTTCGGGCCAACCACAGCACCGAGACCGCCCTTATCGCAGCCACCGACGACATCAGAACCCTAACCGACAACGGGAAACAGCTGCCCTCATCCTCCTGGACCTCTCCGCGGCGTTCGACACCGTCTGCCACCGCACCCTAGTGAAGCGCCTCAGCAACATCGGAATCCGAGAGAAAGCACTGGAATGGATCATCTCGTTCCTCGCCGGAAGAACCCAGAGAGTCCGCCTCTCCCCGTTCAGATCCGAAGCCACCGAAGTCATCTGCGGCGTTCCACAAGGATCCTCACTCAGCCCGACCCTCTTCAACGTCTACATGAGCCCCCTCGCAGCCATCGCACGCCGACACAACCTCAACATCATCTCCTACGCCGACGACACCCAGCTGATCCTCTCCCTCACCAACGACCCCACCACCGCCAGAGCCAACCTGCACGACGGGATGAGAGACGTCGCCGACTGGATGAGGAACAGCCGCCTTAAACTGAACTCAGACAAGACGGAAGTCCTCATCCTGGGCTCATCACCCTCCGCCTGGGACGACTCCTGGTGGCCCCCGGCCCTGGGCACCGCACCCAAGCCAACGGACCACGCACGCAACCTGGGCTTCATCCTGGACTCCTCCCTATCGATGACCAGACAAGTCAACGCCGTCTCATCTTCATGCTTCAACACCCTGCGCATGCTCCGCAAGATCTTCAGATGGATCCCCACTGAAACCAGGAAGACCGTCACCCAGGCACTCGTCACCAGCCGACTGGACTATGGGAACACCCTCTACGCCGGAACCACAGCCAAACTTCAAAAGAGACTCCAGCGCATCCAGAACGCCTCCGCACGACTCATCCTGGACATCCCCCGACACAGCCACATCACCGTACACCTGAAAGACCTGCACTGGCTCCCCGTCAGCAAGAGAATCACGTTCAGACTCCTCACCCACGCACACAAGGCCCTCCACGACCTGGGCCCAAAGTACCTCAACGACCGCATGTCCTTCTACACGCCCACACGCCAGCTACGATCAACCAGCCACGCCCTCGCCACCGTACCACGCATCCGCAGAACCACCGCCGGAGGAAGATCCTTCTCCTACCTGGCGGCCAAGACCTGGAACTCCCTCCCCACTCACCTTCGGCGAACCCAGGACCATCTCGCCTTCAGGAAGCAGCTCAAGACCTGGCTGTTCGAGCAGTAACTTACCCCCTCCCCCAGCGCCTTGAGACCCTCCCGGGTGAGTAGCGCGCTCTATAAATGCCGTGATTGATTGATTGATTGTTCTATGAAAGAAAGTACAGCCTCATCTGTGTTCCAAATATAGGTGCATCTTTTACCACAGCATATGAACATGAGGAGCACCTCTTGCTTGGCACTCTTTTGCAAAAAGAAATCAGTAATTTCCCCAAGAAGTGGTGGGTTTTTGTTGCAGAGGAAGGACAGCATAGTTTCAAATCTTTGCTTAAAGTATCTGCAAACATTTGCTGAATCCAAAGAGCACAGTTCTCATGGTGTCGTGAATTTGATACCTTTATTGTTACAGTTTCTTTCTGTCAAAAAGTCACATAAGTCATCGTATGGGTATTCTGCACTGCTCAGAATTAGAAACCAAGTTGGTGTTCCTAACTTTCTCCATCCTGTAATTAGTTAGATACACATAGTATGCAGTTTTTTTGTAAAATCTTTATGATTGTTATTTCCCCACTGTTTACGCTTTTGCCCATCAAGCAGAGAGCAAAATTTAAGGGCCTCTGTATTGCCCACAAAGCTATCGACGGCCAGGCCCCGACCTACATTAAAGAGCGTCTTCAAAACTATGTGCCGGGCCGGAACCTCCGGTCCGCCTGTTGTATTCCTCTTAGGGTGTCCATAAACGGGCTTTCCAGTATCATGTCCTTATATAGGCACAATTCGCCCTGCCCTTATATAGGCATAAAATCCCAGCCCTTATTTAGGCATTAAACCGTGCACTCCAAATACAGGCATGGTCTCCGACATCCGTCCACCATAACGTCACAACGAGTTCATGAAGAACAGACCCTTAGGCTGCGGGAGTTTTCCTAGCTCAGGACTATTGATTTCTTCAAGGACTCATATATTATGCATGAACCATTATTCCTTAGGGGTTCATTTATGACGTCTTCCGCTGTCCGACTCACGTCAATGCTAACATTCTGAGGTAATTCTCAGGTATAAATATACCTTCCCTAGCCCCTGTAAATCAGAGGAGACCTCGACTTCAGAGGAGCCCGTTTCCCGGCCTGACGCACTGAGAAGACGCTGTCATCCCTGCATGCAGAGAGTCCAGCTTCCAGTGATCTGACTTCCCTTGCGGGGTGTTGGAGTTCGAGTCTGGCAAAGAGATTCCTACCGCTCTCATTCTTCAGGTATGGAGCTGACTAGAACCTAGAGGGACTCTTGGCATACTAGGCATACTAGGCTTAACATACTCTTAGTATACCATAGTAAGGAATACTTCACCTACTTCATACCTCTCCCTACACCTAGGTTAGGTTAGGTACATTGGGGTAGAACTAGATTAGAAACGCATCGTATGAGTACTCGCATTTTTAGTCTGTGTCATTTATGTAAATGCATACATACTAAAAGATAATGCTATCGCAGTATTATTTATTTCTACTGCTCACACTGTACATTATTTATCTCGCATACTGTCTTGTGATCGTAACAGCACATTTTACTTACACCAGAAACAAGACTGTTCAATAAATCTTTTATTGAAACGCCCGTCTGTTCTTTCTGTGTAACTTGGAGAAAACTAAGCATGCACGACTGAGCTGAGTGAAATAGTTATCTATTGTTTCCACGACTCTGGGACACGTTCTGATTCTAAAGGGAAACAAAGTGGTCATGTTTTGCGGCTGCCAGAAACTACTCCCTTCTTGTCGTCAAGGAGTTTCTAGTGGCCTCTGAGCTAGCTGGCACAAGTAATTAAGTTTAATATACTCGATAGGGACATACTGACCTTAGTCCTATGTCAAACCTATAGGATATATTATTCCAATGCGCAGAGCCTATTAGGGAAATAGGAGCTACACTACATGGCGCCCAACGTTTGGTAAGGCGGTAATTCAACGTTAGATACTGAGTAACTCAGCCGTGCTTTTTCTCTCAGATACCCCTACCCATATACTCCAAAAGACGTCAGGAGTGGGCAGGGTTAAGTATCCACCAAGGCTACATAGGGCAGTACCCTATATATTAGCTGTTTGGTTTGCTCAACGTTGAAGGATACAGTGTTCCAAAATATTGTGCACCTTATCTTTGTTTCCTTGAAACTTGTTCTACATTTTTCAAAAAACAAAATGACTGAAACCGAAAACGGTGGAGCTGCGGCTGATCCAGCCCAAGCAGCAGTTTTTAACATTACAGGTTTAAATGAAACCGAGGAGGGTGTTATAGACATCACTCCAAATTTAAGAAGAGCCATCACTCTAAAACTTATAAAACATGGCCTACCACCAAGAGGAGGTAGAGCAGTTTTCGTGATAGAGGCACACGAATCCTTTCAGACAGAGGTATTCTATTCATGGGTAATATTTCCTGAATCCAATCCAGTAACACACATGTTTCACTTCTACAAAGAAGATGATCCACCAGAGGAATACATTCCTTTCGAGGATATTGAAATTCCATTAACATACCAGGAACATCAGCTCTGGTTTAAAGGCGCCCTAAAACATCACAGAAACATTACCAGGCTCGGTCCACTAGGTAGACCAGGAGCAACATGGCCGATTCTAGCCGGCTACACACCTCATCCCGACATTGAAGAAATGTCAGACGAGGAATTACTTACTCAACTCACAGAGTTAATAAAAATCTACAGACAATTGGTACAATATGTCATGAGGACTTTCACAGTCCAACCACCATTGACACTTCCAAATCAAACTCCTCAACAGGGGAATACACTAAAAATTACACCACAGACTCTATACGCAGTCATGGGTAAAATGCCCACAAAACGTGAGCAAATTGCATTCTGGATAGCTCAAAAAATTACTCAAATCGAAGCAGTATTTCCAAATACTAGCCCGCATGAGAAACACAGAATACTGACAATAAGTTTACTGATGGGGATCACACCACAACTGGAAGACTGTACCACTTGGGGCTCAGTCTTTGCTGCCATCTATACTAAAACACATGGCATTCCGTCAATTGCGGTAATACCTGATGTCCTGAAACAAATTCAAAACGAATACGGGGCAGAGCCTGCTCTAAATTTAGGTATGAAATTACTGAAAAATTTCGACAAGGTCTCAACAATAATATTATCTAATATTAAAGGGGAGGCAGCAGCAGTGGCGATCCGCCAAAAATTAAGGGAATTTGATGTTACAGAACATCAATCTGAGCTACCCAGAATAATAGAACAGTCTTATGCAGAATTAGGCAGAGATAGTTTGGGTGGAAGACCAGTGAAGCCGAAACTATCTGAAAGTCCGGAGAATTAAACAAACTCCTACATCTTCTAAAAAGAAGTGGGAGTCTAATAAACAAAATTCAAATGAGAAACGTTCTCAATCCCGAGGTAGGTCTCCTCAAAAGGAGCCCTCTGAGGTATAACCTCAGGAATAGGGATAATTTGAGAAAACCTGACAGGTATCAAGATACTGATACACGTTCCTCTCGTCCCTTTCAGATCTCATCACAGACTTCAGAAAGAAGAGGACGAACGGAACATAGAGAAGAACGCGTGAAATCGAAAGACGAAAAACACGCTCCAAAAACTAAAGCAAAACCTCAATTCTCCAAAAAGAAAGTAGCAGGTCTAAAGATCGGACATGCAGAGAATACTGAGAACACAACTCAAGAACGGAGAATGGGCTCAGACAATGCTGGACAGTGCAGCAGAAGTCACAATAGCTCGCCAGAACCTGAAGGAACTTCTGGAGATAGTGGACTTGAATGAGTACATTAAAGTAGAGACTGTAGACACCAGGGTTAGTACTCCACAAAAGTTATATGAAATAACACTCCGGATGGAGGGAGACAAACCTAGACAGGTGAAAGCACTTTTTTGGTTAAGACTATCAAAGGGCTATGACATACTTCTAGCAGAAAAGGACTGGCCACCACAATTTGTCAGGGAGTGCCCACATGGCGAGGACATTATTATGCCTGCCTTCTCCAACCATATACCAATGCACCTAAGATATACATATGCCAGGAAATGGGCAGTGGCCCAGGCCCCAGCATTATATAAAAATCATGTAGGATGGGATGAGGACTCACCTCACCATAAAATACATCTGAAACATGAACCAACTGCACAAAGGCAGTATCCAATAAAGCAAGAAGCTAAAAGACAAGTCAGGGAGATCTTAGATCAACTTGAATATCAAGGGGTGATTGAAACATGCACCTCCTCAATGAACAATCCTTTGTTTCCTGCCTCCAAACCAGACAATACATATCGTCTAGTTTTGGATTACAGACACCTAAACACTTGTTCTAAAACTTTTGCAGTGCAAAATGCACATAGCACAGCATTAATGAATAACATTGTGCGTAAAAAATATAAAACAACATTAGACATCTCAAATGGTTTCTTTTGTCAAAACATAGCACCTGAAAGCAGGTACTTAACAGCATTCTCCATAATGGGGACCCAGCGTCACTTTTGTCGACTTCCACAAGGGTTCAAGAACAGCCCAGGGTTATTCTCAGCGAGGGTAACGGAGTTATTACAAATTTATGACAATGAGGCATTGTCCTATGTCGATGACATCTATCTGACAGACGATGACCTGGACAAACACTTGAACAGGGTGAGCACCATTATACTGGGTTTCACCTCTGAGGGCTACAAGTTCAACTTTAAAAAGTCCCGAATTGCCCATCTCAATGTCCTATTTTTAGGATATGAGCTTTCAAGTGAAGGCAAGAGCTTGGCAGCTAACTTTCTAGAGAAATGTGCACTGCTCCAACCTCCAAAAATGCTAAAAAACTTACAATCCATCCTGGGTTTCCTAAATTTTGGAAGAACATACATACTAAATTACGCAGAAAGGGTTAAACCTCTCTACGCATTAATCAAACCTGATTTTTCGATCAGAAATTGGACACAAGTACACACAGATATCTTGCGTTCACTCCAGGCTAACATGTTAGCAACAAATTACTTACAAACACGTGTAAGTCAACGAAATTTGGTGATCCGAATAATTTCGGGTCAATGCGGATTCACCTACTTAACCTTCAATGAGGGTGAGAAAATACCAATCGCATACAAATCTCATTTTTACACACAAGCGGAAATGCGCTTCAGTTCAACTGAAAAAATTCTGACAGCAGTTCAAACGGCTGTAGCAAAAGAAAGAGCTTTAGCCCAAGGGAAACGCATTATTGTCGTAACCCCAGTACCAGCTTTAGAAGCAGTCACAAAAGCAAGCATTCCAAATGCTAAAGCATTACATCCAAGATGGATACAGTGGATTAATTCTCTTGCTGCAACAGATGTTGAATATGTTTTTGACCCAGATTTAAAAACACAAGCATTCCTGCAATATGAACAAGAATGTCCTCTGCCCACTGAAATTCTGCCTCTCGATCAGTACGAATTCATAATTTACACTGACGGATCCGCACAGCCCGCAACAGGGAGTAAGCAAGCTTACAGTGCAGCGTGTGCAATCGTTAAAGGTCGCATGCGAAATGTCATCTTCAGACCTATGGTCACAAAAACTCAATCTCTAGGAGATTGTACAGCTCAGCGAGCTGAACTACAAGCATTCAAACTGGCACTTGAAAGTACAGATCGAGAATTCCCCACACTAATAGTGTGCGATTCCTTTTACTGTGTTCAGTCGTATAATGAATATGTACAAAACTGGCTTGAAAATAATTTCAAAGATGCGAAAGGTGGCACAATAAAGCATAAAATGCTTTGGGAACAAGTAGTTCAGTTGAAAAACGAACTACCAAAGGCTCACGTGATCCACACACTGAGTCATCAACGTGATGGCGTTCACGTTGCAGGGAATTCATTGGCTGACGAAGCCGCAAAGGGGGCTGTTCAGATGGCTTCCGTAGCTGCGATCACTCGTTCAAAAACAAAAATAGACGGTGAGATAATGTTGGCTGTCAATGCATCAAGCAAAGGCAGCAGTGCAGCGTTACCCAAAAAAGTTTCCACTCAAGTACTCTTATGTAATTGATGCAAACAACGTTCCTTTTGTTCGAATCCCTGGAGTGGGGGATAGGGTCATTCCAAACATGGAACGTAGAGCAGCCTTGATTTATGAAACACATTTGGGGGAGGGTCTGTCACATCAAGGGATCTCTAAAACAATTTTGACGTTAAAAGAGATGTACTGGTGGCCTGGAATGAATACAGAAATTCACATATTCATCAACAACTGCTTAGACTGTAAATTACAGCGAGAGAGCCACCAGACACCATGCTGCGAATGCGGCAACCCAGTACAGACACCACTGTTAGACAGCATTAGACTATCTACGCGCCTGCGTCCTACTGGCAAGTGCAATCCCACAAATACTGAATCTAGGTTCCTATGGATATGGCCACAGCGCTCGGCTGATGCTCGAACTGTTATAAAAGATTTGCGAGTCTTTATCGGCACATAAGCAATAGGCACGCTACATTCTGACCAGGGCCCTGCGTTTAGCTCTCGGGCTTACAAAGAAGCCATGGCCAGTCTGGGCGTTGCATTGCGGTACTCCTCTCCATTCCATCCTGAGGGAAATTCGGTTGTGGAAAGGAAAAACCGGGACATAAAGCAGTCTATAACAGCTAGGGTATTAGGTTCGGGTGATGGGTGGGTCAAACACCTTAATGGGGTCCAACGCTCATTGAAGAATCTGCCAAGAAGTTCTCTAGGGGGAGTCACTCCATATGAGGTCCTATTTGGGACAAGAATGTGGGTACCAGACCTTGAACACGTAGGCACAGTGGTGGAAAATAAACCGTTTGATATCAAAGATCGTTTGGCTGTTTTACAGGAACTCAATGAATTAAGAACGAAACAAAGCAACGTATTCCTACAGCCAACCACCACTGGGGAAAAACCGGCGGTCTCAGCAAGGCCTGTCTGGATTCCAAAAGTTGGGGATCTAGTCAGAGAAAAAATTGCGGACAAGAAGGAATTTGGACCTTCTTACAGACAACCAGTACCTGTCCTAGCAGTTCAAGGAACAAGAACAGTACTTCTGCCGCCCCTTGCTGGAAGAAAGGAGAAAAGATTTGTGTCCATCAACCTCATCAAACCACAGTATGTGGCCAATACTAAATAGTAGGCCTCGTGGACTCCGACCTAGTAGCAGATGCACTCCTCTCGCTACTATCCAAGAGGTTCAGACTGAAAGACTGATAACTATCGAGAATTCAGCTGTAATAGATGAAGGACTGAGCAACAATGCAATGGAACTCATCCCTCTTGAAAACCAAGTAACAGTTCGTCCAAATACACGTCTACACCAATGTAGCAAGTGATCAACTGGTTCCAGCGATCTCTACAAATCCTGATGCAATTCCAACAATTGATAGAACTGCTTCTGGCTATTTCATTAACTTTGATACGTTCTCAGAGGATCCGAGTGAACCTGAAACGACGCCAGCATCATTCAAACTCAAGCAGCGAGTACAAGACTTTCTTCACTTTATGAAAAAGACTTATTTGGTTTCTCCATGGATTGAACTCTGGATTACATCTGGACTATTTGTTTTCCTGCTCTGGCTAGCTTTGGTTACAACTGTGAGCGTGCTTATAAGTGGCAGATACATCCATGTGAACACTGAAGGAAAAGATGTGAACGTACTTTTGAAACCTCATAAATCTTCCCATCGTGAAGCAAGAGACTTGTCATCAGTGAACATCACAGCTGTTCCTATACAGGATGGTATAGTGTGGGACAAAACAGATTATGAAATCTTCGGCCTGACGGAACAATTGAACATTCCACATTTGTTTAAAATTTCACTAAGTGATCTAATTACGTCCAGTACCTATTCAGATGATTGGGACTATGAGACTGTTAATGACATAATGTTTGACTTAGAAAAATCGGCAGCATTTTCTAAAAATGAATTTTTAGAGGGTTCATCAGACTATGAACAACTGTATTGTTATAACCACTATGGTCATCATTATTTGCATAAATCTGCATATCCAAGAAATGTGTTTATGTTTAACCAATGGGAGCATTGTCCTACACCACCACAAGGTAGTTCAAAAACATTTGCTAGTAAGTTTCCATATTTTTCAGGTTATAATACATCTGACCCAGAAACATTTTACTTTAGAAATGTAAACAAAACAGGACTGAAAATTATGTTAACTAATACAAAACAGATTTACTCTACAGCATTTATTGCCCAACTGTCTAGACAGGGTTTCGATTTATGGAAAGACACAATAGACACAAAAACGGTGTGGGGTACTAAAGATTGGCAAGTACAGGGTATAGAAGCTTTATTTAGAGCCTGTATCATCCCTGAACAAATAATGTTTTTGAATGAAACCGTCCAACAAACATCTTGTCTTGGATTAGCCAAGATCAAAGAGATGAAAACACCTTCTGTACCAACACCTGCAAGTGATAACGATACACAGGCAGTGGTGACAGTTGACAATATACTACAACTCAACAGATCTAATCCTGATTGGAAAAAATGGTTGATCTGGCCCACAGACACGAATAACTGTCAGGAAAGATTCCTGAATAAAACTCAGGGCTTTACTATTAATAGGCCAGACCCACGATACGTCCAAAGACAGCATCCGGGGGTAGTAACAACATACAGTGTAGGAAATTTATGCCTCGATTGGCTGCATAAGTCTACACTACAGGATGTGAAACAACACTTATCCTTACTTAAAGAGGACGCAGACCTTAGGGAATTCTTGCTTGGACCAAGAAAACCGCGTCAAAAACGTTTCATATATGCCGGCATTTATGCTGCCTATAATGAAGCATGGAAAGTATCACAGATGGAGGCCGCAGAACGAATACGTGAACTTGATCGTATTAATTTAGAGAAAACACTCTCTGTGGTCGACAATGGGTTAACAACTTTGTCCTCCAGAATATATTCATTGGATGGCATTGTATCCTCTGCTATCGACATACTAGAACAAGATTTGGCGATGTTACAACACGGTCAGTCTCAATTACGTTCTATTGTGTTATTAAGCTGGACGCTGCAATCTTTGCGAGCGGGCTATGTGCCTTGGCGTTTTATCAACACATCAGCTCTGTTTACAGAATACAATCTAACTGATAAACAGATCGAATTGGCACAAAGAGGAGCAAGGTATACAGTGCTGAGCATTGAAAAACTGGAAAAGTTACCATTCACAGTGGCAGAAAAACCAGCTACAGAATGGCTTATTCATGGCAAAATAACATTACCTGTGACTACTTTTCAGTTTCAGTATTGCCTAAGACAAATGCAAGCAGGCAAATATGAAAGGTTGGGTAAGGAATACATTAAGACATCTTGGGATTTACTGTATACATATAGATGTTGGAGTGGGGATCGTGAAGTGTTTTTGAGCGGTACACACTGTGAACGTGCACTGAGCGGTTCACTTATATGTCAGGACATTTCTTTACACGAGGCTTGTAATGGTTCTGTGGCAAATTTGTCTTGCCATCAGCAGGGTACACCAGCTGCTGTGATTAATCCAACGTTTGGACAACTTTCTAATGGGAGTTACCTCATGTTGAATGATCAGAGTTGCTGCGGCATGTTGCCAGGCATCCCATATCTAGTAACGGTCAACTCCAGGGTCACTTGCTGTATGCAGGTATTGTTTGCCCCAATAGACACAGTCAGGGAGTCGCCTTTGTGGCCTTCGCTGAACGTCTCTTTTTATGAGATTTGATACTTTGAGCAGAATGAAAGCCATGCTTTTACAGCAAACAGTGCCTTTGACCTCGGCCAAAGAAACCTATGATCTACAAGTAGCAAGGACTTCGGCTGGGATACAGACTGAAATGAAAAGCATTGCTTAATATGTATAGTACCTTTTTGCATTTTTACTATGTTTTTTAATGCTTTTAAGAAATATTTTTTAAATATGCGGTACTCCATTTAATGTTTAGCATTTTAAATGTTTAGCATTTTAGTATTATCGTACACACGAAAGTGGAGTGGGTGTTGTATTCCTCTTAGGGTGTCCATAAATGGGCTTTCCAGTATCATGTCCTTATATAGGCACAATTCGCCCTGCCCTTATATAGGCATAAAATCCCAGCCCTTATTTAGGCATTAAACCGTGCACTCCAAATACAGGCATGGTCTCCGACATCCGTCCACCCTAACGTCACAACGAGTTCATGAAGAACAGACCCTTAGACTGCGAGAGTTTCCCTAGCTCAGGACTATTGATTTCTTCAAGGACTCATATATTATGCATGAACCATTATTCCTTAGGGGTTCATTCATGACGTCTTCCGCTGTCCGACTCACGTCAGCGCTAACATTCTGAGGTAATTCTCAGGTATAAATATACCTTCCCTAGCCCCTGTAAATCAGAGGAGACCTCGACTTCAGAGGAGCCCGTTTCCCGGCCTGACGCACTGAGAAGACGCTGTCATCCCTGCACGCAGAGAGTCCAGCTTCCAGTGATCTGACTTCCCTTGCGGGGTGTTGGAGTTTGAGTCTGGCAAAGAGATTCCTACCTCTCTCATTCTTCAGGTATGGAGCTGACTAGAACCTAGAGGGACTCTTGGCATACTAGGCATACTAGGCTTAACATACTCTTAGTATACCATAGTAAGGAATATTTCACCTACTTCATACCTCTCCCTACACCTAGGTTAGGTTAGGTACATTGGGGTAGAACTAGATTAGAAACGCATCGTATGAGTACTCGCATTTTTAGTCTGTGTCATTTATGTAAATGCATATATACTAAAAGATAATGCTATCGCAGTATTATTTATTTCTACTGCTCACACTGTACATTATTTATCTCGCATACTGTCTTGTGATCGTAACAGCACATTTTACTTACACCAGAAACAAGACTGTTCAATAAATCTTTTATTGAAACGCCCGTCTGTTCTTTCTGTGTAACTTGGAGAAAACTAAGCATGCACGACTGAGCTGAGTGAAATAGTTATCTATTGTTTCCACGACTCTGGGACACGTTCTGATTCTAAAGGGAAACAAAGTAGTCATGTTTTGCGGCTGCCAGAAACTACTACCTTCTTGTCCTCAAGGAGTTTCTAGTGGCCTCTGAGCTAGCTGGCACAAGTAATTAAGTTTAATATACTCGATAGGGACATACTGACCTTAGTCCTATGTCAAACCTATAGGATATATTATTCCAATGCGCAGAGCCTATTAGGGAAATAGGAGCTACACTACACGCCGAGAGCTGCCTGCTGGCAGGTCCCCGGTTTAATACTACATCCAAGGGAGGCAGAGCCTTCTCTGTCTTGCTACCGCAACTCTGGAATAAACTACCCGATGGCCTTCGCAAGGAATGCGCTCTCCTCCCTTTCAGGAAACGCCTCCAAACACTCCTGTACAGGGAGGCGTTGGACACTATCTAACCATCTGTTACGCATATTCCTGGGGACCGTAATGGGTATCGGGCCCCTCTCTCAAAGCGCTAAGAGACCTGATGGTGATTATGCGCTATAGAAGTGGCAATTAACATTAACATTTTGGTGAATGAGTATAGAACCTGAGAACAGTAAAAAAGGTAATATGCACCCACAGAAGACATTTGTATGGTACGAAGCATGTGACATTTCGCACAGGGAGTAAGCATCTCACTTACATTTTTGAAGACAGGTGCTATTATAATGACTGTAGTTGATGGTGGTGGTTCTCCCAAGGGTACTGTTCAGGTGGACTGTCCTGCTGCACCTACTTTGTCCTTGATGATTTAGTTGTGGCACCTTTCTAGAATTGTTTTTAAGTGCTTCCTCATGGAAGTTGTCCTATGTAAATAATTCTTTGTAGTGTCCCTAGATAACTGCTTGCTGCTAGTATTGCAGTACAGATATTTATCTGTAACCTTTTTTTCCCATGATGGTATTGTAAGATGCTTCAAAACATCAATTTGTTTTGTGCTTACTGAAGTACTTGTGCACAAAAGTGTATTTGTAAATAGCTAAATAAGTTATGTTATGTTCATTTGTTAATTGTTTGGTTTAAATTGTTTGTAATGTGTTAATAAAATGTATTTGTAAAGTTATAAAAATGTATTTTTAGCAATTTTAGTTATTGGTCACAAACACACCCACACAGATACTCATACATGAACTTGCACACCTATAGAGTCATTTACACAGGTACTGACACATCAACACATACACTCATACAGCAACTCAAAATCCCATACAGTCAGTCACACACTCATGTACACATGGAAACAGCTACTTATATGGACTCACACACCCTTACAGCCATTCACACACCGACTCACACACTCATACAGTAACTTACACACAAAGTCACACACCGATGCAGCAACTCATACTGCCAGTTATACACTGATATACCCACTCACACACCCAAATAATACACCAATACAGCTACTCTAATGGCCAATCATACAGTGATAAAACTACACAGATACTGACACAATCATAGCTAAAACAAGGAGATGATGGACGGAGCGCTGAAACTTTTCAGACACTCAATCAATCAATCAGGGAATTGAAAAGTGCGCTACTCACCCGTGAGGGTCTAAAGGCGCAGGGGGTAAGCAGCTCAGTTCAGTCGAAGAACCAGGTCTTGAGTGTCTTCCTGAAGATGTTCAGAGAGGAGGCGCGTCTGATGTCGATCGGGAGCTCGTTCCAGGTCTTGTCCGTGATGTAGGAGAAGGTCCTTCTGCCCGTTCTGGCTCTGCAGATGCGCGGGGTTTCTGCGAGGGTGAGGTCGGCGGATTGGAGGTGTCTCTTGGGTGCGTGGAAAGAGATTCTCTCATTGAGGTATTGGGGTCCGGTGTTGTGGAGGCATTTGAAGGCATGGGTGAGTATATTGAAGGTAACTCTCTTCTTGACGGGGAGCCAGTGGAGGTCTCGTAGGTGTTGGGTGATGTGTTCTTTTCGAGGGAGGCCAAGGATGAGTCTGGCTGCTGTGTTCTGTATGGTCTGAAGTTTGCGGAGCAGAGACTTGTTGATTCTGGCGTAGAGGGCATTTCCGTAGTCCAGTCTGCTGGTTGTGAGTGCATGGGTGACGGTTTTTCTTGATTCTCATCTTGACACTCATCTCCAGACACAGATCTGGGTTGAATCCATCATCGTTCTTTAGCTCACTTTGCCACCCTGGTTCAGACCCAGCCATATGCAAATCAATCTTGACCCAGTGCCTCATGGGAACGGTCCAGGCCAAACTGCCAAGCCAGGTCTTCCCTTGACCAGAAACAAGCATCTTGGGACCGGTTTCGGGGAACACCCCTCATCAGCCAGGCTAGCTTGAATCCAGTGGCAAAGTGAGCAAGGGACCCACATCTGGGCATACCCTGCCAACTTAGGGCAAACAAAGCAAACACAAGGAGATGATGGACGGAGTGCTGAAACCAGTCCCAGGATGCTTGTTTCTGGTCCCCCAAGCAGCAGTGCAGTGTGCCAGGAGACACGTTTGCAGAGTGGTGGCGAAAGGAGAGTTGGCCTCTGACCACCTCTCAGCAATCCAGCTGTGTGGGGCTTACTGGAGGTAACAGGAGGGGTAGTTGGCCCCCAATGACCCTCAAGAGCCAAGGGGACTGCATTCCCCAAACAGTAGTGCGCCAGGAGGCGTGTTTGCAGAGTGGAGGAGACAGAGGGCGTGGCCACCAAAAACCTCTCCGCAAACCCACTATGTGAGACTTGCTGGAGGTAACAGGAGGGGTAGTTGGCCCCCAAGGACCCTCAATAGCCAAGGGGACTTCATCCCCCTACTAGTGGTGTGTCAGGAGGTGTGTTTGCAGAGTGGTGGAGAAATGGGGCATGGCCTGCTACCAGATCTCGGCAATCCTGCTGTATGGGACTTACTGGAGGTAATAGGAGGGGTAGTTGTCCCACCAGGATGCCTTTGGGGGCCACCTACCCCCGCCTGTTACCTCCAGGAAGTCGCACACAGCAGGATTGCTGAGAAGATGTCAGAGGCCATGTCCCCTTTCTCCACCACACTGCAAATGTGCCTTCCTGATGCACTACTAGTTGGGGGATAAAGTCCACTTGGCTCCAGATGGACCTTGGAGGCCAAGAAGCCCTCCTGGTATCTCCTGCAAGTCCTACGCAGTGGAATTCCTGAAAGCTAGTCAGAGGCCCAGCCCCCTTTCTCCACCACTCTGTAAACGTGACTACTAGTTAAAAATCCTTAGAAATTCACACAAAAAAACAAAGGTTACAGGGACGTTAAAGTTAGGAATTAGCATTTAAAAAACCTTAGAAATTCACTAAAAAAACAAAGGTCACAGGGACGTTATAGTTAGGGTCAGATTTTACTCATACAAAACCAGAGAAATTCAGCTGTTATAGTTACCTGAGTTAACTATAACTTGCATCCCCGCAATGCACTGCTTATGACCTCACATAATACATCACTCATGACATGGTCAGTGACATCACTGATGACATCATCCACAGAATCTCTAACGCACCCATTCACACCTCAATATAACCATTCACACACCCATACCAGTACTTACACAGCTACTCACTGATTTATAGATCAACACACACAGCCACTCACACACCAACTCACTCACTAATACAGCCACTGACATATTCACTCATACATCCACTCACACACTGAGTCTGTCACCCATAGAGTTACTCAAACATCTGCTCACTCACCCATACAGTCAATCACACAGCCACTTACTCACCCATACAGTTACACACACACTCACTCACTTACTCATACAGGGCCCCATTCACAAAGGTAAAATGAGACAAAAGTCTAACTTTATGACTTTCGGTATTTACAAAGGGGATTTACTTATCGTAAATGCCCTTTGTGAATACCGAAAGTCCTAAAGTTCAACTTTTGGTATAAACAAAGGGCATTTACGAGTAGTAAGTGCCCTTTGTGAATACCAAAAGTCATAAAGTTAGAATTTTGTCTCAGTTTACCTTTGTTAATCGGGCCACAGATACTAACACGTACTCACTCACCTATACAGTCACTGACACAAGCACACACTCACCCACACAGCCACTCTTATATTCACTCACTCACCCATACATTCACTCACATACCCCATCACTCACCTATACTGCCTTTCACATACCCAGCAACCCTCTTAATGACCCTTCATGCCCACACCACAGCAGCAGTCAGATATTCACAATGAGCGGGCCTCACTGATTATTTCAACAGCACTCGGAGGGTTCATCAAGGTTGTATTTTAGCTTTTTTTAAATGTACTTTATATATTAACAGCTTAGAAACCGCCCTGACCTCGTTACAGACCAACTGCCCTTGAGTGGGCAGGAAAGCAGTGCCAGCCTTATTATACGCCGATGATGCGATGTTGATGGCACGTACACCGATGGGCTGCCAGGTCCTGATCAATGGATTGGTTTCCTTTATGAATGAGCTGGACCTATCGACCAACTTCACAAAATCATACGTTTTGGAAGTTGGCCCTCGGGCGACTCGTTCTAAGACTTTCAAGGCAGGAGCCCACATTTTAGCCAAGGTCCTGGCCTTCTCTTACCTGGGAATTTTATTTGATGCAAAACTGAACTGGAAACACCTGATGGAGGGAAGTTAGGAGATATGAATAAATCCATGGGAGCCATTGCTAACTATGCCCATAGATTAGGAGTCTGGTCCCCGGAGGTGATCCTAAAGCTTTACTAGTCATATTATATCTCCAAGGTCTTGTACAGAAGCGAGGTCTGGGGGTACTCCATGGTTAACAAACAACAGACCACACAAAACAAGTTCCTGAGACAAATCTTGAAGGTTCCCAAGGGTACTCCCTCTTTTTCCATTCATGAAGAACTTGGAATTAACTTTATAGTCGAGGTGGTGGCAGTAAAGCCTTTGCTGTGCTGGGTGAAGATTTGGTCTAGCCTTGAGGCCGAGCTTAACCGCTCGATTATTTTAGATTTCCTATCACTAGACCAGGCACTCAAAATCCCCTAGTTATGGTATGTTAAAGAGTCCCTTATGGCCCTAGGCAGGGCAGATATTTTTCTTAAATACAACATAGTGAAGTCTTGGGACCTGACTAAAGTAAAGGAGTTGTTTTTTAAACATGCCATGGCGCTTTGTGAAAATAATGAGCTTATTAAACCAGCTGTGAAAGGGCACGTTTTGCTAAAATTAGTGCAGGGCTTGGAGAAATATCTATCTAACAAGTGCTTCTGATAGATTTTTAATAACTCGTTTTAGATTTACCAGCTCCATCACCTCCTGGCATCCACGGCTGGTTTCTTTTAACATGTAAATGTGAGAGGTCCCTGTGGCTGCGACGATAGGTCTCTACAGGACTCCCTACATTTTGTCCTCTTATGTAAATATTTGACTCACCCCAGGATATTGTTTCTTAAGCCCCTTTTAAAAGCTATGAGATTTAGACAAGCCTGTGTTGCCCTTACATATTTGCAGCTTTTGCCTAATGACTATACGCTCTTTGTTGTCACGAATTTCCTGAGAGCAGCATTCAGATCCAGAAAATCCAGATGCGATTGACGGCTGTTTGGACTTTGGGATTTTGCACAATACTTTTAATGAATTATAACTGTAATGATGACTTGTTTATTAGCATGTTTTCATTTTTTTTCCCTTATCTTTTATGGTTGTGACTAATGCCGAATAAAGATTATTATTATTATTACCCAGTTACTCACCCATATACCACTGACACATGCATTCACTCACCAACACAACCATACACACACTCACTCACCCATACAGCCCTTCACACACACATTCCCCAACCCATAGAGCCACTGACTCACCCACTAACTCATCCATACAGGCCGTCACACACACCCTCACTTACCAACACAGACACTCAGACACCCATAGAAGTATTCAGACAACCAATCACTCACCCATACAGAAACTCATGTACCCACTCACACACCCATACAACCACTTAGACACCAACTGATACAGACATTCACACAAGCAGTCACTCACCCATACATTCACTGAGCCACCTGATCACTCACTTATAAAGTTAGTCACACACCCACTGAATCATCCAATCAGGCACTCATACACGCACTGATTCACCAATACACCTTGGTATATATATTTAAGTCTCATAAACTTTTTTCAAAACAATCACTGGATGCTGTCATCAGTGATGTCATTGAGATATCACTGACCATGTCATGAGTGATGTAATATGTGAGGTCATAAGCAGTGCATTGCCGGGGCGTGAGTTATAGTTAGCTGAGCTAACTATAACTGCTGAATTTCTCTGGCTTTGTATGAGTGAAATGTTAGCCTAACTATAACGTCCCTGTAATCTTTGTTTTTTTCAGTGAATATATATATATATATTGAAATGCCATGAGCAAATCATAGCATACAACATACCATAATAAATTATGACATGTCATGTGATATGCTATGATACGATACAATACAATATGATATGATATGATTAATCTGCAATGAAGCTCAATAACTTAATGGTGAAATTCATTAGCATTTACATATTACTTTTCTTCGACACTGGTATTTATGTTCATGTCATCAAACCTCTTCATTGATTTTATTAGATCATAAATAGGGCTCCCACTTTTATGGTATTTAATTTTTAAACATTTTCATTTGTATTTATCTTTATTTTTTGGCCATTTTATCTGTATTTATCCATATTTACTTTGTGCGTTGTGAATAAATGAAGTAGTAACTCGTATATATTTCCACAGTTGTTTAACCAATAAATGTGCACTCTGACTTTGATGCCTGTCAAAATTTTGACACATTTATCAGCCAAATAAAATAAAACTTTAAAGCGAAGTGAAAATATTTGCATAACACCACAAACATATGTTAAGATAAGCAGTTATTTAAGGAAATGTAATGTGTTTTTTTAAAAACATATGCTCTCAATCTGCACAACTATTGACTGGGCCTTTATGAACAACAACAAGGAAAAGTCACTGAGAAGGTGCTCAAGTTTCTGTATTTTTCCACTTTTAAAAATAAAGATAGACTGGAAACACATTGTTTTCAGTATGTATTTATCGGTAAACATCAGTAACAATGGAAAACTGGGAGCCTTAATCATAAATCATGGTAATCGGTCATGTGATTGACTATTTTTCTGATTTCCTGTCTGTTGATTGATCTATCAATCAGCCCAGTAGTCCATCAATTAATTTATCCATACATTCATTTATTCCACTGTTGTCAGTTATCCATCCCATCCCGATAGACATTGATTATCCATTCCAATCACCCATCCATCCATGTGCTTCTCAGTAGACCACTTACAGGGGAACTTATTTACTTTAAAATACCCGAGTTGCCCTTTTGATCATCAAACCTTACAGAGCTTTCTGGTGCATGATTCATGTTAGTCAGTTCTGAATATCTCTCACAAGTATTTCGACTTCCCTGGGGGATGGTTCTTCAATCAAATAAAGTGCTCTGATTAAAATAAAGTGCCACATCATGCTATTGGAATGGCAAAGTATGGTGCTACAAATCCATTAGACTAAACATTCACAAGCATGAGAGCTTGACAGTCTTTAACAAACGCAATTTGATGTGGGTGTGTGAACTTATTTAGGTTTGTGACATTCCCTTTAAACACAATAAAAGCAAATACACACCGGCAATTACACCATTCTGAAATATACAAAGGAACACCGAAAGCAGGAAATGTACTGCTGTGAATGAAACTCAAATAATAGCACTTGATGTGCAATAGCAATTTGGTTTGATACTTCTGTCTTTAAAGAGCAGATTGATTCTCAGTTAACAAAAGCACACCGTTTGAATAATGCGTTTTTCTGAGTGCTCCAGGCATCAACTACATTTAGGCAGTCATTTACCACTACAATAAAAAACAAGTTCTTCTTTTGTGGGATTGTTCTTCTCCTTCACTGCATAGAAGAGGAAAGGAGTTGTATAATCCCCACCCCTAAATGAATGAATGAATGAATACAAGCTTTATAAAGCGCAAACTTAGCCCAGGGGCATCAAGGCGCTGCGGACAGGTATCAGAGATGCCCATGAAAAAAAAAAAAGAAAGGGCTTACAGATTCACGCTGGTGAAGAGCCTGGTCTTCGAGGCCTTACGGAACGCAAAATGAATTTCCAGAGCCGAAATTGAAGGAGGGAGGGAATTCCACAGATTAGCTGCAGCCAGCGAAAAAGCCCTTCCCCCCCCATCTGGCTTTCCTGAACCTGGGAACTGTCACCAGATTCTTGCTGGCAGATCTTAGCTGCTTGCCGGGGACATATCTCCAGAACAGTTTTTTAATACCTTCTGACCCCTTATTGTAAAAGGCCTTGTGCACCAGGCACAGGGCTTTAAACACAATTCTCCGACCCAGAGGAAGCCAGTGCAGGCTTCTGAAAGTGGCTGAAACAGAGTGGTATTTGGGAAGGCCCATCACCAGCCTGGCAGCGGCATTCTGCACTAGTTGAAGTCGATGCAGGAGCCCCTTATTTATCCCCAGATAAAGAGCATTGCAATAATCTAATCTAGAACGCACAAGGGCCACAACTGCCTGTTTCCGGGAGGGGAGGGAGAGAAATTGAAAGATCTTTTTAAGAGTCCTTATCATCCCGAAGCAGGTGGAAACTGTTCTATTAATTTGAGGGCCCAGGGAGAGGGAGGTGTCCACTATGATGCCTAGATTTTTGGCACTGAGGCCAGGGGAAGGACAAGATCCAAGCGTATCAGGACACCAGGCCTCGGACCAAATCTCCTGTTTGTCTCCGAAAATTAAAATCTCGGTTTTATGCCCATTGAGTCTTAGATAGCTCTCTACCATCCATGAAGCCACAGCCTGCATACAGTTTTTAAAGTTTGCAGCTGATGCTTCGACACTCTCAGTGATGGTAATCATGATTTGAGTGTCATCAGCGTAGGATAACACTTCTAAACCGAAAGATCTTACCACTCTGGCAAGCGGGGCTACATAAATATTAAAAAGGGTAGGACTCAATGAGGATCCCTGGGGAACTCCACAGAACAACTGTTTAGGAGCTGAGAAGAATTGGCCCATCTTAACTCTTTGTGACTGTTCCATAAGAAATGATGTAAGTAGATTAAGAGCGAGGCCTTCAATCCCTATTTCCCGGAGTCTCCCAGCCAATCTTAGAGGAGAGATGGTATCAAAGGCTGCCGTCAGGTCCAGAAGGATCAGTAAGGTGGTATGACCAGCGTCAACCTGTTGTCGAATGTTGTTGAATACAACGGTTAACGCCGTCTCGGTACTGTGCTCACCTCTGAACCCATGCTGTGAGCCATCGAGCAGCTGATGATCCTCCAGATAGGTACTAAGATGGAGGTTCAAGTGTTTCTCCAAGATTTTTGCTGGGACAGGCAAAAGGGAAATAGGCCGGTAGTTCTTTAGTTCCGCAGGGTCCAAAGAAGGCTTCTTTAAGAGAGGTTTAACCACTGCAGTTTTCCACGCGGTGGGATACTGGCCTGAGGTAATGACAGCATTAAGGATTGAGGTCAAGGGTGGGGCAATAGCCTCTATTCCCAATTTCATGATTTTCAAGGGACAGGGCTCCAAGGGAGAACCAGAACTAATTCCACTTAATAACCGTTCAGTATCCTCTTGAAATATAGGAGGAAAGGAGCGCAAGTGGCAATCCTTCAAAGGAGCTACCAGAGGCTCCAATGGAAGATCTAACTTTAATCCTCCAGCATTAAACGTCTCCAGGGAGGAGTATATGTCCTTGATTTTGTCATAGAAGAAACAGGCCATTTTATCACACAGATCCTGGGAGACATCGGTGTTAGCAGAGGCCGTGGGGGCTAGGAGGGTATTGATCACAGTGAAGAGTTCCCTTGGGGATTTTATGGATTTCGTCATCTTAGAATAATAAGAGACCTTTTCCTCATTAATAGCTAGCTTGTATTCTCTCAATCTAAGTTTGTGCAGATCCCTTTCAACTGATGTAAGATCCCAGCGCCATTTCCTTTCCTGGTGTCGACATACCTGTCTGAGCTTTCTCAACCTTTCAGAGAACCAGGGGGCCGAAGGACGTTTTCTGGCCACATAGTGCTCCTTAAGGGGGGCAAGAGAATCCAAGGCAGCCCAAAGCCAGTTGGAAAAGTCGTCGTAGATTGAATTAACATCCAGGTAAGGGAGACAGCCAAAATTACTAAGTCTATTAAGAAGGTCCTCCTAAATAGAAAGTGATGTTCAGGAAAACACCTGGCCGTAGTAGTAACTGCTTAATATATCAAGAGCTCTCACAAAATACCATTAACATAGATTTATAATAGATATGCCCCTACGCGTCGGAAATACCATTGATAATGTGCAGGGCCCTGCCACACGGCGGCAACTGGCAGAGATTGGAGACTTGGGCGCAGCGGGGTCTGACTACCATGGGGGATCTCTATGAGGAGGGAGCCATGATCCCGTTTAATGATCTGCAAACCCGCTATGACTTACCCAGGGGTGATTTCTTACAGTACACGGCCCTCACTGCGGCCATCAGGAAACACTAGGGTGGAGGACTTACAGAACCACCCACTTCCATGGGATGCCAATATGTGGTGTTGGCAGCAGGCCCTTTTAAAGCAGTGACGTGTCTCTATAGACGTATGACACTGGAATCCTTACTCCCCCTGTCTGCCCTAAAGCTCAAATGGGAAACTGATATAGGGGACGTCATCCCTGACAAGGCGTGGGGAGAACTCGTGGAGAGAGCCTGGAAGAGCACGAGGAATGCGAGGTTTCAATTAGTACACTTCCATATTTTACACAGAGCATATCTTACCCCAGCAAAACTACACGCATATTTCCCGGCCCAACCAGCGTCCTGCCCGAGTTGTAATGCAGAAAGCGCAGATTTTAAACACATGTTCTGGGACTGCATGTTCCTTGACAGTTATTGGGAGGAGATATCAACATTCTTGACAGACCTCACTGATAGGGAGCTAGAACCAACCATGGCTCACCGTATCTTACACCGGTTTCCCCATACGTCAAAGAACAAAATTACTAGTAAATCTTTAGATTTGGGTCTGCTCCTAGCCAAGAGAAACATCACCACACACTGGAAGGCGAAACAGGGCCCTAGCATCGCTAAGTGGAAAGCAGAATTCTCAAAATGGGCCGAATGCGAGGGAGTGATTAGGTTACAAATTGCGAATCGCACAGGGAGTGAAAAGGCACTGGAAAGGGCGAGAGCTTGGGAAATGCTCGTTGTAGCACTCAAGTCTCCCGAAGACGATGCAGAGGACGCATCTGTAGGTGACCCTGTGGCAGCCATGGCCTAGCGTATAGATAGCTCTGCGCCCACCTTGCTCTGTGGCCTCACGGTTGGCAGTGGCACTAGGCACGCAAGCCTGCTAACACTCAGCTGCAGCTACCCCCCATTCAAATACGTCGCCCCACTGAGATAACAGTTCTACTGACCTCTTGCATCCAGCACTTAAGTGACACGCCTGGGGGGTGGGGAGGGAGGAAGGGTGGGGGTTAGTTGGGGATGGGAATTTTCAATGGTTGGAAAATACTTATTGCAATGATCATAAGCTTTGCCCAAACAGTTGGTATGGACATCTTAGGGGGCCATAACTGTGCCTTAAATAACCTGATTTAAAATGTGAATTCGCTAAATATCTGGGGTATGTAACCGAACCCCCCCTTTTTCCATTTTCTTGTCTTCCTTTGTGGATGTATGGAAAATCAGTAAAAATGTGTCCAAAAAAAAAAAAAGATTTATAATAGATATAGTATAAAGACCTCAGAATTCTTCAAGAAAACATACTACGGGATATGAACCCAACCACCTGATGCCCCAGAGGCTATTCTAACAATGCTACACCAAATGTTTCACAAGATGGGCTCTATGAAATTGAGAAAGACAAAATTTGGACAGAACGCCTTCAACAAATGATTCCAATCTAAGCTGGGAAAACTACAACATCAACATAAATGTCATCAATTAGAACACCAATCCCAGAAATCACTTACGTGGGAGAATAAGAATCAAAAAGACACACAAGGGCTACCACGAAGCAAATAAAAGAGCCAAAAGGGTGACTATTACCAGACGTACCAGCAAAGCCCCAACCCAAACAAAAGACATGCATAAGATCTATAGGGAACTTCACAGAAAATGTACAATGACCTTATGAGTCTGACACAAAAAAATTAAAAATTCCAAGTTCTACCTCACGTATCCATGTACCATCACTGAACTCTCCTATCTCTCATGTCCCCATTCGGACCTCCCTTACCATAGTCAACCGACTGGAAAATGACCAGATGCTACCACCAACACAAAAAACTCATATCGCCTAACTTGGAAGCAGAGCCCTTCCCTGCAGCCAGCACAACACATTTCCTTCCAATACGAGAAGATGACATCACAAATGTATTAAATATTTCGTTGGTCAAGGGAAATTTCCGCTGCCAGTTGAAAAATGCTATAATTGTGCCTGCAACACACCTCAGCTGCAACAACTGGTCGATCACTGACTTGCCCTTATTACCACTCTCAGATAGTTAGACCTGGGAAAGACAGCATGGGTCTGGGGTCCACGGTCTATAAATGGTCACTGACTGTATATATTAAGAACAGTCGGCACAGACTCTGGATTAAGGACAGTTTACAGCATTTTATACAGTACCCGAGCAGTGGTGCTGCATGGGCCAGGCTTCTTAAAACACGATAGAGTGGCAGTGCTTGCAAACTAGAGAACACGGGGTTGACACGGATTCTAGATTGTGTTTCTATCGGCAATACCAGTTTTAGCTCCTCCGCCACCGTTGAAGGAATGGGATGGGACCATGTGATTATAATGTCAGACAACTGCAATGTTGCAGATCCGTGTTTTCTGCTATCATTGGAAAAAGGACCATACTTAAAGTTGGACAGAACTGTTGATAGGCCATTTTAGTCATTACACATAAAACCAAGCTTTAAAATGTACATACCAATCTATAAAATGCACATAGCAATAATGTCGCTAACTTTATGCACCAATTAAAACTTGAAAAATGACCCACTCCAAAGTACGGTGTACCTTTCTGCAGTAGAAGAAAATGAACTCGCTTTGTGAAAATAAAGAAGAAAAAGCAGAATACAATGACACTTGAAAAGTTCAATGGAATAAGAAGGTTGGCCGAGAGCTCATGTATACATGTATGGTTTTAAAAATAATTTTCGGGAAAACATGAGGCTGACTAAAAAATAATCAGGCAGCCTCTATGTCAGTTATGAAAAGCACACACTTGAACATACCCCATGCATATAAGACCAAAGAATGCAATAATCCACAATTAATACGTGATATGACAGGTCAGCAATCTATAATGCAAATTTGTAGCATATGAATGGTTTTTGTCCTATGCTGGTTACTTAAATATTCAGGGGGGCTTATTTATGAGCCCTTCCGTCACTCTTGCGCCGCCGGTGCGTCACTTTTTGTGACGCACCAGCGGCGTAAAAAATGCACCATGTTGCAACATATTTACAAAGTGACGCATCTAGGTAGATACATCACTTTGTAAACCCCTGCGCCACATTATACCTGCATCAGGTATAATGTATGCAGGGTGGGCGTTCCGACGCAAGTAAGCCTCGTAGAAGTGACGCAGTGAAATCTATGAGATTTCACTGCACCACTTCTAGGACGCAAATGCGTCAATATCTTACGCCTGCCTCACAGCAGGCGTAAGGCTGACGCAGGCACATTTGAAATGGGACTTGCCCATGTGAAATGACCCATTGCTGAAGTTGCGTCACTTTTGAGACACACTCCAGCAATGCTTCATTTTTGCGCCTACAGATACGTCAGAAATACTGACGTATAGGTAACTCCTTGCGACATGATACGTCATACTGTAAATATGACGCATCCAGCATGTCGCAAGGAGGGCGCAATGAAAAGTGACGCATCGCTGTTTTCACGCAGCGATGTGTCACTTTTCATAAATGAGGCCCAGGATATTTATGCAACATACACTGACTATGCGCTACTATGTACAAGCAAATTTAACCGCATACTTGACTTTTTCCTGGTCAGATGTACGCGGAGTCATGTGGATGCGATCCAGCAAAGAGCGGCTATATGCATGGTAGATGTACTCTACATAACTCTCCAGGATATATACCACAGAAACATTCTCCTTGATACGATTTGGAGCAAGAAGCATCCAGCTTTTGGTAGAGCAAGATCTCATGTTCTACACGTATACTTTTATAAAATTTTGATTATTGGCGAAGGGGACCTAAATACACTGACTGATTTATCTGGAAGCCCGTATTCACTTGAGTCATTAGGAGATGGCTAGCCACTGCTGGTCATAGATTTTGCTGTCCACTACCTCGATAGCTATTCCCCTTGGAGGAAGGGTATTATCTACAATAGATTTTAGTACCCCCGTTTTGCTTTGTTGTTGTGACACAGTACTCAATTTGGGCGAGGTCCTGATGAAGGTGGTTCACGGTGTGTGTTACTCCACCGAAACGCGCGTCGACTACGTGCGCCCAGACCGTTTGGCCTTGATTATTAATTTTGCCCATTGGAAACGTATTATATCTATGTGTTCTTTATACCAACATGTGTATATGTGTCTTGTATGACTGTGAGCGAGTGTTTAGAATGAATGTGGTTTTTTGTTAGAAGGGTTTATTGGTTGGGGGACCAATAGTATGATATTATTATTTTTGTAATGTGTTTTTTAATAAATGAACTTAGTAGACAATTGATGTATACTGTTTATAATAAATGAGAAAATTATAAATATGTAAAATAAAAGGAATTTTGATATAAAATAGATGTATAAGCTCAATTGAGTATCAGACTTTTTAGTTTTTGTACCTGAACTTTAACCCATACAAGATTGAATCTTTTGTAAAGAAATATAGGTCTTTGGGGAGAGTTTTTGTCTTAGTTGTTTATTTTCCCCTCTTTCTCCCTGACCTTTAAGTATCATATAGAGGGGGTCCTTGTATTTACTAGGTAACTCCTTGCGACATGATGCGTCATACTGTAAATATGACGCATCCAGCATGTCGCAAGGAGGGCGCAATGAAAAGTGACGCATCGCTGTTTTCACGCAGCGATGTGTCACTTTTCATAAATGAGGCCCAGGATATTTATGCAACATACACTGACTATGCGCTACTATGTACAAGCAAATTTAACCGCATACTTGACTTTTTCCTGGTCAATCCAAAATTGGCAATCAAAAAAATGCTACTGCGTCACAAATTTACAGGATGTACGTTTTGAAAACTGTTTAGTACTCTTTTTTCTAAACTTGTGTTTATTAGCATATTCCATGTCAATGCAAAAAACGTCAAACATAATGCAACATTGCAGCATTATCAGATACATATACATATCAGTATAACATCTACAATGAGATGTCCCGATCAGCCCTCACCCCATACCACCTTCAAGAACCACATCTTGCACTTTTCAGTAGTTCTGGCCCAGACTACCAGGCCCATCTCACGCCCAATCAGCCAGTCTATATACTACAACTGTTGAGTACTCTCATAAAAATATTGAAATCATAATATTAAATGTGGCAAGTCGAAAACCTGTCTTCAAAACTGAATATATGTGTAGGCGTGTGTCTGCTCACTTGCCAATACATATATAAAACAAGATCTTGGAAAATCCCAGATGATGAAAGCTGTGGAGAATCAAATTAGTTGCATTTACAGGTCTGGCATTCGAGGTACATATAGCAGAAGAAAACCTATGGTCAATTGAGAGTTTGCATCCAATAGATCAGTTGAGTGAGAAGCTTTCAGACTAGTGAGATTCTTTCAGGAGTGAATATATAGTATATATGTATAGTATATGTGAATAAATGAATTTTCCCATAGATACGTAATTGGTAATAATATAGCCTTATAGCCCGCCGTAGCGGGCTATACCGGCTATTAATGGCCCGCTCCAGCGTTAAAGGCCCGAGCCGAAGGCGAGGGCCTTTAACAAGGGAGCGGGACTTTAATAGCCGGTATAGCCCAGCTACGAAGGGCTATAAGGCTATTAGAACATTCTGCCACTAGAGGGCAGAATGTTCTAACAAATAAAACAAAGGCTTCAGGGAGCGCGAGGGGATTGAAATCCCCTCAGGCTCCCTAAAGCCTTTGTTCACAGCCACAGCTGTGAACAAAGAAACATTGGAATGTTGGAGCTCCAGGCTTATACCAGCCATTACAGAAATGCGATCAAGGCATATCATAAACTGGTCCGGAAAACTAGGGCAGCATATTACTCGAGCCTGATCACCACAAGTAATAATCCCAGTAAAACCATATTCTCTCTTTTGAAGGACTTGGTCACATCTCCCTCTGCCTCCGGCAGTACCATATCCTCTAACCTACAATGTGAAGAGCTGGCGAATTTCTTTCTGGAGAAGGTGGAATGCATCTACCGTAGTTTTCACCCGTGTGAAACCTCCAGTGTCACGGGGAGGAATGAGTCCACGGGCCTGGAGATCTACTCTCTCGCTTCGCTCCCTCTCATCTCTCCTAAAGATATGGAAGCACTGTTTGTCAAAATAAAATCAGGGTCTCCAGATGACCCTCTGAGACCTGATGCTTTTCGAAAATGTCAACAGTGTCTCCTGCCTGAGTGCCTGGAGCTGATCAATCTATCCCTATCCTCGGCGGTGGTTCCGAAGTCCTGGAAGCACGCCAAAGTGGTCCCCTTACTGAAGAAACCAACATTAGACGTGTCCAAGCCGGAAAATTTCCGACCAATCTCGCTACTTCCGTTCCTATCCAAAATCGTGGAATCTCATGTTAACTCAATTTTAACTCACTACCTGGAAGCTAATTCTATACTAGACACATCCCAGAATGGGTTTCCGACCCCGACATAGCACCGAGTCTGCTTTGCTGATGGTCATAGAACAGCTGCGGACCGCCTCGGATGCCGGCAGAACTACAGTGCTAGTTCTGCTGGAATCTGAGTGCGGCCTTCGACACAGTCTTTCCTGGCTGATCGGACATTCCAAGTAACTGCTCCTCCTTTTTCCTCCCATACCCACCCACTTTGTTGCGGTGTTTCTCAGGGGTCAGCTCTGAGCCCCACGTTATTTAATGTCTGCGTGAGACCACTGGTGCTGATGGCCAAAGCCCGGGGCATCTCCCTGGTGTCATATGCAGATGACATCCAGCTGGTGATTACCTTTTCTAATAATCCCAGCCAGGACGCGTCAAAATTCAAAGCAGACTTAATGGCCATCTCGGAGTGGATGATGGCTAATTTCTTGCGGTTAAATTCAGCCAAATCCGAGATCCTTCTGGTAGGCAAGGACTCCCATCTCTGGGACAACGAATGGTGGCCTCCTGCTCTCGGATTACCCCCTGCACCCAAACCTGTGGTGAAAAATTTGAGCATTATGTTGGATAAAGAACTTAATTTGGAGGTGCATGCCAAATCGGTGGCTGGGAAATGCTTCGGTCTGTTGCGAGGACTAAAGCCTATACTTGTTTTTTTTTATCCTCACACGCGTCAGCTGTGTAGGAGAGTAGGATCTGCTTCACATGGGTACCCCACTTTTTGCTGATGCTTCACTGTTTTTCGACATTAGTCTGGCTGGGGCCCTGCTAATCAGAACCCCAGCCTAGCTGCTTCCTCTCTAAAATGGTTTCCATGTGCCTTAGGCACATCACTGATTGGGATCTGGAGTGCCCTTATAAGTCCCTAGTATATGGTATACTATGTACCAAGGGCATAGGTACCTCAGAGAGCCTGCCAGGGGCTGCAGCATGTATTATGCCACCCCTGGAAGGCCATCCAAACTGACACCCCAGGTCTGCTACTGCAGCCTGGGTAAGGTGGTGCATGCACCTCTTACTGTGATATAGGTTACCTATATCACGAAATACATACACACATATAAACCTATAAGTCACTCCTAAGGCAGGCCTTATCAATCCTAAAGGCAGAGTGCATGGTTCCTATGTGAGAGGGTGCCCCTGCATGAGCAGGGCCCCTCTGCTGCGTTCGGAGACCATCTCTGATGCTGTTTGTAGTGCAGCCTGACCATATACTCTTAAGCGCATTATATCCTCGCGGTAAAATGCTAACTTTGGAATGGCTGCAACTAAACATGTCGTGTTTGGTGTCAAACATCTTGGAATACTACCCCCCGCCAATCCTGGCGGCGGGGGTAGCATTCCACCCTTCTAGAGGGAAAGACATGTTAACTCTGACTAGTCCGGTAACTGCTTTCCAGAGCCCTGGCATCACAAAATGGATGCTGCTGCCACAGACACGAGTCTGGCCTCCTGCTGCTGGACGAAACTCCGGCAGGGGCTGGGCGGGAGCACTTTCGGGTGCTTTGAAGTCCTGCACTGGGGGCACATTTGGTGTCCCTATGCATACCCCAGTTCAAACCGGATCAGGGCTTGCAGCCCCTGCTTTGGCGCGAACTGGACAAAGGGAAAGGGGTGTAGCCACCCCTCTGCCCTGACCCACCCATAGGTGGGGCCACAGAGTAGTCCAACCCCTATCTTTAGAATAAAGGTAGGAACCCAGTCCTTAGGACTTTAGATTATCCCTGGACGAAACTCTGAAACTGAATCCTGGACCTTCGACGCTCTACTCACGATTAGAGGACAGAAGAATCTCCCTTGGGGTCAAGGAGTGACTCCCTGCTTGGCAGGCACCAACGAAGCATCTGTCCGGTTCGCATTTCTGAAGCTCCTGTCGGACGCCGAAGTCATCGCATCACCAGAGGTGGATTCTCAGACTTCCCGAGGCTACTCCTGAGTCCCCAGCAAAGCTGAGGCCCGTGGCTATCGTGGGTGACTTAAGACCGTGACCCCTGGACACCGAGCACATTTGCAAGTGCATCCTCTTCTGGGTCTCCCAAGAAGTCGTGCTTTGGGCTCCAAGTAGCCCTAGCCTCCAGCACCACCTGCACCGAAGATCACTGGCCCCCACTCCACGAGTGTCCTGTAAGCCAGATCCACGTGCGGCGTCACGAGGCTCCTTCGCGGTCGCTAGCCCGTTGGCTAGTAGCCCTTAACGAAGGCCAATCCTTTTCTTACTTGGCATCCTGGTTGCTCCAGGCCTGCCCTCACTTACCCTTGCTGGGTGAGTTCCACAGACCTTGCTGGTTTGCACCATCGACGATCTACATCTTCACCGAGACTTGCCGTTGCCAAGGCTTGTTGGGTCCAATCCGGTCGCCGACACCTCAGCACTCGACAGACATCGTGTACCAGCCCGAATCCTGCTCCTGGTCGCCGACAACGCCTCCTGGACCTCGTGGCTGAAGAGTCAAGACGACCGTCAACGCACCTGAAGCACTCGACATCGGTGGGCATCTGTCCATCGCCTTCCTGGTCACTGGCTAGTGACCCAGACTCTGTCCCCTCTGCTTTCAGGTTCTTCAGAACTCCGATCCACTCTTGGATCCTCCCGGACACTTTTCTCTTGGCCGCCAGCAGCACTTTGCAGCAGATCGCCATTCGAATCGACGACGAAACCCGACCCCGAAAGGCACCTATGCACCCGGCTTCCCTGGGTGAGGTAACAGGAGTACTCCGGTGCTCCCGTGGGTAGAGACTCTTCAAAGTCCTAGATCTCAAAGGGTTTTGTCCTAGTCCTCTTTTAAGTGTCCCTTTTCTCTATTTTCCCGATCCCGACTTTCTCCATAGAAGTCAACGGCGTGATCGCGGTTGTGTATTTACACTGCACGCGTCTCCCGTAGGTCCCCTGTGTCACTACCTTGGGTGGTTCCTTGTGGTCCAAGCACTTCTAGAGGCTCTAGGCCTAGTGTCTAGTTCAGTCGTGGTTCGCATACCACTTTATTGGTATATGGTTTGGTACGCCCCTAGGGCCCAAACGTGTATTTGTGCTATTACTGTGATTTAATAACTTATAACTTATGTATTTCGAACTCTAGCCTCATAAAGAGACTAGAGGGGTGTGTTTAGCAATAAATACATATATTTTGAATATATACCTGGTGTGGTGCTCTTTCATTTGATCACTCAAGAGATTATAGACTGGTAAAACAAGCTGCTTTACATTCCTTCAAGACTTAGCCTGAAGGCTGCTCTCCATAGCTACCACTAGGATAGCTTTCAATAAGGTTGTCTTTAACCTATCTCCAATAAGGGGTTGTTTGGACTGGTGCAAGGTGCCCACTATAATTAGTGGACAGCATATACCAGGCCAACTTCTCACAAGCTGATCATCCAAGCCTCTATCCTGGCCAGATTGGACTATTGCAATGTGTTACTTTTGGGTTCCAATAAATCCGTGATTAATAGACTGCAGCGGGTCCAGAACGCTGCGGCCCGCACTATCTTTGCCCTCCCTAAACACTGTCATGTCTCCAACCTCCTCCACCGCCTACATTGGCTACCCCTTGAACAAAGAGTTTGTTTTAAAGCGCTATGCATCACACATAAGATTCTCACAGGCATCGGCCCAAGAATCCTGAGTGATCTATGCTCCTACTACGTACCCACACGAGCATTGCGCTCGGTGGATTTGCTCCTTGCCAGAATTCCACAAATACGGAGGGATAGATCTGGTGGTCGATCCTTTAAGCGGTTGGCTCCCGCTTTATGGAACTCCCTCCCTCTACATATCCGCAGCAGCCCTGATCACCTGACCTTCAGAAGGCTGGTAAATACCTGGCTCTTCTCCCACTGCTAATTTCTCACCTTGCCTCCTCACTCAGTGTTTCTGCTTCAGCGCTGGGACGCCCCGATGCTGGGGCAGCCATGCGCTATACAAGTCACTAGCACATGCTAAGAGGTACACTGTACTGCAAGAAGAGATATACCTGTCTAATAGAAAGCATGAACAACGTTCTAAAAACTTTACGTTGAACATCTCCTTCTCCATAAACGGTCCTGTATTAATACCTAACTGGCTAGGTTTTAAATTTCATCAAACTGTTGAGAACTGGTGGGTAAAGATGAATATTTATGGTGGAACCATGAAAAAACACAATATTGCGTTGATAAAGATAAAAGCGGCAATTATCGGGTAACCTGAATTTTTGAAACTATGGTGGTAGATGCCTTCAATTGAAAGCCTACGAAAATGTATGGTGTGCAAATTTCTTTTTAGTGCAGCACTTGATATGGCCATCAATTGAACAGAGCACACTAAATATAGACTCTTCTACTTAGCTGAGAGTCTTCTACAGCTAATGGTTTACCATCCTTTGCCAGATCATTTGGAGGCCTTCGCTCACTAATGAGAAAGAATAGTTATATTACTCTTCAGGGCACAAAGCATTTTAGTGACTTCACTTCGATGATATCTCCAAACAAAGCCTTAAGATCTAATGGACTTTGTAATATGATTTCTTTGCTCTGGTATTGCATCTGTAAAGACACTGGCAGTGAAAGAATTGCCAGTAGTCCTGCACGAACACCCAACTGGAGGTTAAAAAGTGATATGTTGCTGGAGTCTGCTTGTAGAGGTGCTTTATAAATCAAAGAGGGTCATACCTTGCATGACTGTCCCAGGCAAGAAACATTACCTCAGTAGGCCTTTCTTGAATAGGATGGGTAGTCCAGCATACACTCTTTTGTTCATGGACTATAGTTCAAGGGTTTCTGATGGTGGTACCAGCTTAGACTCTGCTGCCAGAATTCTTGTGGTTCCCTGAACTCTGAATTAGATGTGGGACCTGCAAGTGTGACAGGATGAGATCCTTGCCGCTTTATGGAGATACTCCCCCTCCACAAACCACTAAATTAAGGGAATGTGAACACTGTTATCTGGTAAACATTTAAAATTTTCATAAGGTGGACCCATTTTCCATAGAGGATGAAAAGGTGAGAAACTTCTAAGTTGTCCTAAGAGCAATGAATAAAATTGAAAATTGAAGTGAATGAAAGAGAAAATGCAGGATTGCAATGCATCAAAGGCTGGTAAACTACAGTACAAAGAATACTATTATCAAGGTTTTATGAAATTTCAAAAAATTTGTCAGTAAAGTAAATGAATATGTGATAGAGATCTGGAATTTTTTAGACCTAGTGGAAATCGCATGATCAATGTTATACATGAAGAAGCTTTGATCAGATCCAGAAATAGATAGCCTAACGATGCAATAATGTAAAGTATTTGATGACCTTGGAATTAGCCACATGCTCGCATTGAAAGTGTAGGCGCTGCAGAGGGGAGCCTTTCCTCAGTTCCTCAGGTGTTAACAGAAATACTATTACAAGAACCCTGTTCATGACTAACTTATAAAAATATACACACAAGTTTCTCCTCATCATATTGCCATGTAGACTCTTCCAGACTTGGCTGGTTTTATATGAGGTCTAGCCACTAAAACTGCTGTTAGCATCTAATTTTAGATTACAATGTGTGCGCAAATTACAGGTGTTTGCTCCCACAATTTGCCTTAGGTGAAGCCTAGCACAAATTGTAGATGTAAAAAGTACATGTACTGTTTGTGCACCTTGAAGTTGGGAAATAAAATGCACCAGAAGAACTTTATTCATGGGCCAAGACTTTATCCTTCTTTTTCATTTTGGGCCCAATTTTATTCTTGGCAGTAAGGATACTCCGTCACAATGAAGACGGAGCACCCTCACTGCCAAGAATGCAGCCCGCCAGCCATATTTAGATGTGGGCGAACATTCATATTCATCACAGCAGAGATAAAGTAGTCTCCACCATGATTAATCTGAATGATCAACTCCCTCCGACGGCCCTTAGGAGCAAGGCCGTCAGAGAAATGACTACATGCCCACCCACCCAATTTGGACAGGCGGTCATGTTGTAATTTCTTACTGTTTCTTACCACCAAGCAAATTTTGGCAGTAAGAAACAGTCAAAATATGTTAATGCTCCCCCCGCCATGGCAGAAGCCACCCATGGCAAGGGGAGCATTACTTTTTCTCTTTCCAAAAAGAAAATCCCGTTTCAGGATTTTCTTGATTAAAAGGATTAAAAGGATTACTGTTTGTTACAGGGCTGCGTCCTTCGATGCAGCCCTGTAACAAACTGTAAAATGCATTGACAGGAACCGCTGTGTTGGCGGTTCCTTCCAATGCCCTCATAAAGTGACAGCGATTACTTCCAACGATTTGCGCTGTCACTGTCAATGTGACAGTGACAGCGCGAATCGTTGGAAGTAATCGCTAACTGACGGTGGTAGCAGGACTAATTAATTACTGCTCCCCGTGTATCCATTTTCGGAAGCATTGCCTTCTGCCTTTAATCTTCGACCAAATAGTGTGTCCCAGAT
The DNA here is from genome assembly GCA_963921515.1 of Calotriton arnoldi. Taxonomy (NCBI): domain Eukaryota; kingdom Metazoa; phylum Chordata; class Amphibia; order Caudata; family Salamandridae; genus Calotriton; species Calotriton arnoldi. The sequence goes on from CAWUFW010002227.1 coordinate 1,650,751, forward strand.
GGTAACCTTTCTAAATATTGGTTACTACCACCTTACCTCAATGACTAAAGAACCACGATCCTCAATCTCTGGATATCACTCACATTTATGAGTTGAACCAACATAACCCTGTGACTGCGTACAACACTTGAAGTCAAGCAGTGGCACTCCTGTTTACAGGACTCGATGTATCCAGATCAGCCTTGAGAAGTACCCCGAATTTTAAGAAGGACTTCAACACTCGTGCACCCTCATTGGGTTGCTCGTCCCCAGAATCTCTGTCCTGAAGAGACCCCGTACCGCCGAAACGTCGTTGACTAATGAAAAGGGAGGGCCCCAATAATTCATTGAGTTGTCCAACTGGCTCCTCTTTTAAACTACCAATAACCACTGTTTCAGTTCCACAATAGCACTACATTCATTTCACTGTTTTGGTTATGGTCACTTCACTGGGGTTCACAAATCACCTTCAAATGTGAAAATGTGTATATTGTAAATACACAAATACAGAATATTTTTCAGAATCTCTAATTGTGTTATGTAAAATAAATGACACTCACTTCGGCTGAAGTGAGAACTATGTGTACTTTGTTCTGTGGGTCCTTACATTAACTACGTTAGAATATTGGTATGCCTTAAATACTTAGGGTTTTATTCTGTATCTTCTTGTTTTGTTTAAATCAAGCAGGTTATATTAAGTCTTGCACAAAATAATTAATTTAGAAAATGAGTTCCTTGTGAACATTTTTTGTTTGTTACTAACAATAAATAAATCAGGCCTTTTGTGGGAGATTGCTTTCAAGTGAAGAATTGAGATGAGAAGAAATTGGGTTACTGGTTTAGGGGGATAAAACACTACTCAAGCACCAACCATAATCCTTGTCAGGATGAGGTCACAAGCAAACCCGAAAATAACCTGTGCTCAACCCTCTGATAGCTTAGCACACAGCAGTCAGGCTAAACTTAGGCAATGTGTAAAGTATTTATGCCGCACTTCAGACAGTAATGAAGTGGAAACACAAGAAACGTCCCACACCGATTTAGAAGAACAAAATAAATTTTAATAAATAAAACAAGACCAAAATGAAAAAAAATTCAATCAGTAGAACCGCAGATATGTAACTTTAAAGATTTCAGTGAATATAGCGCCAATAAGTACAACATGCCAACTGTGGATATCTGGTCGCGAAAGACCGGGAAAAAAAATCAAAAGTTCAGGCTGAACATGATGGAGCATGCACCGTCAGGTCGACCATGATAGAGTATGAGCCGACTACATGGACCCACTTAATCCAGCTGAACATAGTACATTGATCCTGGTTGTGAAGAGTAGGGGAGTCCGGCATTGAGGGTGAGTCGAGCAGCTGAGGAGATGCATGGTCTGGGTTTGAGATGCATCGCACAGCGTCGGTTCTGAGAAGCCGCGATGCGAGGTCCTGCATCGTTGTCGAGGTAGCCATTGATGAGGGGGCTTGCGATGCAAGTTCTGCATTGAGGATGCTTCGCACATTGGCTGGTTCCAAAGAAGTTGTGTGGCTTGCGATGTGAAGTCTTGCATCGCCATTGAGCCTGCCATCAATGAGAGGCTTCTGATGTGAAGTCCTAATGAGGCTGTGGGCTGCGAGGGCAATGCAAAGTCCTTGCATCAGGAAAATAGGTACAGCAGAGCCGATGCATCAGTTCTGCTTGGGGTTGCACAGCACAGCAGAGGAGATGCATCGGTTCTGCTGGGTCCACAGATGGGCTGACAGAGCACGTTTAGGTCCACTTCCAAGGATCCAGAACTGGGGTGGTACAACTTGGAAGGTGGCACACACAGATAGCAGATTCTAGGTGCTGATTTCAAGGTTGTGGGAAGCTTGTTGTGTCCCTGAGCCTTCTAATCAGGAGGCCAACCAACTAGCCCTTGGTGTCACTCCGGGTTCCTGGGCTCAGAGATGCATGTCCAGTTCTTCTCACCCAGGCAAAAGGGCAGCAGGGCAGCTGGTCAGCACAGCCAGGAAGCTGTCCTTCAGAGCATTAGCCCAGCAGAGTGGAAGTCCTTTTCAGCACGATGGCAGGACAGCAGTCCTTCTTCCTGGCAGAGTCCACAGGTCAAGAAGTGTACTGAATAGTTGGTGCCTGAGGTCCAGTATTTATACCTGGTGCCCAGTTTGAAGTTGGAGAAGCTTCCAGAGGATTCCATCTCACAGAGTGCTTGGAATTTCCCGCTTCCATGCCCTAGTCCCAGATTGTCTGGGGTCACAATAGACTAGTGTCAAACCCCTTTGTGGGAGTGCTCAAGCATGGCCGTTGTGATGTGCAAGTGTGGAAGGTGACAGCACCTCCTCCTCATTAACTCAGAGTGGCCTATCTTGCTAACACCTAGCTTCACTTTGTCTCACTTCCGGGAGCAATACATAGACATCAAATAGTTGGGACAAGAAAATGCCATCTTTCTAAAAGGGCATTTTCACAATTGTGATTAAAAATCTGACTTCACGATTAATTAAGGGCTTTCAATTACAATTCTTTAGACACTAAACTTGATCTGTCAACCTGCTCCCAATTGGAGGTTACAGCTTATTAAATGTAACAAGGCGACTCCAATGTAATCCTATGGGAGAGGTAGGCCTTGCAGTAGTGGATACAATTTTAGGAGTTTTATACTACGAAGACACATAAAACTTAAAAGTACATGTCCTTATTTTTAAATGCATTGCACCCTGCCTCTGGGCTGTTCGGGGCATACCCTAGGGATGACTTATATGTATTAAAAAGGAAGGTTTAACCTCACACACAGGGCTACAACGGCAGGCCTGAGGCATGTTTAAAGGGCACTTAAGTGGATGGCACAATCAGTGCTACAGGTCTACTAGTAGCATTTAATTTACAGGGCCTGGGTACAGGTAGTACCACCTTACCAGTGACTGACATATAAATTAAATGTGCCAATAGGGTATATGCCAATTTTACCATGTTTAGAGGAAAAACACAAGCACTTTAGCACTTGTTAGCAGTGGTAAAATGCACAAAGTCCTGAGGCTAGCAAAAACGAGATCAGCAAACTATGGCCAGCAAAAACAAGATCAGCAAAAATTTAGGAGGCAAGCAAAAAGCTTGGGGGAAGACCACCCTGAGGCTGATAGGTTTAACAGAGACAATGGCATTAATTTGACTCTTTACTGCTATTAGTTGACACAATGTCCTAAGTGAAACTATTTTATCAAATTTGAGCTCAGGGCTCCTTAGTTCTGTACTTATGGTCTGTTTAAAAAAAATAAAGTAGTAATCCTGGACCTCATGTATTAATGCCTATGTGCAAGCTTTTTGGGATTCACAGAATTATGCCTGGAAAGCTGTGCCATGGGCAGGTTTTCAGGCATAGTTGAGGGATTGTCATGACTATTCCCAAATGTTCCAATTTCGGTTGTACACAGCTCTCATATCGGAGAAGTTGGTACATGAAGAATAGGTCTTCCTGTGCAAAGACACATTTTTTTCTATTTTTTTCTTTCCTGCAGTAAATTTCCCATCATTTTCAGGGTGGTGAGGGGATGGAGAGCAACTTGGAAATGCCCACAAATCTCATGTTTATGTGCATTTCTAAACTTCGAAGACAAACCACGCATTAACTTGTCTATTTTCCTGCCCTCGAGTAGGAATTACGAGTGAATTTCTCTGCCCTTATGGTGGGGAAATCCAGACTTGTAAATCCCTAAATATCTGACAGGACATTTTGGATCCCTGGCAGGCTCAGAAAATGTAAACTCAGTCTTAAATTTACAGTTATTGACAAATTGCATCTGTGAATCGGCCCCTTAGTGTCTCATTGTTTCAGAGTCATTACAAGCTGCCCCCTAAGGCCGTAATTTTGAATTTACGCAAAAGGCTGCTTTTAAATGCATTATGACTGTTCCCCTTTCTCAAACACTTCTGTATCTTTACTCTAATTTCACCTCTGTACAATGGGCCTCCAAAGATAGATAAAGTCACTGTCCATTTCTGAGATCCCAGATTAGTACATTATTTGATAAGGTACTTACCCTTTATCAGCATAAGAAGTATTGTGTAGTGTTTTGCAACTGTCAAAAACAGATTTGCTTCCCTACACATATCATTCAGCCTGGAATATGAATAACTTATTTTTATAAATGGAGGAAATGTAGCTGTGGCTTCCTTTAGGGATAATCTGCCCTCTTGGTGTGTGTCAGCATATATGGGCTATCTCTACGAAAACACATAGGGGCTGATTATGATGTCCCACAAACATCTGCCCCAGCGGAGGTATTGGGTGAAGAGACCGTCCGCGGCACTTCCAATGGGCTCAAGAAGCCCGACTGTGCATCGGAAGGCACCATAATCCCCTAATGACGTCGGAGCCAGGCTCGGATCCGCCGTTGAGATTATAATGGCACTTCCGCTCGCCATGAAAAGGCAGGTGAAAGTGACTTTGGAGGCCCCTGGCAAGGCCCCCTTCCCCCTGGCCCTCCACAATGGGATCTGGGGGCACTTATGGTGCCCCCCTAAACATCCCTCCCAGTGCCACACGGTGCAGGAATGTTTCAAAACATCGATTTTACAATGGAAGCTTGCGCTGCAGGCCTTTTCTGCCCGTCGCACAAGTTTACAGGGCGGTCGCATCATAATCCTGCGTTCTGAACTGCGACCTAAGGTCGGGCGGTTCCAGACCGATACGGTGTCGGGTGGACGCAAGTCCACCCGACATCTAATCAGCCCCATTGTGTCTGGATTGTGCTTGAGGCATACAGATGCCATTATTATCTGTGAATAACGCTCATGCAGTGTTTTTTTTGTAAATACACTGTGAAGGTCAAAACACATTTAGGCATAAATAAAACCTTTAGAGTACTCAAATCAATTGTCTTTTGGTAAGTGTTAGTGTAAAAGAAATGTGAGTGGCATATTTTGATTGATAATGCTTCCTCTGACTCTTCGTTTGCCTCCCCACCATTTAAACATCCCAAATGTTTCAAAGAAACGTAAAGAACCATCAGGATTATACAACGGGCCAGTACTGAGGCCATTTTGGTTTTCCCAGCCTTGGACTGTACAGTTGAATGGCAGTAGCATATTGCAAACTATACACTGAAATGATAACTTTGTCTTCCAAATCTACAGTTGTGATGCTCTCCCCATCAAGTGTGATTTTCCATGCCATTCAGGGCCAGGTGTGATTTGGCAGAGTCGCACACTGACAAGTCCATTGAAGACTGATGAAGACAGGACACATCATGTTGACTTGATGCAGATTCTTCACCTTATGAATATCCCCTGGTGCCACACTGTACCAAGAAAATATTTATCTTGTGAGAGCCCTCCAGCACCACCAGGTGGTGGCAGGGCCGGGCATTTCTCCAGAGGGCTGGAGCCCTTTGCGACGGGTTTTGAAGACCCAGGGCATTTCCTATTGTGTCTGTCACTTTCAAATCCCTGAGTTTAAATATATAAAGCACAGAGAGGCTGCAAGAGAGAGAGAGAGAGAGAGAAAGGGAAGGAGAGGGAAAGGTAGAGAGAAAGCGATCATAGATGTGGAGGGGAGAGAGAGAATGGAAAAGAACAGAGTGAGAATTAAATGGATAGAAAGAGAGAGATTGTGTGAATAGATGAAGGGAGAGGGGCTGGTTAGAGTAGTTTTTCCAAGCTGCTTTTTGTTCCCTAGGATGGCCCTTACTGGTGCCATGTGACTCCAATTGTAGATGTGGCCCCTCTCAAAGAGCCAACACTGGCTTGTGTACAGTGCCTTGCAGTTGCCTTGCACTGTACTTCCAGTTTCATGTTACTCTGTGCCTTTCTTTCACAGTTTTGAAGGTCTTCTTCGATTTCCTCAAATTATTCAAAGATTATATTCATGCTTATTCAGCAGACTGGGTCACATATTACCTTCTAAGGCAGAGTTCAAAACATATCAATGGATGTAGTTCCCACGAGATGTCCCTGTCTGACCCCGCAACATCTAAATGTGTTGCCTGGGGCCTGATGTCAGTCTTTTGCAATACTATGCTATAAGAGAGTGGAAAAGCAAGTTTTTTTTGGCTTGGTTCCATATTCACAGCCCAAAGAATCCCCTCTTCTTGTCAGGAATAAGGAATTTCCTCAGGCTTGGGGTTCCACTTCTGAGTCTGGTTGCCATAGAACACAATTGAGAAGGCCAGGAAGGTTGTGGAGGACTGGTCTAGGGGCAGCTGGGGCATCAGGATTAAAACTAAGCCTCATGGGAGTCTTGACATCTTTCATACAAAGCAATTTCAGCAGCTCTGGCACCAGCAGTGCCTGACTTTGCCTCCACAAGCCTTGGCACTACTCTTATGGAAGCTTCTTCTCTCTAAGATGGCAGGACAATGGACTTCGATGCGATGTCTAGCATCGTCTACTACTGCCACTCTCAGAGCCACATTCTGTGCTGTCTCAGCCCTCGAATTCAGAAGAAATCTTTCGGTGGCCAGGGAGAAGTAAAGTTCCTTTGAGAATCAGGATCTTGCTGACTCTCTGTCCAGAGCCACGACACAGTTGCTGTACCACCTGGCCTTTTAGGGTCATAGAGTAAGATGATTCCGAAGATGATAAAATCCTTGTCATACATTTACTGGATTTTACTTAGACCTTCATAATGCTACTGGTCCTGATTTGCCCCTTGAGGGTTATTTTCCATACCCTTAGGGCACGCCTTCTGAGTACCTTTCTTCATTCCCATCCATTGTATGTAAAGCAGCGGAGGCGCTTGAATTACTCTTACCATCTTTAGAAACCCTGTAACCACTTCTACTTTTCAACGAAGCTCTACTGGAAATGGTGACTGGGAAAAATCAGTTTGGGGCCTGGCAGTTCACAGGCGAATTGCTCAGCACCCTAGGCCTGCATCTTCCGAACAAGGCTGCACTGGAGAGCTCTTGCTAGAGAAAAAGTTTTCAGATCCAGTCTGTTGCCTTTTTAATATGTTTAAGGGGTAGAATCTGCTGGAAGAGTTAGTATCCACCAATAATATCATTACCGAAGGTAAGGAACTTTTTTCATTTGGCTGGTAACCCTTCGCACTTGTGGTACTGTTTTAGCTAAGCATTCTCTGAAGTAAACCCTCAAAATCCTATATTTCTAAATGTTCTGACCAGTCTTCTGCAGTTACCACTTTATGGGCTTAGAATTGAGTTTTCCCTGGTATGGCTATTTTTCCCAAGAGGCTTAAAATGCACGCTTAAAATGGCTTTGCCGACGTGTTAATGATATCTTTTATTTTGATGCTTGCCGGTCACCAGAAATAGCAACAATTTAATTCAGTCCAACACTTGTCATTCAAATAAAAGTGTTTGTGGTAATCATTGATTTATGAATGTGTGTTACTGTCAGCGTTGACATTTTCCGAATGCGAAGATATTGTTTAGGACGACTTTCGATGTCAAATAGCGGTATCTTGGCAGCAGGTATTGCCAGCACCTTTCTGTGAAGAAAAGACAAACATGCTAGACATTTTTTGCTGAACATACTGTATTTGTCCCTTTGAACTGTAAACTTAAAATAGTTTTAAGTTTACATTTCAAAAGGGAAAAATATAGGATGCTCACAATAATTTTTATCTGACTTGACATAAACAATAGTCATTAATATAGTAGTAGGAACAGATAGTAAACAGTTCCACTAAGGGGTCATGGGCGCTAAAAGAAATTCACACTGAGGTGCCTTCAGGGGGCAAAGGGTGTTTGTTGTCACGTCCTCTTACTCTGTCACATTGGTGACTAAATAGGTTTTCATGGATAGCAGTTGCAACAATAGGTTCTCCTTTGGTACTGATGGAGCAAGGTTTCAAAAATGAAACTTGCTTGTATGCAATCCTCCTCATAGTATTAATTTATTAAACTTGTACTGTCAATACTAATCTTTGCATTCACAAACACAGAAGGGATAGACGCTTGCCTATGTGTTTTACTAAGGAATAACGCTTGTCTATAAACCAAGATGGCCGCTAAAAGCGCGGGACTTCATTGCGCATGTCGCAACCTGATCACATGGTGTGACGTCTTTCTTTGCTTGGTGGGAAACTTCTGCTTCTGCGCAGTGTGCATTAAAATGGCCGCTAAATGTTTTCACATGCTTAAGCTTGCTCTCATGTCATTATTAAATTGTCGTTTTCTTAACGCTACTAATGCAGGATAGTATTATGATTAAATGGGAATAGAGTAGGGAAAGTGGGTATACAGTGAAACTTTTTATTTGTGATTTTAATATTTTCTTCTTACACTTTTAGTAATTCGTAAACTTGGGCCTGGGTTGGTGTCTTGAAACTCGAGAGACAGATGGTTCTGCGCATGTGTCCTGTATGCCTGCCAAGTGAAGTCAACTTGGACATCTCCCAAGGCCACGACCTATTGGCCGAAGATGATGTACTCAATGTTTCCGGCGGACAAATTGTTACTTTTCTCCTGTAAAATGTATAACATTTGTCGTGAGACAGGTGGGAAATAAAGTGAATGTATTAATTTGAAGGGGCGGGAACGTAAAGACAATAGGCTTTACAATTTAGGCCAAATCGATATGGTGCGAGAATCCACCCCCTGTCCCTGTCCAATCAGAAGTAGTGGTCCCATATTTTAGCAACATTAAGGGGAGGTACATGGGTGTTGAAGGGTATAATAGAATATAGCATTAGTAAATTAGCATGCGTTCAGGAAGAACAGGCGTCCATACTGCCAGAGCGCTCTCAACTCCAGACTGCCCAGCTGATCGGTTGCTGACTGAATTCCTGTCCGGAAGAGGTCCTGAGGAGGGGGCGGCGGAGTCCATTAGAAGGACGGGAGAATCGAGAGAAGTCGAGTATCAGAGAGGGGAACGGCGCAGGCGTCGTTGTAGAGAGGTCACCGGTCCTGTCCTGATCCTGGAAGAAGTCTTTGCTCTTCATCCTTCCTGGGTCCTATCTTTTCCAACTCCTTGGCCAAGGGGCTTGGTTCTCGCATTTAGGTAATTATACTGCAACCTTTAGTTGCGCTGTTGTCTCTATCTTCTCCTCTTCCTTAAACACCGTCAATGATTAGCAAAATCATTTCTATGCTTTTTCTTGGGTATTTCAATCAAAGTACCGTGTTTTCTGTATTTTACTCTGCTAAAACTTTAGATAAACATTTTAAAACTTCCTGACTCAGTGGTTATTTCAGGATTATGTACTATAATGAATGTCACTCATTTTAAACTTCCCAATTAGCAAAGGATCCATTGGTAAGTTATTACTCTTCAATCAGAAGGTAATTGGTAGCAGGGACTTTGATAAAAGAGTACATCTGACACCCAGCGTAAGTATTAGTGTAGTGTGAATGTATGGGCCCAAGTGAGTATATGGTGTATGAATGTTGTTGGCTAATATTGCGCTGGATCAGTTTTCTGGTAAGCAGAGGACGGTTTTTGTTACTCTTTGTTAATTGGGTAATGAGAATTTTATTTGTATTTTTTTATGAACTAACATCCGCTTATTTTTGAGTTTTGTTATATGTTGTCCAGAATACCCCTGGGTAGGTAAAAAGAATAGTGGGTGGCAAGTGGAAGCCATACTGCAGTGAGGTTATCTGTCAGGCAGAAATAGTACTGAGAAGTTAAGCAGGACTTCAAGTACTCGTTAGGGACTCTATGCGTGTGAGTAATAGCAAAAAGGGTACGCTGATAAAAATTTGATGTTATATCACCTAGTAAGGGTAACATTGGAGAAGTAACAGGTACTTCTGGAGCTTGTGTGAAGAGTGACGGAAGTGTTTTACTCATAGTATATGTTTTAGTAAACGGAAAGGTTTTACTAAAGTGTGGAAGAAACTATCGTTTTCTAAATTAGTGGAAACTGGCACGATAGCGAATGTTTTATGTTGTTACTGAAATTTAATTAAGATTTATAGGGAAAATAAGTTTGCGTAAATTTTTGTAAAGGGAGGGTCAGTTGCCGGAGAGGGAGCTGACGTCACAAAACGTGGCGCTGTGGTAGGTTGAAACAGCGGGTGTGGAGAAAACCCTTGTAAAGGAGGGGTCAGTAGTCAGGAGTAGTACTGACGTCACAGGAGCCGCGCTGGGATTGGTTAAACCAGCGAGGAGATAAAAGAGCAGATTGTAAAGGAGGGGTTGACAGAGAAACGTCACCAAAAGGCCGCGCAAGGATTAGCTCGGAAATAAAAGATAGCAGACATTTGATTGGTCGAAATTATAGAAGCAAAATTCTTAGTGGATAAGGATTGCATGTTAAAACGTGATCCGACTTTAACAGGAACTCGTCCGGATAGGAGATTCCTAGGTTTTGCAGAATATAATTTTGTACACAGAAGATTAGATAGAATGTACGGAGAAAGGAGAAAAATGTCATTTTTACAAAAGATTAAGAATTATTTTAAGAAGGACAAACCAATCAAAACTAGAGAAGGAATTATTATTCCACCAGCTAAAACGCCAGCATCATTTATGATGATGGAGAGAGGTTATCATACTTGTGTTTGGATGGAGAATTGGATAGAATACACCAAAAATGATGGAGTATTAGCATTTCCCGAGAATGGCACGTTCAATGGACGAATTCTTCAGAACTTGAGATTGAGGATGAATGACTTAGAACCCAGACCTAGATTAACCCAGTACAAAGCTCTAGAAGAATGGGAAACCGAGGCATTTGAGCGGGATAGATCTAGAAGTAATAGGAGTTATCCAGGATTTTACCCCAGATATTTACGTGAGTCGAGAGAGGGTCAGATGAAACAATGGAGAAGGGCAATGATTACAGAGGGACTGTATCCATTATTCACAGAAGGAGAGAAATCAGGAGGCAAATGTACAGAAAAGACAAAACATTTAATGAGAAATGAGGATTCAGAAGACGAATTTATGGAGGAAATGTTAAGAAATCCCCCACCATATCAGGAAGGGACAAGTGGATGCACTCCAAGTGCACCACCAAAAACTCCAATGGTACCACAAGTAATGCATGAATTTACCCCAACTAGAATACTTCATGACAAAGAAAAAGAAGCCCTAGAAAAGACCAGAGCAGAATTAATACAGAAAATAACTCAGATCAAAGTACATCCTGATTCATTGACCATACCTGTAACAATTGGTCCAGTAGTTCCATTATATGGTACTCAGGGAAATTGTCCTCAACCGATACTTACACCTACTCCTGTGAGTAACCCCAAACCTGAAGCTCCAGTTATAATTGAGGATCAATTTAGTGACTGTGAATCCACAATATCACTCATGGATTTACCTATTCGAGGTTCTGTAAATAGTACTCCCAGAAAAGATGTACCTGGAGGTTCAAAAGATGTAAGTTTAGTAACTTCATCAGGAACAAAAAGTGCTACCATAGTAACACCTGAAGATCTAGAAAGATGGGTACAAGGGTCAGTTAAACAGTGCACACCTCCAAAAGTACTGGATATCCATAAATTGAAAGTCGAATTAGAAGAAATAATAGCAGGAAATGTAGGAGTAGAACGCTTGAATACCTATGATGAAGAAGAATTATTATTCTTGTGCAGGAGTATCACTAGAAATGTAAAGATATTCCATGAAAAATTGTCCAATTTAGCACTACAGATGGGAATCGAAATAGGGAGATCAAAGGTACTTACAGAAACCATATAGAGCAGAATTTTCGGACAAAGATTTAGAAAATATGAATGCATCTGGAAGAAGACTGCAAATAAGAGAATTAATGTTAGTTTTACAAAAATGGGGAGATCTAGATAAATGGAGATCTAGGTGGGCCAAGAAAAAGGAAGAAGCACGAACAAGTAGAACAGCATCAGAATATGTGATGAAGGAAGCAGGAAAAGCAGACCAGATGTATCCAATGCGAGAAGTTGCGGGAGGAGGATATGTACATGTCCCATGGAGCAGACAGGATATTTTATCATTTACGAATGATTTTCCAAAATTGAGAGAAAAGCCAATTGAATGGTACAAGCAGGTTGAAAGGTTTGTGAAGGTGTCAAAGGTATTGTTGAAGGATTTAGATGGTTTGTTTGACATAGTGGTACCTGCCGATTTATGGACAGATTGTAAGATCACAGTCGATTGGCCTAGTGATGAATATCCTAGAGATCCGAAAACAGGTGCCCCGTCAAATGATGTGATGAAAAAGTATCAGCAGGTGATAACATACCTGAAAGGGAAAATACCCCGAAAGAAACAGATTGGGTGAAAATAGATCGAACAACCCAAGAAGCCAGTGAAACAGTACATTCCTATTATGAGCGTTTATTGCAGGTGTTTAAACAGTATAGTGGATTTGAGGACATTGGAGACAAGAACATGAGTCAGTTTGTGTATCGGTTTGTTTACGGTCTGAAGCCAGAGATTTGCCAGATGATTAAACAGCATATGCTGTGTTGGCAGGGAAAGCCCATAGATGAGATTCTGAAGTATGCAAAATATTGTGGAGACGATATTGAGGATAGACACAAGAAATTGCAGGAAAAAGTGATGTGGGCTCAGGTGAAAATGGCAGAGAAGCAGGGAATTAATTTGGAAAATCCGAGTGAAAATTCAGGAAAAGATCCTGGAACGAGTGGTGATACGGGAAATGGTGGAAAATTTAGAGGACGAATGAGTAGAGAAGAAGCTAAAAAGAAGTTTCCTTGTCATGGATGCGGAAAATTGGGGCATTGGAAGGACTAGTGTAAAAAGATTCGGAATAATAATGGCCCAAATCAAAACTTAAATCCACAGATGCAGAATGATTCACAGCAGGGTGTAAATCCCCAGAATCAATTACCACCTCCACCTGTTCAGGGTAATATAAGCAGAGCAAAACATGGTACAGACATTGGATACCCAGGAGGGAGTGGTAAGAATGATTATATGACATCACAATTTCTTTTGCAGGACAATTACTGTAAATACGACTCATGACGGTGCCTAGGAGAGGGGAAGAAGGAGTGCATACTTGGCGCATCCTTACAGGTAGATCAGTCTGGTCCATATGTTGAAGGAAATGTGAAAGGTAATGATATTACTTTCCTTTTGGACACTGGTGCTACCAGGTCTACTGTGAGATCAGCAGACATCCCAGACCTTCCTCTCTCTGGTGAAGATATCCAAGTAGTAGGGGTAGCTAATCAAAGAATTAGAACACCTCTTACAGAACCAATGGAAGTCAAAATAGGAAACTTCAGAGAAATGCACCAATTTGTAGTGTGCGATTCTAGCCCAGTGAATTTATTAGGTAGAGATTTATTGTGCAAAATGAACTGTACAATTTTCTGCACGCCAGATGGTGTGGCAGTTCAGACACCAGATGAGGACCATGTATATAAAATTATGGTTGCAAAACAAGGTACAGAAATAGATGAAATGTTTTCGTTAATAACAAAAGATGTAGTTGCCAGAAGAATTAAAAGGTACAGTAAACCAAATAGTATGGGATTTCACCGGAAAAGAAGCAGGACTTATGGCAAAAATAGATCCAGTTCAAATTACTGTGAAAGAAGGTGCGATTTTCCCAAATACTAAACAATACAAAATGAGTGCAGAAGTAAAAGCAGGAGTCATTGAAGAAATCAATCGAATGGTAAAACAAAACATTCTAAAAGAAGTAATGAGTAGCCCATGTAATTCACCAATCATGGGACTAAAGAAACCTAGTGGAAAATATAGGATTGTTCAGGACCTGCGTAAAATAAACAAGATTGTGGAACCTTGTTGTCCCATAGTACCAAATCCTGCAGTAATTCTATACCAGATCCCTTGGAATGCAGGATGGTTCACAGTAATTGATTTGTGTCAAGCATTCTTTTCAATACCATTGCATCCAGACAGCCAGTATCTTTTCTCATTTAAATTTGAGAATAAAGTATATGTGTGGAATCGTGTTCCTCAGGGGTACACAGAAAGTCCTTCCATTTTCAACCAGATACTGAAAAAGTGCCTTGAAAAACTAGTGATGCCAGGAAGCTCAGTTTTAGTTCAATATATCGACGACTTATTAGTAGCGTCGACCACCAGAGAAGACTGTGTTGTTGATTCCATAGCATTATTGAATCTTTTGGCTGAGGAAGGGCATAAAGTCTCACCTGAAAAGTTACAATTTTGCAGGACAGCTGTTAAATATCTGGGACATCAAATTGAGAGGGGAAAAAGAAGAATAACCTCTGAAAGAGTAGAATTAATAAAGAGAATGCAAATGCCTGTAACCCAAAGACAAGTGCGAATGTTCCTAGGAATAGTAGGATACTGTCGACAATGGATACCAAATTTTTCCATGTTAGCTAAGCCTTTAATTAACATGACGAAAAAGAAAGCAAAGGACCCTGTCGAGTGGGAGGATGAAAGTGTAGAAGCTTTTGTAAAATTGAGAAATGCACTTTGTTCAGCACCTGCCGTAGGCATGCCTGATTATAAAAGAGAATTTGCATTATTCTGTCAAGAGAGAGAAAACTGTGCACTTTCTGTACTAACTCAGAGACATGGACTAGACAGACGTCCTATAGCATATTTTTCTGCTACATTGGACCCAGTAGCAGCCGCGTTGCCAGGATGCTTAAAAGCAGTAGCAGCAACTTGTTTGAGCATTGAACAAAGCGAGTCAATTGTGATGGGACATCCTGTAAAAGTGTATGTTCCACATGCAGTTGTGATTCTGCTGACAAGAACCCGAACTCAGCATCTTACTCCTAGTCGGCTGACTAAATATGAGAGGATAATTATGGGTGCTGAAAATGTGACCATGGTAAGGTGTACAATAATAAATCCAGCAACTTTATTGCCGGACCCATATCATGAAACAAATAAAGATCACGAAGAAGATGAACATGATTGTGTACAAATTACAGAATTATGTACAAAACCATGCCCAGACATAGAGGAACAGCCTCTTAAAAAGCCAGACAGGGAGCTATTTGTTGATGGTTCATGTCAAAGACATGAAGATGGTAAACTAACTGCTGCTTATGCGGTATGTGAATTAACTGGAATAGTTGAAGCATCCTATCTACCAGGAGTCACATCTGCACAAGTAGCTGAATTGATTGCTTTGATAAAAGCTTGCAAAATTGGGAGGAATCAGAGAGTGACCATATTTACAGATAGTCAATATGGTTACGGGGTTGTGCATGATTTTGGCCAACTGTGGATGCAGAGGGATTTTATGACTTCTTCAGGATCCCCCATTAAAAATGGACAATTTGTAAGGGAATTGCTAGAAGCAATACAATCACCAAAAGAATTGGCTGTGGTGAAATGTGCCGCACACCAGTCAGGAGATGACTGGGTGGTAGTCGGCAACAGATATGAAGACCTAGGTGGCTCAACATTGTGCCAAAACCAGAACGTCAGTCAATAAGAGGGTGGAAAGAATGGGAATCAGCTGCCAACTTATGCTGTATATGCCACCTGAAACATGGAATGAGGTGAAGAAATTGCAAGATGAGGTTGATGAAAGTGAGAAAGAATTTATGGATCAAAGTGGGTTGCTCCCAAAGAGGAGAGGATGAAGTGTGGATCAGTGCAGATGGTAGACCAGTCATGCCAGACTGTTTACTCTCACAAATGGCCAGAATGCACCATGGAGACTCACACATAGGGAGAGATGCAATGATTAGACTGTTCAGACAAAATTGGTACAATCCCAAATTCAGGGCTGTTGCAGAGAGTCTTTGCCAGAGATGTCTAACTTGCCAAATGCATAATCCAGGCAGGAAAACGATAATTGGGTTTGGAAAGATTGGAAAGGCAGAGGTCCCATTTATAAGACTCCAGTTCGACTTCATACAGTTACCACCATGTAGAGGGCTGAAATACGTACTAGTCATAGTGTGCCTGTTTTCAAAGTGGGTGGAGGCTTACCCTACTAGGAGAAATGACAGTATTACAGTTGCAAAACTGTTGTTACGTGAGCTCATACCTAGGTTTGGTTTCCCAGTATCTTTGGAATCAGATAGAGGAAAACACTTTAATAGCGAAGTGATCCAGATAATCTGTGAACCATTTCAAATCAAGCAGAAATTGCACTGTGCATATCGCCCAGAGGCTTCTGGAGTGGTTGAACAATTAAATGGCACTATAAAGTCAAGATTGGGAAAAATGTGTGCATCAACATCATTAGAGTGGCCAGACGCATTGCCACTTGTCTTGATGGGACTCAGAAGTATACCTGACAGAACAACAGGATTAAGCCCTCATGAAATAATGATGGGAAGAGCAATGAGACAAACACATGTTCCCACAAACAAATTAGTGAATATATCTGATGATATGGTTCTGGATTATTGCAAAGGATTGGCTGACCTAGTGCGATCTGTCTCTCATCAGGTTGGAGAAGACGCAGTTTCCAGGCAGCCTGAACTAGAACATGATCGGAATCCTGGTGATTGGGTGGTAGTGAAGAATCACACCAGAGAAACGTGTCTATCACCCAGGTGGAGCAGACCTTGTCAAGTCATATTGACCACCAATACAGCAGTGAAGTGTGCAAGATTTCCTAATTGGATTCACGTAAGCCACACAAAGAGAGTACCAGAACCTGAAGAAGAGAATCTACAGACAACGCCAATCACTGAAGAAGCTGAAGGTTGCCCAGCTGAGGAATCTCAGGCTAGAGGTTCGAGAGAAGCTGACGGAGAACAACCAAGCACAAGTCAGGATTGGATACCAGTGGTAGAAGTTCCTGAAGTATATTACAGAACGAGAAATCAAACAAAATTGGAGGAAATTGAAGAAGATCAGATAGGTGAAGAAGAAGCAGTTCAGGATCAAGAAGAAAAGATAGTAAAAGACCCTGAAATAAATAAGATAGGGAAAGAAAATTGGACTAAAAACAGTGAAGATTTAATAAACTTTGAAGAGGGAAAGACAGGTTTAGAAGAATCAGGTCAGGCTGCAGAAGTTCACAGTGCAATAAGCCCTGATCAGAAGCAGTTAGATCAAGAAGAATTCACTAAAGAAAAAGGGGTAAATACAAATGAACATAAAGAAATAAAAAAGGAACAGAGCCAACATCTTGAAAGTCATTGTGGAGCTACTGAAAAGAAACCAATCAGACCTGAAAAAGAACAAACAAAAGAGGCAGTAATCAAAGAAAACAAAACAGTATTGAGCAGTGAAAATAACGAGATCTTTGAAGAGGTAAACAGAGAAACAGTGCCAACCAAGAAAACAAGAAAAGGAGATCATTGGCCAAGTGTCATTAAAAGAGTAAAATACCACATAACAACCAGAAGTGAAGATCCAGAACAAGTACCTGAAGTGACAAGTCAAACTGAACAAGAGAAAAAGTCAGGAAAAAGAAAAAGTAAAAGACTGAGACTTGTGAATAACAAATTCAAGGGTCCTGACTGGACTTATATCATTCTTGAAGATTTTAAAAGCTCAGAGTCAAGTGACAGTGGTGGCGAAGGAACAAGTGCAGACCTAACATACGAAGAAGAAACAAGACCACCCTGACTAAAGAAAAGAATCATCTAAAGAAAAGAAGAAGAAATAAGAAGAGAAATCTTCCTTGTCGAAAAATGCCTGATGATAGAGTTACTGGGAGACCAAAACGAAATTGTTGTAGGAGATGCTGTGCAATCTGCATATGTAGTCTAGTATTGGTGCTTATAGTATGGTTAATCCTGATTGTAGCAGTTCCTTACCTTATGATAATAGATAAGAAGATTAATAATGAAACTAAAGGGAGGACAGCAAACATGAAGGGCAGTAGAGTAGAATTAATGGCAGAAGATGAGGCAGAAATTCATCATGAAATAGCTAATAACGACACTAGTTTAAATGTTTTCACAAAGTTATTGTTTCAGTATGTAGACACAATGGAAGTTAGTAATTGTTATGTCTGTATGAAGTTACCTGAATCAGTAGCGGAAGGATTAACATACCATCATTTACCACTGACATATGGCATCTCATGTAGTGTATTAACAAGTTTATGTTATAGAACAGGTAGGCTACAGTATTATTATTCAAACTTAGATGTGATATTTTCAGAGGTTCCGATTCGCAAGAGTATGAACCCAGTGCTTACTAGTCAAGACGCACAGTTTATGGGAGAGTTTTTCTTAACAATGAAATCGATAGACATAACACATGCACATAGACACAATCTAACATGTTTTTTACTAGAAGAAAAGATATTTTTGAATTTAGTAGAAGATAGAAGACATGATTTTCAAAAGAAAGCTTCAGAGCATAAGGCTCAGTTGCCACCTTGGGCGGAGAAGGAAGGGAGTTATACACCTAGTAAAGCTCAAGCTGCAATGGCTCTGGATTTCGTAAAGAAAGGGAAAATTTGTCTTCATAGGTTAAAGACTGATTATAACAATGTTTTCATCGGTACCAGTGAATGTGAACACAATTTTTTATTTATTGGAGGTTGGGGACTCAAAGGAGGAACAGATTCAGTTTTTCCTGGAATCTATTATGTATGTGGGAATAAGGCTTACTTTAGGCTTCCTGCAAGGTGGTATGGAAGTTGTTATTTTGGAATCGTTTTTCCAAAGATATACCACGTAAAAAGAAACACTGGAAGCAATGAAAACAATAGTGAATTAATACATAGTAAAAGAGCTAGTTTTTCAGAAATTGTTGGTGATATATTTGGTGCATTGATACCTTCAGTGGGAATAATTCTGAACTCAAGGAAAATATGCAAATTGTCTACAGTGGTTGATCGTTTATCAACGGATACTGCTGGAGGTTTTCTAATGATTAATACGGAGATGGTTGCGATTAGATCTATGGTAATGCAAAATCGACTTGCTCTTGACATTCTATTGGCAAAAGAGGGAGGAGTCTGTAAATTATTGAAGACGAAACATTGTTGCACTTATATTCCTGATAAGAGTGCAGAAATTGGAACGTATATTCAGAACATAACTAAACTTGAGAAAGAACTAAAACCACTGGAAGTTGATAGTGTATGGGAAAGATTGACAAATAGTATCTCGTCAATTGGAACCTGGTTTGCTAATATAGGGAAAGGACTTATAGGTCAAATATTAGTACCCTTAGCAGGGATAGCAATAATAATTTTAGCAATAACAATATGGTGCAAATGCTGTAGAAAGAATGGAACATATAAAGTGACAGGAAAAGGAAAGAAGAGAAAACTAGATGAAATCGAACTAGAAGAATGGAGAAGTGATTTATACAAGAAATTAAAAGGAGACTGTAAGAATAGAAAAAGTAAAAATGAGAATGAAACGATTTGTTAGAAGTTGGCATCTGATTGAGGGTAGTATTTTGATGGCTCAGAAACGCCATCAGAGAGGGGATTGATGGAGCAAGGTTTCAAAAATGAAACTTGCTTGTATGCAATCCTCCTCATAGTATTCATTTATTAAACTTGTACTGTCAATACTAATCTTTGCATTCACAAACACAGAAGGGATAGACGCTTGCCTATGTGTTTTACTAATGAATAACGCTTGTCTATAAACCAAGATGGCCGCTAAAAGCGCGGGACTTCATTGCGCATGTCGCAACCTGATCACATGGTGTGACGTCTTTCTTTGCTTGGTGGGAAACTTCTGCTTCTGCGCAGTGTGCATTAAAATGGCCGCTAAATGTTTTCACATGCTTAAGCTTGCTCTCATGTCATTATTAAATTGTCGTTTTCTTAACGCTACTAATGCAGGATAGTATTATGATTAAATGGGAATAGAGTAGGGAAAGTGGGTATACAGTGAAACTTTTTATTTGTGATTTTAATATTTTCTTCTTACACTTTTAGTAATTCGTAAACTTGGGCCTGGGTTGGTGTCTTGAAACTCGAGAGACAGATGGTTCTGCGCATGTGTCCTGTATGCTTGCCAAGTGAAGTCAACTTGGACATCTCCCAAGGCCACGACCTATTGGCCGAAGATGATGTACTCAATGTTTCCGGCGGACAAATTGTTACTTTTCTCCTGTAAAATGTATAACATTTGTCGTGAGACGGGTGGGAAATAAAGTGAATGTATTAATTTGAAGGGGCGGGAACGTAAAGACAATAGGCTTTACAATTTAGGCCAAATCGATATGGTGCGAGAATCCACCCCCTGTCCCTGTCCAATCAGAAGTAGTGGTCCCATATTTTAGCAACATTAAGGGGAGGTACATGGGCGTAGAAGGGTATAATAGAATATAGCATTAGTAAATTAGTCAGAGCATGCGTTCAGGAAGAACAGGCGTCCATACTGCCAGAGCGCTCTCAACTCCAGACTGCCCAGCTGATCGGTTGCTGACTGAATTCCTGTCCGGAAGAGGTCCTGAGGAGGGGCGGCGGAGTCCATTAGAAGGCAGGGAGAATCGAGAGAAGTCGAGTATCAGAGAGGGGAACGGCGCAGGCGTCGTTGTAGAGAGGTCACCGGTCCTGTCCTGATCCTGGAAGAAGTCTTTGCTCTTCATCCTTCCTGGGTCCTATCTTTTCCAACTCCTTGGCCAAGGGGCTTGGTTCTCGCATTTAGGTAATTATACTGCAACCTTTAGTTGCGCTGTTGTCTCTATCTTCTCCTCTTCCTTAAACACCGTCAATGATTAGCAAAATCATTTCTATGCTTTTTCTTGGGAATTTCAATCAAGTACCGTGTTTTCTGTATTTTACTCTGCTAAAACTTTAGATAAACATTTTAAAACTTCCTGATTCAGTGGTTATTTCAGGATTATGTACTATAATGAATGTCACTCATTTTAAACTTCCCAATTAGCAAAGGATCCATTGGTAAGTTATTACTCTTCAATCAGAAGGTAATTGGTAGCAGGGACTTTGATAAAAGAGTACATCTGACACCCAGCGTAAGTATTAGTGTAGTGTGAATGTATGGGCCCAAGTGAGTATATGGTGTATGAATGTTGTTGGCTAATATTGCGCTGGATCAGTATCCTTGACACTGCCCTTGCAACCCCTGATCTCACAGGTCACGGAGTTCAGAAAGAAGTATTTTCGGGGCATATTATCAAGAACTGGTGTGAACATGGGCTTCTATTGGAATTCTCAAGGGCATATTATCAAGCCCATTATCGCCGCTTTAGCGGCAGTTTTCTGCCGCTAAACCGGCGATAATTTTAACGCAGTTCTTGATAATATGCCCCTACATTGTTTCTAGTTTGCACACCTTCCTGTTCCTTTAGCCCACCTCAGCTAACAGAAGGGCAAAGTTAGGCAAAGGATGGGACAATTGACCAACTCTTGTGCGATGTCATCGGAGTGAAAGGGTGAGGGATGTCACTTCTATTAGCCTGACACTTCAGCAAAGAGATCCCCAGGACGAGAAGGAGAATTTTACACTCTTGAAGATTTGTGATTGAAACAGTTAATGGATCAGTTCAGTGATGACGGTAACTAGATACAAATTCGAATTGTAAAATCATCCTCTCGGGGCTTGAAGATGTTTCTGGCATTTTTACGGTGATTTGATTTTGTAATGGCTACGTGGTACAGTCCAAAGATCAAATCCGAAGCTAATAATCATGTTTTCAATTGAGCAATAGTTCGCTTCAATTTGAAGCCTGAATCTCAGAGTTGTGATAGGACACCGAGAGCTTGTTGCCATTCCTTGCTTACTGCCCCCGGAGCGGAAACGATCACAAAGATTTTTGACGCAAACGTTTCGCCAAGCGTGTTAATCCTACGTGGTTGTGGTCACGCTCACGCAGTGACCTTTGTAATCTCATTGGCCTCTGAGTGTTAGCTCAAACAGCAGGTGCACAGCTAAAGTGTCAACATCACCATAGCTGTCTTGTTCTGTGGAACTGTTTGTGTTGTGGCTCATTTTTATGCCTGTTTTCCATTTTCGTACATCCGAATAATAATCTTCTTGCCGCGGTGCTGCACTCCCACGTCCTTTATTGTTTTTTATGCATGCAGTAATTAAATATAATGATCAGGACGATTATCATGTGCTGGTAAGATTTGCAAGGAACGCATATGTTCGTTTAGGGAGTCGCTTCCTATTTCGCGCGCCACTGATCCTACGCTGTTTAGAGAAAGTCTTTCTTTTCCCTATTTGCTGCTCCATCGATCTGGGGCAAGCCGGAGGTATGCGAGGAAAAATCCAAGCGCAATCGCCGGAGCAAAGATAGATCGAGGGCACTTGGGTATTTTATAATTGACTTCGTCGCACAGCTTTCTGCCTCAAACGTTTAGAATGATGGTAAAATGGGAGACGGGCAGAGATGCACCACAATTGTTTCTGAACTCACAGGTGCAGCCAGTCCTCTGAGATTGCCTAACGAAGGGCCAGATGTATGACTTAGTGGTCGCAAAAAGGAATCGCAAATTGCAACCAGTATTTTTGTGACCAGTAGAACATTTTACCAAACTACCCTATGTCACAACTCATTGACCTCCATTCATTACCTTTTAAGCTAAAGTTTCTTACTGGGATTCAAACTCATGACCTGCAGGTTATAAACAATTCTCCACTTCAGGCATGTCAACTTTTTGAGCTGTCTTATTTACGTGTATTCAAAACTGCAACCTACATCTTGCTCACAGATCTGAACAGAAAACAAATTGACCAACTGATGTATCTTACGAGCATTAGACTCCAAGCCCTGCTGACTTCATACAGTGCCCCTCGGCGCACTCAGCAATAGTGTTATTGGATGCATTTGGGCAGCAGATGTAGCCCGGGATCTAGCTCAGAGGTTCTGTGCTGGGAAAGGGAAAATGTTCTGGAAATCTGCAAAGTGAAGGAAATAGGGGGTGGGGTTGGAATTCGGTGAAATCGAGAGGGGTGGAGTCATGATGGGGCGGCATCATGAAGAGCTGAGTCCTTAACAGTCAGTCTATGGTCTAATAGTACACATGCGTTATTTGTACAAACTCTACCCCTCATTAAATTGACAAGATAGTGAACCTATTCTCCCTAACTTGTCATACATATTTCATTTAAGGAACCTGCTGCAGACATGTGATGTACACAGGGCCGGCTTTAGTGCTGATGGCGCCCGGTGCAGCAGTCTTTTCTTGGCTTCCCCCCCAATGACCTCCTTCTCCACGGATTCCTACATTACCACCTTCCAACAATGCCCCTTATCACTCCATAGTCCCTCTCTAACACACATTTCATTTCTTTATAGCTCTACATAGTTCACTCACATTCAGTTGTGATCTGCATGGTACACGTTCCTTACATCAGACATGTTAACCCTCCGTGCTATGGTAGGATGAGTCAAAACTCCACTGGCTAAAACTCCAAACTCTCTCTAGCAGGAACATTAATCACCAGAGTTTTGTTGACATTTTTACTGTTGTCTATAAACTGATGGACACACAAGGATCTCTGCTGGACGTGCTAATAAGTCATAAATTATTTTTTTTAAACGGCCCCCCCCCGGTCAGTGCCAGGTGCGGTTGCACCGGTCGCACCGCCTTAAAACTGGGCCTGTATGTACAGCAAGTCTCAGAATAGAATACTAGCAATATAGCTAATGTGGAAACACAATTTCTTTAGAGATAATTGTGTAGTATCTGGTTCCATGTTTCAAGGATAAAAAAGCGTAGGGTATTTATATGCCTTGATATATTGGTGACAGATTTGTATTTTATTTAAAATAGCTCTGTGGGTTAATGCTGTTGTTGCAGAGATCCGTTTCTAACACACTGAACACAGCAGCTCAATATTTCATAATCCTAAGGTTGCTAAAAATGGATTTTGTTGGGTGGTGAAACATGCAGAGAATTGCAGGTGACCAGTTCCAAACCGAGCCCCATTTTCTTATGTAAGTACATTACGTACCATTAACAGGTATCGGACAGCGGCAGCTCCTCCGCTAAGGATCATCACTCAGCCTCACACTGTTCAGTGCCTACATGTCACCACTTGTCAACATCATCCGAACCCATTGAATCCTCATCATTTTATATGTCTGACGCCCAGCTCATTCCTCTCCCTCTCCAACGACACCCAAAATACCCAGACTAAATTCATCACCTGCATGTTCAAAGTCTCCAGCTGGATGATGACCAACTCTCTGAAGGTCAACTCAGACATGACAGAGGTGGTACACTTCGGACAGGACACCTCCCTGTGGATCTCACCCTGGTGCCAGCCGAACCTGGATCAGCACCCATCCCTGCCAATCAAGCTAGGAACGTAGGGATAGCGCAGGATGACCTTCTATTGATGACCAGCAAGCTCACCATGGTCATCTCCTTCTGCTTCTACACCCTCAAGATTCTCAGGAAAATATTCAAATAGTTCCCGTTCAACACCCGCAGAACCATCACTCAGTCTCTTACGACCAGCAAACTGTACTACGGCAACATATTCTGTCGTCATCGCCGCTCAGTTCACCAAGAGACTGCAGGTCATCCATACTTATACATTGACTCCCAACCAGCATGCACATCTCAAAGCCCTCCACTAGCTCACTGCCCACAAATGTGAACTTTTCAAGCTTCCCACACACCCATACACAGTCATACATGACCTTGGCTCCACATACCTTAATAGTCGCATCTGCATCCACACCCTGACCAGGAATCTTCACTTGGCCGGCTGCCTGCTTGTCCACCAGTGGCGGCTCCTCCGCTAAGGTGGAGGAGCATCACCCTACTGCGTTGAAGCAGTAAAAAAAGGAAAAAATAAAATGATAATAACATTACGTTATTATCATTTTAACTTGTCCTCCTGCTGCAGCAGCTTTGCGGGGCGGGACGGGGCTGCAGAGCAGGGGAAGATTGGTAGAACTCTCCTAAGTGAGCAATGACTGTTTGACCGGCCCTCTCGGGCCGCCCAAAACAGTCATCCGCACTTTCCCTGTTCTCCATGCAGGCTGCATTAGAGTTGCATGGACAACATGCCCAGGCTCCTAGTCCCTGGCTGAGGGCCGAACCACGGCGCTCAGACCAATCACAACGCTGCATTGCAGCGTTGTGATTGGTCAGGGGAGCCTGGGTGCTTACCAATCACAACGATGCATTGCAACGTTGTGATTGGTCAGGGGAGCCTGGCTGTGCCTCCTGGAGTCCGAGACGGAGGAGAGCAGGAGTGGAGACGCGAGACCCGACAGCAAGGTAAGTGTATTTTTTTAACATTTTTTACATTGTGCCCCTTGCCCTCCCCGCCACCTGCGAGCCGTACCAGCCACCACTACTGTCCACATCCCTCACATCATAGTGCCAGAGCTGGCGGGCACACTTTGTTGCACCTACCTCCTAAAGTCTTGAACAACCTCGCGGAGCACATCTGTGCCTCCAGCTCAGTTCTTCAATTCCACAAGAAACTGAAAACCTGGCTATTCTATCCCCTGCACTGTGGAAAAGTGTAAATTCTATGTTAGCATAAGCAGCAGCCATTTTTACTGTCGCGTTCATTTAGTTTCCGTCGTATTCATTTTATTCTCTGATGCTTGCCTTTTCACCCAGCCTGTGTCCTCAATTTTAGCTGACCTCTCTGACATGGTCAATCTGGTGTACGTGCTGGGGGGCTGCAGCTGCCGGTGCACCTGGTCTCAGATGTTATCAAATGATTGCTTATTGCCGCCATAAACATTCTTAGTCCCCCTCCTCATCTCCTGACCACCTGGTCACCCTCTGCTCTTGTTTGCCTATAGCTATTTCCGTGCTTAAACTTGTTTCTTTCAGTTTTCCTTCCCATGTGATTACACTGCAACAAACAGTATATAAGGGTGATGGTTTTTGCATTCAATGTACTTCCTCCCACAACACTTTAGGGTGTTGTTCGGAAGCGGTCCCGCTCATGAGTGTTTAATAAACTTGGGGGCATATTAGCAAGGAGTTGCGATATTTATCGCAAAACGCGCTTAGCGCGTTTTTTGTTAACGCCGCCTATCGCTGGAAATTATCGCTGAGATAACACCCTATTAGTAAGGTTTATCTCCATAGCGATATTATTTCCAGCGATAGCGGCAAAATGCGAGAATATCGCTGGAAAACCAGCGATATTCTTGCATTAACGCTAAGGTGGATTCAGCATTAGAATCCACCTCCTATACCTTAAACAGGTAAGTCATAGTCAGTAGCAGGTGTTAAAATCTAGCGATAAACGCGCTTAGCGCGATTAATTTTATCGCTTCGCCTGCCTTGATAATAGGGGTTAGTGGTGTTAGCGACTGTTTACAGTCGCTTTTAGTGGGGAACGCCTACCTTGCATGTCATTAGCGATAAATATCGCTGACATGCAAGGCGATGTAATTCCCGGCCTCTAACGCCTGAAAGCTGTCGCTAACGCCTGTTAGCGACAGCTTGCTAATAGGGCGTTAAAAATATCGCCGATTTAGCGGCAAAAAGTGCCGCTAAATCGGCGATAAAGCCCTTGATAATATGCCCCTTGGTTTGTTTTACTTCACTCCAGTGCCGATCTCTCTTTTGTTAGTCTTCGGACCCGTGGACGAGAGGGTGACCCTGCACCAGTGTGCCCTCACAGGGGTACATTTCCACAATTGGCGCCCAGCACATGGGGCCCCATCAGAGACGCGGCCGTCTGAAGGAGTGGTCTCGACGGAAGATCGAAATTATCACTGAGGACGCGCACTGCATGAGAAGACCTTTGTCTTTGCAGCCGACGTGAACTTTGCGGTTTTCCTGACTTGACCCTCCGGGTGGTGCCCGGTCTCGACTGGGGATTCTTTGGTGAATTTGCAGTGACCATTAGGTCAACCAGAGATCAGCAGGTGGGAGTTGAAGACTTCTGTTTGGTAAGGTCGCTGATGCGGCACTCTTGATTGTTTGGTTTGGTTTTGGTATTCATTCTTTGCAAAGTCTGAAGGCAGGTATTGTGGGGATTTTTCTCCTTCTGACATTTGTTTGGATAGTAATCTTTTACATATATTTGTTAAAACATGCCTGCTCTTAGTAAACTTTGTAAGTGGTGCTGCTGTTGCAGTGCAGGAAATGTTTTGGAACAAAGTCAACTGGCTCCTCCAGAAGGGACGCCGAATAGAGATATGTATATAAAATATGGTATTTGTCCCATAATGTATGGCTCATTGTGGAACAAATACACAAAGAAAGAACCCGACCTACAGTGGCCAGTAAATGGGTCGTTTGATTTTCAGAAGGTTCAGTACGTGGAACACTGTTTGTTCAAAAGAAAGAGTAGGCAGGATATGTTTGATTGTTTGCGTATGTGGGATAAGGAAGTGCGAGAGAGAGCAAAGAAAGCGGAAGCTATAGCAAAGAAAGAACAGCGGAAGACGATATATCAACAATGTGTTGAATTAAGAGACAAGGAAATGCAGGAAGGAATAGAAAAGAAAGATAGAGAACGCCGATTGCAGGTAAATGGCCAGTACCCTATTAGACGTCCTGTCTATCCAATACTTGATACGCTTCATGATGATTGTATCATACTAGTACGACCCCCGCCCCTGTATAAATCCCCCATTTCGAGTGCCCCTGAGGAAGGTGCTTCTGATGATGAGATCTCCTCCTCAAAAGATATGGACAAAGATCAGCGATCCATGCGACAGACTCGCTCTACTCTGTCTAGCGAAGATAAAGATAAATTGAAGAGAGGAATCTCATCAGGCTACTACAGTGACGATTCTCACAAATACAGTTCAGGCTTTGGAAGACGCAAAACAGTTATATTTTTTAGAAAAGTTCTGTTGGGATGTATTATATAATTGGCAACATATCTCTGACGAACCAGGCCCAAAAGACTTGAATGCAGATTATAAGCAGTTAGGAGATGGGACTTACCCTTTCAAAAACATACCTGATACAATTAGACGAGCGGTTAAACTACGGGATGACACATTAAAACTGCAAAAGGAAAAAGAATTAGCTAGGAAGAGTAAAGTCGTAGAAACGGAAAAGTTTCAGACAGAGAAAACAGATGTTCCGGTGGACGAGGGCAATCCTAGTAGTAGTAAAGTTGATATGAGACCAATGCGTGAAGCCGCACCCCTGTATGTTCCCCCGAAGGGTGCGGGAACTAATGATGATAAGACTTCCGATGTTGCAAAGGGATATTTCATATATAGTTCGGTCTATACTCCTTGGAGTAGAGCAGATATTATGGCCCTTAAAACTGCCTTGCCCGACCCCCGGAAAAACCCTGCCGCCTTCTATGAGGAGGTGGAGGTAGCTATCAGCTCTTGCACTATGACCTTAGCGGATATAGATATGTTCTTTGGGCTTATTTTGCCCCCTGATATGTGGAGAACAATACGTAAAATTAATGACGCTGTGGCATTTGGTGATACCTGGGGAAAATTAGAAGAAATAGATGCGGACAGGGAACCTGCCCATATGCCCCAACAGGAGATATTAGATCTTCCTAAAGCTATTGTGACTAAATTAAAGACTCTCATACCCCCTAAGAAAATAGATTGGACTATGTTAGCGTCCTGCAAACAGAAAAAGGATGAGTCAGTTTCTTACTTCTTTTCAAGATTTGAGGAGACATTTTATGACTTTAGTGGCCAGTCGTTGGCTGACGAGACAGGCAAACACCTGTTTGTTGATAAATTTGTTGCTAATATGTTACCTGAAATATCTAGTCGCCTCAAGGCCAGTGAAAGTTCTTGGACCATGTCCTCTCCAGTTTCCCTTCTGACAATGGCACAATATTATGAGCGACAGGAACAGGAAGCGAAGGGAAGATAAAAAGGTTAAGGATTTAAAAACAATGGTTATGATGGCTCAGGCGGTCCACCATTTAGGGGAGGTGGAGGAGGCGGACGTGCAATGCGTACACCCGGAGCACTCCCGCTCCTTCGGGCAAATTTGTCTCCTGATCAGTATGCCTATTGTAAAGAGACTGGGCACTGGCGTTCTGAGTGCCCCCTTTTGCAAGGCCAACAATACCAGCGAGGAAGGGGAAGTATGAGAGGGCGTCCAGGGAACGTAGGAAGCAGGGGAGGTGCAAGTGCTCGCCCCCGGTTTGAGGCAGTCGAACAGGGACTGAACTACCCTAATGCCTTTGACAAACGACACCAGTACCAAATGACTGATTATTCTGCTGATACGCCTACAGATTCCGATTATGCATAGGGATGCCCAGGACGGGGTGTGGGACCGGTTGAGGTGCCAGTAGATCAAATGGGTCCCTATGTTGACGCAAATGTCTTGGGATCTACTGAACGATTTCTGGTTGATACAGGGGCTACCCGTAGTGCCCTGTCTAAAAGACTGGTTCCTAGGGCTCCCCTGACTGGCACATTGATAACATGGATAGGGTTCGACGGAACACCTACACCTAGACCACTATCACAGCCACTTGAATTCGGACTAGATAGATTCACTGCCACATGTCCATTCTTGCTCTCCCCTAACACTCCAGATAACATTGTAGGTATCGATATGCTGAAATATTTTCGCGCTACGATACGCTGTTCTCCAGAAGGTGTACGTGTTATCCTTAATGACAACTATCCAATAGTTGATAGATCTTGCCTTATCAATGAGGACGTCGCTCTGGCGTCCCTACCTTGCACTTTGTGGGCTAGATCAGACACTGATGTGGGTCAAATGGTCATTCCACCTGTACAAATTCAAGTGAGGGAGGGTGCCTCGTTGCCTCGTTTGCCCCAATATAAGATATCTCGAGAGGGCAAAGAAGCACTAGCAGGTATTGTTCAGGATTTGATTAAAGTAGGTGTAGTGGAAGAGGTTCCCTATAATACCTGCAATAGCCCTATCCTTCCTATTTTGAAAAAAGACACTGATACTAAGATTTACAGGTTCATTATTGATTTGCGTGAGGTTAATAAAATAGTGGTGCCCCAATATCCGGTAGTTTCTGACATAACAACCCTCCTCACTATGGTCCCTCCCACTGCCACCACATTCTCCGTGATTGATTTGAAAAATGCGTTCTTCTCAATACCTATCCACCCGGACAGCCGTTATCTATTTGGATTCACACTGAAAAATAGATCATTCAGGTTCTGTAGAGCGCCACAGGGCTATACAGCAAGTCCTAGTATTTACAGTCAAGCATTAAAGAGACAACTTGATTCCTTTCCTGTACCAAAAGGGGTGGTTCTAATTCAGTATGTGGATGACATTTTGCTTGCTGCAGACACTCCTGAGCAAAGTGAAGAAGGTACATTGCTACTATTATCATTTCTTGCATCACATAATCACAAAATCTCTAGAAAGAAATTGCAATACTGTAGACAGCAGGTTGCCTATTTAAGTCACCTCCTGTCTAAGGAGGGACGTGCGCTCACACCAGATCGCATTCGGACCATTCTAGACACTCCTGTACCCTGTATTCAAAAAGATGTCCGTGCATTGATTGGCCTTACTTCCTTTTGTAGGCAGTGGATCCCCTGTTTTTCACATATTATCAAACCTCTGTTAGCCCTTTAGACCAAAGACACCCCGATGCCCCTCCCATGGACTGCTGAATGCCAGAGCGCCTTCCAACAGTTACGTAAAGCCCTTTGCTCTGCACCAGTATTAGGTACCCCAGATTATACTAAATCTTTCACACTCTATGTACATGAAAGGGAAGGTTGTGCCCTCTCGGTCTTAGCACAGATGCACGGTGATAAACAATGCCCATGTGCATATTTTTCAGCTGTCCTCGACCCAGTCACTCGCGCGCTGCCTGGATGTTTCCGAGCAGTGGCAGCAACGGCTGTATCCATACGCCAGAGTGAAGGAATAGTTCTATCACACAAATTGCTTGGGTTAGTGCCCCATTCAGTTGATGCGTTGCTAAACCAAACAAAGACACAGCATTTGACTAGTACTCGTCTGACAGGATATGAATTGACACTTTTGGCCCCCCATATTACGCTAAAAAGATGTTTGACATTAAATCCTGCCACATTACTGCCATTTCCATCCACTCAGCCTCAGTCACAAGAGTCACATGATTGCATATTTCTCACTGAAGAACAAACAAAAGGTCGAGTTGACCTGCAAGACACTCCCTTCTCCATTACAGATGGGGAGTTATGGGTTGATGGGTCATGTTTGAAATTGCCCGATGGCACTACATCTGCTGCCTATGCTATTACGACACTCCAGACAATAGTTGAGACAGCTCGTATCCCACAGAAATCAGCTCAAGCAGCTGAACTGATTGCTCTAACCAGAGCAAGTGAGCTTAGTACAGACCTGATTGTCAATGTCTACACTGATAGTCAGTATGCATTCGGGGTAGCGCATAATTTTGTCCGCCTGTGGAAAGAGCGCGGTTTTCTCACTTCACATGGAACACAGATAGTGCATGGAGAACTAGTGCACAATCTACTTACTGCCTTAACCTATCCTAAGAAAATAGCTATTGTCAAGTGTAGCGCACACAAGAAGGTGACAGACAAAATAGGAGCAGGTAATGCCTTTGCAGATTGTACAGCCCGTGAGACTGCAATGCAGCGAAGCACCACGTCTATGTATGTGGTTAAGTCGCAAGCTGAACGTTGGCATGATGCTAGACAGGAAGTGTTGGATATGCAACAATCTGCCTCCTTTGATGAATTAGGCCAATGGTCTAAGGAGGGAGCATTGGACGATGAGGGCTGTTGGAGGAGCAAAGATATGACTAAATGGAAGTTGCCCACTGCATACCTATACCCTCTGATTCATATGGTACATGGTCCAGCCCATGTTGGTGCATCTTCAGTAGCGAAATAGCTTATGCAAGTCTGGGACCATCCTGATATTGCTGCTATCGCTAAAAAAATAGTCCAGTCTTGCCTGGTTTGCCTCCAGTACAATCCTGGGAAGGGAACGCAAACTCCAGCAGGGGGGTTTGCGACACCATCTGCACCCTTTGAGGTCCTTCAGATGGACTACATCCAATTTGAGCGCTGCAATAATCTTAAATATGTCTTAGTAATAGTTTGCGCCTTCAGCAAATGGGTGGAGGCATATGCTACGAAAGACAATACAGCCCTCACGACTGCGAAAATACTCCTGAAGGAATTCTTCCCTCGATTCGGTGCTTGTCGAGTTTTATGGAGTGATAATGGGCCTCATTTCATTGGACAGGTTGTAGAGTATGTTATGAAAGGGCTAGGGGTCAAGCAGAAGTTCCATGCTGCTTTTCACCCACAATCAGCAGGCGTGGTGGAACGTTATAATTTTACATTGAAACTAAAATTGGCAAAAATACAGGCTTCCACTTCTTTGAAGTGGCCTGATGCATTGCCCTTAGCACTGCTTTCCATCAGATCAATACCTCATACATGCTCTGGGCTTACCCCATATGAGGTCGTGTTTGGCAGGCCCATGAATATTTGGGGGTCCTAAGCCTCGCCCTATACACGATGTGCCTCACACATTAATGAGTGATTATCTGTCTCAGTTGACTGACAGTTTACTTTCTATTCATCAGCAGGTTCGGGAAGCTCTCCCAGACAGGTCGCAAGGTGACGGATATGACTTGCGTCCGGGAGACTTCATAATGATCAAGGTCTTCTAACGAACAAATTGTCTGGAACCTCGCTGGAGGGGCCTCGAGCAGGTCCTCCTCGCCACCCGAACTGCGGTCCGAGTGACCAACAATAAAAATTGGACACATGCCACCGACTGCAAGAAGGTTCCACTCGCCTTAGTGGATCTTACTGCGTTGAAGGATCACTGCAACATCTTGGTCACAGAGACGGGACGCGCTGCATCACCTGAAAGAACTGAGGAAGTTTTTCCGGATCATACTATCCCCGGTACATCCAGGTACCTACTCCTATCCAGGAAGAAAGGCTCTCCAGTGCAAAACAAGACAAGTGAAGTCATTGACCTGAGTGGTTAAGTCTGACTACAAAGGGGGGTCTGCCTATTAGTGGCTACTCGTCTCAACGTCAGTGAAGAAACCAATGTCCACTCAGGACTCTTAGGGCGCTACCTTTTTTTTTGTCATTTGCCGAATGATGATCCCCACTAAGGAGAAGAAGGGGATTGCTGTGACAATGTGTAATGGCTGTACACTTTGCATCCTTGGTTTGACTTTGATTGCTGCTCTTATTGCTACTGTAATGTGGGTAGTGGAGGAAGTAATGCCTGGGGCTTCCTTGCTCAACATTACTGCTACATCGCCTACTACAAAGGAACACCATCATTTCGATTTGCCACAACATGAACAGGGGTATTGGCAAAATCTGAGAAACAATTCATTTCTTCAAATGTTGCATCAGACATACCAGCTAAGCAATGCTACTAACAGTTGGGTTTGTGGCAAGATTCCTCCTCATCAGAACATAAGAGGAATCCCGTTGCCACCACTGCCATTTTCTCACAATGGCTCATGCCAAGCTTGGTTTGAGCTACTATATGCTTCCTACAAATTTAACCTCTCAGAAACATGGGATGTGGGCGACCTTAACGCCAAACTGAATAAAGTATGCTATCCCAACGAAGATGTGGACCCACAAGCAAAGGGGACCATCTTGGAGATGGAAGAATATAGTAGAGGAAATGCAGCAACAAAATATGTGTATCCAAACTCTAGATCGGCTAAAGGCAATGGGCCACCTGTTATCTCTGTTGTTCTGACTACTGGCCCTCTCTGTGTACAGAGTGCAGGCAATGTGCTAATGGGTCACAGTAACTGTACTACAGTGTTGCAAATGTCCACGAGGGGCCAAAGCAGCTTCCTCGCATCACATCATACTTATTTTGTTTGTGGAGCTAAGGCATACTACTTCCTACCTTCAGGCTGGTCTGGTACCTGTTACAAAGCTTTTCTTCTACCACCTGTGTTTCTAGCTCCCCCAACATACCACCAAGATTTGCAATTGTTCAATCACCATGTTGGTAGTAGGGGAAAACGTGCCATCGATGTCTCTGTAGTCGATCAGACAGAGACCACATGGGAGCAATATACAGACTTTAATAAAGGATTTTTCTTCTTCGTTGGCCCAGTACAAAATAGCAAGCTGGTCCGTCGCCTCACCCGTACAATGGAGGCAGTGATTAATCAGACAACTGCGGCCTTAGGAAACTTGGCGGAAGAACAAGCATCAATCCGCATGGTCGCTTTACAGAATAGACTTGTTTTAGATGTTGTTCTAGCTGACCGAGGTGGAGCATGCCGTGTCATCGGATCCAGCTGCTGTGTTTTCATACCGGACAATTCACCATCCGTCTATGTGGCCATCTCCAAACTACACAAGATAGCCACCAAAATACATCAAGACCCAGGAACATGGACTTGGACTGGGTGGTTTTGGGACTTACTTTCAGTTTGGGGTTTGAAAGTATTATCAGTCCTGTTCATATTAATAGCTATTATCTTCTCTTGTTGTTTGTGTGTTCATTGTGGACCAATGCTCTGTTCCCTCTGTACTTCTGCCTGTACTGCCTGCATCTCGTCTAAAGAGAATGTCAAGAACGTAAATGCCCGTTTAGCAGTGGAACGAGAAATATATTGACTAATGACAATAGATGTTGAGGATATATGCTATACCCCTTGGAAGGGACAAAAACTGTCTTAGCTTATGCTAAAAGGGTCGTCTGTGGAAAAGTGTAAATTCTATGTTAGCATAAGCGGCAGCCATTTTTACTGTCGCGTTCATTTAGTTTCCGTCGTATTCATTTTATTCTCTGATGCTTGCCTTTTCACCCAGCCTGTGTCCTCAATTTTAGCTGACCTCTCTGACATGGTCAATCTGGTGTACGTGCTGGGGGCTGCAGCTGCCGGTGCACCTGGTCTCAGATGTTATCAAATGATTGCTTATTGCCGACATAAACATTCTTACTCCCCCTCCTCATCTCCTGACCACCTGGTCACCCTCTGCTCTTGTTTGTCTATAGCTATTTCCATGCTTAAACTTGTTTCTTCCAGTTTTCCTTCCCATGCGATTACACTGAAACAAACAGTATATAAGAGTGATGGTTTTTGCATTCAATGTAATTCCTCCCTCAACACTTTAGGGTGTTGTTCGGACGCGGTCCCGCTCATGAGTGTTTAATAAACATGGTTTGTTTTACTTCACTCCAGTGCAGATCTCTCTTTTGTTAGTCTTCAGACCCGTGGACGACAGGTGACCCTGCACCAGTGTGCCCTCACGGGGGTACATTTCCACAGCACAGCCCCTTCTTCCTGCGCCTAGATTCCCGCCTGTGTGAGATGCACACTATACAAATATGCATAAGATAACGTAACTGAAACTCAGAACACTTTTAAATTATGGTTTAAAAACTTATGAAGTGACGAGTACTGTTTTTATTCTCCTGGAGGGTTGCTCAATCTAGAAATGAGGTGTGAAGGTTCAGTTTGACTTCCAACATACACTACCAACTTAGAAACTACTCAAACTATCAATCAATCAATCAAGCATTTGTATAGCGCGCTACTCACCCGGAGGGTCTCAAGGCGCTAGGGGGGTCCGCTACTGTTCGAACAGCCAGGTCTTGAGTTGCTTCCTGAAGGAGAGGTGGTCTTGGGTAAGGCGGAGGTGGATGGGTAGGGAGTTCCACGTCTTGGCAGCCAGGTAGGAGAAGGATCTTCCTCCCGTTGTGGCTCTTCGGATGCGGGGGACGGCGGCGAGGGCGTGGTTGGTCGATCGTAGCTGGCGGGTGGGAGTGTAGAAGGTCAGACGGTCGTTGAGGTATCTGGGGCCTTGGTTGTGGAGAGCTTTGTGTGCGTGGGTGAGGAGTCGGAACGTGATTCTCTTGCTGACGGGGAGCCAGTGCAGGTCTCTCAGGTGTCCGGTGATGTGGCTGTGTCGGGGGATGTCCAGGATGAGTCGAGCTGAGGCGTTCTGGATGCGTTGGAGTCTTTTTGAAGTTTGGCTGTGGTTCCGGCGTAGAGGGAGTTGCCGTAGTCCAGTCGGCTGGTGACGAGGGCCTGGGTGACCGTCTTCCTGGTTTCGGTGGGGATCCACCGGAAGATCTTGCGCAGCATGCGTAGGATGTTGAAGCAAGACGAGGAGACGGCGTTGACTTGTCGGGTCATTGAGAGGGAGGAGTCCAGGATGAAGCCCAGGTTGCGTGCGTGGTCCGTTGGTTTGGGTGCGTTGCCCAGGGCAGGGGGCCACCAGGAGTCATCCCAGGTGGAGGGTGATGATCCTAGGATGAGGACTTCCGTCTTATCTGAGTTCAGTTTCAGGCGGCTGTTCCTCATCCACTCGGCTACGTCCTTCATCCCTTCATGTAGGTTGGTTCTGGCGGTTGTGGGGTCGTTGGTGAGGGAGAGGATCAGCTGGGTGGCGTAGGAGATGATGTTGAGGTTGTGTTGGCGTGCGATGGCTGCGAGGGGGCTCATGTAGACGTTGAAGAGGGTGGGGCTGAGTGATGATCCTTGTGGTACGCCGCAGATGACTTCGGTGGCCTCGGAACTGAACGGGGGAGGCGGACTCTCTGGGTTCTTCCGGCGAGGAAGGAGATGATCCACTCCAGTGCCTTCTCTTGGATTCCGACGTTGTTCAGGCGTTGCACTAGGGTGCGGTGGCAGACTGTGTCGAACGCTGCGGAGAGGTCCAGGAGGATGAGGGCCGCTGTTTCCCCGTTGTCGAGCAGGGCTCGGATGTCGTCGGTGGCTGCGATGAGGGCGGTCTCGGTGCTGTGGTTGGCCCGGAAGCCGGACTGCGAGTGGTCGAGGATCCATTCGTCTGGAGGAAGGCGGCCAGTTGTCTGTTGACGGTCTTCTCGATGACTTTGGCAGGAAAAGGAAGGAGCGAGATGGGGCGGTAGTTTTTGAGGTCGGTGGGATCCGCTGACGGTTTCTTCAGTAGGGCGCTGAGTTCGGCGTGCTTCCAGCTCTCTGGGAAGGTGGCGGTGTCGAGGGAGGTGTTGATGATGTCCCGGAGGTGGGGTGCGATGACGGCGTCGGCCTTGTTGAAGACGTGGTGAGGGCAGGGGTCGGTTGGTGATCCGGAGTGGATGGAGTTCATCGTGCGGATAGTGTCTTCGGTGTTGATCGGGGTCCAGGCTCGGAGGGTGGAGGTGGGGGACGTTGGAACGGTCGTAGGGTACGTCGGCTGTGTGCTGAAACTGTTGTGTATGTCTGCGATCTTGCTGTGGAAGAACGAGGCGAGCGAGTTGCAGAGGTCTTGCGAGGGAGTGATGTCGTTGTTTCCGGCGCTGGGGTTCGAGAGTTCTTTGACGATGATGAAGAGTTCCTTGCTGTTGTGGGCGTTGTTGTCCAGTCGTTCCTTGAATGCGGTTTTCTTGGTGGTGTGGATCAGCTGGTGGTGTTTTCGGGTGGCGTGCTTGAGGGTGGTCATGTTGTCTGCAGTCGGGTCTCTGCGCCATGCTTTCTCGAGGGCCCGGCAGTTCTTCTTGGATTTCTTGAGTTCGTCGGTGAACCAGGATGCTTTCTTGTTGCCGGGTCTGACTGGGGGGGTCTTCAATGGGGCGAGGTCGTCTGCGCAGTTGGTGATCCATCTTGTGAGGTTGCTGGCGGCTTGGTTGGGGTTCAACTAAATATATTTGCACACACTCACACCATAGAACTGATTTAGAGATTAACAGCGGGGGTGGTTTATTTTAACAAAGCAAGTGCTGATTCCAGCAGCCCTAAAGTGTCTGCTCATCTCTAAATCTGTCTCTTTCATTTCTCGCTCAATCTCTAAGTCAGCCCTAGGGCGTGACGGAACAATAAATTCTCTTTTTACAACATTGTGCTGGGTTAATGTGTAAGAGAGCTTGAGAAAGGAATAGAGAGGGAGTGAAAAAAGAAAGAGATAAAAAAATGTCAGCTTGATAGACATTATGCATAAACACCTAGGCCCTAACTCAGAAATATTCTGGACTTTTGTGGCAGTACCATAATTCTGGCAATTATGTTACTCCAACCAGTCATTTTGATACTACAGCAAATATAGAATTAAATAGGAAATAACATGCAGAAAAGCAACATTTAAAGGTGTGGAAATAACACCAGTGTTAACCTGGTACCGAAGGGCAAGGCTTTCATGCAGAGAGAAGATGTATTGCTGCATTTCTTGAGGCAACAATACTACTTTTCTATAACTTAAAAAATACAGACACCCACTGTCTTACTTCTTGGCACGATTTCTTTCTTCCTTCCAACATTCTTTAAATGAGGGCATTAGCCTTAATGCTGTAGGAAAGTAACAGATTTGATGCAGCACTGAAACTAAATAATAACCGAAAATGACTTTCCTAAACTTCCTAAAATTCTGTCTTAAAATTCCATGATGCCTATCAAAGAATTTATTGCAAGACAGATTATTACATTCAACTTTATGGTGATATTTAAATTAATTAAAAAAATACCACCACCTTTTGCTCTGTCTGACTGTTGTACTAATTGTAGACACAACATCAAATTTCTATGACAGCATCTAGACAGTAGGATCAATTTCACATATCGCCCTTATGTTTCTTGAAACAATAGAGCTCTGTTTTATGTTGAAAAAATTCTCCCCTCTACTGGTATTTTCCAAATAAGTTTGTGACACCTGGAAAATAATGTTCCATGAATTAAGTGTCCCCAGGGGACCCCTTCCCCTTTGCAAATGCAGGGGAAAATATTTTTTAGGGGCAGGCAGTGGTCCCAGGGACCACTACCTGCCCTGAAAAAATGAAACGAAAACGTTTCATTTGTTTTTAAAATGCAGCCCGTTTTCCTTTAAGGAAAACAGGCTGCATTTTAAAAAAAAACCTGCTTTATTGAAAAGCAGTCCCTGACATGGAGGTCTGCTGAGCACAGCAGACCACCATACCTGGGAGGGCCAGCCATTCATAATGGGGTCGCAAATTGCGAGTGCCTCATGAATATTGATGAGGCATGCAATTTGTGACCCCATTGGGAATCGCAAACAGTGTCTCTGACAAAATTGTACATGGCATTTAGCGACTCGCAAATTGCGACTCGCAATAGAGCGTAATTTGTGAGTCGCTAAATACCCCGGTCATACATCTGGCCACAAATCCTTGATTGAGGATAGAATGTAACTAAGAGTAATGCCAGAATAAAGTCCATGCACCAGCACTCTATTTTTTATATAAGTAGTATAAGATTAATGGCTGAATACTGTACTTTTTGCAACACCAGGTCCACCAAAGTGACAGCCACAGAGAAGGGCTGCTGAGTATTTTCCTGGATACCCACTGGTTAACTCTGTGAGGTAATTGCACTGTTTTTTAAGTCCTATTACATCACAGTATGTGAGGGGATAAGGGAGCAAACTGGTTGCTGGACCCAGTTATTTACAGTGGTGCCACCCTACATTCATCCAGCCAGCCAGCCCTCCTCAATGGTGCCCCGCTCACTCCTGAAATTAGCAGGCAAGACCCCTACTTTATCCCGATCAGGGGCCGTATTACAGATGGTGCCCGGGGGGCGGAACAGGCGTTTTCGCCCGCTTTGCTCGCCCCCGGGGCACCTTGCTATTATAGAAGGGGGCGCAGACGCTTGTGCATCCCCGTCTATAATACCGATATCGCTGGCGCACTTAAAGCGCCAGCGCTACCTTCAGAGGGTGTTCCCTCATTTGCGTAGGGGCGTGCCCTATGCAAATGAGGGAATGCCTTTGACTCTGCACCCGTGCCATATTACAGACGCGGGCGCAGAGTCAAAGAAGCCCTCAGGAGGAGCACTGACAGTGCGCCATTTAAAAGGTGGCGCACTGTCAGTGAGCCCCCTGAGAGCAGCCCTCTGCAGGGGATAAAGGGGGTCCCATGGACCCCCCAGAAATCCCCTTGCAGGTGGGTGCAGTCACTGATTGCACCCGCCTGCAAGGGGATCTCTAATCCCCTTTGAAAGTGCAGGCGGGTGCCGCCTGCTCAGTGAAAATACGGAGCAGCTGCTCCATGTTTTCACATGAATGCGCTGCCACCAGGGCAGCGCGGGTTTGCGGCTTCCCTTGGGGCAGCGCATACATGATAATAGGGCGCATTATCATTGTTTGCGCCCGGCGCACCTTTCGAAAGGTGCGCCGGGCTCAAACAATGATAATGTGTATACGGCCCCTGGCCTGCTAAGAAGTAAAATGGGCAATATATATTTCACAAATTGTAAAAACAGCTTGCCACTTTGTTTTCTGCAGAGCCGCACTTGAGCCTCTGTCTCTGCACACAAGACACAGAAGGCAGCAACCTGTTTCATGATGTTAGCACTATGAAGTAAGAAGTGGTTGAGGGGGTCTCACAAGACAGAGAGGCTTGAGGGACCCATGCACCGTGAAGGCTTTGGGAGGGTGTTCCACCCCAAATCCCTCCATGTTGTTCTTCAAACATCCCATAAACAAGAGTATTTGTGATCCCCAGAATTAGGAGTACTCCTGGTAAACGTAATTCCAGTGGGGGAGGGCATTACTGTGGAGAAGCCACCAGATTACTAATAGGACTTTTATAGTAAATAAATATGCAATGCACAATACTATCCTGCATGGCTGTTAGATGTTGAAAAGAGGTGGTTTTAGAAAGTCAAATTGTGAATACACAATGAACCCAACATTGAGAATGGAGTGCTACATTTAAAAATACAAGTTGAAAGACCAGAATTAAAAAGGCAAACATTTGATCACTAAAGAACCCTCACTTTAGACTTTTGTGTCTGATATGAATGTTTCTTTCTTGGTCTCTGTTGCAATTGGGTTCTGCCCATTCAGTACGCCTGGCTTTAATGCTTGTTGGATCACCCGATTTTTGTACTTTTTACTGTGGGTAAATCTCACTACATGTGTCTTACCCACGGTAATAACATAGCAAACGGACTGCACATCTTTACTTCAGTGTCTGCCTTTTAAGATAAGGCCATTGCGAGGCAGCAAGGGTCAAGGGCACTTAGCTGGTTACACATAAACACGTGTGCACATGAGTGTGCACAAGTACACGGGCTGTTCGTGGGAGACCACTGTTGTGCGCAGCCTGGTAACTGCACACAGGTAACCTAAGGCAATTGGGACTCTACAGGATTAGCTATTGACCTTTGGTAGGCCTTATAATGTTAGCATAGACTCACAGGGAAAGTCAGTGTGATATGCTGTTTTGTCTGTGGTGACACTTTATTATACACTTAGGGAGAGAACTGCCTTAGAGAGCAGTTTCACTTCTCTTTGGCTTACAGAGACCATTGACATATCAAATTGGGGCTTAACCTGTGTGGGAAAATCAGTTCTGCAATTTCCAAACTGGTATCTTTACACTTTATGGGTCATCCGGAATTGTCATATTCCCTTGCTCAGCTCAGGATCAGAGCCCAGGCCTTTTGTCACCCTGCTGTTCCCAGTTAATTCCATTTCTTTCCAGCAGCAGGAACAAAGACCTCCCCACACAAAGGGAACTTTAATCAGCTCCTGAGAAAGAAAGGGGTGGGGTGGAATTACCTGCATCAATCAATCAGCTGTCACACTGTACCAGGGATGGACCTGCCCAAGCCCACTGAACAAAGGAGGAAGCCCATTCAACTGGAGCCAAACCAGGAGGGGGCTCCCTTTGAACGTTTGGTGCACAAGAACCTGGCAGTGATGTCAGCAAGGGGCGGAGCTGACACATCAGGAGTAGATGTGACCAGTAACTCCTGCATGACGCCATTTTTAACTGTCCCAGCGTGCTGTGCAAGAGGGCTGGGACAGGGGTGGAGAGGTGACGTGCCACCCTAGGATTAGCTAGGGGTGCCTGATTTCTGGAACCTTCTCCCCCTTTAAAAACTCTTTCACAAAAGGGACCCTCTCTCTTGTCTGGTGATTTTTCTGCGCTTCACTGCTGGAATCTGGGACTTGCATGGAGAACTGGAAGAAGGAACCCCCCCTTGTGCCCAGGAAGGAACAAGGACTTTGCCCAGTTGACCCCAGGACCAGTGGATCTCCCCAAGGGGCAGTGAGGCTGGTCCCCTTTGCCCCCTGAAGACCAGTTAGGGGAAAAGCCCTGGACTTTTGCTCTTAGAAACCAAAACCAGAAGGAAGGCTGGCACAGGAAGCCAGGAGAAACAGTTCCCTGAGCACTTCACTTCTTTGGAGGTGAGGACGTCTGCTGCAACTGCCCATTGTGGCTAGAGCTCTCGACCAGGAGAAGAATCCTGGTCAAGAGCCCAAGATCTTCAAAATTGGACCAACGAGGCCTGAGTAATGACATTTTAAAGTTAGGCAATGCTTGGGCTTTTGTTTGGCGACGAAGTGCATGGGACTCCGCTGCCATTTCCCTACCTACCCCCGGGGTCGGCACAGGATTATTCTTATTAATTATGGGCAGGGGTGGCATATGTGGGGCCCCCTCCCCAGACTCTCTCCTGGCCTGGGGACCCAATCCCCTGGGATGTTCTTATTATAAAAGGGGACTGGAACCACAGACCCGGCCCACAGCACAGATATCAAGGGGGAACCCCGAGTAGCAGTGGGTTTGCTGTGCAGGAGGAGGCCACTGCACACAAGGAGATCCAGAGCTGCTGGCTCCCGCCAGCAGCAAAGGAGTTGCTACCCACGCGGGGAGCCAGCTGGGGAAGCCAGGGTTGTGCACCCTGGGCTGCCCCCTTCCAAGGATCACATGTCGGTGCTTGGGTGGGACCGAGCACCCCCCTCAGCAACAAAAACAAAACAAAAGAAAAAGCTATGTGGCTGTCCCCTGCGAAGCCGGAGAGCCGATACTTAAATATTCACTGCTCCCAGAGGAGCGCCCCGTAATGCTCTGTGGGGCTCTGTTGTTTATGTACTCTGCGGTACCACTGTTACAAAAAATGCCTTAGGAGTGCTGCAGGAGTGCAGCAACTTCCTCCCAAGGAATTTCTATCAGAGCACTGACTACAAGTTTGCGGGGTCAATGAATCCTTGATCCCTCCAGGATTTATTTAATGTTTTCACGCACTCCCAAGGCTGGAGCTTTTTCTCTACAGCCTGGAGTGCTGCACTCTATAGGGGTTGTGTTTAAGACAGCAGTTATTTTGGCCTGAAAGTTCTTAAGGGAGATTCATGTCTTGAAGCGCCTTCTCGGGGTCAAGTCTATGGTTGCAATGCAATGTAATTAAATGTGATGCCCTTTAGGGGATTCTTTCATAATTGCACGTTTATGGTTGGAAGCTGTATAACAAATGCACAAACACGTTTTGCTCTAAATGCTTTATTGATTTAATAACGTTGTCTATAATTAGTGATCAAACTGAAAATGCTTATTAACATTATTGAGTGCATTTACACAGAATTTATTATTTTGGACGATTGCCTTTATCTACAAAATCATGATTTTAACATGGGATTTGTTGCTCTTACACCTTGACCAAGCCAATAGACTTACTTGATTTGTTTGTATGCCCCCTTTAGAGGGTTAATGGTGAATATGTGATGTCATCTATGATACTTTCTATCTGCCAATGTACATATCTGTAAATTATTGCATAGTGTTTAGTAGTGTGTGTGTGTGTGTAACAAATGTACGTTAGAACTGGTATCCTTTGCGAGGTTTCCCCTTTCTTTTTGCCACTACCGTCTGCATTTTGTACTGTGTGCTGGATTCGTTTTTGCTGCTTTAGGTACTCTGGGCACTTTGCCACTGCTGATCAGTGCCAAAATGCAAGTGCTCCCTGTATAAATCATTATTATGATTTGTTATCCATGATTGCCATACTTGATTTACTTGTAAGTCCCTAGTAAAGTGCACTGTGTGTGCCCAGGGCCTGTAAATCAAATACTACTAGTGGGCCTGCAGCACTGTTTGTGCCACCCACACAAGTAGCCTTTCAAATGTGTCTCAGACTTGCCAGTGCAGTGTCTGTGCATTTTTACCTGCCATGTCAACCTTGCAAGTGCACCCACTTGCCAGGCCCTAACCTTCCCTTTTCTTACATGTAAGACACCTCTAAGGTAGGCCCAAGGTACCGCCATGGGCAGGGTGCAGTGCATGTGAATGGTAGGACTTGTAGTGGTGTGTTTTACATGTCCTGATAGTGAAATACTGTGCATTTTTTTTCCCTATTGAAAGGCTATCTCTCCCGTAGGTTATCTTTGGAGCTGCCTTGTAACATCTTACAAGTGTAACTTTCAATTGGGAAGTGATAGAGATTTGGAGTTTGGGTTCCCTGAACTCAGAGTTTAAAAATACATAATTTAGTGAAGTTGTTTTTTTAACTGTGTGTTTGAAAATGCAACTTTTAGAAAGTGGGCATTTTCTTGTTTAATCATACTCTGCCTCTGCGTGGAATCAATGTCTGGTTTGTGGTCGGCAGGGGCTGGTTTGTGCATTGACTCTAGACAGTCCCACAAACTGGAGCTGAGGTAGGTCCTGCATATCCTGATGAGTCTTACTGGGCTAGAGTGGTGGAATGAGTTGTCACTAACACGTGAATAGGCTGTGGCTGCCTTTCACAATGCTGTCTCCACCTCCTGCAGTGCGCCTGGCCATTGCAGGACAGAATTGGTTCTGGTGAGCCAGAGAGTCTTTCTTGAGAAGTAGTATGAGTAGTGGGGCACTCACTCCAGAACTTCAGAACACTTCTGGATCAAGTGGAACCTCTGCCAAGAGCTGAAGAGCTGTGAGGAGGAGTACGGCCCTTTGCTGTGTGTTGCTTTGCTGGATTGGCCTACAGTTGCTGCTTCTTCTGGAGGGGGAAAAGACTGAACTTTGCTGTGTATCCTGCTTGAGAAGATTCTCCAAGGGCTTGATGTAGAGCTTCCCTCCTGTCTGTTAAAAAGTCTCAGGGACACAAAGTCTTCAACTACAGCATCCTTGAACTCCACTGCTGGGAGTTCTGACCTGCCTTGTGGTGCCAAATCCAGTTCTGGGCCCTTGGAGGTAGTTTTGCT
The DNA here is from genome assembly GCA_963921515.1 of Calotriton arnoldi. Taxonomy (NCBI): domain Eukaryota; kingdom Metazoa; phylum Chordata; class Amphibia; order Caudata; family Salamandridae; genus Calotriton; species Calotriton arnoldi. Next base: position 1,695,232 of record CAWUFW010002227.1, read on the forward strand.
GTTTCTCCGGGTGAAAATCCACGCATCGCACTTCCAGTGCTGTTTTTCCCACAGCAAAGTGCTGTGCAGCCGAAAAACATACGCATCGCTGAGGTGCGCCTGAAAAGATTGACGCAGCGCCTGTGTGCGGCCTGAGAAATCGCCACAACCTGAGCCCTGAGCGCCGAGTTTCCGTAGTCTGAAACTCCTGCTCCGACTCCAATGCAAGCCTGGCATCGCTTCTCCTTACAGTCCAGATTCGACGCAACACTTCTCCTGCGTGGAGAAGAACTGACGCATCGCCTCCCCGCGGACTAAGGAATCAACGCATCCCTGTGTTATCCACGGTCTCGCTCATCTGCGGCTGTTTTGGTTGGCGAATTTTGATGACTCCTAAAGTACTTTCTGAAAAACACCTGCATCTATCGTTTTCTATGGACAGAATTGCTAAAACTTTGAAAAAGTGATATTTTGATAAATGTATATTGGATTTTTGTCTTTTGGTCTTGTTTGGTTTAGATAAAGATACTTTATTTTTCTAAATTGGTGTGGTGTCCATTTGCAGTGTTTTCACTCTATTACTGTGTGTTTGGGTACCAATGCTTTACATATTGTCTCTAGGATAAGTCTGTCTGCTCGTGCCAAGCTACCAAGGGGGTGAGCAGGAGTTATCTAGGTGTGTAACTCCCTTATCCTGACTAGAAAGAAGGGTCCCTACTTGGACAGTGTGCAACACACTGCCAACTGGAGACCCCCATTTCTAACAATGTACTTCTCCTTTTTTCAAAAGAAAAGTGCTGACTTGACAATCATTTATTGAGTGGTATTATTGCATGCCAGTGAATAGTGATTACTAGCCCACACCACCTCCACTGTGTAGGCCTTTGACTGCTCTACCTTGCTACCTTGAGAGAGTCAAGCGCTACAGTGGGGTGCTTGGTTCCCAGTAAGGGGAATTTGGATCTATTTAATGTGCAAGCAACACAACTAATAACCGAATTTCCTAATTTCTCTTATTTTTTTTTACACTTGTGGTCTTGGTTTGTCTTTAATACGCTGCTTCGGTTACCCATTTCCCATGGAAAATGAAGACTAAAGTAGGCACTGTGATGGTGAAGAACAGTTGACGCCTGCAGATGTTTCAGACATTGTACCTTCTCATGCAGAAGGTAATTTTTACAAACTATCCAGAGAAAGGAGTTGTTCCGTGTACTTGCTTGGAGGGATTTGTATTGCACGTCAGATCAGTGCAGATTAACAGATTTAACAGAGCCTTTTGCCAATAAGTCACTCTCATCTTGCCCCCATACCTGTCACAGTACCTCTGCCTGTAAGCCTTCAACCACGCCCTATGGTTGGAAACTAAGCATAAAATCAGTACTTTAAACGCCCTAACTCCAAGCCACAATTCGCAGCTCGCACTATCTTTCCTATGTTTACGCAATTGAGAATTGCACTTTAAGGGGACTGGAAGGAGGTAACAATTCGCAGCTCGCACTATCTTTCCTATGTTTACGCAATTGAGAATTGCACTTTAAGGGGACTGGAAGGAGGTAACAAGTAACCTAATGGAAAGGGTGGGACAGACAGAACTTTGAACAGTGGCATGGCAAGGATGTTAGGGGCTCTCGTGCAAGCATTAATATGGGTCCTCCTGATCCTATGGTTGGATACTGAAATACAGCCATATTTGAAGTGCTGAGGGCCTCTCTCTGGCTTGGTGCCACTGCATCTGCTGCACTATTGATGGCTACACCCCTGTCTTTGTAATGGAGACCTCTTGTTGTTAGCTGAAAAAGGTCCTAGCAAGGATATGGAAGTCCTAATTATCTCCCCCCCACTTCAAATGGCAACATGCAGGTGCACAAAGGGCTGAGGTGGAGAGTCAAGCACTGCATAGGAAGGAAAAAGAGGGCTCAGGAAACAGTCAATAGCGCATCAGTGGGATGAACCACTGCAAAATATTCTGCTCAAAAGTAGAAATAATGAAAAACCTCCACAAGGGCTGACAAAGCTGGTTTATTATTATTTGTAGCTTGATATTGATTTTTCATTCTACGTGACTGCTTGATAAGTAAAGTCCTAGCTTAGGTAGGAACAGGGGTCTCCTCGACAAGACAATGTTCGACCGACTGATTAAGCCACTGTATAAAGTCTCCCTGATGATTTCTAATTGCCAGTATAAATACACAGTTTTAGAACACCAACCTGTTCAGTTTGCTTACATTTCGCATGATTTTTTGACATCATAAAGCCAGTAAGGCAACAATAGGATGGTGCTATCATGAACAGCCAATCTGGTCTATCCAGATGTGAAGGCTGACATTTCAAGACATGAAATTTAAGGGTGCCTGTAGGAACTATGCCTTTTTAAGATTATTTGCTATCCGATGACAATGATCCTAATGCGTAATCCCATTCATTGTTTGTCTTTGTATCATATTAATTTGCAAAACTAACAAAGACTATTTTCGAAAAAGAAAACAGAACTTTTAAAATATCAAAGATGAAGCTTAATTTGAAACTTAATCCCAAAGATTGCTTCTGTAGCACAAAAATAGCTTGATTATTTTCTAACTAATGTTACTCATGTGTAAAGCAAACCTATAATACACCCATGCTGAGCTTGAGATCCAAGAACTGTTTCATGTATGATTTGAAAGGGTTTTATGATTGTATGTATATATGTATGTGCTATTTGCACAGTGCGTACCTAGCCAAAAGGCAGCAAAGCCTTTTGTATATGGTTGAAGGCAAAGATTCAGTCAGTTAGTGACTGAACAGGGAGCTGGGTTCTGAGAGCCGAATTGTACTTTTACTGCATCACATTATAGTATTCTTTAAATTATTGCACCTTAAACTCTTTCCTTAATTGGAGCAAGGTTGGGACAGTCCTGATGGATACAAAGGTGTTATTCTAGTTTCAGGTTGCATATGCAGGAACATCCAGTTGCCTTGTTTTTTTACTTTTTTTTTTACACATTGTTGTACCCAATCTGATGATGTCCTGGTTGTGGAAGTGTCAGGAGCCACTAAAGGCGACAGAGGATGCTGGTTGTGATGGCTTTGTTAATGTGTAGCAGGTTTTTGAGGTGGTGCGTGCCAGCAATGGTAGTAAGAGAGCACCTTCAGGATGAGGAAGATGTGATTATATTTCTTTAGGCCCTGGATGAGACATGCTGCGTCCTGTAGGATGCTCTAAAGAGAGGACAGCCATGGAGTCTGAAAGGCCATGGAGCAGGGAGTTTCCTCCATCTAGATTCAAGGGTATGATAGCTTGACCAGCAGTTCTGAACTCTCTGTAAAGAACAGTTTTACTTTCTTTAGTACAAAGAGGAGGTGCATGACTGCTTTTGGTTTCTTGGCAGTATGTGCTTTTAACATCAGGTTGGTGTTCAGGATGAAACCAAGTGACATGGCATAGGGTGAAAGTTGGGATTTGGAGTCATCAAAATTCATTTCATTGAGAGAAGCTTGGGTCATTTCTTGCTTGTTCTTGAAAATGAACAGGAATTTTGTCTTGGTGGGATTGAGCCTGTGGAAGGTGCTGGACATTCAGGTCTGAAGGAGGGGCAGGGACTGTGATGTCTGCAGTGGCGGAGACTTTCAAATAGAGTTGTTCATTATTGGCATATTGGTGAAATGTTATGCATTTATTGGAGTAGAAGCTGAAGATGAAAGGGACAGGATGGAACTCTGGGAGACTCCTCAGAAGATATGAATCTTCTGGGACCTGGAGGTGCCCATGTGAATTAACTGGTAATAGCTGGAAAGATAGGAAGGAAAGCTGTTAGACCTGGTACCATTGGCGTGAGTCTCACTCCCATTTTTTTGCTGTTGTCTCCTCTGTTTTTTATATGTTTTGCTGATTTTAGATGCTTTGGGCACTGTGCCACTGCTATTCAGTGCCACAGTGCAAGTGCTCCCTATTGTAAAGTATTGTAATGGATTATTGACTCCCTGATTGGCTTGTTTGATTTACTTGTCAGACCCTAGTATAGTGCACCATGTGTGCCCAGGGCCTGTAAATCAAATGCTGCTGGTGGGCTTGCAGCACTGGTTGTGCCACCCACAGAAGCAGCTTGTAAAGTGTGTTTCAGGCCTGCCATTGCAGAGCCTGTGTGCAGTCTAGTACTGCCATGTTGACCTGGTAAGTGCACCCACTTACCAGTCCCTAAACCTTCCCTCTTCTACATATCAGACACCCCTAAGGTAGGCCTACGGGCAGGGTGCATTGTAAGTAAGAGGTAGGACATGCCCTGATGTGTGTGGTATGTCCTGATAGTGAATTACAGCCAATTTCGTTTTTCACTATTGCAAGGCTACCTGTCCCCAAATGCCAGAATGGGCAGTTTGATTATAACATCCTATAATCCTAATTGACCCAGGGAACATGGTAGAAAAACAAATTTAGTATGCCTGAACTCAGAATGATAAAATACATCTTTTAGTGAAGTTGGTTTTAACATTCTGTGTTTGAAAATACCACTTTTAGAAAGTGGGTATTTTCTTGCCTAACCATCCAGCCTGCCTTTGCTAGGTTGTGTATTGCATGTCTGGTTTGTGAGTGACAGGAGGGCTGGGGCTCCAGCAGTCTGATGAGTCAGGGCTGGGCTGAATAGGACCTTGGCTGAATAGAGAATGGGGGGCAGAGATTTCCTTTCACTCCCCTGAGCCCTCATAGAATAGAGAGTAGGGGGAGGTGATTTCCTTTCAGCTACCTGGGCCAGGTCTGCTTTCAACAATGCTGTCTCCACCTCCTGCTAGGAAGCTGCACAGAACTGGTTTTGGCTAGGTACAGGCACCCTCTGCCTTCAGGGGACAAAGGATTTACTAGTATAAATATTGGGGCCCAGACCCCAAGACTTTAGATCACTTCTGGGAATCAAGACGGACCTTTGCCAAGGAGAAGAAACCAAGGAAGCTGAAGGAGTTGACTGCCCCTGTGCCAGTGTGCTATTTTCTGGGGTTGGCCTGCAGGGTTTACTTAATTTTATTGAACTTTCATCATCTTGAAGAAGAATCTCCAAGGGCTTGAACTGTGCTTGCCTCCTGCTGAAGTCTCAGGGATACAAGACTTCACCACCAGCTCCCCCCTGAATTCCCTTGCTGGGGATTCTGTCTGCAGAAGCCTGCGTATCGTTGGGGGCTGGAAGCGCGACTCAACGAGAAGAAGCGTGACGCCGTCGCTGCTGTTGCCGTCGCATCATCGGAGAAGAGTGTCGCCGCCGCAGAGGTCGCCGCCGCATCACCGGAGAGGAAAAGAAGCATCGTCTCCCCCGAAGCAAGGAACCGACGCATCACACTTCCTGCGACCCTTTTGTTTGTTTTGCGTTACGCATTTAAGGTACTTTTGTGAGAAACGTGTCGCATTTAGCATCAACTTGAACTAAGCTATTTCTACCATCTTTAAGTCTATTTTTGATTACAGTATTGTGGATTTTTGTCATTTGGGTCTTGTGTTAAGTCTATATAAAGAATGCTTATTTTTATAAAACCTGTGTGGTGTCCATCTGTAGTGTTTTCACTGTATTACTGTATGTGTTCACAAATGCTTTACACACTGCCTCTGAGATAAGCCTGCCTGCTCGTGCCAAGCTACCAAGGGGGTGAGCAGGGGTTATTTAGGAGTGTAGCCCCCTTACCCTGACTAGAAGCAAGGGTCTCTACTTGGTCAAAGGTACCTACCTCTGCCAACTAGAGACCCCCAGTTGTAACATTGGTGGTCAGCGGTGAGGATTCTGGACTTGCATTTGTGACTCATATACAGTAATTGGTGTACACTACTAGTGAGTGCAGACCAAACGCAACCACATACATTTTGGTAGAATTTTTTTTCCTTGGAACTGTTATTTTTTGCTAAAGACTACCAATTCTTATTGCCATGAGCAACCCAGCATCCAACGCATCTATGGATCTAGATTTTGAGGAGGATAGGGTGGATACCTACACTGTGAAAATGCTGAAATTCTTCTGTAGAAAATTTAAAGTTGCTACTCAAGGCCTCACCAAGAAGGATGAGTTCCAAAAGGCGCTGAGGGCCTGGTTGGAAGCTAGAAATGCCTCTGAGCATGTGGAAGAGCCTGTGGAGGAGGCTGAGGATACAGATGGGCAGCTAGATGGGCCATTGGGCCCAGCCAGGGAGAAAGCACCTTCCCCGCCAGGCAGCAGTGTTTCTTCCAAAGACCTGTCCCCAGGAGAGCTGGAGGATAGGGAGAGAAATAGAAGGCATAAAATGGAGCTGGCCAAGCTCAAGATGGAGGGTCAAAAGGACCTAGAGAATAAGAAGCTGGAGTTTGAAAATAACAAGTTAGCATTGGAAAGAGAGAGAATGAAATTAGAGCATTAGAGAATGTTAAGGGAGTTGGAGATCAAAGCTAAAAACTTAGAAATTAATCCCTCTGGTGGCAGCGCACCATCTGTGCCTTCAGAAGGCAGGGTGTATATATCCCCAAGGATGTCATCAAAGATTTCCATAAACATAAAGATATTGGGCAGTGGTTTGCAGCCTATGAATTAGCAATGTTGGCCTACCGGGTCCCTGAGAAGGATTGGGGAGCGGGGTTGTGGGGCCGCTTTGTGAGTGAGGGGAGGGATACTTTGTTAGACCTGCCTGTTGAGAATAGGATGTCTTATGCCCACATGAAGGAAGCCCTGATGACAAGGTATGGGTTGACCCCAGAACTCTATAGACAGAGGTTCAGGAATTGTAAAAAACTGGAGGCAACTACTTGGGTGGAATATGTATCTTTCTTTTGCAGAGCTATGGATGGTTGGGTGAAGGGTAGCAAAGTGAATACTTTTGAGGAGCTCTATGATTTGTTTGCATGGGAGCACTTGTCTGGTAATTGTTTTCCAGAGCTACGCCAGCACCTTATTGATAGCAAGTTAACTAACCCTAGGAAGCTTGCTGAGGAGGCGGACTGCTGGGTCCCACAAGGGTCATGTGGGAGACTTCGCCAAAGGTGGGCAGGGTCCCCAGCAGAAGAGTGGGGGGAATAAGGGTAAACAGAGGGAGTTCCAGAAAGGGCCCCAGAGTAATTCCCAAGGGAACCAAGGGAAGGGTTCCCAACCTCCCCCTGAAAAGAAGCCAGAGGCCCCAACAGGTAAACCTGTTCACAGGGGCCCCCCTAAATGTTTTAAGTGTGGTCAAGTGGGCCATCGCTGGTATGATCCCCAGTGTACCCAGAAGGATCTCAATGCACCACCTCGTGCACCACCCCGTCAGATGGCGAGTGTAGCCCTGGGAGGGGAGGAGATGGGTGCCCAAGGTGGGTGGGGTCCCGCAGAAATGTCCCTTGTCTCTTTAGGAGATTGTGAGGTGGTTCCTAGGACCCAGCTGCCTGATAACACTAAAAAATACAGGCAGTGGGTGACCATCAATGGCCATAGGGTGGAGACTCTAAGAGACATCGGGGCCAGTGTGACAACTGTCAGTTGTTGGCTGTTGTCTAAGGAGCAGGTGGTCCCCCATGCATTCTTCCCTGTAGTTGCTGTGGACAACTCAGAGAGCCAGTGTGAAGTTGCTCACGTTCCCTTTGAGTGGGGGGGTCTCAGGTACTCTTCAAGTAGCTGTGAGGCCAGCCATGGCTGTTGATTGTCTGTTGGGCAATGATTTAGAGAACTCCCCTTGGGCTAAGGTGGAGAGAAGGTCTCATTTGGAGATGTTGGGTCTGCCTGAGTGGGCGTGTGTGACCACTCGGTCTATGGCAGCCAGTAAGGGTGTTCAAGGGGACCTGGAGCCTGAAAATATGGCCCAGGCACCTGCCTTAAAGAGAAGAGGTAGGGGGCGTGGGAAACCGGCCCCCATAGTTCCCACGGTCCAGGAGGAGGCAGACCTTGAGGGGGATGCCCTGGAACCTACAGGGGAGCAAGTGCCTGAACTGGGGGACCTGCCTGAGCTGACCCATTGGCAGCAAGAAGGAGGACCCTCCAGGGAGGAATTCTGTGAAGAGCAGAAGAAGTGCCCTTCTCTTGCGGGTTTGCGGCACCAGGCCACAAACCAGGCAGCAGGTGATCAGTCTGGATCACATTGGATCTACTGGGAGAATGGTCTCCTGTATAGCGAGCCTAAGGTTGCTGAGCCTGTATCAGCCCGTGTGCTGGTGGTACCCCAGCGCTTCAGAGCCTTCCTACTGGGTTTGGCTCATGATGTGCCTTTGGCAGGGCATTTGGGGCAGAACAAGACCTTTGAAAGGCTTGTTACCCACTTTCATTGGCCTCAAATGTGCAAGAGTTCAGATACTCATTGCAGGACCTGCCAGACTTGCCAGGCAAGTGGTAAAAGTAGAAGGAAGCACAAGGCTCCTCTCTAACCTTTCCCTGTGGTCAGTACCCCCTTTGACCGGGTGGGCATTGACATTGTGGGGCCTCTGGACCCCAAGACAGCCATGGGCAACAGGTTTATCCTGGTCTTGGTGGACCATGCTACCCGGTACCCGGAAGCCATCCCGCTCAGGACAGTGATGGCCCCCGTGGTGGGACGTGCATTGATGGGGATTTTCTCCCATGTGGGGTTCCCCAGAGAGGTGGTGTCAGACCGTGGTACAAACTTCATATCTAAGTATATGAAGTCCCTGTGGCAGGAGTGTGGTGTAACGTACAAGTTCACCACTCCTTACCACCCCCAAGGTAATGGGCTGGTTGAGAGATTCAACCGGACCCTCAAAGGCATGATTATGGGTCTTGAGGAACCTATGAGGTGTAAGTGGGACGTCCTCTTGCCATGCCTTCTGTTTGCTTACCGTGAGGTGCCACAAAAGTCCTTAGGGTTCAGTCCCTTTGAACTGCTGCATGGTCACTAGGTAAGAGGACCTCTGAGTCTGGTTAAGGAAGGCTGGGAGAACGCTCCCAGGAAACCTCCCCAGGATGTATATAGCTACATGCTGGCCTTCAGGAACCAGACTAGGCGATTCAGACAACTCGCTCAGGCGAATCTGGAAGCCAGCCAGGAAGAGATGAAATGGTGGTATGATCAGAATGCCACTCTGATCGAATTTCAGCCTGGACAGAAGGTTTGGGTCATGGCCCCAGTGGAGCCCTGTGCGCTCCAGGATAAGTGGACCGGACCATTTGAGGTGGTGGAGCGCAAGAGTGATGTCACCTATTTGGTGGATTTGCGGTCTCCCAGGAACCCTTTGCGGGTCCTGCATGTTAACCGCCTGAAGCCCCACTTAGAGCGGTCCAAAGTGGGCATGCTCCTAGCGACAGATGCTGGAATGGAGGAGGAGACTGAGCCTCTTCCTGACCTCCTGTTTGCAACAGAGCAAGATGGGTCAGTGGATGGTGTAAGCCTCTCTGCCACACTGACCCCTGAGCAGCAGAATGATTGTCGCCAACTGTTGGGACAATTCTCTGATTTGTTCTCCCTGGTTCCTGGTGTCACTGAGTGGTGCGTCCATGATGTAGACATTGGGGACAGTCATCCTGTTAAGCACAAGGCTTACAGAGTGACTGACAGGGTCAGAGCTTACATCAAAGAGGAGGTCTCCAAGATCTTTGCCTTAGGGGTGATTGAGTCCTCTAACAGTCCTTGGGCCAGCCCAGGGGTCTTGGTCCCAAAGGCTGCCGCACCGGGTGCCACGCCAGAACTCCGGTTCTGTGTGGACTACCGAGGGCTCAATTCAGTCACCAAGACTGACGCGCACCCCATCCCCAGAGCTGATGAGCTCATTGATCGGCTAGGGGCTGCCCAGTACCTCAGTACGTTTGATTTGACATCTGGGTACTGGCAGATCGCCTTAACTGATGGGGCCAAAGAGAGGTCAGCATTCTCCACACCAGATGGTTACTACCAATTCCGGGTTATGCCCTTTGGGATGAAGAATGCCCCTGCCACCTTTCAGAGGTTGGACAACCAGGTGTTGGTTGGACTGGAGGATTTCAGTGCCGCCTACCTGGATGACAACGCAGTGTTTAGTTCTACCTGGGATGAACATCTGCGCCACCTCTGGGAAGTGTTGATGGCGCTGCGGAAAGCAGGCCTCACGATCAAGGCGAGTAAGTGCCAGATCAGGCAGGGTTCTGTGGTGTACTAGGGGCACCAGGTAGGAAGTGGCCAGGTGGCGCCCCTACAACCCAAGATTGATACCATCCTGGCATGGGAACCCCCCAAAACCCAGACACAGGTGAGAGCCTTTGTAGGACTCACGGGGTACTACAGGAGGTTTGTCAAGTGGTATGGCAACATTGTTGCACCCTTGACTGAGCTGACTTCCAGGAAGCAGTCCAAGAAAGTGAACTGGACTGACACCTGTCAGAAAGCTTTTGATGCCCTGAAGACTGCCATGTGCACAGCACCCGTGCTTCAGGCACCCAACTTCTCAAAACCATTCATTGTTCAGACAGACGCTTCAGAGCATGGTGTGGGGGCTGTTCTTTCACAGATGAATGAGGAGGGCCTAGACCAACCTGTAGCCTTCATCAGTAGGATGTTAATTCCACGGGAACAGAGGTGGAGTGCAATTGAGCGTGAGGCATTTGCTGTGGTCTGGGCACTGAAGAAGTTGAGACCATACTTGTTTGTGGGACTCACTTCCTGGTTCAGACCGACCACAGGCCCCTCAGATGGTTGATGCAGATGAGGGGTGAGAATCCAAAGTTGCTGAGGTGGTCCATTTCCCTACAGGGGATGGACTTCACAGTGGAACACCGCCGTGGTACAGAACACGCCAATGCTGATGGTCTGTCCAGATTTTTCCGCCTTAGTGAAGAGAACTCCCAGGAGGGTGGGTAGTTCTCCCCACATTTCAGCTGGAGGGGACACGTATTAAACCTGGCATCATTGGTGTGAGTCTCCCTCCCATTTTTTGCTGTTGTCGCCTCTGTTTTTGATATGTTTTGCCGGTTTGAGCTGCTTTGGGCACTGTGCCACTGCTATTCAGTGCCACAGTGCAAGTGCTCCCTATTGTAAAGTATTGTAATGGATTAGTGACTCCCTGATTGGCTTGTTTGATTTACTTGTCAGACCCTAGTATAGTGCACCATGTGTGCCCAGGGCCTGTAAATCAAATGCTGCTGGTGGGCTTGCAGCACTGGTTGTGCCACCCACAGAAGCAGCTTGTAAAGTGTGTCTCAGGCCTGCCATTGCAGAGCCTGTGTGCAGTCTAGTACTGCCATGTTGACCTGGTAAGTGCACCCACTTACCAGTCCCTAAACCTTCCCTCTTCTACATATCAGACACCCCTAAAGTAGGCCTACGGGCAGGGCGCATTGTAAGTAAGAGGTAGGACATGCCCTGATGTGTGTGGTATGTCCTGATAGTGAATTACAGCCAATTTCGTTTTTCACTATTGCAAGGCTACCTGTCCCCATAGGCCAGAATGGGCAGTTTGATTATAACATCTTATAATCCTAACTGACCCATGGAACATGGTAGAAAACGAATTTAGTATGCCTGAACTCAGAATGATAAAATACATCTTTTAGTGAAGTTGGTTTTAACATTCTGTGTTTGAAAATACCACTTTTAGAAAGTGGGTATTTTCTTGCCTAACCATCCAGCCTGCCTCTGCATGTCTGGTTTGTGAGTGACAGGAGGGCTGGGGCTCCAGCAGTCTGATGAGTCAGGGCTGGGCTGAATAGGACCTTGGCTGAATAGAGAGTGGGGGGGCGGAGATTTCCATTCACTCCCCTGAGCCCTCATAGAATAGAGAGTAGGGGGAGGAGATTTCATTTCAGCTACCTGGGCCAGGTCTGCTTTCAACAATGCTGTCTCCACCTCCTGCCAGGAAGCTGCACAGAACTGGTTTTGGCTAGGTACAGGCACCCTCTGCCTTCAGAGGACAAAGGATTTACTAGTATAAATATTGGGGCCCAGACCCCAAGACTTTAGATCACTTCTGGGAATCAAGACGGACCTTTGCCAAGGAGAAGAAACCAAGGAAGCTGAAGGAGTTGACTGCCCCTGTGCCAGTGTGCTATTTTCTGGGGTTGGCCTGCAGTGGTTACTTAATTGCCAAGGAAAGGGGAAAGAACTATTATTGAATTTCATCATCTTGAAGAAGAATCTCCAACGGCTTGAACTGCGCTTGCCTCCTGCTGAAGTCTGAGGGATACAAGACTTCACCACCAGCTCCCCCCTGAATTCCCTTGCTGGGGATTCTGTCTGCAGAAGCCTGCGTATCATTGGGAGCTGGAAGCGCGACTCAACGAGAAGAAGCGTGACGCCATCGCAGCTGTTGCCGTCGCATCATCGGAGAAGCGTGTCACCGCCACAGAGGTCGCCAACGCATCACCGGAGAAGCGTGTCTCCGTCGCAGCTGCTTGTCATCGCATCACCGGAGAAGCGTGTCGCCTCCTCAAGGGTCGTCGTCGCATCACCGGAGAAGCGTGTCGCAGGGCCTGTCGCGGCTCAGAAGTTACAGAGTTCGCCGCACGGCCGTCGGGAGTGCACGCATCGTCTTCACGTCGTCGCATCGCATCAAGGGCGCCATCTTCTCGCATAACACCGGATCGTCGCAACGCATCGAAGCGCCATCTTGTCACATCGTAACCGGAACGCAGTAAGGGATCGACGCATCACCTCCCCTCCGGTAAGGAACAGACGCATCGCCTACTTTGTGCAAACACTGAGGAACAGAAGCATCGCCTCCCCCGAAGCAAGGAACCGACGCATCACCCTTCCTGCGACCCTTTTGTTTGTTTTGCGTTACGCATTTAAGGTACTTTTGTGAGAAACGTGTTGCATTTACCATCAACTTGAACTAAGCTATTTCTACCATCTTTAAGTCTATTTTTGATTACAGTATTGTGGATTTGTGTCGTTTGGGTCTTGTGTTAAGTCTATATAAAGAATACTTACTTTTATAAAACCTGTGTGGTGTCCATCTGTAGTGTTTTCACTGTATTACTGTATGTGTTCACAAATGCTTTACACACTGCCTCTGAGATAAGCCTGCCTGCTTGTGCCAAGCTACCAAGGGGGTGAGCAGGGGTTATTTAGGAGTGTAGCCCCCTTACCCTGACTAGAAGCAAGGGTCCCTACTTGGTCAAAGGTACCTACCTCTGCCAACTAGAGACCCCCAGTTCTAACAGAAGCAGTGAAGAATGTTGCCAGTAAATTGCATTCCAGACTTTAGGGTGTAAATGCAAGTGATGGGCAGCAGTGTTGGAAGTAGTTGAGAAGTCCTGCAGTTAAAGGGGGCAGAGTCGTCTTCATCTGCTGTCAGGAAGGCATCAGCTACAATATGTACAATGTGTAAAGTAGCTGTCTCCATGCTGCAGCGTGATTTGAAGCCAGGTTGGGAGTTAGCATTGTAAGTTTGTGAGTGCTCACAAACTTGTGTATTTTAGGCAATTCATATACTCTAATTTCTCCATTTCAGATGCAGAAAACGGTTGGAGATTTGCTGCTGCACAAGGATGGAGTATCTTCCCTTTTAGGATGGGCCAGAGAACGAATCACCTAAACTTGTAAGAGATGCAGGGAGAGGGGTTTATCCATGGGGAAAATATTTTCTGCATGGAGAAAAACAAAAGGAAAAAAATGTATTTGCACATTGGAGTCCGTTTCCCCTGTGAGTAATTCTACACTATGGTAAAAGGGGGTCACATGATGTTCCCAGTAGGACACCTGAAAGCCTGCGCCTAGCCCAGTAGCATGTCTGGAAACCTGTGCCTGGCGCTACTATTCTGGTGGCGGCTCCTCCGCTAATGCGGAGGAGCATCGCTCGACTGCCTTGAAGCAGTGAAAAAAGGAAAAAATAAAATGATAATAACGTAACGTTATTATCATTATACATTTTGCTCCTGCTGCGGCAGCTTTGCGTGAGTGGGTGGGGCTGCAGAGCAGGGGAGGAGTGGTAGAACCCCTCCTAAGTGTGCAATGGCTGTTTGGTCGGCCCTCTCAGGCTGCCCAAAACAGTCATGCGCCCTTTCCCTGTTCTCCATGCACTCTTCATTACAGCCTGCATGGAGAACATGCCCAGGCCCCCAGACAAACGCAGAGCGACGAACTATGGTGCTCAGACAAATCACAATGCTGTAATGCAGCGTTGTTCTTGGTCAGGGCAGCCTGGCCGTGTTTCCTGGAGTACGGAGGAGAGCAGGAGCGCAGACGCAAGACCCGGAGTCAGGGTAAGTGTATTTAGTTTTTTTATTTAACATTGTGCCCCCCCTCTCCCCCCTCCCCCGCTGTCCTCCCCCTCGCCTGCCCTGTCACCTGCGAGCCATGCAGGCCACCACTGCTATTGGGAATGTTTTTGATTTCCAAAAACGAATAAATCTGCATCCATTCATAGAAGTACTTTTAAGGGTGCAGACTTTTTGGTAAACTGCTTCCTATACTTGTTGAGAAAAGATGTATTTTATTTCTTTAATAGTTCAATTAACGTGCATGAACAGGTCTGGATAATATCTTTAATTAACAATACTTTAAAAAATACTTAAGTAGCGGATTTTGCCTTAGAATTCTTTTTCTTTATGCGTGTTTGGATACTGTGGGAACTGGCTCCTTAAGAGTCTGTAAGCGATTGTCTCCTACGTTCATACAGATTCCGTGGTTAAGACGCTAACAAATGTGACCTGCAGTACCTCCAACTGATGTCAAGTTGCCAGAAAAACCAAGATTGAAAACTCAATCAAAACTAGAGCAATTGTATTCTATTGATCCAGGCGCTTTGCGGTGCGGTTTCCGTGGTCTCTCACAAGTGTCTGAGAGCAGAAAGATATAGGTTTCATTTTTAAATGTCACCGCCAGGGCAGACGCTTGAACTGGCAAGAACAGAGGTTAAATAAAATGAAATAACCCACAGCAAGAGCGTAAGTGAGGAAGCTTTCTGATAACACGGTTGAAAACGACAGACATTGCAGCTCATAGAGTAATGCTATCTTTCATACATAATTAGAACAAGCTTTGGCAAACCGAATAGGTCTTACATTTAAAGAGACAAGCTACTGGCTTTGCCAACGACTATTTGCACCGCCTTACGAATACTGCGTGAAGACGCATGCACATGCAAGTCGGGCAATCACAGAATGGGTTTCCTATTAAAGCAACAAGTCAGGGCACAAATCGGGGGTAAAAGCGGGTACACGACATCCATCCACTATTTTCACAGGATCTGGCCACCCTGTTAAGAAGTTGGACCCCACAGAAATATGCTGAACTTGTCCCGGTGTAATTTTCAGACACCGGAACACATTCAGCAGTGCCTGCACATTGTCAGCCCTGCCAAGTACCACGCATCAGGTTTTAGAATAATGTGTTTCAATGCGGTGGTCCGCATCACTGCCCTGAAATGCAAAATAACCCATAATAGGCATAGCGACTGCCTCAGCTGTCAAGCCATAGTAGCGCTGCTAATGCTGACTAAACTAAAGGAGTGGCAGTGCAAAGTGGCATGGCAGGCTTGGGGACGGCTGACCTAGTAGCTGCTAACTCACTGGCTGTTACAATGTATCAATAAAAGGATAAGATTCCATCCGCGGCATGGCATTTATTCTGACTGACGTCAAGGCGGTGCCCAATAGGCTGTGAAAATGGTGGAGCGGTGCACTACCAAAGAGTTTTCTTCAATAAATCCAAATGTTCATTTTGTATAGTGGTAATCAATCCTTTATTTTCAATATCAAAATATACAGATTCCAGCCAACGCGTTTCGTTCATACATAAAATGAACTTCTTCAGGGCAAATGGTGATGTGAAGAAGACGCAGGAACACAGAGGCAATAAAGAGCCCTTGGTCTGAGATATTTCAAATTCCTGCTGTCGACGCGCAAGTATTTAAGTTTTAAAGGCTACCATGATAAGTACCTGATGGTTGTATCTCTTTAATACTTCTATTTCACTCATGTTCAGGCTGGATAAATCTGAAGCCGGTACCGTATTTTACAGCCCAAAGAGTCCTCTGACCTCTCGGTTGCAGATGGGGGCTCTATCCCATGCCGTCCCGGGCCTGGCTCGTACTTTTACTCAGGTGGGTGCAAGCAGCACAGCCACAGAAACACAACTCAAGCTCAACTTGCCCAATAGGCGTGCACCACGAGACGTCATGTCCTGCTGCCGCCGGCTGCAGTTAAAGTTGTGGGAGGCTGGCTAGGCTGCGAGTGCGGCAAATCATGGCAGCTGTGGCGCTGCTCGGTGGTAAATCAAAGTCAGTGACCCTGCAACAACCAGACCCAACTCTACGGACCGCGGCGATCACTGGAGCCCACACAGTGCAGCTCAGCTGTGCCTGCTGCTGAGCCTGAGTGAGTGAGTCTGATGTCCAGGCGGCAGGCTCACGTTTGCCGAGGGAGTGATGAGCCAGGACTCTGAGGAGGTGGGTTGCTGGCCCGTAAACCTGCATTGCCGTGCCTTGCAGATGTCAGTGAGACACTGTGCCAGAGTGTTTGAGTGTTAATCTACAACAAATTTGCTTTTAACTTTAAGCACTTAGTGCATGATCAGCTGCTTGCCGGTTGTGGTAGTTGTGCCCTGGTCACAGAGGCTTCCAGCAGGCGAATGTGACTTATAAGTGTGTGCCTCAGCTGCCTGTCAGGCTGCCTTGCCCAAATTCAATGCCCAGTATGTGCTGTCTGCAGTGCTTTAAATGGGAAAAAATAAGTGCAGGTACTCATTAAAATGAGCTAGAGGTGTAGTGAGGGGGCGGGGCTAAGGGCAAGACATGATGATACTTAACAACTTCTATATTAGTTGCAGCACATACCAAAAAACATGAGAAATGTGTTTATATAAACAAAACAGGTTAACTCATTACACAAAATGAAAGAGAAATGTGGTATGTTAACATTTCATTGTTTTGCAATAGTTGCACTTTCTTAATGTCATACTGTTAATTGCTGTTTGGCACAATACTATATATTTTTGAGCACGCGAGTAGGAAGAAACTGAAAATACCCCCACGTCGCAGCAAAGCTCTTATGGCACCAAGCAAATGAAGCAACTCATCATGACCCTCCCCAGAAGATATCTCTTGTCTCTTCCATCAATCTAGCCATTCATTCTTTCATCCTACCATTTACCTGCTGATGTCCACCATTTAACCTTTACATTCTATCGTCTATTCAGTCTTTCATCAATCATTCAGTTTTACACCATTCAGTCTATCCACCCTTTATATCCAAACCTATCCATCCATCTCCAAACGTATCCATTCATCCTTTCACTCATCCATCTCTTTATCCACCATCTCCCTCATCCATCAATCATTTCACTCATCCATCCATCAACCCTTTCACTCCTTTATTCCATCCACCCTTTCACTCAATCCCTCCTTTCACTCATCCATCATCCACCCTTTCATCCATCCTCCCTACCTTTTATTCATCCATTCATCCTTTCACTCATCCATCTCTTTATCCACCATCTCCCTCATCCATCAATCATTTCACTCATCCATCCATCAACCCTTTCACTCCTTTATTCCATCCACCCTTTCACTCAATCCCTCCTTTCACTCATCCATCATCCACCCTTTCATCCATCCTCCCTACCTTTTATTCATCCATCCAATCTTTCACTTATCCACCCATCATCCGCCCTTTTATCCAATCATCCATCCAATCTTTCACTTATCCACCCATCATCCGCCCTTTTATCCAATCATCCACCCTCTTTCACCCTTGCATGCTTTCACTCATCCATCCATCCCTCTATACATCCACCCTTGCTCACTCATCCATCCACTCACTCATCCACTCACCCACACACCAACCCTCCCTTTTACGTTATTTATGAATCTTTATCGCAGAGCAGACATGTACAAAGTGTCACACATTTTCTTTAAAATACCTCCTGAGAGTGTCTTGATTCTCTCTCTTTCTTTCACTTTTTTCTTACAAAAACAGACATACACACAAACATAGCAGACACTCAAAAGACTAAGGTATGATGAAAGCCAACTTTTCTCTTCACCTACCATGGATTTTTGAATTGCCACCAGGGCCGGACTGGCTGTAGCCTGATTGCCACTGCCAGGGGACTGACACCATTCCTGTGCTTGCACGAATGACAAGGATAGTGTGAATGTGATTGACAGCACAGGGCCTGAACGGACCCTGCTCTGTCAAGCACAGCGTGATTGTGAGCACCCGGACATTATTCAAATGAGCCCTGCTGAATAGCTCAGCTGGGGCTCAGATCTGGGCTGCAGAAGCAGCGCCTTGGCTGCCAGAGACACGTTCCACTCCTGCTCACCAGCACAGCCAATGAGCCTACCTTTTCATGAGTACCGGTACTCTCCAGGGCAGTAGAGAAGTGCTGGTACTCAGAGCGATAAATCTAAGAAGTGCCGGTACTCAGTACCGGCGAGTACCAGCCCATTTAAAGCACTGGCTGTCTGCCACCTCTAACTTGCATCACGGAAGATCGGGAGCTCGCACTGAGCATGCCACTGCCCTTTCACCACAAGGTAAACTGGCTCCTGCTCGTAGCCACCTATAATGTTTTGCATTTTATTTCTACAAGCGGGATGTACTGTTTAAAAATGGAAATATTGGTATTTTGCGCCCTTAAATGCCTTTGTAATAAAGTGCAAAATTTAGAGTTCTGAAGGCTCATGGTTTGCAAGCAGTTAAACGCAGTCATGGCCTCATTTCATTTAATGCTCCCAGCTGTACTCGCACTCAGCAGAAATCACTGTGTACAACTCTGCAAACACCCTGGGGTCACTTTACACTTTTAGCAATCAGGAATCGTGTGCACCTGGAATCACAGTGATCTGCCTACATATCTCAGAGCACACAAATCCCTCCAGTGCCTGGAGGCACACGGATCTAACCTGTAACTTGAAACAGCCACAAGAACTCCATTGATTGCCAGCCAGCTCCCTTTTTCTCATTTTCCCACCACCCCATCCTATCAGGGGTTACAAGAATCCAAGCTTCCCTAGCACACCCACACTCTTTATTTCCCTCACCATGGCATGGGTGGGGTGCAGTGAACTCAAGTTTCTGCTGGCTCAGACTGATCACAGTGCTGTCATAATTTCTATAACTCTGCTCTAAATAGGAAAAGTAGGCACTGGCCTATGGGCCCCTCTCCTTTTAGGGGCCCCGCAACAATGATTCAAAATAATATTAATTTGATCTTGAAAGAAAATTTCAATCAAGATTTCTTAGTTTGCGAGGGCGGCCCCGAAATGTAGACTGCCTAGGGGCCTCCACAGGGTTTAATCCTGCATTGGCTCTCCCCGTCCCAGCAGAAGCAGGCACTCTAGGTCATGTGCATTGTCCATGCTGATCAGTCTTTCCACCGGGGAGGTTGAATGCTTCTTTCCCACTCAGCATGCCCCTTGCCACCCCTTTACTTCCTAAGTGCTCTTCCATTTCTGCTGCTTTGCAGCAGTTTTAAGATCTTCTTAGAGTTTCTTGTTGCTCAAATGGGTGTAATTTCTGATATTTTTATGTTTCGTCCTCATTGCTTGATTTTGCTTGTGAGAAAGTGTCACTCATAGTCATTGAAATGTCACTCATAATTACACCGAAATTATGAAAATGTCACACATAGCAATTTGAAACCTTGGCAGCTATGCATGGTCTGCTTTCCATTCCCAGCATCAATGTGCAGGCAGCCAGGGGGGCTTTTTTTATTTTGACCTCTGCTGGGCCAAAGATAAAGGCCGAAATTAAGGGGCCATCAGGTCTCCTTTTGATCGAGTATCCTGACTGGATGTGGGCGGGAATGAGGGGTAACAAAAGCACACAGCTTGTTATCTTTTCAAAGGTACTTGAGAGAGGCATGCTTTTGACTTTGTTCAGTCCCTGTATATAAGTGCATGCACTGTAAGAATGTCAGATGTGTTGGTCTGTCCCAGTATTTACACAAATAGCAATTTAAATAGCACTATTTTATTTCTTTTATAGCGCTACTCATCCCAATGCATGGCGTCAGAGCGCTTTACGTAACATACCCATTATACATTGACAATAAATCATGTAAGTGTTGAAATCAATGTACAAGATGTGTTACAAGAGACAGTGAGGGTTACAAGGTATAGGATTCATATGACATTCAGAGCTCACTGTGCTATATTAAAAGGATTACAATCTATGAACTGCAAGTAACAAGAGGATCTCTGTGTTTAAAGCAGTAACCCACTTACCTATCTACATAAAATAATAATCTGCCATCTGCATGTTACCTGATGTCCCTTGCAGGAGAATCATTAACCTTCTATACTACTTGATTCAAATCTGAGACTACACAAAACACAGATCTCTCCAACAAATGCATTAACCTCCAGAGTTATCTCACCATTATTATTATTCCCTGAGATTTACTGGACACCTCTGCAGCAGATGCCTTAACCCCATAAAAAAAATGTAAAATGCAGACTTTGCAACCAATTAAGCAGAACAGATCTACTACCTTGCTTCTCGTTGCCAATTTCTTTGTGGCCGGGTTTTAAAAACAAAATGAGTTTGTTGAGGCCCAGATTTTGCTTGGGGATTGTGCCACTTTTCTGGCACAACCCCAATGCAACATCTAATTTGTTAAATCTCATAATGTGCTTAAATGTACTCATGATATACCTGATAAACATATGTGTGAGGTCTTAATATCTGAAGTCACATATTGTGATGTCACTTCCAGTGATGCTACATGAGATGTCATGTGTTGTGACGTTATGCGCTGTGATGGCACGTGCCATGATGTCTCTTGCATACTGCCTAACTTAGAGGGTCCCCCCACTTCTTTTTTTAGGACTTATGCCATGAGCTAACTCATTGCAAGATTGCCACCACACACCCTCACGTATACACAAGCATGAATCATGATTTATGCATGTGTATCTATATGTGCGTCATGACGTTTATGCAACCAAGCGAGATGGCGGAAGCAGGTACGTGCATCATGATACTTGCGGCCATTTTAAAACTACCATTCTGGAGAAAGGGCATATTAGCACTGTAATTTAAAAAGGTGAAAAATAGGAAATAAAAGTTTGTGTGAGCAGTCTCGCAGCGTTTGGGATGTGCTCAGCCCTTTTCAAACAATAGCGAGAAAATAAATAATAGAGCAAAAAATAATAAATCATGGACAGGCCGGTATTGAGCAGGATGAAGAGTGGGACAGGGAGCATATGGGAGTGGGGGTGTGGGTTGTGAAAAAACACACACAGATGGGTGCTCCATTATAAAGAGGAAAACGGTAGAACTCAAGAAAACATTTGCACTCCACTGAACAGAAAAGATTCCCTCAAGTATGCAACAAAAGAATACATCCAATCGAACATTGTGAGACCAAAATGCTCCTCGGGGGACAAAAACAAGAACAGGGAAGAAACTATTGAAAGAGCTGACAACTCAGACATGGTTCTCTATTGACCACAACTTAGCTCTGATTTCTCCAAATATCTGATCATTTTCCACTTTTTTCAATATACTTGTATTTGCTCACATATTTGTCCAATGTGCTCTTTTATGGACATAAACCCTTTTAAACACAAAAACGTTTAGTGCCCCATTCTGGCCAATGAGGATCAGGACACCTCAAGTCTCACACTATGTTATGTGTATTTGTATAGAGCACAACTCACCCGGGATGATATCTTAGCACTGAAGCAGTGGCATTATGGGCCGAGCCAGGGTCTGAGCTAGATGAAGAGCCAGGTCTTCAGTTTCTTGTGGAATTCAAGAACTGAGGTGGCTGCTTTGAAGTGCAGGGATGTGTTGTTCCAGGCTTTAGGAGTGAGTTAGTAGAAGGCACAACTGACATGTCTAGTTCTGTGTGTGCCTGGCATCTGGGTTATTTATGGTCTGCAGTCTTCGGGTCAGTTGAGCATTGATTCCAGCATAGAGTGCGCTGCTGTAGTCCAGCTTGCTGATGATGAGGGCTTGGGTGACAGTTCTGCTAGCGCTGGTGGTGAGCCACTTGAAGATCTTCTTCTGCATCTCGAGTGTGTGGAAGCAGGAGATGGAGACCGCATTCAACATGGTGAGTTGTTTGTCGATTACTAATCCAAATTTACTTGATGGGTTGTCCAGAGTGGTGTGGGTTCGAGTTCAGCAGGCCACCAGGTGGAGTCCCAAAGCGAGTTGTTTTTGCGGATGATTACTATTTCTGTCTTGTCTGTGTTGAGCTTGAGGCAGTTGTTTTTCATCCATCTGGCAACTTCGGTCATGCAGGCAGAGAAATTGGTTCGGGTGTTTGGCATCTTGTCTGAGAGAGAGTATGAGCTGGGTGTCATCAGCATAGGATAGAATGTTGATCATAGGGGCCACGGATAATGCTGGCGAGTCTGGTCATGTAGACATTGAACAAAGTGGGTCTGAGTGAGGATTTTTGTAGAACTCCACAAATGAGTTTTACTCCGTCCGAGGTGAAGGGGGTCAGGCTGCATGACTGGGTGCGACCTGTCAAGAAGGTGCTAATCCAGCAAAGTGCGGAACCTTGGATGCTGGCTTCACGCGGTAGTTGGATAAGGATGGGATGGGAGTCAGTGTTGAAGGCTATGGAAAGATCGAGTAGGATGTGGCTGAGGCATCACCTCTGTCCCTGATCATGCTGATGTCATCTGTGACGACATTGAGGGCAGTCTCTGTACTGTGGTTGGGCCTGAATTCTGATTGAGTGGTGATGACGAGATGGTTCTCAGTGAGAGAGTGGCCAGATCTTTGTTTACCATCTTTTCCATTACTTTTGCCAGTTGGGTAGAAGTAATATAGGTCAGATGTTGGCTAGTGTCTTGGTTCTGCTGAGGGTTTCTTGAGGAGGGGGATACTGTAGCATGTTTCCAGGCACTTCAGTAGCTTGCTGTATTGATTCAGTCATTCAGGATCAGAGTGAGGGCTGTGCTGATTTGATCAAGTCTTTTGATGAAGGAGTGGTGAGGGCAGGGGTTCAAGGGTGGTCTGGAGTGTATGGACCACATAGTTGTTGCAGTTTCTTAAGTGGTGATGGTGAGCTACCTTGTCAGGGTGGTCCTCTGGGTGTTGGTAGAGATGATCAGGTAGCCTGCGAGGGTGGAAGGGTCCAATTTGGACTCTATGTTTTCAGAGATGCTGGTGATTTTGTTGCTGAAGAAGGGACATCTGGGTGCAGAGTTCCTGAGAGGGGATTATGCTGGTGGAGTTTGCAGCCGGAGAAGTGAAGTCATTCACTATGGCAAAGATTTCTTTGGCACTGTTAAGGCTGCTTTAGACTTGGTCAGTGAGCACGGAGCATTTGGTGGCTCTGATTTGCTGATGGTAGCATCTGGGGCGGATTTGTAGATGCTTTTGTGGATGTCTTTTTGACTTGGTCTCCATTTGTGTCCAAGTTGCTTGCAGTGGCGTTTGGTGAGCCTGAGCTTTTCCATGTACCAGCTTGCTTGTGGTCTGATTCTAATGGCTTTGCTGACTTTGAGAAGAGACAGAGTATCTGTACAGGCAGTGATCCAGGTGTTAGAAACACAGTGGTCCAGCACACTTGGTTATATCTATACACATGATACAGAGCAATTGCATAAATTAATTTTTTCATTCATTAGTATTTTTAGCCGCAAAATTAAGCATGAGATCAATTCAGCAGGAATGTTTCAATTTCTTTATTCGTGACTTCTTCCTTCACAATGGATAAAACCGTAGCCAACGCGTTTCGTCCTTGCGGACTTCTTCAGGGCTACAAACAATATACATATATACAAATTACATTTACAAAAAAAAATGTTCTCTCTAAAACCATGAAAACATAATTTTTTAAAACATTTTTACACACTTATTGTTATATATACTTCAAAGTGTATTTCACCACACTTAGCCCGTTGCAATTTGACACAATAAACCGTGTCATAAGGTAAATCATTACATGCATACTGAATTTGTTTGATGTCCTTGCTGAACTCGACACATTCTAGCAATCACAGATGTATACAGTATTCCCTTAAGGTGCTATCTCACATAGTACGGTGCCCAAGGTGGGGTGGAGCACTAATATCGTTTTTGTGCATGTATCCAGGTGTTGAAGTTGGAGATGGATTCGGGGAGGGTGTTGTTGTGCTGAGGCTGGTAGTTCAGAGTTCAGAAGACCAAGATTCTGCTGAGATCTTATTCCAGTCCCATTGTGAAGATATTAATACATGATTCTGTGGGTTGGGTATGCTGAAGTTGATGAGGGTGTGGCCGAACTAGGTGATCGGTGTGGGCTTGCGTACTGTGATGTTGCTGAAGCTGGTGAAGATGGGGCCCAGTAGAGGTTTGGCTGTGTGTATGAGGCCTTCTACTCGCTGGGTGAGTTCGATGTTGGACAGGTCCTCGAGAAGTTTGGTTATGTTGGAATCGGTGAGGTCCTTCAGGTGGCAGTTGGAGCCACAGAGGAGGATGAAAGCACTGAAGTTGAGGATTGGGGGAAGACAAAATCTGCAATGTGTTGCTGAAGTTGTTGTATTGTCTGGAATGGTTGTAGACGAGGGTGCTCCTCAGACTTGGTGGTGATGAGGAGTTTGAAGATCAAATGTGCCATGTAAAATGGGTTCAGGGAGCAGAGGGTTGCATCAGAGTGAAGACAGGGTGTAAGTGGATAGGAGGAGGACCAGGGGTTCTGATGCTGGGTGCAGGCAGAGTGTGGACAGACGTAGATGGATTCGCCTTTGGCTTGCCTTTGGTGCACCCACTGCACACGTCCAAGCAGCAGCTTCCAATAAACGAAGACAGTTTTGGTGGGAAACCAGTGCTGTCACTTCCTCACTTACAAATCAGTGACTGACACACACACACTCACACACACACACACATGCAAGCATATACACATATACGCATATGCACATAGACACACAGTACCAATACTGAATTTAATCACTATGAACAGAAGCACCTACTCCATCTATGGATTGTCCTATACCCAGAGCTGGACTGGCAATTCTGCACGCTGGCATAATGCCAGTGGCCCAGAGGATAGTGGATTGTTTTCAGAGCAGGATCAAATTCCATGACTCATCCATGAAAGCAACCACAGCCCCACTTTAGTTGTGGCCTCCTGCAATGTGGGGCTGGTTTGAACATCTTTACCATGGCTGATTTTGGATCTACTTGGGACCTACCTACACCTACTCTTAAGTATTAGCACAAAAAGTGCTGTAGTTGCAAAAAGGATGTACAAGCAGCAGAGATGTCAGTCTTTCCTAAGTCCCTTTGGTTACACTTATGTCTTGGACTATGCATAGAGATTGTTCCTGAAAGCTTGTAGTTCTGTCGATGGATGGGTTAATGTGGTAATCAGGTCGTACACACATAGGCAGTGAAACGGTATGCCATCACAGACTCCCCAGAATGGGTTAGTGTTAGTGACTTGCAGAGCATCACCCACTAACTACCTACAAAGGCAACCACCCAATTGTTTTCACCTTGCACCTAAAGATAATTAGGTCTAATCTACATGACCCAGGGGAATTTCCATGCCAGTGGCTCAAGCATTATTTTGAGGCAGACCACTCAGCCCTTTGGTAGAAGTCTATCCTCCAAGCCAGCCTCCCTCAGAGGCTTTTCAGAGATCCTCTCTGCTCTCTATTAGCCATGCTTGGTAGGGGCAAGTCCCAGTAGAGTTGTCCGACTACCAGCTTGCAAAAAGATACTCATGTTCAGCCCTCTTACCAGTGTATAACCAGCGCCACTGGAATTATGTGATTGTGTGGCCACTGAGATTTTTTTTATAATTGTAGATTTGCCTCATTTGCCGCATAATCCACCATCTGCTGCATAATCTGCAGATTTTAATACAAAAATGTGCTTCTAGCTCAAATGGTTCAAAAGTTAGTAACAATGCAGTGACACGTGTTGCAGCACAGTGGAAGGCACATTGCACATATTAACTGGTCACGTTTCTGTAACTTATTGCTATATTTGGGTATCAAAATGTTACTAACGAGGTAAAACTAATGCCCAGACAGTGTTAAAAAGCTTAAAAATTACACATTAATGAAGTACTATTATCACAAAATGTGCTGCATAATTTGGCTTTTCTTGCCACATAATTTTCTCAACCCTGCTGCAAAATTTGCCCTCCCCTGCCACATAACTCCAGTGGCCCTGGGTATAACTCTACAGAAACCTGATACATATCGTATATATGCAACTGCAAAGTTGCATATATACATAAAAAATCATATAAAAGTAAAGCAAAAATCCGCAGGTTCTCCATAATAGAAAATGTGACGGTGACGGCGTGTCTTCGCAAATTTTGAAATTGACAGCACTTAAAACGTGGGGGCATATTAGCAAGACCGGCGATAAAATTATCGCCGTTTTAGCGGCAGGAAACTGCCACTAAAACGGCGATAACGGGCTTGCTAATATGCTTTATAGAATTCCAATAGAAGCCCAGGTTAGATGTGCAGGGCATCTAACCTGGGCTTCTATTGGAATTCTATAACGCATATTAGCAAGCCCATTATCGCCGTTTTAGCGGCAGTTTCCTGCCGCTAAAACGGCGATAATTTTATCGACGGTTTTGCTAATATGCCCCGTAGTCTTTGCATGCCGTTGATCTCCTACCTGCTTCCCAGATTGGGTACGCACTCCTCATTGTTTCGGTCATTTGCCCAAGGAAATAGCATTACTCCCAGGAGCGTAATTCACTGCATTGCAACTTATCCTCCTGATGCCTCCTCTTACCTATTTATGCCCTTTTTTTTATAGATGTATATCCCCTGGCTCCTTGGTTATTCTTCTTTAATTGAGCGTGCTGTGGCTTAGGCAACTTCTCTACTTTTGGGAATTGTCCCGTAGCAGCCTTTGGCTGTAATTCCTCACGGTGAGCAGGTGACTCTTGCATAATCATATTCTGGGTCTGTTTTTCTCGACATATTCATTTTGTCCCTTGCGTTTAGGTGTGATTGGTCCCAGTGTATATCCCTGTGACTTGGATATTACTTCAGTTACCATAAAGTTCCCTGACAGCATTTGTTGTCACCCTTTTTCAGGTATGTTTTGGGCTCTCACTAGGCACAGAGGCCCTTGGCACTTACCACCCATACTCAATTTACTGATTCATCCCGATGGCCCTTCTTTACCTTACTGTTGTAATTCAGAAGCATCTGACTTGTGTGGCCCTACCCTTTTTAATTGTTATGTTTGCCTTTTATTGAATTTATTATGAGTCATTAACAGGTTAGCAACTAACCCTCTCCTTTCTTTCTTTCTTCCTTTTTCTTTCTCCTCGTTACTTCCCTATTGTGATTGATCATTTAGCATATTCTCAGGCATCATATTGTAATGTCCTGTTGATCATCCCTGCATTACTATAGGATCGAAATGTCGTCGACTCTGGTGCACTTATCCTGGACTGTAAATATTATCCTGTACAGGGCTTATTTGCTGCTATATGCTCATTGTGACGAAAAATATAGTTTTGATTTACGTCACATGTAACTGCCTGAGTTTCTTTATATGTTTTTTTATGTTTATTGCCTTCTATTACTCCGCCCATCACGTGACCTATTTGTTAATAAATGTGGTTTTACTTGATTTCATAGACATTATGTCATGTTTAAAACGAATGAATTATTAAATGCATGATTGTTTGCAATAGAGACCCCTGTTACTTTAGAATATTATGTACCCCTGGTCCCTATATATATATCCTGGTTTTCCCTTGTGTTTTTTGAAGAGTACTATGGATGTGGCAAAGAGGTAAGTAGATAACTCGGGCTGCATTGATCGTGTGCCACAAAAGGCTGGCACGCAGTCAGTGTGCTTTGTGAGGGTACCCTGAACCCCTACTTATCCTGTTGTAGGTCTGTGCAGCCACACATTCCAGCCTCCTGCATTAGCATCTCTACACCCCTTTAAAGTGAAGGCAGGTGCGACCTACACAGTGAAAGGCAGAGCTGATGTTTTGATTAGCCGCTGCATCCTTCACTTGTGCGCTGACCCCAGGCTAGGAGTGGGTTTGCAATTGCCCAGGGTGCAATGCATTGATGGTAATAGGACTCATTATGCCAGTCTACAGTAGGGGCATTTTTTTAATGTTGCACTGCTACGCCGACCAGGGCAGTGCTCACTTAGCATAATGCAGTTCTAGATTTTGAATTTTACAACTAACAATGCAGATAGAAAATTAATTATTAATCGTGCATTTTAAACTAAAAAAGAATGGTTGATAGCTGCCTGTGAAGAAGTAGGTTCAACTCTTTTCTTTTTGATAATAAGAATGGACTGTTGTTTCACCAAGGACTAAAGATATACATGCCAGGACGCTCCTGAGTGCAGAAGTTCTGGTGCTTGCAGACAGCATCAACCTGAGTAAACAAAACTAAGAAGAAATGTAGGAAATTGGGTAACTGGTTGAGGGGGATGAAACCTTACTCAAACAGCAACCACAATGTTTTTCAGGGTGAAACACAAGTAAACTCCGAATTAACCTGTACCTAACCCTTTGGTAGCTTGGCAGCATGCAGTCTGGCTTAACTTGGAGGCAATGTGTAAAGTATTTGTGCAGCACACAAACAGTGATAACGTGAAAACACAACTCAAGAAAAACTCCAGACCAATTTAGAAAAATAGCGTAAAATTTATTAAATTACTTGACACCAAAATGACAATAAATCCAATTAGTAGAACAGGCGATATGCAATTTTAAAGAGGGTTGTGTAAAAATAGAGCTTAAAAGCACAAAGGGCCAACTGTGGTTATCTGGTCATGCAGGACCATGACAAAGTCACAAGATCAGGCTGACTGTGACAGAACACGGGCCAGATACAGGACCTAGTTAGGCCTGCTGAAGGAAGTAACTTAAATCCTGGCTGTGGAGTGTTGCAAGGTCCTGCGTCGAGGATACGTTGCACATTGGTGGGTCAGGCTGCGATGCGAGGTCCTGCGTCGAGGATGCGTCATGCAGCAGCAGTTCCGAGGAGCGTTGAAGAGCCGTCGAGCAGCAGCGGTTCTGATGCTGGGCTTTGAGGGTATGTGCGGCGCTGCATCGAGTCTTCCCAAAAGACCACAGCTGGGCTGGCAGAGCACCTTCAGGCCCACTTCCAAAGGTCCAGGAATGGGATGACACCACTTGAGGGGCAGGTCTCATAGGAGGCAAAGTCCAGGTGCTGGGTTTAAGGTCGTTGGGGCCTTTTCTGTCCCAGAGGCTCTGATCAGGAGGCTAGCCATCTAGCCCTTGGAGTCACTCTGGTGGTCCTGGGTTCGAGATGCATGTCCAGTCCTTCTCACTCAGGCAGCAAGCCAGCAGAGTTCCAGGGTAGGAGAGTCACAGTCCTTGCAGCAGAGAAACACAGCAGTCCTTCTGAGTCTTCCAAAAGTCCAGAGGTGTGCTGAAGAGTTGGGCCTCAGGGTCCAAGATCTACACTTGGTGCCAGCTTTGAAAGTAGGAGAAATATCTAGAGGGCTCCACCCCCAGAGATTTCTGGAATTTCCTGCCTCCTGCCATGGTCGCAGCTTATCTGAGGGCACAGTAGACTGGTTTGAAACCCTTTGTGAGTGTGGTGAGGCAGATACTTGGTGATGAACAAGTGTGGTTGGTGACAGCTCTTCCCCCTTGTCAAGTGAGAGATGGCCAATCTTGCCAACACCTATTCCCCTTTTGTCTCACTGTCTGGGAGCAACAAACAAATAAAGTCCATTTGCCATACTCACGATTGCCGCGAGTCAAGAGAATTGTGTCTGATCTGGATCAGCTCACATCTAACATGATCAGTATGACAGATCGTTTTAAAGACAGAGGATATCCCACCAACATACCCACCTCGGCCACAACTAGAGTATCAACCGTCTCCTGCATGCAACTACTGACCACACAGAAAACAAAGACCAAATAAAAAAAAACGGTCCTGGTATCTAGGGGGCATATCTACAAGGCCCGGCGTTAAAATTATCGCCGCTTTAGCGTCCGTTTCCGGGCGAAAAGCGGCGATAATTTTATCGCCCTATCAGCATGGACACGCTAACGCGTGAATCCATGCCTTAGCGCCCATTTTCTTAGTGCCTCGCCTCGCATCGCTAATGAGATGCGAGGTAGGCGTTCCCGACTGAAATGCAGCGAAAATAATCGCTAACACAGCTTCTCCCTATCAACAAGGAAATCGCTAACCCGCCTAGCGACATAGAAAGTAGCGCTAACCGGGTATATCGCTGGTTCCTAACACCTGCTAATTTTCTGACTAACCTATATGTGTCATGGGAGGTGGATTGTAAAGCTAAGTCCACATCTCCCTATCAACTATTATTTCCCTATCGCTGTTCCTTATCGCTGGTAATCAAGCGATATTCCGCTTTCGCCGCTATTGCCTGGATTTCTATCGCCTCGGCGATGCGCGTTGTTAATAGCGCGCTAACCGGGCGATAGAATCCGGCGATAGACGGCGATAGGAATGTTCACACTAAACGCGGCCAGCGATAATTATCGCTGCCGCTTGATGATATGCCCCTAAATTTTCTACTGAAAGTTCTGGACTAAAGAAAATCATCCTCAAGTATTGGCCAATGCTACATCTGGAGTCTGATTTTAAGGAATTATTCGTGGACAGACCACTCTTTGCCTACGAAAGGAGTAAGAACCTCAATGAATTGTTGAGAGCCAAAGGAGAACACACAGGCATCACTTTACACAAAGGCACAGTTCCATGTTTTAAATGCAGCAATTGCAATAATATCATCAAGGGCAACATCATCAACCATCCAACCAAGGGATAAAAAATCAAATTATTCACCACAGCCACATGCGATTCCAAAAATGTAGTGTACATACTCAAGTGTCCATGTGGACTAGCCTACATAGGCAAAACCGAAAGGAGAGTTAAAACAAGATTGAATGAACACAAGAGTAACATCAGAAATAAAAACACCAAATCTGTTCTGGCGGTACATTTTCTATCGCAAAACCACAACATTAGTCAACTACGCTTTTTAATTTTGGAAAAGGTGGATTTGAAGGAAGGAAGAGACAACCGAAAATTTCTCTTACAAGGAGAAACATTTTGGATAAAACGGATGAACACTTTGATGCCCCAAGGGCTCAATGACCGTATTGAATACAGTTGTTTTCTATGAGTCTTTATGTATTCTGTATCATTTTATTTTATTCTCCTCCTCGTCTTTTCTTTTTCTTTTGTTTTGTTTTCCATTTTCTTTTTTCTGGTTTTTCTGTTGTTTACTTTATCTTGTTTTCTTTTCTTTTCTCCTGTTTCCTCCTTTTTTTGGGGTTTAAATTTTTCTTTAATTGTCGCATTTATGATGCCGTAAATAGCTTTCTTAGGCTTATAACCTGTGGTGACTTATAGCACCAGACACTAGGTAATCTGTAGATACACAACTTTCTCCAGTGATTGCACATTATAAGATGGCGGCCATTATGGATGCTAAATGCACGTAGTCTTCTTTCTACATCTACTGCTCCTTTTTATCACCCGTGCACACGGAGGGCGATTTCCATTGGGACAAGAAGCGTACCTATGGCCCATGTTGCTTGCTAAGGTATTTCTTTTCACCGCGCACAGCGGGATTGCACCAATTGTATCTTGGTCACTGTTCGCTATCGTTTGTTATGGTACAGGAACGTACAGGCACGTATTACCATTCACTCACCACCATGCTTTTTGGCTTAACTAACACCTGAATGTTGATAGTTGCGGCATAGGCATGCATCGTATGTAGTTCACCTGCCACCATATATTTTAGCATAACCAGCACCCGAATGTTGATGGTTGCAGCACAGGCATGCACCATATACACTTCACTTGTCGCCTAGCTTCTCGACACAATGGTCTCTTACGGCCTGACGCTTTAGACAAACACCACCTGCATTACATATTATGCGGTTATTGTCACGGATATCACCTTTAGTTTTTTATGATTTGCACCCACTTTGATTAAGTTGATTTCACAATACTAATATGATGTGGCTTGTTTTACATTCACATTACTGTGATATTGCTCTAAACCAACTGGAGTAACCACATTAATACACCACAGGATGAGTCACCTGAGGTAGTGGCTAGTCCAAACCTTAAACAGTTGTTTCATTTTTGCCTTGTTTGATTCTTTTTAGGACCATACCCCCTGATGAAGGGCAGGGACTTGCCCGAAATGCATTGGGGATATCAGTTGCCTTGTTTGATGTCTACCATTGATGTATATGGTTTATTTTTCACACAAGTGATGTGAATAATCGGAATACAGAGAGAAAAATGTACTTTGAAGAGAATAAAACATTTTCATGAAGCTACACGTTGAATCTTGATTGAATGATTAAATTCTGATTTCCATTTGGAATTCGGCAGTGCACTAAAGGGACATTTCCCTGAGGGATAGCGCAACAGTTTTTACGTTCATACACGTCTAGGATCAGAAGATGATACCTTTCTGCACGCCAACCAATCTTTAACTTCCTGCTACAATATCCCACCAAAAAAGGAGTAACTCACGGAGTGCGTGATCCACATCTGTTTATTAGCAATGAACAAATACCAACTGCCAGCTAAACCTAGTCATGTGACCTAGAATACAGGCTGCAGACACCAAATGGTTGGTGTAGGAGAGTAGGATCTGCTTCACATGGGTACCCCCACTTTTTGCTGATGCTTCACTGTTTTTCGACATTAGTCTGGCTGGGGCCCTGCTAATCAGAACCCCAGCCTAGCTGCTTCCTCTCTAAAATGGTTTCCATGTGCCTTAGGCACATCACTGATTGGAATCTGGAGTGCCCTTATAAGTCCCTAGTATATGGTATACTATGTACCAAGGGCATAGGTACCTCAGAGGCCTACCAGGGGCTGCAGCATGTATTATGCCACCCCTGGAAGGCCATCCAAACTGACACCACAGGTCTGCTACTGCAGCCTGGGTAAGGTGGTGCATGCACCCCTTACTGTGATATAGGTTACCTATATCACTAAATACATACACACATATAAACCTATAAGTCACTCCTAAGGCAGGCCTTATCAATCCTGAAGGCAGAGTGCATGGTTCCTATGTGAGAGGGTGCCCCTGCATGAGCAGGGCCCCTCTGCAGCGTTCGGAGACCCTTCTCTGATGCTGTTTGTAGTGCAGCCTGACCATATACTCTTAAGCGCATTATAACCTCGCGTTAAATGCTAACTTTGGAATGGCTGCACCTAAACATGTCGTGTTTGGTGTCAAACATCTTGGAATACTACCCCCCGCCAATTCTGGCGGCGGGGGTAGCATTCCACCCTTCTAGAGGGAAAGACATGTTAACTCTGGCTAGCCCGGTAACTTCTTTCCAAAGCCCTGGCATCACAAAATGGATGCTGCTGCCACAGACACGAGTCTGGCCTCCTGCTGCTGGACGAAACTCCGGCAGGGGAGGCCTGGACAATAGGTTTCCTGTCCCAGGGAGGTGTGACCACCTCCCCAGACAGGATAATGTGTATTGGGGCTGGGCGGGAGCACTTTCGGGTGCTTTGAAGTCCTGCACTGGGGGCACACTTGGTGTCCCTGTGCATACCCCAGTTCAAACCGGATCAGGGGCTTGCAGCCCCTGCTTTGGCGCGAACTGGACAAAGGGAAAGGGGTGTAGCCACCCCTCTGCCCTGACCCACCCATAGGTGGGGCCATAGAGTAGTCCAACCCCTAAACTTGGTATAAGTATAGGAACCCAGTCCTTAGGACTTTAGATTATCCCTGGATGAAACTCTGAAACAGAATCCTGGACCTTTGACGCTCTACTCAAGATTAGAGGACAGAAGAATCTCCCTTGGGGTCAAGGAGTGACTCCCCTGCTTGGCAAGCACCAAAGACGCATCTCTCCGGTCTGCATTTCTGAAGCTCCCGTCAGACGCCGAAGTCTTCACATCACCAGAGGTGGATTCTCAGACTTCCCCGAGGCTACCCTGAGTCCCCAGCAAAGCTGAGGCCCGTAGCTATCGTGGGTGACGTGAGACCATGACCCCTGGACACCGAGCACATTTGCAAGTGCATCCTCTTCTGGGTCTCCCACGAAGTCGTGCTTTGGGATCCGAGTAGCCCTAGCCTCCAGCACCAACTGCACCGAAGATCACTGGCCTCCACTCCACGAGTGTCCTGTGAGCCAGATCCACGTGCGACGTCTCGAGGCTCCTTCGCGGTCGCTAGCCCGTTGGCTAGTAGCCCTTAACGAAGGCCAATCTTTTTCTTCTTGGGCATCCTGGTTGCTACAGGCCTGCCCTCACTTACCCTCACTGAGTGAGTTCCCCAGACCTTGCTGGTCTGCACCATCGACAATCTTCATCTTCACCGAGACTTGCCGTTGCCAAGGCTTGTTGGGTCCAATCCGGTCGCCGACACCTCAGCACTCGATAGACATCGTGTACCAGCCCGAATCCTGCTCCTGGTCGCCGACAACGCCTCCTGGACCTCGTGGCTGAAGAGTCAAGACGACCGTCAACGCACCTGAAGCACTCGACATCGGTGGGCATCTGTCCATCGCCTTCCTGGTCACTGGCTAGTGACCCAGACTCTGTCCCCTCTGCTTTCAGGTTCTTCAGATCTCCGATCCACTCTTGGATCCACCCGGACACTTTCCACTTGGTCGCCAGCAGCACTTTGCAGCAGATCGCCATTCAAATCGACGACGAAACCCGACCCCGAAAGGCACCTATGCACCCGGCTTCCCTGGGTGAGGTAACACGAGTACTCCGGTGCTCCCGTGAGTAGAGACTCTTCAAAGTACTAGTTCTTAAAGGGTTTGCTCCAAGTCCTCCTTTAAGTGTCCCTTTTCTTTAATTTCCTGATCGCGACTTTCTCCATAGAAATCAATGGCGGATCGCGGTTGTGTATTTACACTGCACGCGTCCCCCGTGGGTCCCCTGTGTCACTACCTTGGGTGGTTCCTTGTGGTCCAAGCACTTCTAGAGGCTCTAGGCCTAGTGTCTAGTTCAGTCGTGGTTCTTATACCACTTTATTGGTATATGGTTTGGTACGCCCCTAGGGCCCAAACGTGTATTTGTGCTATTACTGTGTTTAAATAACTTCTAACTTATGTACTTCGAACTCTAGCCTCATAAAGAGACTAGAGGGGTGTGTTTAGCAATAAATACATATATTTTGAATATATACCTGGTGTGGTGCTCTTTCATTTGGTCACTCAAGAGATTATAGACTGGTAAAACAAGCTGCTTTACATTCCTTCAAGACTTAGCCTGAAGGCTGCTCTCCATAGCTACCACTAGGATAGCTTTCAATAAGGTTGTCTTTAACCTATCTACCATAAGAGTCGATTTGGACTGGTGCAAGGTGCCCACTATAAATAGTGGACAGCATATACCAGGCCAACTTCTCACATTGGTGTGCAGCGTGTGGGATTCCAGCTTGCTATTGTTTTACCAGATAATCTCAATTGAATTGATCAACTGAAAACCACTAAAGGTACCTAAGGTACATATAATTTAAGCTTAGAATACAGTAAGTTCTACTGAACTTAGAGTTGTGTGTTAAGGGATAGCACAACCCTTTCTACAACTCAAGAGAGTTTAGTAGGCCACACTAGAGTAGGTAGTGCATACACCACACCACACTAGTAATGTCTTTAAGGGTAGGATCTAAAGAATCCTTGCAGGAAGCCACTGAGCTTCCACCCTCCAAGTATGATACACTCCCATTCTTGGAATTGAGAGCATTATGTAACTTGAGAAAAATAAGGACAGGCCAAAGTCCCACCACCCAACACCTTAAGGAGTTGTTGGTAGCTTATGACTTTAGTAAGCCCTTGGGGACTGAAGGGGTAGGAGCAGAGGGTGGGGCAGAAGAGGAGGATGGGGCCAGGGGTAGAAATACCCCCAGCCCCCCCTCTGAAACTGGCCAGGAGGGTGACAATGACCCTGACCTGGATAACCCAATCCCTCCTGAGGAAGATGAAGAGGATGATCAGGATGATGCCCTCTTTAACCCCCCAGGAAGGATTATGAGTGTGCCCAGGAAGTCTAGATCTCCTTCTCAGGAGTCTAACCACTCTGGCACCTCAATAGGGAGCTCTGTCTCATCTCATAGGAGGGAATCCTCTCATGAGAGAAGAAAGAGGCTGATTCAATATGAGGAAGCTCAGCTTGAACTCAGAAGGAAGCAAGTAGCCTTAGACAGGGAGTCCCTAGATCTCTTTAGAGAGAAAAGAAAGTTGGGACTAGAGTCCCATGGTGGCAGCCATGTCCCTAGAGATAGGGAAAGGTCCTATGACCATAGGAACCTGAGCAAGATTGTCCCTCCCTATCAGAATGGGGATGACATCCACAAGTGGATAACTGCTCTAGAGAGGGCCTGTAAAGTACAGAAGGTCCCTCAGGAGCAGTGGGCAGCAATCTTGTGGCTCTCCTTTGCAGACAAAGGTAGAGATAAGCTCCTCACAGTTAGAGAGGAGGATGCTGATAATTACAAGGTCTTGAAGAGTGCTCTTATTGATGGGTTTGGCCTAACCACTGAACAGTACAGGTTGAAGTTCAGAGATACCCAAAAAGCACAGACTCAA
This sequence comes from Calotriton arnoldi, assembly GCA_963921515.1. Lineage (NCBI taxonomy): Eukaryota > Metazoa > Chordata > Amphibia > Caudata > Salamandridae > Calotriton > Calotriton arnoldi. Next base: position 1,731,536 of record CAWUFW010002227.1, read on the forward strand.
GACTGGGTAGACCTGTGGATTGTTCTGCCAAGGCTCTGGAAGGCTGGTTGATGGGCAGTAAGGTGTGTGACTTCTCAGGATTGTACAATCTGATAATGAGGGAGCAGATTCTTAATAACTGTCAAAATCAGCTGTTGCATCAATACCTGGTAGACTCTGATCTGACCTCTCCCCAAGAATTGGGAAAGAAGGCAGACAAATGGGTCAGAACCAGGGTGAAGCAGAAGGTACAGAACCAAGGTGGGGAAACCAAGAAGCAAGATGCTAAGAACTCTGAAAAGGGTGGGGAGAAGGGTAAAGATCAAAAGTCTTCATCAGGCCCCCAAAATCTTCTTCAGGTGGGGATTCACAGTCTACAAAAGGGAAAGGCCAAAGAAAACCATGGTGCAAGGTCTGTAAGCAAAAGACCCACTGGACCAGTGATTGCACCAAGTCCAAAGACTCAAGTCCAGCACCCACCAATGCCCCTAAGGCACCTGTTCCCCCTAGTACAGTTGGTGGGAGTGCTCCAGCCAAGGGTTTAGTAGGGTTCACCCTGGGTACTGAGTTGGGCTCTGACCTAGTCAGAGAACTGACTCAGGCTGTGTTAGTCTGTGATGGAGGCATGGATGTGACCTCCTCTGTGAGTCCCAGTAATCTGGGCAAGTACAGACAACAGCCTTTAATCAATGGACGTGAGGCTTTGGCATTTAGGGACACAGGGGCAAGTGTCACAATGGTGACACAAGACCTTGTGAATCCTGGGCAAGTTATACTTGGTGAGATGTACCAAGTGACCAATGCTAGCAATGTCAGAACAGATCATACTCTGGCAGTTGTTAACTTCTCCTGGGGAGGGGTAACTGGCCTTAAGAAGGTTGTGGTGAGTGCAAACCTACCAGTCGAATGCTTGCTTGGCAATGACTTAGAGACTTCTGCTTGGGCAGAAGTGGAGCTCAGGACCCATGCAGAAATGCTGGGGATCCCTGCAGATGTGTTTGCTGTGACCAGGTCACAAGCCAAAATGTCTAGCACTGAACAGGCCTTGGATTCTGGAAGAATGGACCAAGTGCCTTCCAAGAGGAGGAGTAGTAGGGTTAAGGCAGTGCCTTCCCCCTGGCTCAGGAGGAAGATCAGTCCCTTGAGGGGGATGATCTCAGTCCTGAAGAAGGAACTGTCCCAGAGGAACTTGAACCTGACCAGGTTGAGTTCTTGGGGACAGGGGGACCTTCTAGGGCAGATCTGAGCCAGGAGCAGCAGAGCAGCCCCTCCCTTGAACCCCTCAGACAGCAAGCTGCTGCTGAGGCTGCTGGGAAAGCTAGTGGTCCCCATACAGTGTATTGGGATGATGGACTCCTGTACTCAGAGAGTAGAGACCCCAAGCCTGGTGCTACCAGGAGGTTGGTTATACCTCTGAAGTTCAGGGGCTTCCTATTGACCCTAGCCCATGATATTCCCTTGGCAGGTCACCTGGGCCAGAACAAGACTTGGGACAGAATTGTCCCTCACTTTCACTGGCCCCACATGTCTGAAGACACCAAGGAGTTTTGTCGCTCCTGTGTATCCTGTCAGGCCAGTGGCAAGGCAGGTGGCACTACAAAGGCCCCCCTGATACCACTACCTGTGGTGGGGGTGCCCTTTGAAAGGGTAGGGATTGACATTGTTGGTCCCATGGATCCCCAAACAGCATCTGGGCACAGGTTTATCCTGGTGGTAGTGGATCATGCCACCAGGTACCCAGAAGCTATTCCCCTCAGGACCACTACAGCACCTGTGGTGGCAAGGGCCCTCCTGGGAATTTTCTCAAGAGTGGGCTTTCCTAAGGAGGTAGTATCAGACAGGGGTGCTAACTTCATGTCTGGGTACTTAAAAGCAATGTGGAAGGAGTGTGGAGTGACTTATAAGTTCACCACACCCTATCACCCACAATGCAATGGTTTAGTTGAGAGATTCAACAAAACCTTGAAGGGCATGATTAAAGGGCTCCCAGAAAAGCTTAGGCGAAGATGGGACATACTCTTGCCCTGCCTTTTATTTGCATATAGGGAGGTGCCTCAGAAGGGGGTTGGTTACAGCCCTTTTGAATTTCTGTTTGGCCACCCTGTGAGGGGTCCACTGTGCTTGGTGAAGGAAGGATGGGAGTTACCTCTCAAGCCCCCAAAGCAAGACATAGTGGACTATGTACTTGGTCTCCGCTCCCGGATGGCTGAGTATATGAAAAAGGCAACCAAAAACCTTGAGGCTAGCTAGGAACTTCAAAAGGCCTGGCATGACCAAAAGGCTGTTCTGACTGTTTACCAGCCAGGACAGAAGGTGTGGGTGTTGGAGCCAGTGGCCCCAGCAGCTCTCCAAGACAAATGGAGTGGACCCCACACTATTGTTGAGCAGAAGGGTGAGGTTACCTACTTAGTAGACCTAGGAACACCCAGGAGTCCCCACAGGGTTCTCCATGTCAACAGGTTAAAACCATATGTGGACAGGGCAGACATGGGCTTGCTCATGGCTACTGATGAAGGGCAGGAGGAAGAGAGTGACCCACTCCCTGACCTGCTCTCACAGAACCCTGACGATGGGTCAGTAGATGGTGTAGCCTTGGCAGGCAGCCTCACTACCCAGCAACAAACTGATTGTAGACAAGTGCTCAATCAGTTTAGACATATGTTTTCACTGACACCCAGTCAGACCACCTGGTGCACTCATGAAGTGGACACTGGGGACAGTCTGCCTATTAAAAATAAGATTTATAGGCAACCTGACCATGTCAGGGACTGTATCAGGACTGAAGTCCAGAAAATGTTGGAATTGGGAGTTATTGAACCCTCAGATAGCCCTTGGGCTAGTCCAGAGGTCCTTGTGCCAAAACCTCACACCAGTGGTGGAAAAAGAGAGATGAGGTTTTGTGTGGAATACAGGGGTCTCAATGCAGTCACTAGGACTGATGCCCATCCAATACCAAGGGCAGATGAGCTCATAGATACTTTGGCCTCAGCCAAATATCTCAGCACATTTGACTTGACAGCTGGCTACTGGCAGATCAGACTAGCTGATACTGCAAAGCCCAAAACAGCATTCTCAACCCCTAGTGGGCATTATCAATTTGTGGTAATGCCCTTTGGTCTGAAGAATGCACCTGCCACTTTCCAGAGGTTGGTGAATACAGTTCTCACAGGTCTGGAAGCCTATAGTGCAGCATATCTAGATGATATTGCTGTCTTTAGCTCCACCTGGGAGGATCACCTGGTCCACCTCAGGAATGTTTTACAGGCCCTGCAAAAGGCAGGCCTGACTATCAAGGCCACTAAGTGCCAGATAGGGCAGAGTCAGGTTGTGTACCTGGGCCACCTTGTGGGTGGAGGCCAGGTTCAACCTTTGCAGAGCAAGATCCAGACTATCATGGACTGGACTGCTCCCACTACCCAGACTCAGGTGAGAGCCTTCTTAGGCCTGACTGGGTACTATAGGAGATTTGTCAAGGGGTATGGATCAATAGTGACACCCCTGAATGACTTAACTTCTAAGAAAATGCCTAAAAAGGTTCAGTGGACAGTTAGCTGTCAAACGGCATTTGATGACCTGAAGCAGGCCATGTGCACTGCTCCCATTCTACAGAGTCCTGATTACTCCAAGAAGTTCATTGTTCAAACTGATGCATCTGAATTGGGGGTAGGGGCTGTACTGTCACAATTGAATGAAGAAGGTCAGGATCAGCCAGTAGCTTTCATTAGCAGAAGGCTGACCCCTAGAGAGAAACGTTGGTCAGCCATAGAGAGGGAGGCCTTTGCTGTGGTCTGGGCTCTGAAGAAGTTGAGGCCATACTTGTTTGGTACACACTTCCTGGTTCAGACAGACCATAAGCCCCTCTTATGGCTAAAACAAATGAAGGGTGAAAACCCCAAACTGCTTAGGTGGTCCATTTCCCTACAGGGGATGGACTTTACAGTGGAACATAGACCTGGGAGTAACCATGCCAATGCAGATGGACTCTCTAGGTACTTCCACTTAGAACATGAAGACTTAACTGGGCAAGGTTAGTTTAATGTCCCTATGTTTGGGGGGTTGTGTAGGAGAGTAGGATCTGCTTCACATGGGTACCCCCACTTTTTGCTGATGCTTCACTGTTTTTCGACATTAGTCTGGCTGGGGCCCTGCTAATCAGAACCCCAGCCTAGCTGCTTCCTCTCTAAAATGGTTTCCATGTGCCTTAGGCACATCACTGATTGGAATCTGGAGTGCCCTTATAAGTCCCTAGTATATGGTATACTATGTACCAAGGGCATAGGTACCTCAGAGGCCTACCAGGGGCTGCAGCATGTATTATGCCACCCCTGGAAGGCCATCCAAACTGACACCACAGGTCTGCTACTGCAGCCTGGGTAAGGTGGTGCATGCACCCCTTACTGTGATATAGGTTACCTATATCACTAAATACATACACACATATAAACCTATAAGTCACTCCTAAGGCAGGCCTTATCAATCCTGAAGGCAGAGTGCATGGTTCCTATGTGAGAGGGTGCCCCTGCATGAGCAGGGCCCCTCTGCAGCGTTCGGAGACCCTTCTCTGATGCTGTTTGTAGTGCAGCCTGACCATATACTCTTAAGCGCATTATAACCTTGCGTTAAATGCTAACTTTGGAATGGCTGCACCTAAACATGTCGTGTTTGGTGTCAAACATCTTGGAATACTACCCCCCGCCAATTCTGGCGGCGGGGGTAGCATTCCACCCTTCTAGAGGGAAAGACATGTTAACTCTGGCTAGCCCGGTAACTTCTTTCCAAAGCCCTGGCATCACAAAATGGATGCTGCTGCCACAGACACGAGTCTGGCCTCCTGCTGCTGGACGAAACTCCGGCAGGGGAGGCCTGGACAATAGGTTTCCTGTCCCAGGGAGGTGTGACCACCTCCCCAGACAGGATAATGTGTATTGGGGCTGGGCGGGAGCACTTTCGGGTGCTTTGAAGTCCTGCACTGGGGGCACACTTGGTGTCCCTGTGCATACCCCAGTTCAAACCGGATCAGGGGCTTGCAGCCCCTGCTTTGGTGCGAACTGGACAAAGGAAAGGGGTGTAGCCACCCCTCTGCCCTGACCCACCCATAGGTGGGGCCACAGAGTAGTCCAACCCCTAAACTTGGTATAAGTATAGGAACCCAGTCCTTAGGACTTTAGATTATCCCTGGACGAAACTCTGAAACAGAATCCTGGACCTTCGACGCTCTACTCAAGATTAGAGGACAGAAGAATCTCCCTTGGGGTCAAGGAGTGACTCCCCTGCTTGGCAGGCACCAAAGACGCATATGTCCGGTCTGCATTTCTGAAGCTCCCGTCGGACGCCGAAGTCTTCGCATCACCAGAGGTGGATTCTCAGACTTCCCCGAGGCTACCCTGAGTCCCCAGCAAAGCTGATGCCCGTAGCTATCGTGGGTTACGTGAGACCATGACCCCTGGACACCGAGCACATTTGCAAGTGCATCCTCTTCTGGGTCTCCCACGAAGTCGTGCTTTGGGCTTCGAGTAGCCCTAGCCTCCAGCACCAACTGCACCGAAGATCACTGGCCTCCACTCCACGAGTGTCCTGTGAGCCAGATCCACGTGCGACGTCTTGAGGCTCCTTCGCGGTCGCTAGCCCGTTGGCTAGTAGCCCTTAATGAAGGCCAATCTTTTTCTTCTTGGGCATCCTGGTTGCTCCAGGCCTACCCTCACTTAACCTTGCTGGGTGAGTACCCCAGACCTTGCTGGTCTGCACCATCGACGATCTTCATCTTCACCGAGACTTGCCGTTGTCAAGGCTTGTTGGGTCCAATCCGGTCGCCGACACCTCAGCACTCGACAGACATCGTGTACCAGCCCGAATCCTGCTCCTGGTCACCGACAACGCCTCCTGGACCTCGTGGCTGAAGAGTCAAGACAACCGTCAACGCACCTGAAGCACTCGACATCGGTGGGCATCTGTCCATCGCCTTCCTGGTCACTGGCTAGTGACCCAGACTCTGTCCCCTCTGCTTTCAGGTTCTTCAGATCTCCGATCCACTCTTGGATCCACCCGGACACTTTCCACTTGGTCGCCAGCAGCACTTTGCAGCAGATCGCCATTCAAATCGACGACGAAACCCGACCCCGAAAGGCACCTATGCACCCGGCTTCCCTGGGTGAGGTAACACGAGTACTCCGGTGCTCCCGTGGGTAGAGACTCTTCAAAGTACTAGTTCTCAAAGGGTTTGCTCCAAGTCCTCCTTTAAGTGTCCCTTTTCTTTAATTTCCTGATCGCGACTTTCTCCATAGAAATCAACGGCGGATCGCGGTTGTGTATTTACACTGCACGCGTCCCCCGTGGGTCCCCTGTGTCACTACCTTGGGTGGTTCCTTGTGGTCCAAGCACTTCTAGAGGCTCTAGGCCTAGTGTCTAGTTCAGTCGTGGTTCTTATACCACTTTATTGGTATATGGTTTGGTACGCCCCTAGGGCCCAAACGTGTATTTGTGCTATTACTGTGTTTAAATAACTTCTAACTTATGTACTTCGAACTCTAGCCTCATAAAGAGACTAGAGGGGTGTGTTTAGCAATAAATACATATATTTTGAATATATACCTGGTGTGGTGCTCTTTCATTTGGTCACTCAAGAGATTATAGACTGGTAAAACAAGCTGCTTTACATTCCTTCAAGACTTAGCCTGAAGGCTGCTCTCCATAGCTACCACTAGGATAGCTTTAAATAAGGTTGTCTTTAACCTATCTCCAATAAGGGGTTGTTTGGACTGGTGCAAGGTGCCCACTATAAATAGTGGACAGCATATACCAGGCCAACTTCTCACAGTTGGGAAAAGAAAATGCCAACTTTCTAAAAGTGGCATTATCAGAATTGTGACGTAGAACCCAACTTTGACATCAAAGATGGTTTTAAATTACCATTCTTTAGAGACATTCCTATCTGCTTCCCATTGAAAGTTTTCCCTTATTAAATGTAATAAGGTAACCCAATATTATCCTATGGAAGAGGCAGACCTTGCAATAGTATAAAACAAATGTAGGAGTTTTTCACTACCAGAACATGTAAAACTTTAAAGTGCAACTTTTTAAATACACAACACCCTGCCCTGTGGGCTGTTTATGGCATACCCTGGGGTGACTTCTATGTATTGAAAAAGGAAGGTTTAGGCCTGGCAAAAGGATTATTCTACCAGGTTGATATGGCAGTTTATACTCCACACATAGCCTGCAATGGCTGTCCTGAGATATTGTGCCACCCAGTTAAGTAGCCCTATAAAGTGCTGCAGGCCCATTAAGAGCATTTCATTAACAGGTCCTGAGTAATGTAGTACCAATTTACTAGGGACTTAATAGTAAATTAAATTTGCCAATTGGGTCTAAGCCAATTTCACCATGTTTAAAGGAGAGAAATGCAAGCACTTTAACACTGGTTAGCAGTGGTAAAATGTGCAGAGTCTTAAAGCCAACAAAAATAGTCTGATTGGTCTAACAAGAAATAATTCAGAAGCACCTGAAACAATGACAGTCTCACCCGACATGCTCTCTGGATGGTTTGACAGCTCTTACAGGACATGAGGTATAATATGTCTTTGCAGACCACAATAAAGACAGAGCTGTAAGAGATGTCTATTAGCACAAACGTCAGATGATAGACTTCCATAGTATTTCCTATTTCCATAGGTTCTTCAAGCAATGTGACAAGTAGGTCAGGAACTTTATTCATGTGCTCTTTTTCTTTCTTTTCTGCTCTTCTTTCATTGATTCTTTGCTCTTTCTGCAAGATTAGGTCAGTCCCATTCCATCAATGATACAGGACGGGCACTCATGCTAATTCATCCTTGATTTCTTCCTGATGATGTCTTCTGAGAGGTGTCATCTGGGCCTTTTCACCCTTAGCAATTTAAAAAAATATATAACATATGTTAGGGAACCAATAGTGCCTTGCTTAGGATATCAAATGCTCTTTCTGCAGCAGTCTTGGCGATAGAACAAATGTACATATGTGTAAACATTGACAATAAGGTAGCATACTCAACCAGACAGGGATCATCAGCGATAACTAGTGGTATAGTCCAGGATAAGATAGAGCCCATAAAGCTGGTTTGATCAGAGTGAAGCTTAAAGAGATAAAAAGTAACCTCAACCAAGAAGCCAGCCAGGAATTCTTTCACCTTCAGAGGATCCCAATGGAACATGAGCTTTCTGGAACTGGCTATAAGGGGGTGCACGGATGGATGTATGGGCTAATGTTTGCCATAAAAGAGCTTTTTCATTCTACAGAGTCACAATACGAGTTTTCTGCTGCTGAGTGATAGGCAACAAACCCTGGAGTTGTTGATCTATGGAGTTAGTGGGACCAAAAACTATTTGAAGTTGCAACCTGTCAATTACTGGATGCAGGAGTCAATCCTTCACCTCATTCCTAAAGACTTCGTACAAAGGTCTACCCCTGATGATCTGTTCTGGGTGTAATATTGGTTGCAGAGAGGATGCCTTCTACACAGTAGTATCTGATAGCACAAGGACAAAAATGCCCAAATGCACAAAAAAAACCTTCAAAGTGGTGTTACCAGATGTAGGACAGATTTTGTAAGGTGGAAGATTTGGATATGGGTAAGAACAGAGCTGGATCTCAAGCTGGAAGAGCTGGAGCTAACAGGAGTGGAGCATATCTAGTGCTGGAGAAGAGGTATTGAATCAACAGGAGCAAATCAGAAGAGTTGCAACACACCATCCCACACTGTAGAGGCTCTATATATACTAGTAATTCAATTCAATAAATCTTTATTCGGTAAATAAAATCACCATAAAAGAATACAAATTCAAAATAATAAAATCAATTTCACAACTAAATTATGATAAAAACAGATAATAAGGTTACTCCTGAGATCAAGGAATACATAAAACAATTAATTGAGTCTCGTTTTCCTAGACACCCAAGCGGCTTTTAATAAAGTTAAACAGTAAATGCCACATGTTCCGTGGGGAGCATCTGAAGGTACAACAAGGCGGGCCAGACTTGTTTAAAGTGCAAAGATTTCAGCAAAGGAAGGCAAAAACGATTCCTCGGCCAACTGAAGTAGGAACAAAACATTATAAAATGGAGCAAATCCTGCGGAGATGCATTGTTGCATCCGCAGGGTGCCCTTTCCTCAGGCTGAACCCACCCACACGGTGAAGCCAAAAAATGATGCAATTGATTAAACCTGTACCTGGCCAGTAAAGACCTGTCATGCTGTGAGCGAACCAAGCCCAGATATGGCTTCAACACCTGTACAGTTTTTAGAAGCATATGGCCCCTAACTGCTGGCTTCTGGAGTTCTAAGCTTCCTCTCGCCAAACGGGAGTGTTCCAGGAGCAATCTTTTAACACACTCCAACTCATGGGTGGAGAGAGAAATTGAATTTGTAAAAATGTCAGGCCTACCTAAGGGGAAAAAGGATGCCTTAACATGAGCGAACAAGGGTATACTGGTTGCCCGGTCCAACGTCAGACAGTCCTCAGGAATCAACCGACATAGCTTCAGCTCCTCCCTACTACAGATCTTAATCCAAAACAGGAGCGGGCTTAGAGAGATTTGGTCCGGAACATAATCAAGTCCTAACTCGGCATGCACAGAAAACGCTGGGGTGGACTTGGGGACCTGGACTGACTTGCGTAGAAAGTTGTTCTCCATAGTCTGAATCTGATCAATCTTAACGAACCCCCAAACCTCACTACCATAGCGCAGTTGAGCGATACACTTTGCTTGATACATTTTTAAAAGATCCCTTGGTGCCCTGGTGTAGGAAGCTGGGTTTCTGTTGCAGTAACCCCCCCACTTTTTGCCAGACTACTGATGCACTTTGGCTTGATGTGCCCTGGGTCCCTACCAATCAGGTTCCCAGGGCCTGTGTTCTTTCCCAAAACTGTACCTTGTACCCCCAATTGGCACCTCTCTGGCCACATGTCAGTCCCTTGTAAAAGGTACCATGGGTACCAAGGGCACTTTGGCCAGGGAAGGCCTCTAAGGGATGCAGCACTTATTGTGCCACCCTTACAGGCCCTGTACCTTTACACACACACACACTCCCATTGCAGGCTGCGTGTTTTGGTGCAGAACAAAGTGAAGAGTCGACATGGCACACATCCCTGTGTAATACATGAGGGTGGTGGATGCACACCTGTTTATCCATTTAACCATGTTTAACGAAACAATAATCCTAGCATGCGTGCTCACTGGGTGAGTGCCTTGCCCTGGTAGCACACTGTTATACAAACGAACCATGTAGAGCGACATTACACCCCAATCCCAGTTGCACAGCCGTAATGTGAATTCACATTAATACTCAAATGTCAACCTTCGTTTAACTCCATTTAATTCATCACTTTACTCCAGTTTTCTTATATACTCTATTTCTCTTTTTCTCTTCACTCCACATGTAGGGTATCATGCAGTATATAGGCTTCCAATGCTCAAGATGTGCCCATCCGGACCTCTTTCAAGAACACGAAAAACACATGATTCGTCCGAAGCAATTCTCTTTATTTCAACCCAATGCATTTCGGGCTTCATGAGCCCTTCTTCAGGGGTAACTGCAAGTATTAATTAAAAAACCACCATTACTTCATATATCTTAAATAACACATATACAATAAACCATGTTATAACCTTGTTTACATTAATACAACCTCAGTGCCATGTACAAATACAACATTTGTTCAAATAACATGTTTTTTTAATTATTCTAATAAATTGCCCTTCTCATAACTTAAACACTACAAAGCCCAAGTCACAAGCTCATCACTTTTCACCCTTGCCCTACCCAGTAATGTTTTACCCACATCCCCTCTCCTACTTCCACACTACGTGCTTCCACCCTGCCACTCACGAGTTGAACCCCTCGGACCCATCATTCACCCCCGCTTTTCACCTAACACTAACCCTTTCCCCAACTACCTCATTTTCACGCTTTTGAATCTCCCCTTACTCTCACAAACTTCCAATGACCTCAACCAAATTCCACACTTGCACGCTCCTTACTCTACCCTTGCTCACACGCCCAAACCGCTTCCAAACTGACGACCACCTCCACTGGATTCCTCACATTCACACTACTCAATCTCCCACTCACGCTCTCAGAATCACCTCAGTTACAACTCCTCACGTACCTATAAAAACTACTCTTTCGCGCTCCTCGCTCTCCCCTTGCTCACATGCCCAAACCACTTACACACTAACAATCACCTCAACCAAATTACTCACATTTACACTACACAAGTCTCCCCCTACTCTCGCTCTCGAAATCACCTCAGCCACCATTCCTCTCGTACCTGTGAAAACTGCATCATATTGTCATTCCGATCCATTTCAATCAAAATCTTTCCTTCCCCTTGTGGCTCATTCATTTTAAACCGTCGGCCAACTCCGTAGTCCCTCCCTCATTGGTGCTCATGAATTAAACCTGTGACTTTCCCTCTACTACTTATGGCCCAACCCAATACAAAAAACTACCATTCCCAAAACTCAATGCGTTTCCAAAACCCCACAGAAATAAAATCAATAAACAATTCCAACAAAAAAACAGTTATTATTTTTACTCGAGCGCAAATATTTGTGCATGTGTTTAAAAAAACGCTGCTTCCAAAGTTCAATATGGTAATATAACATGATGGTATGAATGTCATTTGTGGTTTTTCAATATGCTGATAACTCGAACTCACTCCATGGACGCGATGTTATGCCGTACAAGTGGATGATGCAAACCATTATATCAAAGTTATCTTCTGTTCTCTGTTGGGTGCAAACCATCAAAAGGGCAAATTGTTTCATACAATAATACATGAGGGTGGTGGGATGCACACCTGTTTATCCATTTAACCATGTTTAACGAAACAATAATCCTAGCGTGCGAGCTCACTGGGTGAGTGCCTTGCCCAGGTAGCACACTGTTATACAAACGAACCGTGTGGAGCGACATTACACCCCATTCCAGTTGCACAGCCATAACGTGAATTCACATTAATACTCAAATGTCAACCTTCGTTTAACTCCATTTAATTCATCACTTTACTCCAGTTTTCTTATATACTCTTTTTCTCTTTCTATCTTCACTCCACATGTAGGGTATCATGCAGTTTAAAAGCTTCCAATGCTCAAGATGTGCCCATCCGGACCTCTTTCAAGAACACGAAAAACACATGATTCGTCCGAAGCAATTCCCTTTATTTCAACCCAATGCATTTTGGGCTTCATGAGCCCTTCCTCAGGGGTAACTGCAAGTATTAATTAAAAAACCACCATTACTTCATATATCTTAAATAACACATATACAATAAACCATGTTATAACCTTCACCTAACACTAACCCTTTCCCCAACTACCTCATTTTCACGCAAGGGGAGAGCGAGGAGCGCGAAAGAGTAGTTTTTATAGGTACATGAGGAGTTGTAACTGAGGTGATTCTGAGAGCGTGAGTGGGAGATTGAGTAGTGTGAATGTGAGGAATCCAGTGGAGGTGGTCGTCAGTTTGGAAGCGGTTTGGGCGTGTGAGCAAGGGGAGAGTAAGGAGCGTGCAAGTGCGGAATTTGGTTGAGGTGATTGGAAGTTTGTGAGAGTAAGGGGAGATTCAAAAGCATGAAAATGAGGTAGTTGGGGAAAGGGTTAGTGTTAGGTGAAAAGCGGGGGTGAATGATGGGTCCGAGGGGTTCAACTCGTGAGTGGCAGGTTGCAAGCAGGTAGTGTGGAAGTAGGAGAGGGGATGTGGGTAAAACATTACTGGGTAGGGCAAGGGTGAAAAGTGATGAGCTTGTGACTTGGGCTTTGTAGTGTTTAAGTTATGAGAAGGGCAAATTATTAGAATAATAAAAAAAACATGTTATTTGAACAAATGTTGTATTTGTACATGGCACTGAGGTTGTATTAATGTAAACAAGGTTATAACATGGTTTATAGTATATGTGTTATTTAAGATATATGAATTAATGGTGGTTTTTTAATTAATACTTGCAGTTACCCCTGAAGAAGGGCTCATGAAGCCCGAAATGCATTGGGTTGAAATAAAGAGAATTGCTTTGGACGAATCATGTGTTTTTCGTGTTCTTGAAAGAGGTCCGGATGGGCACATCTTAAGCATTGGAAGCTTATAAACTGCATGATACCCTACATGTGGAGTGAAGATAAAAAGAGAAAAAGAGTATATAAGAAAACTGGAGTAAAGTGATGAATTAAATGGAGTTAAACGAAGGTTGACATTTGAGTATTAATGTGAACACATCCCTGTGTGCCATGCCTACAACCCACTGCCCTGGCATAGGTTAGCCACCCCTCTTGCTGGGTGCACCATACTAGTGGTGAGGGTACAGGTGCATGAGCCCTGTACCCCTACAGTGTCTAAGCCAATTCTTAGACATTGTAAGTGCAGTAATACCATTAAGAGTATATGATGCTGGGAGTTTGTCATTGCGAACTCCACAGCACCATAATGGCTTTAATGAAAACTGGGAAGTTTGCTATTAAACCTCTCAGCACATTAAACCCACACTGATGCCAGTGTGGGATTTAATGAAAAATGCACTGAGAGGGCATCTTAGAGATGACCCCTGAAAAACGACCAACCTCTGGTGGGTTCCCTGACTGTTACACACCAGCCTACCACCACGAAACATGTTTCTGGACCCCTGGGATGGGAGCCTTCGCTCCCTGAGCCCAGAAACAAAGCCTTTCCTGGGCGAGGTGTTCACACCTCCCCCAGGCCAGGAAGAGCCATCTGTGGCAGGGGAGCTTCAAAGGCCTTGCAGCATTTGTAATGCGACCCCCAGCCTCTCCTTCTATCAGGAAGACGGGTGGGAAAAATTAGCCAGCCCAAAACGTGTGCCCACCTCTGCCAACCCCACCACTCAGGTGGGGGAGGCCAGGTGAAGCCCACTCTTCAGTGCCCGCCATCTTGCATCTGGCAATCCGGATTAGGGATTGTGCTCACTCCCCCACGTGGGGTGAGCACACCTAGGGTGTAGTCACCCTAAGGTCAGTAGCCCATTGGCTACTGGCCTTGAGACCCCTAAAATGCCCCCTAAATACAGTATTTAGGGGGAAGCCCTGAACCAAGAAGTTAGACAAGAAACCACAAGAAGAAAAGAAGAAGGACCGAACAGCCGTGCCGAAGCGAAGAAGAGGAGGACGCCCACTGACTTGGCCCCAGCCCTACCAGCCTGTCCCCACTTCGAACCTGCAGAAGTGAAACTCCGGTGTGTCCTGCAGCCAGCAACCTCAAGAACCCCAAGGACCTACCCTGCCTTCAAAAGAAAAGACTTTGTCTCCTGTGAACACCGGATTTGTTCAGCCACAGACTCCAGCTTCGGCAAAGTCCGCGAGTCTGCACCACTCTGCACCCAACGCCCACGGCCCGAGTTCGAGTAATCCAACACCACGAGGAGGTCTCCCTGGCGATCCTGACCCGAGATCTGGTGACCCCTGACCTGCCTCAAGCCTACAGCCGATGCCTGCAGCCACAAACCGGAAGGTCCCCCCAACCGCGACCAGGAGCTGGTAAGAAGATCCGACCCTAAAAGGCACCCCTGCACCCGACGCCCCACGGCCTTGGGTGGCCCAACCGACGGTGCCTCACCAACCCCCAGCATCCCGACTTACCTCTTCAAGTGGTGGTCGCACCCAGAAGACTTTCGTCCCTGAGCCTGCAGTGTGTTTGCAAACCAGAGACTCCCCATTGAATGCTACAGGGCGTCCGACGCCAAAACAGCACTTTGCACCCGGCTGCCCCAGTGCCGCTGAGGGTGCAACTTTTGTGCTGGCTTGAACCCCCTTTTGCCCTGAGCTTAAGTCCAGGAGCTTTGCTCCCACAACCTTGTTGCCTGCTCGTAAGCATCCACCAACCGGAGGCCCCCTAACTCTGATAGGATAACATTGGGCCTCAGCACTCTGCAGCCGGCCGCCCTAGTGCCGCTGAATGTGTAACAAGAGTGCATCCTTGATCCTGGGGGGTCCCTGAGTCTACCCCCAGAATACCAACTCCCACAACCGAATACTTACCTTTGAACCGATAACTCTATTTTCCTCCATAGGATAACATTGACTGTTTATCTGTGAAAAGTTTCTAAGTGTGGAGTTGGAAAATCTATAAAAGTCTTTTAAACTGTAACCAAATAACAAAAACGCTTTTACTTACCTGTTTACAGGAAATGTCCAAGTGCAGCATCCAGGTATACTGCACTGTGTAAGAAAAGTAATCTGTAAAGTAATCTACTTGACATTCTACTAAAAGCCAATACAAAGTATATGTACAATCTTTCAAAGCATTGCATTACTAGTAGTTCTACTGTAATCAAACCAAAAGTATATATACAACTGCAATACAAACTGTTTACAAACTGTATTATTACTGCAAAGTACCTATCACTTACCTGTGCCAGGCTTGGTTGGTTCTAGGAAACAAAATAACTAAAAGAATATTTTTATACAAAACCAATTGGTCTGAAGTTCAGTCTTTGAGTGTGTGATATCATTTGCTGATTGAGTGTGTACAGCAATTGCTCAACACTACCCTCTGATAAAGCCTTACTGCTCGCCCACACTACCACAAATAGAGAGTAAGGTGCTATCTACTTTTACCTCTGCCTACCTTTGGGGTTCCACTGGACTCTGTGCACACTATACCTCACTTTGGTATAGTATATACATAGCCAGCTTCCTACACCTGGACCCAAGCCTATGTGCGAAACTAAAAACCGCCCCCATGGTTTTTACAGACTCTGATCTTTTGGCCTCCACCAGGGATTTCCAGCAGTTATTACCATCAAATAAAACTCCCAGGTAAGGGAAGGCCTTAACCTTGCACAAGGTAAAATTGGATACCTTGAAGGTCTTACTCCTTGTAGATTTGGGGCCCACTACCATTACATAGGACTTCGAAAAATTGACAGACAGGTCCACGAGTCCCATAAAAGACACATTTATTTATTTATTTATTTAAAGGTTTTATATAGCGCTGGCTGGACCCAAGAGTATCAGAGCGCTTTACGGGTTTTGCTAATACAGAATTTCAATTTCACTTTAATACAATGAGGTAATGAGATAAAAATATCACTGGAGGAAAGCATAGTTAGTTAGTGTGAGAGGAGGGCGAGAAAGTGAAGGACAGCAGTGGAGGGTGAGTGGTAAGGGGAAAATAAGAGGAAAAAGGTAGGCATTACCCAAAAAATAAAGAGGGGGGGTGGAGGGGGTCAAAATGAAAGAATAGAATGGGGGGGGATGGGGTGAAACAATAGGTCGAGGGGACCTAGACTGATGGGGCAAGAGTAGGAATTATTAGCCAGTGACAATACATTAAGGACCCCAATATTTATTGAGAAGGAGCAGCTTGAGGTCTTTTTTGAAGCTGGTGTAAGAGGGTTGCAACGTAAATCTTTAGGGAGGGCATTCCATACAGAGGGCGCGTTTCCAGAGAAAGAGCGGGACTGTGTAGATTTCTTTTTTAATAAGGGAGGGACAAGGACAAGAGCGTTAGTGCTCCTCATTGTTCTAGTACAGCCCGCTTTGTGGAGTTTGTCAGAGAGGTAAGAAGGGGTATTTTGATGGAGGGCTTTGTGCGTGATGCACGCAGTCTTGTAGGTGGATCTGCCTTCAATCGGAAGCCATTTAAGGTCTTTGAGAACGGGGGAGATGTGATCAAAGCGCTTACAGTCAGTAATAAGCCTGGCAGCAAGGTTCAAAATGGATTTGATCGGTGTTAGGTGGACTTTAGGAGTACCAGCGAGAGTGGCATTCCCGTAGTCAATTTTAGACAGGACCAGTGATTGCACAACTGATTTAAAGTCATCTGCAGGGATAAAGGGTTTAATTTTTTTAAGATGGTGAAGTGTGAAAAGAGCACCTTTGGCCGAATTTTTTATGTGGGGAGTAAGACTGAGGCTCTGGTCGACACTAATGCCGAGGGATTTGACTGAGTTAGAGATGGAGAGAGAGCAGTTGAGAGCTTTGATGTCAGAGATCCAGTGTTGAATAGGGAGCGAGTTGTTTTTAGGCAAGAATAGAATGATTTCTGTTTTTTTAGGGTTAAGTTTGAGGTGGTTATGATGAAACCACAATTGAATCTTAGTCAAGGCATCATTGAGATGTAAGACATCGACATGGGATTTGATCCGATAGTAAAGTTGGGTGTCATCGGCATAGAGGTGGTAACTGATTTTCGCTTGTTTAAGGATGAGGGTGAGGGGTTCCATGAATAGATTGAATAGAGTGGGAGAGAGAATAGAGCCCTGGGGTACCCAAGGTGACTGGCAAAGGTTTAGAAAGGCAATCGCTGACTTTAATTTGTTGCGTTCTGTGTTGGAAAAAGGAGGTGAACCATTTGAGAACAGCACCATCAAAGCCAAAACGGTCTTTGAGAATATTGAGTAAGGCAGTATGGTTAACAGTATCAAAAGCAGCGGAGAGGTCAAGAAGAATGAGAAGGGAGGATTCCCCCTTGTCTAGGGAGCGATGGATGTCGTCAATAATATTGAGCATGGCTGTTTCAGTGCTACAGCCCTTTCGAAAGCCTGATTGTAAAGCGTCCAAGAGGTTGAAAGATTCGATGTGTTTGTCCATCTGGAGCAGGGCGACTTTTTCCAGGGCCTTAGATAAGAAAGGAAGGATAGAAATGGGGCGTAGATTATTTAAGTCATTGGGGTCAGCAGTAGTGTTTTTGATGAAAGGGGTAATTTGGCCTAGTTGGAGGGACTCGGGGACACTGCCGGTGGCAAGGGAGGCGTTGATGATATTGGCCCAATAAGGGGCAATGATGTGTTTGAGGTCTTGTACAAGATAGGCCAGGAGGGGATCTCTGGTATGTGAGGATGGTTTAAGCTTGGTGATGATGTTGAAGACATCCCGTTCAGATACTGGACAGAAGTTCTTCCAGGATGCATTGTTTTTTAGCTGGGGGGCGGAGTAGTAAGGTATAAAAGGGGTGGCAGTGAGGGGGAGTTGGGCGGACTCCAAGGGAGGGATAGGAGTGGATGAAGACAAAGCGGGAATGCTAAGGAGGGGAGGTAGGCTAAGTGGGGGGAGTTAAGACGAAGGATTGATCAATCTTAGTGATTTTATCAGAGAAGAAGCTAGCAATTTCTTCACATCTCTCGACCGTAGCCAATAGTTTAGGAGGGTCTGAGGCAGTTTGGTTTTTGACAATGTTAAATAGTTCCCTAGGTCGATTTCTTGCCCGGTCAAGTTGTGAACGGAAGAAGGTGGTTTTTTCTTTAAAGATGTGTTTTTATAGTTGGCCCTTGCGGCTCTGAGGAGGACAAGATTTGGTGAGGAAGGCTGTTGCCTCCATGTGCGTTCAGTCTGTCTGAGAGCTCGTCTCTCATTGTTGAGGTCCGTATTGAACCAGGATTTGGAGGGTTTGCTTTTTTGCAGTTTTAATTTGGCTGGGGCAATTTGGTCAAGGGCTTCAACGATGGATTTGTTGTAATGTTCTGTAAGGTCATTGGCATTTTGGGAGAGAGGAGTAAGCCGTAGATAAGCTTTAATTTTTGTCTCCAGTTCGTCCGGAGGAATAAGGTGAAGATTTCTGGTCAGTTTCTTTTGCAAGATGGTGTTTAAGGAAGGGGGGGGGCACAGAACTGTTGATCGTGAAGAGGATGAGGTGGTGGTCGGACCAGTCAATGGGGATAATGCGGGAAAGAGAAGCCAGGTCATTGCTAGTAATAATAGCGTCAAGGGCGGCACCTTTGGAGTGTGTAGGCGAATTGCAGAGTTGTTTCAGGTCGCTGATATCAAGTAAGTCATTGATGAGTTTAACCGAGGGGTCATCATTTTTGTTCCAGTGGAGGTTAAAGTCCCCGAGGAAGAGGTTTTTAGACTTGGAGGTCGCTGATTGGATAAGAAGATCAGACAATTCTTCAACAAAGGAAAGAGGGTCACCAGGGGGATGATAGATATTATGTAGGCGAATAGGGGGGGAGCCCTGAGCTGTGAGTTCAGCACCAAGGTATTCAAAAGTAGTAAAGTCAGGGTGCTGGACAGGTGAGAGTTGAAGTTCTTCTTTATAAATTATAGCGATGCCCCCTCCAATTTTATCAAGCCTGTCTTTTCTGAGGATGGTGTAACCGGGGGGAGAGAGCAGATCAAGGATTGATGATGAGTGGGCATTGAGCCAGGTTTCCGTCAGAAAGGCGATGTCAATGTTTTCACTGAGGATGGTTTCAGCGATTTCTGTTGCATGACACGTTGCCGATCGGCAGTTGACCAGCATGCAGTTGAGGGGTTTAGGGTCGTTTGTTTTTGTGGAAGAACAGGAGTGGATAGTGGTGAGTTGTTGAGGGGGTCTGGGCGAGACTGGGGAGGGCAGGGTCCTACTTGTTCCCAGGATCACAGGGATTGATGAATGAGGAGGAGGAGAGTTAATAGGCGAGGCGGTGAGGGGGTAGGCTTTATTGAGATCAGGGAGGTCAGGGGAGGGAAGATGGCTCTTGGAGAGGGGTTGGCTGAGTGAACAATTACTGCAAGATGGTCTAGGTGGTGAATTGTCGTTAGGGGAAATATTCCTTTGGTTATGGAGTGCGGGGTACGTTTGAGTGGAGTCCAAGGGATAGGTGTGAATGGGAAGGTTCCTTGTGGAGAGGGAGTTGACGTCATTTCTGAGAGAAGAGAGTTCTAACACGAGGGTTGAGAGTTGGAGTTCTATATTGAGGAGTGATTGGGTAAGAAGTGAGATAGGGAAGGGGGCTAGGAGATCAAGTGGGAGAGGGGAATGGTCCAAGTTGGTCGGGGGTGACGGTCTAGGGTGTGGATAAGGTGGGAAACCAGGCGGAGGGTGGAGAGGGGTGTTAAGGTTGCAGGGAAGAGGCGGAATTGAAGGGTATGAGAGGGCATTCCCGGGAGTCAACTGGGTGTCAAGAGAGGAAAAGGGGGCATGGGAGGGGTGTTGGGGGCTGTTAGTTAGATAAAGGGGGGATGGTTAACAGGAGAAGAGATAGGAGTTATTTGTGGAGCTGATGAGGGACCACGGGGAAGTGTTACATGAGGAGGGGGGAGGATTTGGGTGTCTGAGGGCGTAGTAGTAGGGTTACTAAGGGAGAAGGAGATAGTCGTTATTCGAGGAGCCGACAGGGGATCGGGGGGCGGGTGTGCAGGAGGAGGTGGGGTTTGGGAGGCTGAGGGAGTTGAAAGAAAGTCAGGAGGAGGGGGGGATGCTGATGAGGTTGTGGGAAAATGCATCTGAGAATCGGGGATTTCAATGGTGATTGGTGGGTCAGGGAACGGATGGGTAGGGGACAGGGATTGAGGGGACAAAAAGGCATCTTGCGTTTGTGAGGCTGGGAGGATAGAGGTAAGTGTAGGTAGTAAGTGTTGGGATAAGGAGCTGAAGTGGTGTTCAAAAATGGTGAGGTGGTTTTCGGAGGCTTGGATAAGGATATTTCCTGATTTGAAAATAGAGATGTCAATTTCGCCAGGAAATGTGGGGGAAGGAGTGGTGGAAAGTTTCAGACCATAGGATATTTTGCAGGAATTCTTGATAGGAAGGTGGTGGAGAAAGATACTTTTCCATTTAGAGGGGCGTTTGGTGTAGAAGATATAGTTGGTTTTTATGATGGAGGTTAGGCTAAGGTAGTTGTCAACGAATAAGGTTTCTTGGTGGAGAGTTAGAAGTTTGTGTTTAAAGTTTTTCTTGCCATTTTTGGAAAGGTTTGAGGGATAAAGGATGGACCAGGAGTTAGGGCCATGTCTAGTGATGGGAGAGTCCAGTGTCATGAGAGTATGGCTGAGGGGAGGCATGATGGATCCACAATAATGGTTAGGGGGTGAGGGGTAGATGAGCGGGAGGGAGATTGGGGTGGAATAGAATGGGGATGGGGAATAGGAGAGGGGGGGCGATGGAACGTCAGTGAAGGTGAAGTATCCAAGTGATCGTGGGGGTTTTGTAGTGTGTTGTCTTGGGTCGGATGCGTTAGGGGGAAGGGAGGTGGGAGAAGGAGGGGATTCCAGGAGTAGAGGCAGTAGACAGGTTCAATATTATGAGAACGGGGTGAAAAGGACGGTAGAACCAGCAGGGAAATAAAATAGTAGGGTGAAGTAGAGAGAAAGAGGAGGGGGGGGAGAATAAGACAGAGGGGTATAATAATGATAAAGAAAATCTGTGAGACAATAGTAAAAAACAAGTCAGTGAAGAACAGGAGATGAGAGTAAGGGAGCAGCTGCACGTCTTTTTCAATGATATAAAATTTAAAATTATAACCAAAAAAGATAAGGTGAGATAGACCAATTTGAGTGCACATAGTACCAAATAAAAGACAAAATGAGGTAAACCATAATGAATGCACATCGAGCAGAATAGATTGCACCATTCACAATAAATTACGAACAGCATAAACAATCCAAAAATAAAATAGCAGGATGGGGTGAGTCAAGAAGGACCTGGCCAACCCCGGGCCATCAGGACAGCATCGTCTGCATATAGCAAGACGGAGAGAAATTTGTTCCCGATCTTTAGGCAATCGGCAGGCACCGATAGGAGCACGGACTCTAACCCGTTCACATACAAGGTGAACAAAAAAGGTGCAAGTATGCACCCCTGGTGAACCCCACAGCTTATTGAGACTGATCGGGTGCATGCTGCTCCTTGAGAAAAATACACCGAGGCTGAGGTCGATGAGTGACGATCAGCTAATAATGCCACATCTCCCTCAGCAAAGCCCAAAATTTCGCTCGATTCACCCAATCAAAAGTGGACGTCAGAGCCATAAATGCGAGATGTAGAGATTTGGACCGAGCCACCGCATATTTGTTGATAATTAAATGAAGAAACAAAATGATCGGTGGTATAAATATTGGGATCCTGGCGCTCCAAGGGTGAGGTCACTGAATATCTTAGTCTATATATAGATGAACGGTGCTGAAGGGTGGAGAGAACCACCAGCCTCCCCAAACCTAGTGGCCATAGGCAACAGATATACGCAATACCAATCCGCAGCACACGTTTAATAATCAACAAATACTGGACAGCAGTAGCACATGTAAGTTCACTTGAGTACAAAATAAACAGCACAATAAAATTCCTTGTTCCTTAATTTCTTTTCTTCAGGTTCCTTTTTATTTAAACAAGATCTCAGCTAGCCAACACGTGTTTCGTCGCACAATGGGAATACAAGCCCATGACTTTTTCAAGTCTCTAATGTCTCTTGTTCTTAACAATTTCAAGTGTGGTGATAATTCCAACCCACACGATCCTCCGTCGTGGGCAGACGTACTTAAGTAACTTCCAAACAGTTCATAAAATGACCACCGAATATATGGGTGTGTCGTCGTGTATTTTCTTATTCAATCGCATAGACGTCCTATGCCGGTCCCTTGAGTACGAGGTGGATTCCCTCGTACTCGAGGGACCGGCATAGGACGTCTATGTGATTGAATAAGAAAATACACAACGACACACCCATATGAACTGTTTGGAAGTTACTTAAGTACGTCTGCCCATGCCGGAGGATCGTGTGGGTTGGAATTATCACCACACTTGAAATTGTTAAGAACAAGAGACATTAGAGCCTTGAAAAAGTCGCGGGCTTGTATTCCCACTGTGCAACGAAACACGTGTTGGCTGGCTGAGATCTTGTTTGAATAAAAAGGAACCTGAAGAAAAGAAATTAAGGAACAAGGAATTTTATTGTGCTGTTTATTTTGTGCTCAAGTGGACTTACATGTGCTACTGCTGTCCAGTATTTGTTGATTATTAAACGTGTGCTGGTGATTGGTATTGGATAATTAAATGAAGATTGAGGCAGTGGTCTGCAGTCGACCTCCCTGCACTGCAACCATACTGGACGTTGCTCAAAATGATATTTTCTTCTGTTCAGTCACACAACCTATTTAAAATCGCCCTCCCCAAGACCTTGACCGTGGCATACTGTAGAGAAATTGGCCGATAGCATTGTGGATTCTCTTTATCCCCCTTCTTAAATATGGGGACGATCACGGCGGTGGACCAGGAGGGTAACAACCCCTCCTGTGCAGCCGCATTCAGGACCTGCATTAGTAAAAGAGCCCAAAACTCTATGTTAACTTTAAACAGATCTGTCGGTATACTGTCCGGGCCCGGGGGCCTTATTGCTGGACAGGGCAAGAATTCCTTGTTGAATTTCATCTAACGTGAGAACCACTCTGTGCTAGCTTTAACAGGTGCCCCGAGGGTTATATCTCCCCCTCTAGCCCCCTAGTTCTAAATACCCTCAAAATGGGCCACCCACTGATGCTCCAGGATGTGATTGCATAAAAGCGGGCCAGAGCCCTCAGAAAAACAAGCCTGTTTACAACGCTCCAGAAAGGGAGCTATCCCCCATTTCACAGGCTTGACAAAGCTCCTCCCAGGCTGACTCCTGTAAGTTATGTCTGCACACCTTTTGAGCCAACCTGTAAGCCCGCCTGCAGTCTCTAATCAAACACCCTCTCCCTATATACTAGTAGAATAGGAGCCACCTGACAGGAAGGGTATGGTCTCTGAACAGGAACTACCTGACAGGATGCGACTGGCAACAAAAAGAGACATGGTGGAATGGTGTTGAAGTTTGGGGGACATCTTAGAGTTCAGTCTTCTTTGGTGGCCATCCTGAAAGGAAGTCTCACTAAAGGGGAGTTAGACAGTACCTTCCCACTTACCGCATGCCCATTAATAGTCCAGAACCATAACTCCATGCCAGTCAAAAGCGAATCAGAATAACAAAATGTTTCAGTCACACAATAAAATGCCTGCAGAAATGATGTTATGATGCTTCTCACGTTTGCCAGTGTGGTAATATGAGATCCAGGCTGCTGCTCAAATATGCTTATTTACCTATTATTGGACCTCATTATGAGTTTTCCAGTGCCCGGTTGCGGAGTGGGTTGATGTGCACCCCCCTAAATCCCCCCCCCCCCCAGAGATAACAACATGTGTTAACGAGGGGGTGTGAATTAACATGGATTAGGGGTTGAACCATGAGAATGAGGAATTACTGCTGGAATCAGTAAGTCAACGTCCAAACCCACCTGTATTTCTTAATTTTTAGCTGGTGTTTCACCTGGAGAATTTGTCTTCTTTCAGTATCCGGCTTCTTTGGGGTAAACATAACACATCAACAGTGTTCTCCTCTTACCTTGTAATTCCTGATGGGGCCAGTATCTTGGAAATTTTGGGGACCATGTAGTGAGGCCCAGTATGCCAGCATGTTAGGGATGAACACTGTCCTTCAAATATGCCAGGGCTGATCACAGTCACTGTCCAATGGGGCATATCAGCACGTCAGTATACACAAGTGGACTTCAAGCACCTACTGTCATACTCAGATACACTGGGAAAGAGTGAAATACCTGTGGCAGGAGTTAAAATGAAATGAGAATCTTCACAAAGAAGAAGCATTGAAAAATATTAAATTTGAAATGTAAAGAAGAAAATGATAATGTCAAAAGAAGTGGTTAATAAACAGGTCCTACTGTTTTGGCTCATTT
This sequence comes from Calotriton arnoldi, assembly GCA_963921515.1. NCBI lineage: Eukaryota > Metazoa > Chordata > Amphibia > Caudata > Salamandridae > Calotriton > Calotriton arnoldi. The sequence goes on from CAWUFW010002227.1 coordinate 1,755,960, forward strand.
GGTGAAATGTAGCTAATTTGCAGATGAACTACTGTGGCTACAGTGCCTGTTAATGGTGTCCGATACACTATTTCTCTGTGAAATCTGCGGCTGAAGGTAAATTTGTAATGCACCTATTTGTCTTGAGTGCAGCCAGTTTGGAGGTTCGAAACTTCTATACAAATTTAATTTGTGATTTAAGACAATGCAAAGACCGCATTGATAGAGCATTGATTTCATATGGTGGAAGTTTTCATCTTGGCAACTGGATCTGGACAACTGGGGCTTTCTGCTCAGTAGCTAAAATTGAGCTTGGAAGGGGATTGTCACTTCTTGGTAGGGTACGACACACCTTGTAGAAACTGGGCAGCTGGTGAGAGTGCCTGTCTGAGCTGATGCGGGTGCTGGTGAGCGTGGTAACTGCTGCCTGTTGCTTTGCTGAGGGCTGGCTGGAGGTGGTTCCTAGTGTAGCTTAGTTGGGAGGGGCCTCATTTGACATGGGGTAGGTTACTTTCAGTTTATTAAGAAGGTCAAAGAGCCCTTTCAGGCTTTAGCAACCTCACCAGCTATTGTGGTATACCATTTATGTCATAAAGTACTACAGCTATCTACCTCTCACAAGAGCACTCTGGCCTATCCCAGCCTCAGGCTGGAGCTTTATCTGGGTGAGGAAGGGCCCAGTAACATCCTGACCCTGGCACACTTCCTTGCATTGTTCTGCCAGAGAAAGTATGTTGACCTCACTACCCTGGCATCACTCCATGTTAGAGGCTCTCTGTAAGCAGAGAGACCTCCCAGGAATTTATCCTGGTCCTGTGAGGAATTGGGCTGTCCTCGAACAGCAAAGGGGGCACAGGTGTAAAAGAGAGCACATGAGATATGAGTGAATCAGAAGAGAATGTACCAATACGGGTTAAGTCGGTCACAATGAAAGAGGGTAGCACAGAGAAAAAATGGGTGCACATAAGATGAGAACAGAGGGAAGCACAGGGACTTCTGACATCAGAGTGGAAGGGGCAGGGCAGGCTTTAGCACTTATGGCACCGGGTGCAACAATCATTTTTGCACCCCCATTGCCTCTCACTCGGATTCTCTCACCACCACCTGGCAAAAGTGCCCCTCATCTCGCCATAGCCTCTCTCTCACATAAATTTCATTTGTTTTAAAGCTCTGGTAAATGCTGGCTTAACTAATAAGAATGTAGATCTACCCAAACAAACCCTTTTTAGCAACATTAGGAAAAAATAATGAAAGACTGGGGGGAAAAAACATAATGTCCTAACCTATTTCAATCAATCATTCAATCAATTAATCAATCAGGGAATTGTAAGCGCGCTACTCACCCGTGAGTGTCTCAAGGCGCTGGGGGGTGGGGGTTGTACGCAACTCTGTTCAGTCGAAGAGCCAGGTCTTGAGTGTTTTCCTGAAGATGTTCAGTGAGGGGGCACGTCTGATGTTGACCAGGAGTTCGTTCCAGGTCTTGGCCGCTATGTAGGAGAAGGTCCTTCCTCCCTTTCTGGTTCTGCGGATGCATGGGGTTTCGGCGAGGTTGGCGGATCGGAGGTGTCTCTTGGGTACGTGGAGGAGATTTTCTCGTTGAGGTATTGGGGTCCGGTGTTTTGGAAGCATTTGAAGGCGTGGGTGAGTATCTTGAAGGTTACTCTCTTCTCTATGGAGAGCCAGTGGAGGTCTTGCAGGTGTTGGGTGATGTGTTCTTGTCGAGGGATGCCGAGAACGAGTCTGGTGGCAGTGTTCTGAATGGTCTGGAGTTTGCAGAGCAGAGATTTATCGAGTCCTGCGTAGAGGGCTTTTCCGTAGTCCAGTCTGCTGGTTATGAGTGCGTGGGTGATGTTTTTTCTAGATTCGGGGGGGATCCATTTGAAGCTCTTACGAAGGATGCTGAGGGTGTTGAAGCAGGTGGAGGTGACGGCGTTGACCTGTCGGGTCATGGAGAGGGAGTAGTCGCGTATGATGCTGAGGTTCTGGGCATGGTTGGTGGGTGTGGGCCGGTTGCCGAGGGCGTTGGGCCACCAGGTGCTGTTGCATGCGGAGGGGGAGGGGGAGGATCCGAGGACGAGGACCTCTGTCTTCTCTGAGTTGAGCTTCAGGCAGCTGCTGCTCATCCAGGATGCAACGTCCTTCATTCCTTACTGAAAGCTGAGTCTGGTGGTGACGACGTCCTTGGTGAGGGAGAGGATGAGCTGGGTGTCATCGGCGTAGGAGACTATGTTAAGTCAGTGCTGTCTGACGATGGCGGCGAGGGGGGCCATGTAGGTGTTGAAGAGCGTAGGGCTGAGTGATGATCCTTGAGGCACTCCGCAGTTGATCTCTGTGGGTTGGAGAGGAAGGGTGGCAGTCTGATTCTTTGGGTCCTGCCGGTGAGGAAGGAGCGGAGCCATTCAAGGGCGGTTCCCTGTATGCCAGCATCGTGGAGTCTGGCAGTGAGTGAGCGGTGGGAGACGGTGTCAAAGGCTGCGGAGAGGTCTAATAGGATCAAGGGCCGCGGTGTGGCCTTGATCGAGGAGGGTGTGGATGTCATCTGTGGCTGCGAGTAGGGCGGTCTCGGTGCTGTGGTTGCTGGAGTTCTCTTTGATTAATTTTGTAAGTTGGGTGTTGACAGTCTTCTCTGTGACTTTGGCCGTGAAGGGAAGGAGCGAGATGGGACGGTAGTTCTTGGGGTCCGAAGGGTCTGCCGAGGGCTTCCTGAGCAGGGGCTTGACTTCTGCTTGTTTCCAATCATCAGGGAAGGTGCCGGTTTTGAAGGTGGTGTTGATGGTGCATTGTAGTTCCCGTGCGATGGGGGCGCCGGCTCTGTGGAAGATGTGCGGAGGGCAGGGGTACGTGGGTGCTCCTGAGCGGATGCTTTTCATGGTCCATTCGGTGTCTTCAGTGGTGGCTGGGTTCCAGGCTGAGATGGAGGGTCGTAGGTGTTGTCGGAGGGGGTGGTGGTTTCGGAGTTCAGGGCTCGTTCGTTGAAGTTGTCATAGAGGGCCTTAATTTTCAGGTGGAAGTAAGAGCAGAGCTTGTTGCATAGGTCCTAGGAAGGGGTGATGTCTGTGTCCTCGCTGGGGGGTTTGGTGAATTCTTGTATGATGCTGAAGAGTTCCTTAGAGTTGCTGGCGGTGGCGGAGATCTGTTCTGGATGAAGGTTCGCTTGGTTGATCTGATGAGATGATGGTGTTCCGTCATGGTGTTCTTGTATGTGGTGCGGTCTTCCGGCGTTTTGCTGTTTCGCCAATTATTCTCGAGACATCTGCAGGTGCGCCTGGATTCTCAGAGATCGGCGGTGAACCAGGTGGCCTTCCTGGGGCGTTGTCTGTTGGGGCTGCGGAGGGGTGCGAGTTCGTCTGCGCAGTTGGAGATCCATCTGTGTAGTTCTCTGCTGCGAGGTTGGCGTTGGTCGAGGTGGAGGGTCATCGCGGTTGAGGATGGAGTTGAGGTGCTCCTCGGTGACCTTGCTCCAGTTCCTTCTCGGAGGGAGGGGTGCAGGTTTGGGGGCGGCGAGGAAGTGCACGCAGTGGTGGTCCGTCCAGGGGGGTTGCATGGTGTGGCTGAAGTGGATGTTGTTGCCTCCTGTGAATATGGGGTCGAGGGTGTGTCCTGCCTTGTGGGTGGGGGTGGTGGCGAACTGTTTCAGTCCAAGATTGGCGAAGTTGTCCAGGAGGGTGGCGGAGTTGGGTCACTGTGGTTGTCGAGGTTGAAGTTGAGGTCTCCGATGAGGATGTAGTCCATGAAGGTGATGGCATGGGGCGCGATGAGGTCGGCAATGGTGGAGTCGAACGCGGTTTGAGGTCCGGGGGGTCTGTAGGCGAGGGTGCCTCTTAGGGTCATTCTGGGGCTGGTCTGGAACTGGAAATGGAGGTGTTCGGCGGTGGTCGGGCTGTCGCGCGAGCTGGAGGTCATGAGTCAGAGGGAGCTCTTGTGCGTGATGGCAGGTACCCCCACGGGCGGTTGGGTCGGTCCTTCCTCTGGATCTTGTATCTGTCGGGGATGGCGGTGGTGACGTCGGGGGCGGAGGTGGAGTTGGTCCAGGTTTCTGTGAAGAAGGCGACATCTGGCGAGAGGGTGTCGAGGAGGTCCCAGATCTCTAAGGCATGTCGGTGCAGGGAGCGCAAGTTGAGGAGAATGCACTTCAGGGTTCCAGTGGTGTTGGTGTCCGGCGTGGGTGCGGTGGCCATGGTGGTTCAGAGGGTGGTGAAAGTTTGGCGGCAGTGGTGGCAGGAGAACTGGCTGTGGGTGGTGTTCGGCGTGGACCGCTGGCAGTTGTTGTTCCTTCCGGGGTTGAGTGCGAGGAGGGCTACTGAGTCATAGTGGTGGGTGGTTGATCCAGGGTCTCTGGCGCTGGTCGGGTCGTGGATGGGCGCAGACGGGCTTGCCTTTGGGCGCGCCAGCGGCGCGGCCGCACAGCGGTTGCCATTAAATAGGGAAAGGGGGAGGGAAAACTCAGCTGGGAGGCGGGAACCGGCAGGGGGGGAGGGGCCGCAGGGGCAGCAGTGACGGGAAAGGGTGGCAAGCGGGCACGGAGGACAGAACTGAGGGGACAAGCAGGTTCAGAATGAATACAATAGGCAAAAAATTGCAGAAATGCAGGAGAACCAAAACACAGACAAGAGAACAGAAAGGGCACAATCAGATACATGAAAATCAAAAAACAAGCAAGGGAACAGAACGAGCACAATACAGTAGGCAAAATAATGCAGAATGCAGGAAAACCAAAAAACAAACAAGGGAACAGAACGGGCACAATACAATAGGCAAAATAATGCAGAATACAGGAAAACCAAAAAACAAACAAGGGAACAGAACGGGCACAGTCACAGGGGAAGACTCGAACCTATGAGCGGTGGTGCAGCGAGGTCAGCGGCAGTGGCACAAAGGCGGAGCTGGGGGGGAGAGAGCAGGTCCCTGACCAGGAGGTCAGAGGTCTTGCTCGCACTCCCTCGCAGTAGCCGCCATTAAATAGGGAAGGGGGAGGAAAAGCGTAGCTGGGAGGCGGGAGCGGGAACCGGCAAGTGGGGGGAGGGGCCGCAGGGGCAGCAGGGGCGGGAAAGGGCGGCAAGCGGGCACGGAGGCACAGAATGAATAGAATAGGAAAAATAATGCAGAAATGCAGGAGAACCAAAACACAGACAAGAGAACAAAAATGGCACAATCAGATACAGGAAAATCAAAAAACAAGCAAGGGAACAGAAGGGGCACAATACAATAGGCAAAATAATGCAGAATGCAGGAAAACCAAAAAAAACAAGGGAACAGAACGGGCACAGTCACAGGGGAAGACTCGAACCTATGAGCAGTGGTGCGGCGGGGGCAGCGGCACAACAGCGGAGCTGCGGGGGGGAGAGCAGCTCTTTGATGACAGTTTGCAACATTCACTGTCCTATATTATGGTTGTATCTTATGAACTGTGGTAACAAAAGGATCGGCGTGCAAAAATCAGTAATCCACTCAGCTATCCGCATAAAATACGCACCTGTGATCTGCACGGTATGCGTTATTTGCAGCAGGCATATGAACCCATTGCGCTACTTTATGGTGACTCAAAACAACCACTAGACAAAACTCTGATCTCTCTCTCTAGCAGGAACATTAATCACAAGAGCTACCTTGAGATTTTTATTGGTGCCTGAAAACTGGATGCACAAGGAACTCTGCAGCAGGTGCTTTTAAATAGTGAGTTAGTGCAACACATATGCCCCCCCCCCACTGAGGTCAGCACCCCTTCATAGGTCAGCGCCCAGTCCGTCGCACTGGTTGCACCACTCTAAAGCTGGCCCTGGGGAGGGGCATCAGAAAGGGGCCCAAAGAGAACTCAGGGTTGGGATCACAGTGTAGGGGTCAGTTAAGAACAGAGGGCTGCAGTAGTTGGGAGTACGGGGGAAAGGCAGTGAAGAGCACTGGAGATGGGTAAGGTGGATCGCAGGGAAAGGAGTAGCTGGGAGTATTTGGATGGGCAGTGGGATGCATAGAAAGGTTTCTACAGAGAGTAAAGAGAATGGGGCAGATGTTGCTACCCAGTACCTCTTACCCATGTGGTACACATGGGCTACCTCTTTAAGATATTTTTGAACATTTCTGCTGCATAAAAAAGTTATTTCGGTCTGGTACACTTTATGCTGTTTAGATTATGTCATGGTCTCTTTGGTCTGTGTTCACTTGTGCAACTAATGTGCAGATGAACTACTGGGTTCACATGGCTTGTACATGGTGTTCAATACATTTTTTCTCTGTGAAACCTGCAGCTGAAGGTCACTTTTGTAAAGCACCAAATTTCTCTTGAATGCTGCCAGTTTGTTATCTGTGTTCACCATCTTTGTTTGGCCTCTCAGTGTCTCTTTGTCTGTGTTAGCTGTCACTTTTGGGTAGTTCTCTGTCTCTTTCAGATATCTGGCTGAAACCTGGAAGTATCATTTGTGTGCATGGAGCCGGTCATGAGTCTTCCCCTGTCTGCTCTGTGTGCCTTTCTCTTTGGAGGGTAGGGTGAGAGGCTGTTAGCTGTCTCTTTATAGATCATATTTACTTTGGATTATGTTAGCTGTGCCCTTTGGATATGTGCACTGATTCTTTTGCGATATTGCCTTTGGGGTACATGTAATGTTACTGACGTGACGTACACTCCCTTTAAGGTACAGTCATCGCCCCTATCTGAGATTTGGATGTCTCTTCAGACCTCTGGGCACTTGTCTCTCTCTTTGTATAGCACATGCTGTCTCTTTAGGCTATCTCTTTGGAGGTTGTCTCTCTTCTTGTCTCTCTTCACGCTGTCATGATTGTCTCAGCATTGTGTGGGCCATTCCTCTCTCCTGTCACTTCTGGGCAGTTACTTTTGATCAAAAAGCAACTAAAGAGTGAAGTCAAAGCAAATAGAAAGGGAAGGAGAAACAACACAAGGAAAACCTTTAGTGTTTAAAAAGAACCCTCACTCACCAACCTAGTTGGTGACATGCTTCATCATTGGGTCCCCACCAGAGAGGCCGAATGCCTCTCCGGTGTGCTACAACATGTTTCTGCTTCAATGTGCGAATTGCGAAGCTTTCATCAGGACCAACCCACCACGGCGGTATGTGCACGCTAAGGCACACCCTAACCTGTGGGGGTATAACAAATAAACTCACGGTTTACTTGATCAGACCTTCAGAACTTCTGAAAGCCGTTATAGATCTGTAAAAACAATCAGGCATGAAAACAGACACAAAAAATGTTTACTGTAAATAGATCGTAGCTTAATTGTATAGGCAACATATTTGTTTAGTGCCTCATGCTGTTCACGTTGTGCTCTCCATAAAGTATAACACTCTGCAAGAATCCTCATCTGCAGACCTAATACCGTAGATGACTCAACATTCATACAGTGTGCCAATCAGGTGCACTCATCCACCTAATGGCTTAATGCTGAACAATAGCGTGATACTAATAAAGCACGCTCACCTCCAACATTGTGGGGAGTCATATTACAAAAACAAAAAACAAAGGAACATGACTGGACTATCGAGGCGTAGGTGTGGAAACAACACCCGTATACAGTATAAGTGGCATATGGGTAGGCAGTCTCAAATGCCAAATAAAGCACACAAGAAAAATAAACATGGAAAAACGAGGGCTTACGAGAAGTTAAACTAAACTCCACAACATGGGTCCCGGTGGGGCGCGCTTGACATCTGTTCAAGCCCTGTAAAGTCAAAAAGGAGGGAATGAGTACAAGAAAGCACTCGCTCGGCTGAACAGCGCTAACTCCCCAAAGGGACTCCTGTTTACTTACTTAAATGAAGACCTGCGCCCGTTCAACACCTACTAGTAGCCCTCCGTGGATCCGAATGTTACCTCAGAGTCCGAAGCACCTGGTATAAATACCGGCAGGCTTTGCGCTACGTACGCGTTTAATGATCATTGAACACCTGAGGGGGAAAAACGGGAAGAAGACTAGACCGCTAACCTCAATATTTAAGTAGAGTCAACTGCGCATGCGTGTGAAGGAAAGGGAACACTAAATCTCAGCATAGGAATAATTCAAATCATAAATTCAAATGTTCGACTAAGGAGTGACAATGGAGTGTGATGATGTTCGTAAACTCACAGAAAGGTCCCAGCTCACTAGCGTGACACACGTGTATAATCGTAGGGATGACTAGCGAAAAGGGAAGGAGCAGTGTAACTACCCCTAGCATACCTCAGATTAACATAAAGTCGCAATAGCGAAGAAGGTCTCATTTCATCAAAATGTTAAACTAAAGAAGTCTAGTGCAATTAAACTAGGGTGAACTGGAGTAGATAGAGTCCCGACTCAGTTATTCAGACAACATCTAATAAAGATGGAATATCTTGAGTAATGAGCAGGATAAAGGTAAACACCCTAAAGTACCAAGGGTCATTAGCGTCTCATAACTGAGCCCCAGGGTATATTATCATTCAGCCCGAGTAGATTGGTAGAAAGTCTATAGATCCAACGTTGCTCCTTTTCAAACAACATATGGGGCGAGTTGTTGCCTTGCTTCATTTGTTCAATCACAGTCCAGCGTAAGTCATTGGTGGTATGATTACAACGCAGAAAATGTTCGGTAAGTTTCGTGGTGTTCTTACGACACCGGATATTGCTGCGATGTTCACACACTCGTTGTTTTATTATGCGTGTCGTCATACCAACATATCTGGAACCACAGGGGCATGTGATCAAGTACACCACATTGGTTGAGTTACAATTCGTGTGGGTGCGTTGTATCCACGTTTTACCGGGTTCAAGATCCAGAGTCTTGGTAGTGGCAGTCAAATGACACACACTACAGGAGCCACATGGATAGTGTCCAGTGACTTTAGGAAGTCCCCAGGCACTGAGAACAGTAGTACCCTCTTCAAGTCCAACTCTTCTTGGACGGGTATGTACCAGCATATCCCTTAAACTCCTGGCTTTCCTGTAAGAGAAAAGGGGCTTCTCCCACTTAATGTTGTTGCTTTCAAGGATCCGCCAATGTTTCCTGATAGATTTGCTAACAGCATTTGCAGCAACACTATACGTGGTGACACACGTCAGTGGTATATCTTCAGTGAGTCTATGGTTTTCTTCCAATAAGGCTTCCCTTGGCTGGTTCCTTGCTCTCTTGGAACTCCTGGTTAGGATTTTGTCAGGATAACCTCGTTTGCGTAGTTTCATTGTCAATTCCTTCGCTTGACAGCGAAAATCCTCCACTTGGCTGCAGTTACGCCTTAAGCGCAGGTATTGGCCGTATGGCAGATTCTCTCTAAGTGGTCTTGGATGGAAGCTGGCGAAGTGTAACAAGTTATTCTTCGCTGTGGGTTTATAGTAAGTTTTAGTAAGTAGCTGGTCACCTGCTTTCCTTATAATCACGTCCAAGAAGATCATCTCTTCTCTGTTGTAGCAATGTGTGAATCTCAAATTAGGATCACAGGTGTTGATCCAGTTGAAAAACTCCAGTAGGATGGTCTCAGGTCCTTGCCAGATGACGAAGACGTCATCGATGTATCTTTTCCAAAAAGACACATAGGTCAAGTAAGGGTTATTGGCCGAAAGTATTTATTTACACTCAAAATCATAGACGTACAACCCGGCTACACTAGGGGCGAAGGTACTGCCCATTGAAGTCCCTGTCGACTGAAGGTACAGATCTCCTCTGAACTCAAATTTTTTTTTCTTCAATGCTAGTGTTGCACAGTCAATGATAAAACTCCTGGGTGTTGTAAAATCCCAAGGCTCTGCATCCAGAGCCTCCCTGAGAACCCTAATGGTCTCATCCTGGGGGATACAGGTGTACAGACTCTCAATGTCCAGCGAGACCAAAAATACGGGCTCGTTGTCAACTGTGAGGTCTTGGAGTAGAGCTAGCAAGCTCTTGGTATCTTTGAGATAGGTATTAGTCTTCTGAATCAAGGGTTTTAGAAAAAAATCACAATAACGGGACAAAGGTTCCAGTAATGAACCGATACCGGATACTATTGGGTGCCCAGGAGGGGGCGTGCGATTTTTATGCATCTTAGGCAGGGTATAGAAGTACGGAATAGTACCCTTCCCTGTTGTGAGAAACTCTGCTTCATGTTTGGTGATATATCCTCTAGTTTCTGCATCATCAACAAGGCTCTTAATGGTAGTCGATAGCAGGGGTGTGGGGTCCGCTAGTAAAGGAGTATAGTTGCCACGATCACCTAGTAGGCGTCTGCATTCCTTATCATAATCGGCTGCATCCTGAATGACAACCCCTCCCCCTTTATCAGCTGATTTGATGACAATAGAGGTGTTGGACTGGAGAGATTGTAAAGCTTGAAATTCATTGGCACTCAAGTTTTTAAAGACACCCGTTTCTTCAAAAGTTTCCACATCATTAAACACTGCCTGTTCGAATGCAGTGATTTCAGGTGGAACAGTATGTGGTGGAGGGGTAAAGGTGGATTTCGATCGAAAACCTGTGTCGCTAGTAGAGATAGGAGCCTCGCTGGTAGGTTGTTTCTCAAAGAAAGATTTGAGTTTCAACTTCCGGAAGAACTCAGCTAGTTCACAGTGCAGCTTAAAGCGATCCAAGCGTGCTGTGGGCACGAAACCAAGCCCCTTTTCCAAAACTGCCATCTCAGTTTCAGTGAGAGTGGCCGTGGAAAGGTTCACAACTAGGCTCTCAGATTGCTGGGTCCTGCTTGTTGTTCCCTCGATTTGCTCCGTGTATTGTCGCCCACCACCTCCTCTTGATCCCAATGGACTTGGTTTTGTCCCCTTCCTTTCCCGCGGCCTCTCCGGCCCCTCTCTAAAAAAGGCGGTCGGTACATGTTTTGTGGATGTGCGGGATGTGGCATAAAGTTGGGGTTCCAACCCATAGTTGGAAAAGGAGGGGGTTGGTACGGGTTGTGGAAACCACCCCCCCCTGGTACAAGATACGATGGCCACATCTGAGGGTATTGTGAATGTTGTTGGCGTCTGTTTCTACCCCTACCCCGTTGTCTCTGCCTGAAACTATCCCCACTAGACCCGCTAGTAGTGGACGCGTCATCATCAGATATATCCGAACTATTTGAATTCCTAGGTGGTGGCGTATAGTCAGGATTAGCATAGGGGTATGTCTTAATATACGAAAAACGTTTTACATCTTTCTGAAACTTTTGGGCTTTAGATTGGGTGAGAGTATCTTTATATTTATTAATCTCCTTATTGAGTTCCACCAATTTTTTCTTATACCCAGTCAGTGTTGTTCTAAAATGTGTCTCAGTAAGCTGAATCTCCACCATTAGTGCCTCTGAAAGTCTTAGGGCTGTTTTAATAATCAACACCAACCAGTCGCGGGTACAATGCCACGCGATCTGGGCCCATTCTTTCCTAAATACCGCATCTTCCAGAAAGATGCGGGGGGCATTGGTGACCAATAAGCCCTTAGGTGCCACGTTGTTACGCAGATATTCGGTCAGTATTGTACTGTGTAGAATGGTACGAATACGATTGCGTTTCTGTTCAGTGAGTTTTTCCCATTCACTAGTCTGTGAAATTGTCAGTGCTATTGAAGGATCTGAGAAAAGGGAGGTGTCTGCCAAAAGGGCATCCACCTCTTCCTTCGAGTATGTAAGCCCTAAATTTTCCATGTTTGCTGCCAAAGCCAAGAAGTCAGAGGTTCACTTAATTAGAACAAATAATCTCTCGCAGCTGTTCGCTGCCACAGACAAAATTCAACAACAGGAGAGCGAGGGAAGACAAAGGAGTCACTCTTAATCCCCCTAGTATATATCAAAAAACAACTAAAGAGTGAAGTCAAAGCAAATAGAAAGGGAAGGAGAAACAACACAAGGAAAACCTTTAGTGTTTAAAAAGAACCCTCACTCACCAACCTAGTTGGTGACATGCTTCATCATTGGGTCCCCACCAGAGAGGCTGAATGCCTCTCCGGTGTGCTACAACATGTTTCTGCTTCAATGTGCGAATTGCGAAGCTTTCATCAGGACCACTTTTGATGGCATCGCTAGGGGCGTAGCTTGGTCAGTAAAATTGAGGGGTGGGATCGGGGTTGAGCTTCAAATTTCTCAACAATCACGCTGGCATACCTTGCTAAAATATATTATATGAGAAGGAGGGCATGAGGGGGCTAGGAGCATCGGAAAGGAGAGCAGTGCGGATTGTTGGGGTTACTTTTGTGCCACTGGAACGTTACTTTTTTTACGCTCCGGTGGCGCAATGTGTCCCAGCATATTTACAAGGCCACGTAAAGCCACTTTACATAGCTATTCTTGGCCTTGTAAATATGTGCCCCTTTCATGCAGAACACTGCGTGAAAGGTGCGCTCCATGGGTGTTGCTGTGGCTGTCCAGAGGAAATCGCCCGAATTGATTGATTTTGTGCAGGAAGGTGTCCCTTCCTGCACAAAATCAATCAGCCCCGCAATGCAGGCACCCTTTCACCATGGTGCAAGGATGCTGCGTTGGCGCATGGCAGCCCATTGTGCGCCAGCGCAGGGGAAAATGATAGGAATGCACCGTATCTCATAGATATGGCTCATTCCTGCCCTTTTGTTTTGATGTAGGGAAGCGCAGCAAGATTCCTTGCGGCGCTGCTGTACCTCAAAACCTCATAAATGAGGTCCAGAGTGTGTGTGTGTCTGTGTAAGTGTGTGTTTGTACATTTTTGTCTGAGTGTGCATGTTAAAATCCTAGGTGAAATTCGACAACCACTTCAGCATACCCAACTGAAAGCACCTGTACCCTACTATTTACTAGAAAATACATTTATTAGGAGGGTGTAACACCCTAAACACTCCCCCCCCGAAGCTATCCCCTGGGCATCGCCCTCTCTCTCTCTCTCTCCCTCTCTTTTCTCTGCCTCCTGTGGCACGATCAGAGCTACCTCGCCATCACCTTTTTTGGCAGCCAACCAGCAGGAACATGAAGTAAAGTTTTTTTTGCTGCAGGGTGTGGCTGTCACAGTAGTCACTTTTGAACGTGGGTGTCTTTCCTCAGGGCGTTATCGGCAGACAGCATTCCACACTATGTGAATGAAAATGACACACCTTGCTTACACACAAGGTGCCACATGCAGACAGTGCTACTGTAGTGCTCTTTTCCATTCTACAGGGCACAATTAATTTATTAGGCCTGGATTTAAGGCTGTCTTGATAACATTACAATGGGGCCCTAGAAAAGCTGGGGCCGTGGGTGGTGGCTCTCTTCGTTAATGCCTTAAACTGGTTCCACAAATGCTGACAGTATCAACCTCAAAAGTGTCTAAAGTCCTACACCAATCACTGATACAAAATTGAGACATCCCAAGGCTCCCTGCCAGCACAAAAAATGTATCCACGGTACAAAAAATAATGTGATGCAATTTCCAGGCTATGCACAGAAATGGTTGACAGGATTGTGCAAAGGATAATGGATAATGGCAATGATTTACAACAAGTAGCTTTCAAACCAGCACAAATACCCTCAGCGTTGAGAGGCCCGTTGGGTAGCCATGCGCTTTACAAAGCCCTAGCATAGCATGGCAAAGCATTCTCACTTTAGTTAATTTGCTGTTTAAGAAGAGGAGGGTAAGATCAAGTAAAAAACAAGAATGGTAGCTCTTCAGTTGTGTTATAGTATCGCCCAAGGGGTTAAGAGGATAAACCAGGTAGTCTATAGTCATTCCATGGATTTTATGTTTTTCACTTTTCCATGCCGGCATTTTCATTAGCAATGTCCAACTTAAAATATATATGTGTTGAAGCTCCTAAATTCAGGAGGTGCAGGCCCACCCACATGTCTGATGGTAATAAAGGTCAAAGCAGTTACCTCAGTTTTCTTATGCTGCCAAAACCATTTGCCAAGAAGTCTGGAATCACTTTTCATGGGATATCTTTAGGGCTTATTGTGAGTAGTGCAAGGATATGTGTTCCTAATAAGTCTGCTTTGGTAGAAACTACATCATGGGACTGGTTAAGTTTATGAAGAGGAGACTATTTGCCCTCCACTAAGATGACTACATATTTTAGCTTTATGCGATTGTTAAGAAAATGCACATTATGAGTGGGACTTCCACCATGCATCAAGTTAATGGCATGATTCCATTTTGTTGGATGTCAGCCTGTATCTCGAAGTCTCCCATGACCCCCAGATGTCACACGACTGAGTCACTAGGCCCTAATATTATAACAGGATATCATCATTATGATGTTACCTTCATGTTTGAGGCTCACGAAGCATATAGGACAGAGGTGTTCTATTCATGGGTTACATTCCTGGCAGCAGACAACACAACAGGGCTATTTCACAAATACAAACAAGATGAAGTTCCAGAAAACTACACACCATATGAAGAAATAGAAATACCTTTAACATACCAAGAACACAGAAATTGGTTTTAATGGCGCCCTACCACACGCAACAGAAAACGTTATCCTAGGTTTCCTCAGTAATGAGAGAGCAACATGGTCAGTGTTAGCTGGCTACACACCGCATCCGAATGCTGATAATTTGTCAGCAGTACAATTGTGTAGACTATAAACTTAGTGACAATATACCGATGTTTGATACAGTTCGATATGCAAACATTGACACTTATCCCTGTGCATGCTGCTCAAGTTGCACAACAACAATTGACTGCACCTGGCATCAGTACACAAACACTAAATGCAGTAAAGGGCAAGGTTCCCAACAGATGGGAGGAGATTTCATTCTGGATTGCAGAAAAAGCAAGTCAGCTTGAAGTGGTGTTTCCCCATTCGGGATCGCAGGAAAAATACAGAATATTAACGATTTGCTTGCAGATGGGGATGAATCACCCTGTGAAAGACTGCAACACATGGATTACAGTCTTTGCTACAGTATGTACCAGAACACACAGTATCCCTTCATTAGCTGTTTTGCCAGAAGTGCTTAAGCAGATACAGAATAAGTAGGGGGCAGCACCTGCCCTGGATTTGGTGATGAAACTTATGGCCAACTTTGCTGCAGTATCTGCCATTATGTTAAGTAACATAAAGGGGGAGGCAGCAGTGTTGGCTATATGCCAGCGTCCATAGGATTTAGATCCAGGACAACAGTAGTGTGAATTATCTACAATTATCGAAGAAACCTATGCTTCCCTTGGTAGAGATAATTTGAGAGCCAGACCTGGTAAACCAAAACTAAAAAGTAATTCTGAAAAGGATATCTCTAAGCAAGCACCCAAATCTTCCACATAAAAGAAGTGGGATAATAAGCAAAAAACAAAGACAAAACTAAATCGTGGGCTGGGTCTCCTCCACAGGAAGCCACTGAGGAGCACTATAACCTGCGTAACTGTGATAATATTAGACCGCCTGACAGGTATCAGGATACTGATACACTCTCATCTCATTCCTTTCAGGAGTCATCTGATAAATGTTCAGACAGAGGAGGATGGTCACAGCGTAGATCAGAGGAACAAGTGAAACCAAAGAAGGACTCACAACCCTCATCTGACTACACCATTAAACAGGAAGACAAACTTAAAACATCAAAACCTCAATTCTGGACTTAAGGTCAGGGTCAGGCATGTCACAGATATTGAGGACACTGCTTCTGAGTGGGGGGTGGGCAGTGACCATGCTGTACAGCGCAGAAGAGGTCTTGATAGTTCACCAGAACCTGATGGATTGTCTGGTGGGAGTAGCGCTGAGTGAATATTTCCAGGAGGAGACACCGGATACTAGGGTAAGCGTCCCACATCATTTATAGCAAATCCAACTCCAACTGGAGGGGGATGTACCTAGGAATAAAGAACAAAATGCTTTGGGAACAGGTGGCAAAGCTGAAAGATTGCTTGCCACGGACTCAGTAATCCACACATTGAGTCATCAGCATGTTGGCGTACACGTTGCCTGGAATTCACTGGCTGATGAGGCTGTAAAAGCGGCAGTGTGAACTGCTGCAGTCGCTGCAATAACTTGTTTAAGTGCGAGAATAGACAATGACATCATGACGGCTGTCAATGCTACATGCAATGACACCCATCTGCCAAAAGGCTTTCTACTCAAATACTCCTACAAGTTAGATGCACAAAATATACCATTTGCTCAGAATCTTGGAGTGGGGGATAGAGTAATAGCAAATTCAGACCGCAGGTTAGTATTAATTCTAGCTGCACACGAGGGTCTTCCATCCGAACATGGGGGAGTGGCTGCTACAATTTCACTATTGCAGCAACTCTACTGGTGGCCAGGTCTCTATAAACAGACCAAGGACTTTGTCCTTTAATGCAACATCTGCCATCAGATGAACGGTTCCACCGTTGCACGTCCACCACAGACACCTCTATGGATCTCAAACAAGCCATTTGCGAGTGTTTATCTGGACCATTGCGGCCCTTTGACATCAGATGAGGCTTACAAGTATATCTTTGTGGCAGTTAATTCCTGCTCTCGATTCCTATGGGTATGGCCACAGTGGTTGGCTGATGCCCGAACTGTTATAAAGGATCTGCAAGTCTTTCTCTGGACATACACAGTTGGCACACTAAATTCCGAGCAAGGTCGGGCATTTGCCTCCAGGGCTTACAAAGAAGACATAGGAAGTTTGGATGTGGCTCTGCGATATTCCTCCTTGTACCACCCTAAGGGAAATTTGGATCTTGGAGAGAAAAAAACGGGACTTAAAGCAGTCTTTAACAGCTAGGGTACTAGGCTCAGAATGCAGTTGGGTCCATTATCTGTATGGGGTCCAAAGAGCACTTAACAATCTGCCTAGAAAATCCCTGGGTGGTCGGACTCAATATGAGAACCTGTTTGTGGTAAAGATGTGGGTCCCAGACTTCGACAGTCCCAGCACAGTGGTGGCGGAAGCACCATTTGATCTAAACTAATGTCTGGCTGTTTTACAGGAACTGAACAGTTTACGGGATGGACAATGCAACATCCAAGTAAAACGCAACACCACTGGAGAAGTGAAGGAAGTTCCAGTGAGGACTGGCTGGATCCTGAAGGTTGAAGAACTAGTCATGGAGAAAATTATGGACAAGAAGGAATTCGGGCCAGCCTACAGAGCTCCCGTACCTGTCCTGACTGTTGAAGACACCAGAACCATACTTCTTTCTCCCCTTGTCGGCTGCAAAAACAAGGGATTCATCTCCATTGATCTGATCAAACAATACTATGTGGCCGAATTTCAATGTCGGCGTTCGGAGTGTTAACCGGCCGGTCAATCCGACTCGGTTCCGATGGGCTCAAGGAGCACATCGGCCAGTCGGAAACCATCCATAATCCCTTCAGGACGGCATTTCTGCCATCGGGATTATGATGTCGTTATCCAACAGCCTTTCCATGTCAGCCTTTCTGACATGGAAAGGCTGTCGGAAAGCGACTTTGGGAGCCCCTAGCAGGGCCCTCATTCCTCCGCAGCCAAGGTTGTGGCAGTGGGGGGCACCTATGGTGCCCCCCTGAAAATCCCTGCACTGTGTGGCAGGCACCTAAAGGTGCAAGGATTTACATAAACTCCCATTTCTCAATGTGAGCTTGTGCTGCGGGCGGTTTCCGCCTGCTTCACAAGCTCCCATAGAGAAATGGGAGTTTGTGACCGCACCATTTGCGGACGCATCGTAACATGGTGTGCGGAACCGCCGACCTATGGTCAGTCAGTTCTCACACAGAAATGGTGTCTGTCGGAGGCAACTCCGACTGACATTGTAATAGGGGCAAAGTGTTTTCTATCTTTGGCTGAAAAAGATTTACTTTGTGCCTCCATGGCTACACCTTTGGATTACAATTGCGTTACTATTCCTGGTCCTTTGGATTGGTTTTGTGACAGTCTTTTTCTTGCTTCTCAATGGACACGATCTCCCAGAATGCTCTGCTGTACAACTGGTGAATTTGTTTCTCAAACCACACTCGTCATCACACAAAGAACGAAGAGAACTTTCCCTGGTGAACATTTTAGCTGCTTCAGTTCCTGATGGGATTGTTTGGGATAGGGTATCGTATGATGTGTATGACCCCATTGAACTTTTACAAATTCCATGCTTGTTTAAATTATCCTTAAATGATATTGTCACCCCTAGTACTATCTCTAATGATTGGGATGTAAACACAATACATGAAATGTTAGAAGATCTAGGGCGCTTGACTATTTTTTTGTCTGACGAACTGTATGAAGGTACATCTAATTATGGTGAAATATTATGTTTTCAACATTATGGTCATCATTTCCTGCATAAAGCAAGTACTCCACATGCTGTTTTTAATTACACACAATGGGAACATTGACCTACACCACCACGGGGTAGTTCAAAGATATTTGTGCAGAAATGTGCTTATTTTTCTGGTTATATACATTAGACCCAGTTTCTTCTTATTATAAGCTTGCACCATCACCTGCAAAGACAAATATGCTAACAAACACCAAGCTTATATATTCTGCTTCTTTTCTTTCCCAGCTTTCTGTACAGGGGTTTGATTTTTGGAGGGGCACTATTGAGGTAAAATGAATTTGGGGACGAAAGATTGGCAGGTTCAGGTGAACAAGGCTCTATTTAGAGCATGTCTAACAGTACAGCAAATGATTTTCCTGAACGCCATTGTGCAACAAATCTCTTGTCTTGGTACAGCTAAGATAAAAGCTTCGAACACACCACACATTCCCACATTCGCACGTTTTGAAAACTGGCAGCAGTTTTGCAAAATATGAGGAGGAAACACTTGACATCATGCTACGCAATGGAGCATACAATATATCAGGCACCAATTGGAGGGGATGGTTACTGTGGCTGTTAGATACTAACGGATGTCTAGCACGATTCCTAGGTAAGACTGAGGGCTTTGAGATCTGCAGGCCAGCCAGAGCTATGTGCAGACAGAACACTCTGGGGTGGTAACAATATACAGTGTTGGGAAGTTGGGCCTTGATTGGCTAAAAGCCTCAACGCTGTCCCAGGTGAAACAACTCTTGACCCTTCTTTTAGATGACCTGGAACAACAGGACTTATTGCTAGGTCCTCGAAAACCACAGAAAAAACGCTTCTTATATGCAATATATAATGAAATATCGATAGTTTCTCAGCAGGAAGCTACTGAAAGACTGCACGAGATTGACAGGGCTAATTTAGAGAAGGCTGTAGTAGTAGTTGACACTGGCTTGACCACCCTGTTCTCTTCAGTTTACTCCCTGGGTAACATAGTGTCATCAGCAATAGACATCATACACCACGACATGCCCACATTACAACATGGGCAATCACAACTTATATCCATACTGCTATTGAGTTGGACGTTTCAGACACTCCATTCTGGTTGCATACCATGGCAATATATTAATGTCACAAGCCTGTCACCCTACCAACTGACGATACAGCAAATACACACAGAGAGACTGCCGTTCACTGTTGCTGAAACACCCTCTGCGGATTGCATAATCCATGATTTCATTACTCTGATGATTTCAACATTTTATTTCCAATACTGCTTAGAACAAAATCAAGTGGGGAGATATGAAGCGTTAGGGGAAGGGTATGTACATGAGTATTGGAATTACTTTTCAAATACTGGTGCCGGAATAAAGAAACTGAAGTTTTTCTCAGTGATTCCTGCTGTGAGAATGCTTGAGTGGTTCCTTAGTGTGCAAGGAGGTTTTGCTCCATGGGGCTTGCAATGTTTCTTGTTAGACTTGGCATCTTTTGGCGTGTTTCCCCTGACTTTTTGTTTTCTGACCTCCCGGTTTTGACTCTGTTTTTGCTGGTTTAGTGTCTCTGTGCACTTTCCCACTGCTGTCCAGTGTTAAAGTGCAAGTGCTCCTGTTGTAAATTGTTATTATGGATTGGTGTTTCCATGATTGGTTGATTTGATTTACTAATCAGTCCCTAGTACAGTGCACCGTGTGTGCCCAGGGCCTGTAAATCAAATGCTGCTAGTGGGCTTGCAGCACTGGTTGTGCCACCCACACAAGCAGCCTGTAGATGTAACTCTGGCCTGTCGTTGCAGAGCCTGTGTGCAGTCTGGTACTGTCATGTCGACTTGGCAAGTATACCCACTTGTCAGGCCCTAACCTTGCCTTTTCTTACATATCAGTCAACCCTAAGGTAGGCCCAAGGTACCCCTGTGGGCAGGGTGCAGTGTATGTGAAAGGTAGGACATGCCCTGGTGTGTGTGGCATGTCCTGATCGAGAATTACTGGCAATTTCGTTTGTCACTATTGCAAGGCTACCTGTTCCCATAGGACAGAATGGGAAGTTTGTTTATAACATCTTATAAATATAACTACCCCTGGGAACAAGTTAGAAAAATAAAGTTTAGTATGCCTGAACTCAGAATATAAAGATGCATCTTTTAGTAAAGGTGATTTTTACATTCTGTGTTTGAAAATACCACTTTTAGAAAGTAGGTATTTTCTTGCCTAGCCATCCAGTATGCCTCTGCTGGGTTGTGGATTGACTGTCTGGTTTTGGGATGACAGGGGCTGGGGAGGAGCAGTGGCTCCAGAGAGTCTAGATGGGTCAGGGATGGGCTGAATAGACCTGAGCTGCATTTAGAGTAGTGGGAGGAGATTTCCTTGCACCTGAATGGGCCTGGTCTGCCTCTTACAATGCTGTCTCCACCTCTTGCCAGGAAGCTGTACCCGTGAGGACAGAACTGGTTCTGGCTTGGCACAGACACTCTCTGCCTGAGAGAACAAAGGATTTTGAGCTATAAAAAGTGGGGCCAAAAGCCCTAAACTTTAGAACTCGCTGGAATCAGGGAACCTGCCAAGAAGAAGAGCTGAAAGAGCTACCAGGAGGAGTACTGCCCCTTTGCTGTGTTTTTGCTTTGTTGGGTTGGCCGACAGTTGCTGCTTCTGCCTTGGGCAGTGAAAGGACTGGACTGAACTTTCTTTTACTTGTGCTGAGTATCTCCGAGGGCTTGAAGTAGAGCTTGCCTCCTGTTCTGAAGTCTCAGGGACTGCAAAGACTTCACCAACCTCTGAGTACCACTTCTGGAACCGCTGTTTCAGTTGCCACAGAGTAGGGAACTGCAACCGACTCCGTCACCGACTCCGTCGCTGGCTCTCTGTCCTGACAGCACCGCAGACAGCACCGTCTGCATCTCGGACCGCAACCCTGGTCTCACAGAGGATGACGATCGACGCCGCCGAGCCACTGCTTGCACTGTGACCTGTGAGCACTGCACTCTGCACCGCCTCGCTTCACTTCGCCACCCTGGTCTCACCAACGCCGTTGCTGCTGCTGACTCAACACCCGTGACTGCATTGTGGTTGGGGGCACCGCTCATAAGTTTCACGATGCACCACCTCGTCCCACACAGCCGTCTGGGCCGACCGAAGTCAGCTCCCGCTAACCCGCTCTGTCGCCTGAACCGCAACCTGCCAGCACTGCATCGAGCACCGTCTCGCCCTGCAGCGTAAGCCTTGGTCTCACTGACACCATCTGGATGATCGTCACTGAGCCGCTGCCTGCACCGCATCGAGAGGACACCACACCCTGCACCGCTTCCATTTTGCAACGCAACCGCGACAGTTGCAACGACCGGCTCACACCAATGTGTCAGCCGCAACGAGAAAGGTACTGTTACCGAGTCTGTTCACGCTTTCACTGGCCCTTACCGACGCGGTCGGCTGGATTTGTTAGACTCTGTTGTTTTCAGCATCGCGGTAGCCCCAGACGGAGCTACCGACTCGTACGAAAGGTGTTTTTCAAGTATTCTTACAAAGTATACCTTTTAAGTACTGTATTGTGGATTTTTCATCGTTTTGGTCTTATTTCAAATATTTCAAATATTGGATATTTTTCTTAACTGGTGAGGTGTCCTTTTGTAGTGTCTTCACTGTAATACTGTTGGTTTTGTGCAAATGCTTTACACACTGCCTCTAAGATAAGCCTGACTGCCCGTGCCAAGCTACCAAGGGGGTGAGAAGGGGATATTTTAGGAGTGTAACTCCCTTATCCTGACTAGAAGGAAGGGTCGCTACTTGGACAAAGGTGCAAACCCTTTCCAACTAGAGACCCCCTTTTCTAACATTTCTGTAGCAAACTTATCTTGCTACTTGAAAGGTTCCCCAGTGGCCATGATCCATCCAGCTTTTAGGCTGCTCTCGAATTGGAGTTTTTTGATCTTGAATGATTAAGGTTGCTGTGGGATGAGATGGGCCATCGTCTATCTTGTCACAGTTTCTTTCATGGTCACTTGCTGTACACACGTATTATTTCCACCTGCCTGTACAGTTAGGAAGGCAGCACTGTGGCTTTCGATGAAGCTTTCGAACATGCACTTTGATGCCCTGAGCAAACTGAAAGCCTTATTATTTTAGAAAGATGTGGTCTTAACATCTGCAAAGGAGACGTTTGATCTTCAAGTTGCAAAGTCTTTTGAAATGTAGTCGCTACTCCAAACTCCAAACCAGGGAGGTATGGCTTGCATGGATCCCCCAACGTTTTCTTACCCAGAATCCCCTGCACACCTCAAATTTAGCTGAAAAATCACTTTTTCCACACATTTTTGTGTGGGAAAGTTATGGCATCACCGGGCTGACACAAATTTCCTACCACCCAGCGTTTCCCCAGGTCTCCCGATAAAAATGGTGCCTCACTCATGTGGGTTGCCCAAGTACCCGCGACAGGCAAGGGCCCAAAACGTATTGAGGCGACATCAAAATTGCCTATCACAAAACGGCCTGGTTTTGCAAGGGGGGGTCACTTGGGTTTTTGACCCCGTGCTCAGTGGCCAGCTGGGAAAACCTACCAAACCCATAAATTTTTTTAAACTAGACACTCAGGGGATTATAGGGAGGTATGGCTTGCGTGGATCCCCCAACTTTTTCATACCCAGAATCCCCTGCAAACCTCAAATTTAGCTGAAAAAATCACTTTTTCCACACATTTTTGTGTGGGAAAGTTGTGGCATCACCAGGTTGACACAAATTTCCTACCACCCAGCGTTTCCCCAGGTCTCCCGATAAAAATGGTGCCTCACTCATGTGGGAGGCCCAAGTACCCGCGACAGACAAGGGCCCAAAACATTTTTTGATAGGCAATTTTGATGTTGCCTCAATACGTTTTGGGCCCTTGCCCGTTGCGGGTTCTTGGGCCTCCCACATGAGTGAGGCACCATTTTTATCGGGAGACCTGGGGGGACGCTGGGTGATAGGAAATTTGTGTCAGCCCGGTGATGCCACCGGAATCACTTTCCCACACAAAAATGTGTGGAAAAAGTGATTTTTTCAGCTAAATTTGAGGTTTGCAGGGGATTCTGGGTAAGAAAACGTTGGGGGATCCACGCAAGCCATACCTCCCTGGAATCCCCCAGGTGTCTAGTTTTCAGAAATGTGTAGGTTTGGTAGGTTTCCCTAGGTGGCCGCCGAGCACAGGGCCAAAAACCCAGGTGACCCCCCTTGCAAAACCAGGTCGTTTTGTGATAGGCAATTTTGATGTTGCCTCAATAAGCTTTGGGCCCTTGCCTGTTGCGGGTACTTGGGCCTCCCACATGAGTGAGGCACCATTTTTATCGGGAGACCTGGGGGAACGCTGGGTGGTAGGAAATTTGTGTCAGCCCGGTGATGCCACAACTTTCCCACACAAAAATGTGTGGAAAAAGTGATTTTTTTCAGCTAAATTTGAGGTTTGCAGGGGATTCTGGGTAAGAAAGTTTTGGGGGATGCACGCAAGCTATACCTCCCTGGAATCCCCGGGGTGTCTAGTTTTCAGAAATATGTGGGTTTGGTAGGTTTCCCTAGGTGGCCGCCGAGCACGGGGCCAAAAACCCAGGTGACCCCCTTGCAAAACCAGGTCGTTTTGTGATAGGCAATTTTGATGTCGCCTCAATACGTTTTGGGCCCTTGCCTGTCACGGGTACTTGGGCCTCCCACACGAGTGAGGCACCATTTTTATCAGGAGACCTGGGGGAATGCTGGGTGGTAGGAAATTTGTGTCAGCCCGGTGATGCCACTACTTTCCCACACAAAAATGTGTGGAAAAAGTGATTTTTTCAGCTAAATTTGAGGTTTGCAGGGGATTCTGGGTAAGAAAACTTTGGGGGATCCACGCAAGCCATACCTCTCTGGAATCCCCCGGGTGTCTAGTTTTTAGAAATGTGTGGGTTTGGTAGGTTTCCCTAGGTGGCCGCCAAGCACGGGGCTAAAAACCCAGGTGACCCCCCTTGCAAAACCAGGTCGTTTTGTGATAGGCAATTTTGATGTCGCCTCAAAACGTTTTGGGCCCTTGCCTGTCGCGGGTACTTGGGCCACCCACATGAGTGAGTCACCATTTTTATCAGGAGACCTGGGGAAACGCTGGGTGGTAGGAAATTTGTGTCAGCCCGGTGATGCCACAACTTTCCCACACAAAAATGTGTGGAAAAAGTGTTTTTTTCAGCTAAATTTGAGGTTTGCAGGGGATTCTGGGTAAGAAGGTTTTGGGGGATGCATGCAAGCTATACTTCCTGGAATCCCCGGGGTGTCTAGTTTTCAGAAATATGTGGGTTTGGTAGGTTTCCCTAGGTAGCCGCCGAGCACGGGGCCAAAAACCCAGGTGACCCCCCTTGCAAAACCAGGTTGTTTTGTGATAGGCAATTTTGATGTCGCCTCAATACGTTTTGGGCCCTTGCCTGTCACGGGTACTTGGACCTCCCACACGAGTGAGGCACCATTTTTATCAGGAGACCTGGGGGAACGCTGGGTGGTAGGAAATTTATGTCAGCCCGGTGATGCCACAACTTTCCCACACAAAAATGTCTGGAAAATGTGATTTTTTTAGCTCAATTTGAGGTTTGCAGGGGATTCTGGGTAAGAAAACGTTGGGGGATCCACGCAAGCCATACCTCCCTGGAATCCCCCGGGTGTCTAGTTTTCAGAAAAGTGTGGGTTTGGTAGGTTTCCTTAGGTGGCCGCCGAGCACGGGGCCAAAAACCCAGGTGATCCCCCTTGCCAAACCAGGTCGTTTTGTGATAGGCAATTTTGATGTCGCCTCAATACGTTTTGGGCCCTTGCCTGTCGCGGGTACTTGGGCCTCCCACATGAGTGAGGCACCATTTATATCAGGAGACCTGGGGGAACGCTGGGTGGTAGGAAATTTGTGTCAGCCCGACGATGCCACAACTTTCCCACACAAAAATGTCTGAAGTGTCTGAAAAGTTGCAGCGCTCCATCCATCATCTCCTTGTGTTTGCTTTGTTCGCCCTAAGTTGGCAGGGTATGCCCAGACATGGGTCCCTTGCTCACTTTGCCACTGGATTCAAGCTAGCCTGGCTGATGAGGGTTGTTAGCCAAAAACTGATCCCAGGATGCTTGTTTCCGGTCCAGGGAAGACATGGCTTGGCAGTTGGGGCTGGACTGTTCCCATGAGGCACAGGGTCAAGACTGATTTGCATATAGCTGTGTCTGAACTGGGGTGGCAAAGTGAGCTAAAGAACGATGATGGATTCAACCCAGATCTGTGACTGGGGTGAGTGTCTGAAAAGTTTCAGCGCTCCGTCCATCATCTCCTTGTGTTTGCTTTGTTTGCCCTAAGTTGGCAGGGTATGGCCAGACGTGGGTCCTTTGCTCACTTTGCCACTGGATTCAAGCTAGCCTGGCTGATGAGGGCTGTTAGCCTGAAACCGGTCCCAGGATGCTCGTTTCCGGTCCAGGGAAGACATGGCTTGGCAGTTCGGGCTGGACTGTTTCCAAGAGGCAGAGGGTCAAGACTGATTTGCAGATAGCTGTGTCTGAACTCGGGTGGCGAAGTGAGCTAAAGAACGATGATGGATTCAACCCAGATCTGTGACTAGGGGTGAGTGTTTGAAAAGTTTCAGCACTCCGTCCAACATCCCCTTGTGTTTGCTTTGTTCACCCTAAGTTGGCAGGGTATGCCCAGACGTGGGTCCCTTGCTCACTTTGCCACTGCATTCAAGCTAGCCAGGCTGATGAGGGCTGCTAGCCCGAAACCGGTCCCAGGATGCTTGTTTCCGGTCCAGGGAAGACATGGCTTGGCAGTTCGGGCTGGACTGTTCCCATGATGCACAGGGTCAAGACTGATTTGCATATAGTTGTGTCTGAACTGGGGTGGCGAAGTGAGCTAAAGAACGATGATGGATTCAACCCAGATCTGTGACTGGGGTGAGTGTCTGAAAAGTTTCAGCGCTCCGTCCATCATCTCCTTGTGTTTGCTTTGTTTGCCCTAAGTTGGCAGGGTATGGCCAGACGTGGGTCCCTTGCTCACTTTGCCACTGGATTCAAGCTAGCCTGGCTAATGAGGGCTGCTAGCCGGAAACCGGTCCCAGGATGCTTGTTTCCGGCCCAGGGAAGACATGGCTTTGCAGTTCGGGCTGGACTGTTCCCATGAGGCACAGGGTCAAGACTGATTTGCATATAGCTGTGTCTGAACTGGGGTGGCAAAGTGAGCTAAAGAACGATGATGGATTCAACCCAGATCTGTGACTGGGGGTGAGTGTTTGAAAAGTTTCAGCACTCCATCCAACATCCCCTTGTGTTTGCTTTGTTCACCCTAAGTTGGCAGGGTATGCCCAGACGTGGGTCCCTTGCTCACTTTGCCACTGGATTCAAGCTAGCCAGGCTGATGAGGGCTGCTAGCCCGAAACCGGTCCCAGGATGCTTGGTTACGGTCCAGGGAAGACATGGCTTGGCAGTTCGGGCTGGACTGTTCCCATGAGGCACAGGGTCAAGACTGATTTGCATATAGCTGTGTCTGAACTGGGGTGGCGAAGTGAGCTAAAGAACGATGATAGATTCAACCCAGATCTGTGACTGGGGGTGAGTGTCTGAAAAGTTTCAGCGCTCCGTCCATCATCTCCTTGTGTTTGCTTTAAACATTCAATGCAAGGTGTAGTGACAGAGTGCCATCACCAAGCATCTGGGATAGTGGTGAAAACATGACACCAGACTTTTGGAAAACATGGAACGCTGTGTCACTTGGAATGCTGCTGCAAAAAGTTCTTAGCAAGTTCATCAAAGATTGGAGTGATATTGTTTGTATTTGCAGTGATTCAGCTATGTATTTGAAAATGTTGTGTGATGACCTGTCAAAATCGATACCTGAGCTGAAGTGCTTCCCGGTAAGAAATCCTTGCCACTTGCTAGATGGTATGCTGAAAGCATCTTTACAATCTTCAGAGTTAATGAGGAATGCTATTGACTTTTTAGTTCATTCTGGTGCACTGTTTTGTTATAAGCAGAAACTAAAACACAAATATTTCTCATTTTGTGCTTTGTGTGACATCAAAGAAAGAGTCATCCCAACTGTGTCATTTAGCTGGTGCTTTTCAGTCCAAGAGCCCTTGAATGCTATATTACCCACATAGCAACCGTTTACAGAATTTTTGCTGAGTGATGATACCAAAGGCAAGAAATGAGAGGATCTTCGGTCGCATATTGATAGTGATGTGAAAAAAAGTACACTCTACTGTATTCTTAGATTTTTGCTGGAAAACATGACTGCTGTAGTGGACATAATAAAAAAACTAGAGTCTGAAAACACCCTTAATTGGTGTACATGTGAAACATCTCCTTGAGAGTAGGCTGGGCGACACTTTTAGTGACTTTGGCACTGCAACATGTTCCATGTTAGAGTGCTTACCTCTTGGGAAGCAAAGACATGTTGAGGAGCAATTCAGGATCTTTTATTTTACAATGTATGAGAAATGGCTTGCAATGATGCATAAACTGTCCCTTCACCAACCATGGCATTTGAAGTCAATGAAGCCTCACTGTGGTACCCTACACAAGTTCTTGATCCCTTCCATAAAGGGGATTTTTCTCCGGACTTTCAAAAGTACTGCTTCATTTTTGACCACTTCAATAACTCTGAGGGCATATGTCCCAGTACAATGCATATGTTGCAGAAACTGTCCCAGAGAATCGCAATCTTCAGGTGCACCAGTATTGGCATGGAAAGCTATGTCAGTGGCCAGAGTTAGCAAATTGTGCACTGACTGTTTTGCCGTTGCCTGTCTCAAGTGCCAATGTTGAGAGGGCCTTTTCGCAGATAAAAGTTTAGTTGGAAAGGAAATAGCGAGCTCGCATGACCAAAGACTCACTGAAGAAGTATTGTATGGTGTACTACAATAAGTTTGATTTGTAAAAATGTATTTGGACCTCATATACACTGTACGTACACTGTCTATATACCATGCACTATCTGTGCAGAAAGCAAGCAATTCTAAAAGCAAAAAGTTCCATGAACACCGGAAAAACACTGTTGCTGTTGGTTTTAATGGCGCTAAAATGTATAACCACTGATAACCATTGTTTTTAAAGTATTGAAATCACTTGAAAACACTGAAAAAACCCCACCTGAATTTACCAAAAATAGAAACTGAAATCAGGAAAGCCTACGCATGGGCTAACACAGCCCCCGGGTTTGAATCTGTTCTATTTTCACTGATTGGCAAATCCTTTCAGACATTTGATTCACCATAACCTGCTTAGGGCAACAATATATAGAAAGGAACAATACTGTTCACAAAATGAATTGTGACTTTATGCTTCTTATCACAACCACGACAACAGCACCATTCTAATTAACACACTAGTAGCCATTTAATCTGCCTTTGAAAGAAGAAAGACTCTACCCTTCTTTGGATCTTACCTGTGAGCTGCAGGACACACACACACACTCTCTCTCTCTCTCTCACACACACACACACTCTTACACACACACACTCTCACACATTCATACTCAAGTGTCCAACCAACTAAATTATCTTGAAAGGCAGTCAGATGTCTCACCACTGCAGTGCTGGACAGAGATGGTCAATGAATGGTGGCTCCCTGAAAGTGTTTCAAGTTACCCCAATGATATAAGTGTGCGTACAATGTACTCAATTCAAAAATATAATTTTACCTGTCCGTCATGTTCCAAAAGAGGTATTTGTGAGAGCACATTCCCAGTCCTGATGCATCGAGTTATGGTTGATGGAATTCTAGTACAGGAAATAGAATTTTTCTGCAATTATAAATTTAGGGTTGGGGTGGATGTCTCTTAAGGGAAAAAACATGTGAATATCCACAAATTATTAGATTTGTGGACACTCACGTACCCTTTGCAAGTAATTTCTCACCCTGAAAAGGCATGCAAATTACTCATTTCAAGGGCAGGATTAAATGTGGTCCCCGGGTTTGAGTGGAAAGGGGGTACTCCCGTATGAGGCTGCTGTGAAATAAGTTTTCCGTGTTGAGGGGGTTAAAATTTCCAATGGGGACATCAATTGATGCCCTGATGGACACAATAACTAGATATTCCGACCTCTCGGGGTACAAACTCAACAGGGAGAAATCAGAACTCAAACCATTAAACATCCACTGTACGAGGGAGGTCCTGGGAGGGTTGGGACTAGCATGGCAAACAGGCTACATAAAATACCTAGGCATCGAATTTGGTAGTAACATGATAGACACCCTACACCAAAACGAGAAAACATTACTAGGGAAAATAAAGAAGCTTTTGGAGTCTTGGTCACCAAAATTCATTACGTGGTGGGGCAGAATCGAGACTATCAAAATGATGATCACCCCAATGGTCAACTACCTCATCAGCATGCTCCTGCTCCTTCTAACTGATGACTTCCACCGCAAACTAGATAATCTCATCTCTAAATTCCTGTGGCGCGGGAAAAAAGCAAGGATCAGTATCAAGAAACTAAGACTAGCTAAAACATTAGGAGGAGTGAACCTAGCTGACTTCAGACTATACCAGCTGGCGTTCCTGGCGAAACAAGGCTCATACTGGATAACTCCACCTACCGGTTACACCCCGGCATGGCTAGAGGTGGAGAGGGCAATCCTCAATAACCTAAGCCCCCTCGCACTGCTAACAATAAATAGACTATACCCACAGACCTCCAAATCCATTTTTAAAAACACAAAGATAGCATTGCTTAAGGTTGACAAAAAACTGGAAAACAGTATTAAAGGATCTAACTTAGAATCCCTCTGGGCCAATAGCAAGATTAAATATAAAGGCAAAAGCCTAACCCTAGACACATGGATCAAGAAGGGAATCCTCTTCCCTTATCAACTAGGGAACTCCACATACCCGCTCACATTTTCGGACCTCCAAGTGAACCTTAACCTTAACCATAACCTAGCTGACATTGAATTCTACAACGTCTTATAAATTAGAGCGGCAATCACAAAATCAAAACTATCTAACGCCCAACCCTCAATCTCCATATTTGTGTCGAACATTAACAAACTGGGACATCAGGTATCACAGATATATAAACTTCTCCGCCCAAAATCTTCCAAACTTAATGACAAAGCAATAGCCTACTGGGGTCAACTGCCACCAGAGACGCCAAAAGAGCAGGGATGGCCCTTATTATGGGGATCCGTCTCACGTAATAAGATCACCCCGGTTCTCTCCCAAACCAAATACTGGCTACTAAACAAGGCATTTTGGACCCCGGCCCGGTTATTTACATTAGGGCTCCGAAGCGATGCAACGTGTTGGAACTGCAATCAGGAGACGGGGGACTTAGCCCACCTTATCTTCCATTGTACATTACTCAAAACGTTTTGGGACAAAATCTTTTCCTTCATAGGGGGGTTTTTTAAAAGTAATTTGGACAGAGATACATTCAATTTGCCCACGGCCTGCATAAGTACAAAATGGAGAAATTAATCTGACAGAGACCTTTTTGACCTATTAATAACGTCGGCAGTAAAAATGGGTCTTGCCAACTGGAAAGACACAAGCAAGACGTCGTATAAGAGCTGGTTAAACTGGATCATCCATCTCAGAGGGGCCGACAACATAGCGTTACAAAGCTCCTCATGGAAACCGTCAACCAGGACACTATGGAACTCTTTAGACACGTTGCTAGACTCTTATGAACCCCCGTGAATAAAAGAACTCAGGAAGGAACCAAACCCAGGGACTTTACTATCGTACCAGGACACTATGGAACTTTTTAGAGGCTTTACTATTGTACCAGCTGTATTAACTGTATTCAAGATAAATGCGTCATGGGTACACTCAATGGTCTGCCAGGTGAGGTAAAATTGCCAATGTCGAGCACCCTTATTCGTTCAAATGTATAGATATGCAAATGTGATACTATAGCTCCCCTAGCCGTGGATCCTCCCTCTCTTCTTTTCTTCTCTTTTCCTTTCCTTTACCCTTTCCTTTGCCTGTCCTGTCTATCAGCCACCAATGGGCGCGGGGTTAGGTCCGTGATAACCATGTAGGGTACCACCCTCACGTGTTACATGTACATGTAAAATTTCGCCTGGGATAACCTTGCGTACGCTGATATACGCTTTTGTAACCCTTGTTAAAAGACCAATAAAGTATTTTTTTTTAAAACAAAACAATTTCCAATGGGGGAAAAAATATATGCAAATACCCACTTGCATCATATTCCAGTTGGAAATTTGATATGCATACATTTTGCACAAGTGAGAGTTCTGAAAGTCACTAAATGGTATAGATTTATAGGAATACTCTTGGGATTTTTTGTTAGCACTCTAAAAGAAGGGAGTTTACTCCAAATATACCAGTAGTCGTAGGGTAGCACATTTCTTACTTCCAAACTAACTCTTTGTGAATCTGTGGTTTATTCTGAAAATATGCTATGGTTCGACAGCTTGTGGACCATCAATGGGCATACCTATAGCTTAGCGCAGGGTGCAAGATAAAGAAAGAAAAAACCTTGCATGTGCAGTCAGCTTGATAGGAGCAAGCAGGTTGAGTCCTCTGTATGCATATCCCTTTCTTCTTAAACTGAAAGGCATTTCTAAATTCTGTTCAGACTTAATTTGCTTAAGCATGCATGAGAGGCCACGGGAGGGATGGGTTTATTCTGGCAGACACAGCTAGCAGCGCTGTGACAGGAACTTGATTTTTGTGTAAATTTAATTTTAATTGCATGCGTTTCTAGCGACACACCAAAATGATTCATATTGGCTTTATGTTTCCAGAATTTCCCAGGAGAGACTTCCAATTCTTTTGCTA
The DNA here is from genome assembly GCA_963921515.1 of Calotriton arnoldi. NCBI lineage: Eukaryota > Metazoa > Chordata > Amphibia > Caudata > Salamandridae > Calotriton > Calotriton arnoldi. Next base: position 1,787,770 of record CAWUFW010002227.1, read on the forward strand.
ATTTTATGGCACTTTCTTCTCACTTGTGCATGCTCTTTGTGCTCAGAGATTTACCCTGTAAGAGATGGATATTGTGAAAAATGTTTAAAAAATAGAATATCTATTAAGACTGGGATTTCGAGTGTGGGGACATATTTCCAATAAGATTCTGTAAGCCAAAACCTCGGCTACACGTGTAATTGTTTTCTCAGTTTGTTATTTTTCTCATTGGTAGATTTATACAGATCTGAAACACAATAAATGAAGAATCAGTGCATAAACGGATATGGATTGCTAAGATTTACATCCCAAATTCTGGGGCCAAAATTTCAAAGATACATATGTTTGTATACAGATTTTAATGGTATAGGCAGAAATACCTTTTCATCCTTTTCATCCCACAAGGTATGTATCATACATTATGGTGCGGCAGCAAAGAAATTAGAGAAAGGGAACATGCATAGGGAAAAGAGAAACAAACACAGAAAGTGAAAGCAAAAGAGAAAGAATATGAGTGGGTAAGAGAGACAGCGAAAAAACATGGGATTGATTTCACACTTTCAAAGTTCTTCCCGCTGTTAATTTTATGACATGTATAACTCACACTAAAATTTGCTGATGTGCCTCTCGAGTGCAACCTGCTTGGCTAAAACATAGGTGTTCATACATGTGTTCGTATGTAAAAGATCACAAAATAAAAATGCTAACCTAAATGCAAAGTTAGATGGTACAAGTGCTCGGTGTGTGCAAGAAGTATAAGGTGAGCAAAACAAGATAAAGCAAATGTGCTAAAATCTGACATCTGGAGGGAAACGGTGCAAAGCATTATAAATGAAAAACAAGACCATCCTAATTCCTGTCAAAACGGATGTACAAAGAATGCATGATCTATAGCCCCACATATTTAACAATGCCGATTGATCTAGCTTTTGGTTAGGGAAATTAGTTATAATTGGGTAACTTTTTTGCGTTGCCTCCAGCTGTCCTAAAAAGAACATCCTATAATTAATCAAAATCTCGGGCTACAGCAAAATTGAAGCTGTGAGTAGACCCCCTTTCCTGAACAGGCTGCATTAACAGAGTTAAACTGTACTTTCAAAGAAGTATGTTATAAATAGGGCTCCCGCTTTTATGGTATTTATATTTTAAACATTTCCATCTGTATTTATCCATATTTATTTTTGGGGCATTTTATCTGTACTTATCCATATTTATTTTGTGTTTTGTGAATAAATGAAGTAGTAACTCGTATATATTTCCATATTCGTTTAACCAATAAGTGTGCACTCATACGATGATGCCTGTCCAATTTTGACACATTTATCAGCCAAATATAATAACATTTTAAAGCCACGTGAAAATATTTGCATAATACCACAAACATATGTTAAGATACACTGTTATTTAAGGAAATGTAATGTGTTTTTTAACTACATATGCTCTTAACTGCACGACTATTGACTCGGCATTTATGAAAAACAAAAAGGAGAAGTCACTGAGAAGGTGCTCAATGTTCTGTATTCTTACACTTTTAAAAAAGAAATACTAACTGGAAACACATTGGGGCATATTATCAAGGGCCATATCTCCGCTTTTTTGGCTTTAAAAGCCAAAAAAGCTGAGATAATATTATCACACTATTAACAAGGCAGCGCTAACATGCATTAGCGCATGTTAGCAGCCGTTTCCCCACGCCTCGCCTCGCATCGCTAATGAGATGCAAAGTAGGCGTTCCTTTACAAAACAACATGAAAAAGATTGCTAACTATACTTCGCGGTATTTACAAGCCGGCCAAGGACACCCATAGCGATATTAAAAGCCGTGCTAACCGCAGTTATCATCGGAAACTAACGTCTGCTAAATTTCAGACTTAGCTATATGTATAAAGAGAGGTGGATCGTCAGGCTAAGTCCACCATGGCCTACGAACAAGGACTTCCCTATTGCTGCAGTGTTATCGCTGGATTTCCAGCGATATACCCGCATTTCGCCGCTATCACTGGATTAATTATTGCCTCGGAGATAAGCGTTGTTAATAACGTGCTAACCGGGCGATAACATCCAGCGAAAGCCGGCGATAAATGGAAACGCGCTTTGCGATATTCATCGCCATCTGTTGATAATATGCCCCATTGTTTTCTGTTTGTATTTATCTGTAAAAATCTGTAAAAACGGAAAACTGGGAGCCTTAGTTCTAAATAGGATTCAGACTATGAATTTGTGTTATAAATGGTGAACTTAAAATTCATACAGTGAAATATTCGATATTGCACTTTTGTGAAAGGGCTAACACTTTTGCTGCACATTGAAGTCTTATCTTGGCAAGCTAAAAAACCTATACATCCAGCAATATGCTATAATGACAGGAAAACAAAACAAATGAAAGTGCAAGTGAAATTAATGAATAGCACTGTGACTTAATAATAGGATAAAGCATCAAAACAGCAAGCACTTCTTTAACAAAAATACATAAATCAGCAATTAAATGTTATTGTGGCAGTAAGTTAAATATATCAAAGAGTGCTCACGGGCTCTAGTCTTACACAAATACTCATTGAACCCAATGGGAGCCCAAATGGAGCAGTGCAACCATCCACAAAATACCATAGAATTGTTCGACATCTGATACAAACAATAGCGAACCATGAAACACACATGGAATCCATTGATTGAAATTGGGCTGATCCAAAACCCACTCTCTTGCTCTCTGTACATCTTATTGTAAGTTTTCAAAGAATTTATTACATTCATATCTGCAGAAAGAAAAAGCCACAGTGATATGCACAACAGCCCTCCCTTACAAGGCATATGAGTAGGTGGTAAATATGTGTGTTAAAATCCCTGGAATCAGGTGAAAACCTGTGCTAAAGGACCTAGTAATTCTGGATCTAACAGGTTATTACTAGGTGTGTGTGAACTGTGCATAATTTGCTTTCAGATAATCACATGATATTTCAGGAAAGTTCTGGCTAATTATGCAAATCTGGTATTGCGTGCTATATTTTTGAGTGAAATGCGTCCTTGCATATGTTTAAAACGAGAATAGATTTACCACTAAAAAAACTGAGCTATGACACAACAGCAACTGCTCGCGTCCTGGTCACTCACATTCTTCCTATGCTTCCTGCTTTCATTTTCATAGTGCAATTACATTTTGTGACATAATGGTATAATTTCAGAAATCTCATATAAGCGTAACACATAATTCCCAAAGTGATGCAAATTAAACCAGTGTAATTGAAATTTCACCTGAGCCTAGTTATAACTCATTCTGTGGACCATAACTTGTGATCCATGTTATCTCTTTGTGAGATACCATGGAAATTGTTAATTCTGGTCCAAGTATCTCGCCACTGGGATAACTGAAAACTTCTAATGGAGACTATGGTCTGCTGGCACTTTTGACTCATATATGGATTCATGTACAAGTCTTTAATTACAGCAATTAAACCTGGAATTAATAATAATATTGATATTAATAATAATAACCTGTTTTATTTACAGCCTCAAACCACACTTCTGCTACTTCTAAGGACCATAAATACCAGATTTTACATTTCCCAAAGCTAATTGTCCTCATTTTACTTACTCTTAACGTGAACTGCAGAAAAAGGCATTAAAGGTTATCATGATAACTGTAATATCCTTTGTGTTAACCACTAGTTATTGTTTTATGTTATGCTAAGTTTTATTTTTAGAGCATGATGTTTAAATAAGTTCTTGGAGCTAAAAAAAAGGATCATAATGACTGAAATTAAGAAGATAAAAACTATTTTAAAATAGCCCCAGCTTTTCAAGAACTCCCCAAAGCTGATTAAACAAGTTTCTGAATGGATTTAGATACGGTGTGTGATCTAGGTTTTATCCCCCTAAGGAGAAAGCTTTACAATTCTAGAAACTTTGCAATAGGTAATACTGGAGTTTTTGATGGGTTGAGCGCTAGGCAGTACCTAGGAGAAGATAACTACGTTTGGAGGCATCAAAGTCTGGGGAGTTTTAATACATAGTGTTGTGGATGATTGTCTTAGTTTGAAGCGTAACATTGTTGTATACTGGTAGTCAATGTAAAAAGTCTAGGATGAAGAGAGATATGCTTTTTTTTTGGTGAGACTAGACATCAAGCACAAAGCAGAATCGTTCATCTTCTGAAACTAGGACTTTTACTGATGCTGAAGGATAATGGTATTGCTGTTATCTAAGTATGGTTAAATAAAGGCATTTTTAAATGGTAGTTGCTGTCCCCCGCTGGTTTTCTCTGCGCTGGGCGCTTTCTGGTGGTTTCTCCCCGCTGGGCACTTCAGGACCACTACTCCCAGCCTGCACAGCGCGAGGACGCGCTATTTGAACTGAACGCCGGCCCATGGCGCGGGACGCACCCGGGCCGTGCCCTGGCAAAGCCCGGGCCAAGGGCGGGCCCATCCATGCCTGGAGGAGCCCAGAGGAGGCTGGGCCCCCCCTCTAAAATCTGAACCTCTACATCCAGGTATTGGGTATTTTTTTGTTAGCGTGTTCTAGTCCAGATTCCACCTCAGGATGAGCAAGCGTAAGGGCCTGAACGATCGTTTGGGAGATGGAATCGTGGGAACCCTCGACTCTTTTTTAACTAGGGCTACGACAGTCTTAGCACATGAAATCGAATTGACAGAGCGCCGCTTGTCTTTGGAACCCATCCTGCAGACAAGAGTCGCTCTGGGGGGCGAGATATCTTCCAACACTCATAAGCAACCCCCCTTAGCTCAGGAAGCAGAAATGGAAACACTAATGGGAGTCACACCCGAGCAGCCAGCACTTACTTCCCTGACAAACAGATCATCCTCTAGGGCTGCAGGTGTGAAAAAGTCGCTGGGAGCCAACACAGAACAACCAGGCAAGAGAAAAACGGGAGGTGGTCCACAGAGCCAAAAACCAGCAAAAGCACCCAGACCAGCAAAAGCAAGGGGAAATGGCGATGATTTAGTGGTGACGCAAGGTGTGCTAGGTGGAGAAAATACCTCGGGAATTTCTCCACGAATTACGAGTCCCACGCTAAACGAGGATATGTGGCAGGGACTTGAAACCCTGGTTGCCACCATGCTAAATCCTATTTCACTAAAGTTAACTCTGATTGAAGAGAAGCTGGCTGGCTTAGAGGCCCAGGCCACACGAAATGCCCATATATTGGAATCACTGTCTGCTAGGTCTGAGTCTAGGTCCGGCCAAGAGATTCAAACCCAAGAACAGCCGCATAGAAGGGTCCCGACTACGAACTGTCCAAAGACAGCGATTGCATCTACCGATGCGGCAAATTCGCTACACCCCAACTCTGATAATCCAAACACCCATATGAGCATAACCACTGACACAACTGCCCACAGGCAGGCTCTCCCGCAACACTCAATGGGAGCAGAGGATGCAACAAACCACCAAAGTCACCAACTCAATATAGCATCCATATGTCAGGGTGGGATGTGGAATGGGTTGGGTGGCCGTTTTGGCCGTTTCGAACACCAAAGGCCCGAAAAACTGAACCTTGGACAAACAGTGACTGGAACACAGATCTTACATCTTCCCCCGGCAGCCGCACCCCTGGTATTGGTGCTAGGGAACGTACCATGGCTGAGGGAGGGACAACCAGAATCCACAGCCCAACTGATGTTTAAAGCCCTACACTGGCTGACGCAAAAACTGAATGAAGCGGGGGGCAACTGCAGGAGTCTCCCAAACCTCCTGATCATGGCAAGAAGGGTATTTTGGATAGGCCCTGCGGGGGAAGATCTGTCAGGAGACTGTGTAGTCCTAAATTTCAAAGATGAATTTGTCGTTAGACACCTTTTAGAGTATTTAGGTAAAGCTCCCCCAAAGAGCTCCCAGATTATTGTGCTACTGTTGGGTTACTTTTATAGACCCTCTCTGCCGCTAGTCCCTAGAAGCAACTGTTATCAGAGGGAGGGCCAGGTGTGGAAGAACTTAGGGGGTTACCCTGGGACACCACCCATAAGCCTGGAGAACAGAATCGCCCCCCTGTCCGATCTGGAGGCATGTGATTGACTACATACACCGATTTTAAATTCTCCACCCACTCCCGAAAGTATTGTTATCCCGGCCCCTGCCATTAGAGTGAGCCCACAGTCATCCAATTTGCAAGGGCAGGCAACTATAAAGACACTTAAGATAGCCTCGTGGAACGTGGCCGGTATCGTCCCAAAATTGAGTGACAGTAATTGGTTAAAAACTTGGCAGGACCACGACATTCAATGTTTCCAGGAGACATGGTCGACGGAGCCAATATTTATAAATGGCTACCGTTCTTTTCAAACCCTAGCCAAACCATCTGTATCAGGGAGGGCAAAGGGGGGCATTTTGACCCTGATTCCAAATAACTTTCCAGGAAAGGTAATAAAGTTTGACTCCTCTAACCTAAACTTCCATATCCTCATACTTGAAGTAAAACAGAAAGGTACATGAGTTTTGATTAATACGTATAATAATGAGTTTGGCCTAAATATGTATTCTATTGTCAGAGAGCTTGATAAGGCCCTGGAACATGCTACAAGCAGCATCAGGAATGAGGCACCTAACATCATTTGGTTGGGGGACTTTAACATACACTCCTGCAAGCATAATGTAGCCCCGGTATGTGGCCTAGAGGATTTGGGGGGGAATCTTATATATCATTTTACCCATAATGAATATGATAACTCCCTAAACACAATACTATCATCTCGAAATATGGTAATGACTTATGATCCAGAACCCCCAACAGGCAACCCAGTGGGAACCTTTCAGAGAAATGGGTTAGAGTCAACCATTGATTATATATTACTTACCACCCCAATCAGTTTAAGGGCCACTAGGTTGGGAAATCGATTTACAATTTTTAGAGATCACGCCATTCTATCCCTCTTGATAAAGGTATCCATAGAGGATTCCCCCTGCACCCAGAATGTCGGCACCCTGATCGTGGCAAGAAGAAACGGAATACAATTAAAGTGTTCCCATATTGATAAACCTAAGATGACTTCTGAAATCATACTTAGTACAAGTAGCAATATATCAGTATGTTTAGAACCAGATGCCGACGCAGGGGAAATGGTGATGGCCTTCTGTGGCCTTCTAGAAAAGGTAAAATTGGCACCCACACGCTCAAAAGCGGCCAAATCAGAAGCCCGTAGGGGGTGGTTTAACTCTCCATGCACCAAAGCAAGGAAGGCTTTGATGCATACCCTGAAAATTAAACCTAGAAACCCAGACCAAATAAAGGCAGCGTGTGCTGCGTACAAGCTAGCTCGACGAGAGAGAGAAAAGGCCATGAAGGAGGAAATCTGGGTGGACCTTGACCAGGCAGCCAGAATGGGTAACAGTAGCGAGTTTTGGAGGATAGTGAATGCACCATATTTTAAAAACCCTAAAGACCCTACACTAGATAATAACGTAGATGAGGAAGCATGGGTAACTTATTTTGAAAACATCTTTGCCCCCAGTACACTTCCATGAACACCCTCTTTGGTTACAGCATCAAGCTCCCATACACCCCTCTCTTTCTCACTTACTGAAGTGAAGAAAGGTCTAATCGCGTGCAGCTCCGGGAAGGCTTCAGGACCGGATGGTGTACCCATTGATTTTTTTCAAGAAACACCGGACCTATGGGCTCCCTTACTAACGAATGTCCTGAACAGCATAGCTATGGTAGGCCCCCCCCTTCATGGTCCATGGGCGTTATCGTCCCAATTTACAAAAAAGGGGACAGGGCAAACCCAAAAAATTATAGACCTATTTCTCTGCTGGATACTACATCAAAACTCATGGGCTGGCTGCTCCTCTCTAAGTTAGAGGGGTGGGCCAAGGAGAATAACATCTTAATCCAGGCCCAGTATGGGTTCCAGCAGGGAAGGGGCACCGTGGACCAGTGCTTGAATTTAGCTCTGATCACAGAAAAATACACCAGAATGAAGGAAGGCAAGATCTACATGGCTTTCAGGGACCCGTCGGCAGCATTCAACTCCGTGGTCCATGTAAAGCTATGGAAGATACTGGAGGAGATGGGGGTTGACCCCGCTATAATAAATTTCATAAGACATCTGTACTCGGCATCGGTTCGCTATACCAAAAATGGCGACTGTACACGACCATTTAAAATCGCCAGAGGAGTAAGGCAGGGATGTGTCCTGTCCCCATTTCTCTTTTCCATTTATACAAACGGAATTGAAAACGCACTTACCAAGGCTACCCATGATGTCCCCATTTTTGATTCTCAATTACTACCCATCTTGGCATACGCGGATGACGCAGTACTGATTTCTAGGACTGGGCGGGGTCTTCAGTGCTTGATAACCACCTATGTAGCCTTCATGGACTCCTTAGACCTGAAGGTAAATCATACGAAGTCCTTTGCAATCATAGCCGGGGCTAGGAAAAGAGATAAAGCCCCCTATTTACATGTGGACAGCAAGAGAATTGAGGTGATCGATACTTTCCCTTATCTTGGTTTTTTTTTTTATAAAGATCTATCCTGGTCAAATTGGTGGAAGGAAGAAAGTTGGTAATGGAGAGAAGCCTCCCAGCCGTAAAATCTTTTGCCCAAAACCTGGACGCAAGACCGCTAATACCGATAAAAAACTGCGATTTCTATCGCTTTTAAGGCCACGCATGATATAGGGCTGGGCATTTTTAAACATAATTTACAGCCTTATATACCTGCTCGCAATCTTCGCTCGTCTCATTCCCATAACCTGATAGTTCCCAGGTTTAAAAAATACTCCTGGGGTGGAAGAAGTTTTCTGGTCGGCATGACCAGACTGTGGAACTCCCTTCCACTGAGGCTAAAACAAGAAACGCACCTGTTGGCCTTCAGGAAGGCCTTGAAGACTTGGCTGTTTAATCTCTGATGTGGCCCTGAACCATCCAGTTAATCCTGTCTGATGAGCTAGTGCCTTGACACCTTCGGGTGATTGTCTTGCGCTTTATAAATTTCCTTTTCATTTCATTTCATTTCATTATCAGGCCAAAGTCAAGGCGGCAGTTACATATGGGGCGGGTGTATGGGGCTGGGTAGCAACGCAGACACTCCAAACCACTGAAAATAACTTTTTTAAGTCTTTGGTGGGTCTCCCTGTCTCTTCATCAAATTATATTTTACACATGGAATTGGGCCTGCCATATATCACAGATGCAATTCATCTAGCTCCAATTCTTTTGTGGCACTCAATTTGGCGGAGGGACACAGTGCCACTCACACAAATGATAATAAGGAATTGTCTGAATATGGATAATAGCAGAATGTCAAGGTGGCTTGGTTACGTAGAAACAGTCCTGAAGGAAATAGGCCTTTTGAACTATTCAAGGACCCACTGACCTGCAGGAGGGTTTCGAAGCAAAAGGTTTCGAACATGTTTTTGTCAATGGCGGACTATAAACGAAAGGAACACCACAAAGAAAAATATGCAGTTGTTACCTATCGACTGAACCCACCACTGACAGAGAGAGGGTACTTTGATTTAGCAAATGTCACTAGCCCACAACACAGATTTATATTATTGAGGTTTCGCATGAACATGATTCCATTGATGTTAGGATATCCGGAGAAAACCTATAATCATGCAGATTTAAGCTTGTGCCCATGTGACAACCTCTCACCACAAACGGAACTGCATCTAGTTTTATTTTGCAGGCTCTATGAGAAAGAAAGGAACTTCTATCTTAAGCCAATTTTAAAGCAAGGGAATTTTAATCAATGCCGAGTTGCACTTTATTTTTTTTAAATGTTATCTGATCCCTTGGTCTGTTTTTCGGTAGCTACGTTCCTATGGGCCTGCATGAGAAAAAGGAAGAGGGGAGCTGCTAGAACCCGTGGGCTGGTCGCTTGCTAAATTGTCTGCACTTTAAATGGGGCTGTTTATTTGGATTTTTTTAGTTGAAACATGAATTACCCATTGTTTTTTATCGATTATGAATTTTTATCATGTATTTATTCTTTGATTTTTATGATCGTTTTAACTGATCAAATAAAGAATTGAATGAAAATGGGCTATCAATATGTTTTTTCTAAGAATAAAATGATCCTCTTTACAAGTTTGAGCTGAAAGAAACTGGTGCTCATGCACTGAGATAAATGAATGTATAGGGAGAGAATATTACCTAAAAAGAGGTGCCTAACTTCTGTATTTTATTGCACCAGAATGTAACATGGGCCCATTACAGTGGGTCAGCTATAATTATCACAGGAAATAGGAGGTTTGTGTATAACCAAGATCTCTCTTTTCATAAGATTGAGCTTTAAAGCAATGTTAACTATCCACTATCATATGTTAGCTTCAGTATTCTCCTGTATCTGCTGGTTTGAATTGCGGGGTAGGATGAAAATGATCTGGGTGTCTTCAGGACACGTACAAGTGAACACCTGCCTGATATAAAAAGTAGGCCATGGCTCACCTTTATATGTTGAATAGAAAAGACAATAGCATTTGGCCTTGTGGTACACCACAGTGATACTCTTATTTGTGGGAAGTGTGTAGAGAGAGATAGACAGGTGGTGTCCTGGTAATTAGACAAGACTGCTACTGCTTCAATACATAGTTGTCAAACCTGAGTCTTTCAGATGTCTCATCAGGATGGCATGGGTGGGTGACTGATAAATCCAGAAGATCTAGACACTGAACACCACTGTTGTCTATCTCACATATGAGATCCTCAGTCACAGACACAACTACTAGCTCTGAACTTTTACCTGGTCTAAACCTGGTTTAGAAGGAATCTTATAAGTCATGGGATTATGCCCACTCTTTTATTTATAGACAGGCTCATCTTTATTGGATCATAGAAAAGTAAGAACCTCAGGAGATGAGTTTGAAATTTCTTATGTGATTCACATTCAAAGATCAGTTTTTAATAGCTTAACAATCACTTGCTTCCCAAGGATAAGAATGTTTTAAACTGCTGTGTTAAGCCATCTGCTAAAAACCATACTGATTTTCTTAAAAATTGTGTGAACAGGGATGTAACAGCAACTGTGAAGGCCAGATACTTGAAATTATTGAGGTCAAATGTTCCTTCGTAACCAGTTCGAATGAAGATGTAGTTCAGGCTGCTGGACATCAGAGATAGATCTGAATACCTGGAGGACAAGAGATATTCTCTAATTGTTCCTTCAGGTTCTTAGCTTGTGGTGAACAAGTTCCTGATTCCTATTTGTAGATTGTACTGTGTTTAAGTCACATAATTTAGCTTCATTTGTTTAATTTAAAGCAAAATGTAGTTTATCATCTGACCCCACTGAAACAGATCCCTTGGTAAATTGAAACGTCATCAGAGACTTCTTGAGTTGAATCAAAGTCAGTCGAGAACGAATTTGTATGGAAAACATTCCATATCTCAAACAGGCCTTAATTCTTACAACTTTTATATCTGATAATATAATCCCAAATTTTTAAACAGACCTTAATTCTTACAACTTTTATATATGATAATATAATCCCATATTGGCTGAAATCAGTGTATGCCTAAGATTATACAGAACCAATTACTGTGTAAGATAAACTGGTGCCAATCCACACAAGTTTAACATATCAATAAATTCCTTTTACTATATGCATACCAGGTTACTGGTAGTGTTAAATGACATAATTGATTGGGGTTTTGAAACCTTGCAGTGTAGGGAAGTAGAACCAAAGGTCATCAATCACGAGCTATACTGCTTGAGGTGACTTATTCTCCAATGTAGTATTGCTTTCTTTATTTGCATGGACTGTGTAACTATAATAAGCAAAACTGAACCCTTCTCTTATTGGGAATCCAAAGGTGGATGGAAACTCATAATGTAAACAGCTATGCAAGGTAGGAATGTATGTAGAAGTTAGCATGATTGACTCAGCATTTTGTCTGTATGCAGTCATTGTGAAATGTGTTCAATAAGGAAAATGCAACCTTTATCTACAGTGCATTTGGTGATGCATGTGCTCAGCCTTGGTCTAAATAGTTTAGCTACCACCCTTCCTAAGTACGCTATGCCTTTGATGGGAAATTAAATTTTATTTTCTAGAGACTAAAGGAGAAAAGCAGGGTTGCATCTTGGCCTCAGCCCCGTTGTACATGTTTATTAATAGTTTAACTTTTGTGGGAAAGATTTCGGGAGCAGAAATGTTAATATGTAGGACCCTCATTGTTGGCACAAGCTAAAAACTAAGGAATTGGATTACACTCAAAGGTCTTGCATTGGAGTCTTGTAGATAGACTACTTTGTGGTACACTTTACCTCTTCAGAGGATGTGTGTGTGTGTG